>CM077676.1:433509125-434109125 GCA_039707655.1 Elymus sibiricus
GCCGTGTACGTACGTGTTGTGCTAGCCTCAAAGCGAATCAATCAAGCTGCTTGCTGATTGATAGCTAGCTAGCTAGCTTTGCACTGCGGTGCACCGTCTATCTCGGCGTAAAAGAACTTCGCCGGGATCATCAGTGTTGCTTCGTTGTTGTTCGTCGCGTGTCGCCGTCGTCGGAAAGTACTCGGCGTCGGGTCTGGGCTAACACCTTTCATCAGCTTTCTTTCCACTACATTGACAGCCTATCCTTAGTACATAGTCTACTATGTACTATCTGAGTTCGTCTGCAGTATGAAGTCCAAATATCCAGGAAAATTTATTTTCCATCTTTTAGCTGACATAGTATCTTAGTTGACAGATTGAACTGAACTAAAAAGAACTTTGATCATAGTTGTGACAATACAATCAGAAAAACTACAAATAGCCGAAAGCCATTTATAGAACTACACTTTCACCAAGACAACCTTTTCATAACGAGTGCTCAATGTGAACTGCCCCCGCGTCGTCCTTGTGGGCGACACGGGCGGCGATCCGATCCGTTTTTTGCGGGGCATCCTCCCTGCACCCGCCCCTTGCCGCCGCCGGCGGCCAGCTCCATCGGGCTTGCCTGCGCGGCTAGCAGCGGCGGCGGGGATCCGTTCCTGAGGCGTGATGGCGGCGTGAGGCTCTGCGCAGCCGGCGACATGAAGCAGCGTGGGTGGTTGTTGCGACGGCGGCGTTGATCCACAGTTAGATGGCGACCTTGCTGCAACGTGCTTCTCCCCCTCTCCCTGGCACCGTCGACATCGACATGGAGCGATGCAGCGAGCGCTCCAACAGGCAGAGGAAAGGGAGTTGCCACTGCCACACTTCCCGTCTTGGAGAACCGGCTCCCCGTGGCCGGAGCTGCTCCTGGGGCGCCTCTCCAGCGCAGGGGCACGACGGGGTGTGGAGGTAGACTTGCAGCGGTTGCCGTTGCTGTCGCCCGCGCCGCCGGCTTGGCGGCTTGGCGCCATGGATCTGGCCATGACGGCGATGATGTCGAAGCTTGTGGCGGCCATGGTGGTGTTGTCTAATAAAGATAAGCCATTGGTTGCCACTCGGAGATGGTGCATGGATTCCGGAGCGTCCCCTCGGGATTTCGGCAGTGCGACTGACCTTTCTCCCTCGTCAACGACTTCGTCATGCTGTGGTGAGTAGTTTTTGTAGCGGTTCATGCCTGCTCATGTGGGCATGCTCATCTGCCGTCAGGTCCGTGCGTGCTTGCAACTTGGGATCATGGCAAGTGGAGGAGATAGCGCAAGATGAATTCGATTGGGTGGTGCTTTTCGAGTACCCGGTCTTGAGCTCCGGGGTGAAAACCCTAGGTCTGGTCTCTTATTGGCTATACCTGGCAATGGCGGTGTTTTTCGCGTCGTTACCCTGGTGAAGGCATTGCTCGGAGTTTGCTCAGACTTGATCTTCAGGGTGAAAATCCACGATATGACCTTCGGGAGTTGGATCCGGCGACGGCGTCACTTGTGTGTCGCTCCCTTCTTGGAGGCGTCGCTTTTGAAGATCCTTTCTCGTAGCCTGTATGCTGTCATGAGATAGTTGGAGCCGATGGTTGTCGCTGTACATGGCCGATCGCTGTTTTTATCGCTTTGGGAATTTTTTTCCTTTTTCTCTCCGCCTAGGCATAGCTTCGGTCTAGTATGACTTGGCTCCTTGCCGGCGAGATTTTGTGTTGGCTGTGTGCATCCTAGCTATGCAGAGGCCAGGTGTCGCTCATTTTAATTGTATCGCTCGATGCTATATTATGAGTCAATAAAAACACCCTTTATCAAAAAAAAAACCTTTTCATAACATACATCACATGGATGAATATTTGCCAGAAAAAAGTATGACTATCCAAATCCACTCAAGCTCACTATTTGACACAATCATTTGCGCTATATAATTCCACTTGGCAAAATATTTGCTTCTAGAATAATAAAAGCTGCGCCATTGCGGGCCGCCTGAGTGTGTTCCTATGTGTTGCCATGTTGACTTTGTACATTAGGTTGACTTGTTTGGTGCTATGTTGGTTTTGTACATTGGGTTGCTTGTATTTTACTTGTTTTGACTCATGTATATGAACATCGACTTGTGTTAGCAGGTGAGATTGATGTCAGCAATCAATGGTAAGTGAGATACGTGGATTCATGAATGTCAGCAGAGCCGAGGAACATAGATCAGGTCATCTGGCTGCTCACACAGAGTACATTATAGTAACTCAGATGCAATTAACAACAAGGAGATCTAATTAGTATAGACAATAGGATGTACCAATCTTTCGACAGATTAACAACAGTCACAAGTTTTTGATTGATTAATTCATGCAAATTTTTGTCTAAACAAAGTGATTGCACAGATCCCAGCAAGTCATGCAGTAGACCTTTTTATGAAGCTTTTATGAAGCACAATCTACATGATTTGATTTTTCAAGAGACAACTCTTAGAGATATAAAATAGAATAAAACGTTATAAGGTCAAGCAAGCAATAAGATATTACTGACTACCCAGTAGCGAAAATAGCAGCAAGGACAGGTGCGAGTTGGCACCCATCTGATGATCTGACGAAGCTCCTAGGGCTCTATTTGTATAGAAAAGTAGCTGAGGGTGAAGGGCCACCCATGGATGATAATGGAGAATGTATCCTAATTTTGTCAAATATCCCTGAGAGAAGTCAATTGCTACATCTATTTTAATAGTGGTAAAATTTGATGCCTGGAATGCACTATAATGTCAATTTGAGGTAAGACCACATATGGTTTACTAATTTCAGGTAAGAACAATATCTACGTGGAAAAGCTAAACTGCAAATCTAATAGTGATAAATGATAACCTACGCAACAATAGTACTTGTTTCAGCAAAATTAGCAGGGTGACCTCCCCCACCCTCGCTCACCTCGACGGAGATGGAGGAGCAAAGCGCAGGAGGGCACGTGGCCCCCTTCTCCTCTCCAAGTGTCCGCCTCCACCACCGCCGTGGCGTGCTTCCCGCGCCACAGACGAATCCGTGGAGGACACATGGATCGCCGGCGAGGAGAAAAATTGAGATGGGGAGAGGATAGGAGAGAGGGAGGGGGAGTGATAGAGTAGCGGTGTAGAAGAAGATAAACGCGAGGAGAAAAAAAAGGTCGTTTGGGAGGAAATAAACCAGTTGCACCGAACAATTGTCCTAGCTGACGTGGCACCTCTGCTTGCTTTGATTTGTGTTTGACATCCACCGGCGCTGATCGTGTCAGGTCCGATTTGCTTCGTGCCACACGTGTGGCACTTATCATTTGGGTAATTTGTTTTTAGGTCCCACAACTTGTTTCTATATCTTTGCTAGGCTGGTCACATAGGAACGTATGGGGCGATAAATAGCCGTATTTATTTTTTGAACAGGTATATGGCCGTATAGGAATTGAACTCTAACTCATCGCTTTGATTGGCAGGTCGGAAACATATGGGATATGGAGACTGAATACTTTTTTTAGCAAATCACAGCCGTTCTTTTCAACTGTTTTTTCTATTGTTACATGTAAGCCATTCGTTTTCTACCGTTTTAAAAATATAATAGATAACGACACACAAGCACACACACTAATATTGCATCAGCTACACGCCAACAAATTAGTGACCAGGATGATAGAACTGTACATAAGTTTCACCTTCTGATGATCCCACAAAATAGATAGTGGCAACTGACGATGTTTCAATATTGTCATTACCCCATACACTGTTATACAATTTGTTTAATAAAAGGCAATCCAGGGAGTATAATATGTACATCTAGTCTAGCTTAATTTTATTTTATATTTCTTCTACAAAGTCTGGAACTCATATCCCCAGCAATCAGCCAAACCTGGAGCTTCACTGGGACAAAATAATGACCGTTGCTCGTTATTTTGTACAATTTCCATGAGTAAGATCATAAATCCAATTATCATAGTTCATATTTATGTCCCGATTCCCATCCTACGAATTGCAATAAGAGATATAGGCTATAAAGAAACATGCAAGACAAAAATATCATAAACTTATCACAGAAACTAGAATCTGCACCTGTACTAAACTTTTGGTTAAAATCATGGCAGTTTGAAAAAAACTACAACTACAACTCATGGGCTTGAAATGCTTCGTGTGAAATAATCAGAGTGATCTGTTGTAGTTACTATAAATACAAGTCATCCTAGTCTGTAGGCTTCATAGAAAGTCCAACGAAATGCAAGTGATCCTATGAGACCCAGCATGTAGTTACTATAAATACAAGTCATCCTAGTCTGTAGGCTTCATAGAAAGTCCAACGAAATGCAAGTGATCCTATGAGACCCAGCATAACATCGTTTGGTGAGACTGATGCATCAATTGCACTGTAGTGTATCTACCATAGATAAATAGCTATCTAGCATGATATTTCTTTTTTTTTAGTGGCTTGCAGTCTTGTACACTAAGACCTGCCATAACGTGAGTAATTCAGTTGATTCAGCTTGTTGTTCCAAGCAATGAATATAAAAATATGCTGACCGACGGTTGATTTACCTGTAGGAGCTTGTGGGGGTCAAGGAAGGGCTCGCTTCTTTAGTGCAGCACCTAAAATCAGTGTGTACTCTTTCTGTCAAACCCCATATTTACCTTCTGGCTCTGTGTGTATCCTTGATTAGAACCAAATCTGTGCTGGTGGATATTCGCTTTAGTACCATGGAACACACAGAAAAGTTTGTAAATACATAGTACATTAGATCCCTAATATATATATATATATATAACTTGCACGTCACCTTGCTGGCCACATATCGATAAACCAGTAGCAGCAAACTTAAGTGAATTCAGCAAGTTTATACATTGCTTTCACATCATTACTCAAATAACTCATACAGTGCATAGTCTCACAATATACACCATTTTATTTTGCCGCATATTTCATTTTAATTTGAAAGAAAAAGTGATCAGCATATTTCATTTCAATCAACTATGGTGCTTGTTGAAGTGTATGTGGATTGCCTAGCCCTTTCCATCAGTTCGGACTTTTGGTTGCGTTGGCTAGTGCATGAAGCTTACCATGGTATCAGAGCTAAGGTCTTGAGTTCAAGTCCTGGCTTTCGCAATTTATCCAAAAAAATTGTTGCTGCCCCCCTTTGTCCACGTATAGGCCTCTTGAGCCATGCCTCTGAATCTATCCACGTGTCGACTTTCCGCGTCACACGTGAGAGGGGGTGTTGAAGTGTGTGGATTGCCTAGCCCTTTCCATCAGTTCGGACTTTTGGTTGCGTTGGCTAGTGCATGAAGCTTAACAGTGCTCAAGTACTAATCATCTTAAAATCCCTAAAATAAAAAAACTCGTTAAGCAATCTGACCTTGTCCTCAGCAAGCGGGGGACCTGCACCTGCAGTCTGCAGAGAAAAAGAAATCAAACAATCCATATGGGCATACCATCAAGTAGATGGTGCGCCGTGCACGTATCTAGAATTAGACATCCAATTATCAACTGACTAACTGCCAATAGTATGCTAGTGACTTGAGGGAAAAAAAAAATTAGGACAGCCACCGAGGGACATTTCCTTTCAGCCACATTTGATAATCACCAATTTTCAATCATGCACTGTATTCAATCCACAATTAGAGACCAGCGCGCCAGTTAGCAGGCACCATCCTTCCTAACAAACAAACATCATGTGTAAGATCAGGCGTAACTCTTGGATTACCTATAAAACAAGGCAATTTGTAATATCTGCTCATGGCATGTGTTCTCTCTCAAGAAAAGGAAGACTAATTATGTACTGAGTTTCAAGAGTTTCAATAGAAAAAGAAAATCGTAGTCAATACCACTTCTTGAAGCAACGTACATTGCAAGGTGTGTATTGTTCGTGTAAAGAGAAACATATATGGCCGCACATCTTTAAGGTAAGAACTCAATGCTAATCAATTCTCAATAGTACAGAAAAACTTATTTGATAATGTTCCAAAAAAGGAAGATTCATTTATTTTCAAACAAAGACCAGCATCAGAGTTTTATAGGAAAATAGAACAGCTAACACATGCAAGCATAAGGCATATATTGAAATTGCACTCAGCAACACACTAAAAAATCAGTAGCATTTTAAATGTTAGATTCTTAACATATCCAATGCAGAAACGGTTTCCTGGCTTTGTTCCTTTTGTTCGACGACTTCATCACTAAATGAGCTATGTCAGACCATATCAAGCTCACTCAGATCCCAGAACATCTGGACGAATTACATATATGTTGCATCAAATATTTTCGGTTTCCAGAATGAGATAATTCATGGGTTCATCAAGAATAACATAAATAATACTGCAATGTATATATATATTACTACTATATACTTGTTCTTACCTACCTTAGCAATTTCGGGTTAGGATAAAATCATGGGGTTTTCCCAAAATAAAACAAGACAGGTCAAGTAAGAAAGAAACTGTAAGAATTCAAGCCTATCAGACAATCAGGCAATTCCATTGGCATGTCAACAATCAGACATAACAAAACCTACATTCTTCATTTTTTTCCTCTACAAAATTAACTACGGAACACTTGTGTATGTGTGAAAAAAAACAGAATCTTTATGCCAGCAGTGCATATTAGAAGATCAAAATGCGCCTCGATTTCCGTTGCATGTGCATACCATGTTATGCATATGTTCCTTGCCCGGAAGAGATCTAACATATGGCACGCATCCCGGTTCCTATGAACAAAACAAACAGCAAGCCGGTATGCCCCCACCCCAACTCCTCTTTCCTTATCATATGTTACATGGAGAAATCTTTTGGAACAAACAAAAGCAGCGAGCAGGGGAATTAACCAAATAAGACCTACATGTCCTGCATGGTGCTCTATCATGCGGAGCACAGTTACCTTGGCCGTGTCTCCGGCAACAACGTCATCAAGCAATAGGGGGACCTCTTCAGCAAGTTTATCTTCACTAAGTTGCTGCATACATATTAGAAGAAGATAATTCAACAGACCATCAAAATTAGTATCCTGAAACATAGAGAAGAAAAAATGCTTAATTAGGTACATACATCATTGTAAGGCACTTCCAGTATGCAGTTCCCCTCCCGTATGGGCTCGTGAAGCGAACAAGGACCTGGCGAAGAAGATCAGCCACAGCCAGTACTACCACTGTTAGTTAGGATGGATGCTGCTCTATGTACAGCATATCAAAATATTATGATACAAAATATCTAACAGCATTGATACAAAATAAAATAAAATTCAGAGGCGGTTGTTGTCTTCCAATTTCTAAAATTAGAGAACTACAACAACACAATCAGTATAACTGACAAATACTCAAGCAGTTAGCTCCAATCTAGAATAAAAAAATCATACAATTTCTTCTACAATTCATCAAACGATTGGTGTGACAACCAAAACTGGACACATATAATCTCCGGAGATGTCAAGGCAGTCAGCCTCTGCCACCTGAGAGGGATTTCACCATCTCGAGCTCGAGCTTACTTGAGAGGGATGGTGGGGTAGAGGTGCAGACAAAACATGTTGGAAACGAACTGAAGACGCGACTCAAATCTACGGCTTGGCGTCGCTGAAACCCATGACCGAACGCCGCGCTAGTCCCCCGCCGTGCGGTCCCCAGAGCCCCCGCCGGCCATGTGATGCCGCGGTGCCTGCCCGAGCCCGGGCCTCCATACCGGCGGCGTCGCGGCGCAGACGGGAGGGCTGGCCCCGCGAGACGAAGAGATCCGATGTCGCTGCCGCTCAGGGGTGCGGGTCTCCGCCAAGGGTCGGGCCTCCTCATTGCCATCGTTTTCCGCGTGGCCGCGGTAGGAGATTGAGGAGCCATGAGGCGATGAAGCCTTTGCGCCGGTAACACACACAGTATTCCTAGCCGCCGCCGCCTCCATGCTGCACGTGTCTCCTCCGCACCTCCCCTGCAGCCACCTGCGTGTGCTGAGACAAGGGGAGAAGGAATGGGAGGAGGCACCGTGAACGAGCAGGAAAGGGACCAGAGATATGAGTAGAGGAGGAGACTGTGCATGCGAAGGAGGAGATGAAGACGACCAAATGAGACAAAAAAAGAACGGCAATACGCAACAAGATTTTCTCCACCGACTACTGTTCCTCCGCCGGCGTGGACAACGCGAGAGTGCGCCCTGCGCCTTATTGTGTTTGATGTCTTCCTTCTAGTTTATTGATTTTGCTTTCCCGAAAAAAGTATGTCTGATTTTCTATTATTCTATTTTAAAACTATTTTTAGATATGTGCTTGGTAGGATGCCACGTGTGCAAAATATGTAAACCGTCATCTTCACAATTTTTTAACGGAACAAATATATTCGGTTATGAAACTGATTAATCTAGATCATCTGGTATTGAAATTTAGAGACCACATCTAGATCAAGCAATAGTTGATGCACAAGAAATAGTTTTTAATACATTACTATTCTCTTTTTCTTTAGCATCGTCAGTGTCAGTCAAATTATTGGAACCTAGCAATGATTGGTAAGGAAAATGCACTGCGTATACCTAGTACTTCCATGTCCAAAAACCTCTCTCTATAAGTTTGGATTTTTCCAAAAGCATCTAGTGATATAGATAGAATATATATATATATCATGTCACAAAATTCTAATCTAAATTCGAAACACAAATCAAGAAAAAAAGACAAATCTCATTATGAATAGTCGCTAATCTGATTAAAACCGATAATTCGATCCATCAACCATATTAATTCTAGATTTTTGGTTTTTTTTCTGGGGTGTTTAGATATAATTTTTTTAGCCTAATAAATGCACATGTATTATAAGTAATTTTTTAAAACAAGTTTAAGTAACTTTAAGATGTGCCCACACACAATAGAGTACCATGCTGTTGGTTAGGTCGATAGCGGGAGTGGTTGTATCCTCAGCCCACGGAATGATAAACGACTGGTTTGGCATCATATGTGTCTCATTAAAGCGGATTATGATTTTGCTGGTAGGTGATGTTTCATCAACAGTGAGGTGACAGTAGTGACTTCATTAATTTGGACGTTCTGTGATTAATTCTGACAGTTGACGTCGTGAGAGTCCACTGGTGTAGTGGTTTGTTAGTGGTTTTTAAACATAAGGTGGAGGACGATTTGGCTCCCTGGTGCATTTGCTCCTGCGTGAACAGTAAATTCAAAATAATAGTAATAGACTTGACAAAATCAGATTTTTTTTTTTGTAGATGTTCTTAGTGTCACAAGCATGCTTGACAAATTTCATGCCAAACGGAGCAGCAGTGTTTCGTCGGTGAAAAACAAATTTGGGTGTAACATTTGGGGTTTAATATGTTTTTTTTGCACAAGAGTTCGTTTTGCTGAGCTTGTTAATTAGTCTCTATATCTAAGGATTTTTCATCATCCATCTCATCTGCCTAACATGAAATTCGACGACATCCATGATGATGTGTTCTCCTGCTTGAATTTGTTGGCTGACACTAGTAGAAAACAGGGCATCAGTACCGGTTCCAGAGGGCCTTTAGTCCCGGTTGCAGAATCGGGACTGAACAATCGGGACTAAAGGCCCCCACTTTTAGTCCCGGTTGTGTTACGAACCGGGACTAAAGGAGCTCCACGTGGCCGCTGTGGGGCGCCCAGGCAGGAGGACCTTTAGTCCCGGTTGGTAACACCGACCGGGACTAAAGGGTCTCCACGTGGCCGCTGCGCAGCGCTCAGGCAGGAGGACCTTTAGTCCCGGTTGGTAACACCAACCGGGACTAAAAGGCCGCCTCTGTTTTTTTTTTTTGAAAGGAGGGGTTTAGGGTTTAGGGGTTTTGGAGGGTTTAGGGGTTTCATATTGTGTTTCCCCCTTTTCTTTTTGTGTTTACCATTCAATTCTTTTACATTTAGGGTTTTCGTTTTTATTTTACGTTTTCCATTCAACTCGACGCTAGCTACTACATATAGCAATGAAGGAACCATTACACGAATCGTCATGAATATAGAGAGAAGTGACCTCTCTTTCTTCGTGCTTGGTCGAACAACAAGTTTTCGTATATCTATTCGACGCTACTACATATAGTACACGTTCATGCATATATACAATATAACATCTCTTACGATCCCTAATATCTAATTACCAAAATCGCATTGCCACTCCCGATGGTATTCTCCGTCTGTAGGTATGACATGGTCAACAAAGAATCCCGCCAATTCCTCTTGAATTGCTCGTATGCGATCAATTGATAGGAGTTCGCCCCGCTTCCGCGAGATCTAATTTAAAGAAGGGGGTCAATATATATATATATATATATATATATATATATATATATATATATATATATATATATATATATATATATATATATATATATATATGAATGAAACTCAGCACAATTGATGGTAATAAAATAAAAATGTGAATATTGTTTACGTACTTCAAATTGTTCTTCAGATCTGCCCCCGCTCAGAGGTCTTGTGGCGAATGTACTCGCAAACGTAGTATCCACATAAATTATTCCCGGGTTCCTGCCACAAGAACTTTACGAGAATAGAGTTCAATCAAAATGATAATCAAGCATGATAATGGTATTGAAACTAGAATCAATGAGAGATGCGCGGAACTAGCTAGTAGTACTTACTTTGGGGTGTGAAAATCGCAGCTCCTTTTTCCATTCACCCCTAACCTGGTTGGTGAACTTTTTTCAAACCCTGCCCGGCAAAGAAAATGATTACTTGATATCAGGAAATGAACGAAAGTTGCCGATATGGTGCGATAATGATTGAACTTACTTCTGGAGCATTTGACTCATGTCCGCCCACTCCTTAGCCTCTTTACGTCTCGAGTCCAAGACAACTACTAGTCCCGCGTCAAGTTGAATGGCTAGCAGAATAAAGTGCGACCTGCGCACGCATAACTCATCAATTACACTTAACCTCGAGTAAGCGAAACAGAATGTGCACAAGACAGTAACACTCACTTGAAGTTGTAAGGAAATAGTATTTCCCTTTTGTTCTGTTGTCCAAGTAACGCCTTTAGCAAGTAATTCTCTGTATCATCGGGGTTTTTTTGTGCCGTATATTCATTTACGGTATTTGGGTTAATGAACCCAATGTCATAGATTTTTCCTCTGCATTCGCGGATCTTCAATCTGCATAATATAGTGTGAGAATAATTATACATGCAATGAATGAGCTGAGCTAGAGACTTAATTACAGAAAAAATACTTACAGACAATAGCAACTGACGATAGTTTTGTCGAGGGCGTCTTGATTGTATAACTGAAATAATTCATCAAATTCAATGTACAACGCCTCGACTCCATTGAAGTAGTGCTCATCTTTAATTCCCACTAAGATACTGTCGGTCCTTTCCTTGCAGGCTTTCAAGTACCAGTTATGCAATGTTCGCATCATCGTTGATAGACGCGGGAGCTGCTCAGGTCTGACGAGAGGCTTCCCGTGCTCGTATCTAAAGGCTACCTCAGCCATTTCAAACTGTACCTCATCGCCTAAGTAATCACGAAGAGTGTAACCAAGATGAGCGACCGCTACCCCCGGATCATTAGCAATATCGGGAAACACCTTGAGCGGGGGGCACGATTGTTTTTCCTGTTCGCCGAGCTGGGGAATTGTTTTCCCACTTCTTGCAGCACTGCTAGTACTTCCCGACCTTTTCGCTTCATGAAATGTCTTTACAATACAGCGGTCATAGTGTGAGAGCGGCGGAGGAGATGGTGGTCGCTGAAGGGCATCCAGACAGCGCTTCGCTTTTACCAGATCTATTTTCTCCTTTGGATCTGGACGTTTCGGTGCAAGCTGGCGTTTCACATCGGCAGCCACGATGTCGTTGTTTTCCTCCTCAGTCATGTCGTATGGTAACTTGGGAGGAGCCTTCTTGACGCTTGGACCTGCTCTGGATTTCTTCGTTGTTGTACTGCTAGCCGCCGGAGCGGCGGCGGGTCTCTTCCGCCGTTGCTGAGGCGGCGGAGGAGGCGGAGTCAGCTGACGCGGTGGAGGAGGCGGAGTCTGCGGACGCGGCGGAGACAGCTGAGGCGGCGGAGGATTCTGCTGAGGGGCCTCCTCCGGCGGAGTCCGCTGACGCGGCGGAGACAGCTGAGGCGGCGGAGGATTCTGCTGAGGGGCCTCCTCCGGCGGAGTCCGCTGACGCGGCGGAGACAGCTGAGGCGGCGGAGTGTGCTGGCGCGGCGGAGACGACTGAGGCAGCGGAGGTAGAGCTGGACTGTGAGGAGTCTGCTGAGGGGCCTCCTCCGGCTGAGTCTGCTGACGCGGCGTCCATTGTGGAAGCACGATGTTTTCCTTTCTCCATAGAATGGTAGTCCTTACGGCATCTACCAGACGAGTCTCCCCTTCACCTGTAGGGTACTCAAGCTCCAGCCCCTCGAATCCGTTGGTAACTTCATCCACCCCGACAATAGCAAAGCCATCTGGAATCGGATTGCAATGAAAAGTTCCATCAGGTCTAGGAGGTAAGACATAGCCGACCGCCACCTTCAAAGTTAGGTTGATGCATTTCGCCATTAGCTCACAATGTTCCCTCTCCGTGATATAATCCACGGGGTGGCGAAGAGCCGTGATATCAGGCCGAAAGAGCTCCGTGGAAGCCACGCTGCTTTTCCGCTGAGATGGTGGGGTAGCTTCGTGGGCAGTATCGAATGAAGGATCTTCGTGCTGCTGAGATGGTGGGTCGGTAGCTCGCTGACTGGTAAGTGCCTCTAGTTTCTTCTCCTGCAACGCTAATCTTTGTTCTACATTCTGCATCCGGTCTGCTTCCTCTTTCTTCTTTCTCCCTCGGCTTCTATAACCAGTGCTGTCGAGAAACCCATGCACCCACGGAACGGAGCCTGCTGTGCCTCGTGTTCGTCCAGGGTGTTCAGGATTCCCGAGGGCGCGTGACAGCATGTCCTTCTCTCTGTCGGGATGGAACCTCCCTTCCTGCACGGCCTTGATTGCTTCCTGAATCTTTGTGACGGGTGTTTCAAGTTGTTCTTTCGTGTAAACACACTTCCCTATTTCTGGGTCCAAAGTTCCCCCATGCCCGAAGAACCAAGTCCTTGCCCGTTCGGGCCAGTTCAATGTCGCTGGTTGGATCCCTTTAGCAAGCAGGTCGTTCTCAGCTTTGTCCCACGTAGGCCGGGCAACCTTGTAGCCACCTGACCCCGTAACATGGTGATACTGCTTCTTTGCAGCATTTAGCTTATTTGTCTGTGACCTGTTCTTAGCTTTCTCCGATTTCTTGTACGCCACAAATGCGGGCTAGTGATCTTTTATCTTCGCATATTGACCGGTGAATTCTGGAGTCTCGTCTTTCTCGACAAACTGTTCGTTCAATCTTTTCTTCCAGTTCTTGAATTGTTCTGCCATCTTCTTAAGAGCCCATTTTTTGACTTTTCGCTGTATAACTGGGTTATTTGGATCCTCCTCTGGCGGTAGGCTGAAATTTATCATGAGCGAGTTCCAAAGCTGATCTTTGCATCTATCGTCGACACAAGAAACTCCATCGTCCTTCTTCTTATTCCATTCTTGGATGCTGATCGGGACGCTGTCCCTAACAACAACTCCACACTGATGTATAAATCGGTCTTGGGTCCGCTTGGGAACAGTCGGTTTGCCATCTGGATCGAGTTCTTCGATCGTGAACCTTTCATTCTCGCCCAACCTTTTCTTCGGGCCTCGTCTCCTTATAGAAGTTTGGCTCGATCCGGAGGGCTAAAAGAAGAAAGAAGTGTTAATATATGTACATACAAAACAATTAATGCATCTAGTCAGCAGAGGCTTAATTAATATATATACCTCGCCGGACTTTGCAACAGTTAAGGCTCCAACACTGGCGGAGCCGTCATCTTCTCTTCCCTCACCATCGGAGTCGTTGAGAAACTGTGAGGTCATGATATCATCATCTCCCTCGCGGATTATTTCCTCCAACGCCTTTTCTTGTTCTAAGTCTCTGTCGTGTTCCATAGTTTCTGTAAATATTACAACATGGCAATATACAACCATGAGAGATGGATTAGTGGCAAACATAGACCTAATCACAACAAGGAATCATATGCATATGAGCAATGGATTAGTGGATTATCGGCGTTATGTTTTAACGACCCCCTCCCCCCTCATGTCGAAGTTATACCGAAATTATCGGGGTTATGTTTTAACGACCCCCCCCCCTCATGTCGAAGTCAATGAACAACATGAAAATTTGTAAGTGATTGCTAAACTTTTATGCTTCATTTATATGAAGATCAATTATCCAATATAACTATGTTCGCGATATGAAGCATTGGACATTATCTAGAATCATATCTGATGAGTCGTCCTATCTTTCGGGAGAGGATACTTTGCGGACCGCCTCTCTCATGCCTATCCGACGTGCAAATCAGGTTTTCATATGCCTCAAAATCAAAGTTATCGGGGTTATGTTTTAACAACCCCCCCCCCCCTCATGTCGAAGTTACGACGATATTTGTACAAGATGAATACAAGATTTATACACAAGATGAATACAAAATGAGGACGTCGGGGCAGGGCGCGGCGAGGTCGTCGGCGGGGGGGGGGGGGGGGGGGGGCTCGGAGGCTCACACAGCGGGGGCGGCGTTGCACCGAAGTTATACCGAAGTTATCGGGGTTATGTTTATACAACAAATGGACACCTTTTGTCGAACAACGGAGGGACGATCAGAGACCAACAGCTCCAACGTCGACGATCACTCCACGGAGATGCAACACCACAAATCCTGTAATTCCACCGAGCGAAAAAAAATTAGGTCACCACAATTTTGTTCTTCAATTTGTTTTAGCAAGATCATCATGATGAAGTAACCACTCATCATATGCAAATTTTAACATTTGTTTCTCTATCTAAAAAAACCTAAAAAAATTCTCTTCTCGTTATAGTATATCTCGGCCTCACTTTGTTGTTGTGAACTCCACCATTTCTCTAAAAAAATTCTCTATGCAAATTTCTCTAAAAAAATGACTTTGATCATGAATAACTTTGATAATAACCTATATTTGCAAATATCTCTAACTTTGATTAATGACCTATGCAAATTTCTCTAAAAAAAATGACTTTGATCATGAATATCTCTAACTATGCAAATATCTCTAACTATGTAAATATTTTTCTTATATTTAATAAATTCCAAAGTTGGAATTTCAATTATTCATAGTTCCTTTGATTTGCAAAGGAGCTATATTCTCCCCAATTCTTTTGCACCCACAAAAATTACTCGATCTATTTGACAGTACCCACAACCCATTCCACCAAAAACATTTGGTTCCATAGTTCAAATTTTTCAAATTTCATTCAGTTCAAATTTGGACCAGATTCAAACTCCATGGTCAAAGCCCAATTTAAATTGCTCCAAAAAATCTGAAACTTTGCCAGACTCTCTTTTGTGCATCAACACCTCACCACAAAAATTCTCAAAAATTCCTAAAATTCTCAAAAATCTCAAAAATTCCTAAAATTCCTAAAAATACATTTGATGTGCAGTGTTTAGCACTGTCAAAAAATTCAGTAAATTCAGAAAAATTCAGAGAGAGGGGTGAATCGATGCCATGCACTCCAGCAGGGGGGGGAATAGGAGAAGGAGGAGGGGATCGGGGCGGAGCTCACAGCAAGGAGGCGTCGGCGACGAGGGCTCGGGGGCGGCGACGACGAGGACGGGCTCGGGGGCGGCGACGAGGAGCGGGCTCGGGGGCGGCGATGCACGGGGAGGAGGGCTCGGGGACGGCTCGGAGGCGACGGCGAGGTCCGGCAGCCTGGCGGCGTCGAGGTGGTCTTCGGCGCGCGTCGGGGGGAGAGGGAGATCGAAACTGGAGATGGTGTTTGGAAAAAATTTCTAAGTCCTGCTTATATACACAGTCCCGGTTGGTGGCTCCAACCGGGACTAAAGGCATACCTTTAGTCCCGGTCCGAGCCACCAACCGGGACTAAAGGTGAATTTCACTAGACCAAAGGGCGCGAAACCCAACCCTTTAGTCCCGGTTGGTGGCTCGGACCGGGACTAAAGGGGGGCCTTTAGTCCCTGTCCTAGCCACCAACCGGGACTAAAGGGTGGCACAGCCGTGGGGTGGTGAAAGTTTAGTCCCACCTCGCCAAGCTAGAGGAGATCGCACCGGTTTATATACGCGGCTGCGATCTCTCTCCCGAGCTCCTCTCTAAAGCAGGCAGTTAATTGCCTACTCTGCCCTGTTGGGCCTACTAGCCCCGCGGGCCTGCATCCTGGCCCATATATAGTTGGGTTTCTAGTCGTATGCAGGCCGTGGTGTCTGCTAGTAGGCGGGTATTTTTTTTATGTTATTTTTTGCATATGTTATGTTCTTTTATTTTTTATGTTATTTTTTGCTTATGTTATGTCAATTTTAATATTCTTTCATAACCACTATAAAATATATGGCACATGTTATGTCTTTTTATTTTTTATGTTATGGAAATTTTAATTTTTTGCATATGTTATGTTTTTTTATTTTTTATGTTATTTTTTGCATATGATATGTCAATTTTAATATTCTTTCATAACCACTATAAAATATATGGCACATGTTATGTCTTTTTATTTTTTATGTTATGGGAATTTTAATTTTTTGCATATGTTATGTCTTTTTATTTTTTTTGTTATGGCAATTTTAATTTTTTGCATACGTTATGTCTTTTTATTTTTTATGTTATTTTTTGCATATGTTATGTCAATTTTAATATTCTTTCACAACCACTATAAAATATATGGCATATTTTATGTCTTTTTATTTTTTATGTTATTTTTTGCATATGTTATGTCAATTTTATTTTTTATTTTTTGCACATGGGACTGAAAGGATAGGAATAATTGAAATTTCATAACTTAATAAATAATTATTATAAAATCATGTTTCAAATGCCAAAATGCCCTAGCTAGCTCTTACAAAGATTCCCTCCGGTTTGTCCGAAGTGGCACTTTGAAGTTATAAGTTCGGAAACTCACACTAGAGAGAAAGTGATGGCGGTGAAGCCGGTCACATCGCAGAGTGGGATCTTGGGGTATAAAACTATTTCTTCGCGTGTGTCCCTTGCTTATTGCGCCGTAACCATGGATAATCTTCATCATTTAACAGGATGCTTGGGTCAGTCTTCACTCTGAAGGGAGAAATTTCATGAAACTTTTCATAATTTTCTGACATGTCTGTCTTGTCCTCCACTCCCACGATGTTTCTTTTCCCTGAAAGAACTATGTGGCACTTTGGCTCATCGTATGATGTATTCGCTTCCTTATCTTTTCTTTTTCTCGGTTTGGTAGACGTGTCCTTCACATAGAAAACCTGCGCCACATCGTTGGCTAGGACGAATGGTTCGTCTGTGTACTTAAGATTGTTGAGATCCACTGTTGTCATTCCGTACTGCGGGTCTACCTGTACCCCGCCTCCTGACAGATTGACCCATTTGCACCGACACAAAGGGACCTTAAAATCACGTCCATAGTCAAGTTCCCATATGTCCTCTATGTAACCATAATACGGGGCCACCAAGGTGTAATCCAGTCGTCAGACTGCTCCGGGTGTTTCGAGCGTAAAATATTCTTGTGTTCATTGATATACGGGGCCACCAAGGTAGAATTCTGTAGAACGGTGTAGTATGCTTGCGCCCAAGAATGCTCGTCCCTACATATTATTGAGTTCGTTCCTAGCGTGCCTTTTCCACCCAGTCTCCCCTCATGCCGCGATTCAGGAACACCAATCGGCTTAAGGTCAGGAATAAAGTCAACACAAAACTCAATGACCTTCTCTGTTTGATGGCCCGTGGAGATGCTTCCTTCTGGCCTAGCACGGTTACGAACATATTTCTTTAAGACTCCCATGAACCTCTCAAAGGGGAACATATTGTGTAGAAATACAGGACCCAGAATTGCAATCTCGTCGACTAGGAGAACTCGGACGTGCGTCATAATATTGAAGAAGGATGGTGGGAACACCAACTCAAAACCGACAAGACATTGGACCAAATCATTCTGTAACCTTGGTAGGATTTCTGGATCGATTACCTTCTGAGAAATTGCATTGAGGAATGCACATAGCTTCACAATGGCTAATCGAACATTTTCTGGTAGAGGCCCCCTCAATGCAACCGGAAGCAGTTGCGTCATAATCACGTGGCAGTCATGAGACTTTAGGTTCTGGAATTTTTTCTCTGCCATATTTATTATTCCCTTTATATTCGACGAGAAGCCAGGCGGGACCTTGATACTGAGCAGACATTCAAAAAAGATTCCCTTCTCTGCTTTGGTAAGAGCGTAGCTGGCAGGACCTTGATACTGCTTTGGATGCATGCCGTCTTTTTCGTTCATACATTGCTGGTCCTCCCGTGCCTCCGGTGTATCTTTAGTCTTCCCATACACGCCCAAGAAGCCTAGCAGGTTCACGCAAAGATTCTTTGTCACGTGCATCACGTCGATTGCAGAGCGGACCTCTAGGTCTTTCCAATTGGGTAGGTCCCAAAATATGGATTTCTTCTTCCACATGGGTGCGTGTCCGTCAGCGTCATTCGGAACAAATTGTCCGCCAGGACCCTTTCCAAAGATTACTTGTAAATCCTTGACCATATCAAGTATATCATCACCAGTACGGAGGATGGGCTTCTTCCGGTGATCTGCCTCACCTTTGAAATGCTTGCCTTTCTTTCTTAAGGCATGCTTGGTCAGAAGAAATCGACGATGTCCCAGGTACACATTCTTCTTACAATTATCCAAATATATACTTTCGGTCTCATCTAAACAGTGTGTGCATGCGTGGTATCCTTTGTTTGTCTGTCCTGAAAGGTTACTAAGAGCAGGCCAATCATTGATGGTTACAAACAGCAACGCTCGTAGGTCAAATTCCTGCTGTTTGTGCTCATCCCACACACGTACACCTTTTATGTCCCACAGCTGTAAAAGTTCTTCAACTAATGGCCTTAGGTACACATCAATGTCTTTGCCGGGTTGCTTAGGGCCTTGGATGAGCACTGGCATCATAATGAATTTCCGCTTCATGCACAACCAAGGAGGAAGGTTATAGATACATAGAGTCACAGGCCAGGTGCTATGATTGCTGCTCTGCTCCCCAAAAGGATTAATGTCATCTGCACTTAAACAAAACCATAAGTTCCTTGCGTCACCTGCAAAGTTCGGCCACTTTCTCTCAATTTTTCTCCACTGCGACCCATCAACGGGTACTCTCAACTTCCCGTCTTTCTTACGGTCTTCTTTGTGCCATCGCAACAACTTGGCAAGCTCTTTGTTTCTGAACAGACGTTTCAACCGTGGTATTATAGGAGCATACCACATCACCTTGGCAGGAACCCTCTTCCTGGGGCGCTCGCCCTCAACATCACCAGGGTCATCTCGTCTGATCTTATGCCGCAATGCACCGCATAACGGGCATGCATTCAAATTCTCGTACTCCTCACCACGGTAGAGGATGCAGTCATTAGGGCATGCATGTATCTTCTGCACCTCTAATCCTAGAGGGCAGAGAACCTTCTTTGCTTCATACGTACTGTCAGGCAATTCGTTATCCTTTGGAAGCTTCTTCTTCATTATTTTCAGTAGCTTCCCAAATCCCTTGTCAGATACACCATTCTCTGCCTTCCATTGCAGCAATTCCAGTGCGGTACCGAGCTTTGTGTTGCCATCTTCGCAATTTGGGTACAACCCTTGTTTGTGATACTCTCACATGCGATCGAACTTCAACTTCTCCCTTTCACTTTCGCATCCTCTCTGTGCATCAACAATGACCCGGCGAAGATCATCATCGGGCACATCTGGTGCCTCTTGATCTTCAGCTTCCCCCGTTGCAGTATCACCGTATTCAGGGAACATAGGATAGTTGTCATCATCCTCTTCTTCTTCGTTGTCTTCCATCATAACCCCTCTTTCTCCGTGCTTGGTCCAAACATTATAGTGTGGCATGAAACCGTTCTTAAGCAGGTGGAAGTGAAGGGTTTTCGAGTCAGAGTAATCCTTCGTATTCTCACAGACAGTACATGGACAATACATAAAACCATTCTGCTTGTTTGCCTCAGCCACATAGAGAAAATTATGCAGGCCCGTAATGTAGTCGGAGGTGCGTCGGTCACCGTACATCCATTGCCGGTTCATCTACGTGCATTATATAATTAAGTATATCAAAAACCATTACAGAACATCATGAATAGAGAAATGACCAAATTAATACAAGTTCATCATCACATTAAAACCAAAGTACAGTAGTGATCAAATGTTATTACTGAAAAAATAAATACATAAAGTTTATACATAGTTCTCATAGAAAAACATACAGCTCTCTAGAGCATCTAATTAAAACATACATTAAAACTAACATACAACTATGTAAAACATTTAAATGCAACAACAAATGCGATCAAAATCGCAACTAAGGTAACAATTGATCCAACAGTATAATGATACCAAGCCTCATTATCAATGGCATATTTTCTAATCTTTCTAATCTTCAAGCACATTGCATCCATCTGGATCTTGTGTAGATCGACGACATCGGCAACATGCAACTCCAATTTCATCTTCTCTTCTTTCAAATAATTGTTTTCTTTTTCAACTAAATTTAACCTCTCGACAAGAGGGTCGGTTGGAATTTTCGGTTCACATACCTCCTAGATAAAGACATCTATGTCAAGTTGGTCGGCATAATTGTCATAAACACTAAATGAAACAAATAGTTATAAAAGATAATATACCACATCCGAATCATAGACCGGACGAGAGCCGACGGGGGCGGATACCAAAACCATGGCACTATATAATAACAAACAATAATACAAGTAAGAAAATTATACAAGTAGCTATATAAATCATACAAGTAAGAATTTTTTTCTTTAAAAAAAGATAAGAACAAGAGGCTCACCACGGTGGTGCCGGCGACGAGATCGGCGGGGGCGATCGACGGCGGTGAGGACGGGGACGGGGACGGGACGGCACCCTACACATGTGCAAACTAAGAAGTTAATTTGAGCTCAAATTGTGCATCTAAATCAAATAAACTCACACATACACTCCTCCACTAAAACCCACAAACCACAGTACTTCTAGAGCATTTGAAATGAGCTAAACTAGCAGTGAGAGATGAAAGGATGAAGTTGCTAACCTTTTTAGAACACTTGGATAGTTGGTGCACCGCCAAACCTAGACAATTCTTGGGGAAAATGGAGCTTGGAGGTCGAGCTTAGAGAGGAGAAAGCTTAAGTGTGGCTCGGGCATTTCATCAAACACCTCATGTGCATAGGAGGTGAGAACAGAGTAGCACACACCTCCCACACACCGGCCGGCCAAAAAACAAAGGAGTGAGCGCGCAGGGGTGAGCATATATATAGGCATCTTTTTAGTCCCGGTTGGTGTCTAGAACCGGGACTGAAGACTGACCTTTAGTCCCGGTTCCAGACACCAACCGGGACTAAAGGGGTTGCGTCAGGAGCGAGGCCCTTTAGTCCCGGTTGGTGGTTGGAACCGGGACTAAAGGTCCCAGCCGAACCGGGACTGGTGCCTGCCGAGGCCCGGCCGGCATCCTGGCCGCTCGAACCGGGACTGATGCACGCATTAGTCCCGGTTCGTAAGTCGACCGGGACTGTTGCTCTGATCTGGCAAAAACCAATGCCCTGTTTTCTACTAGTGTGACCGAATTGGTGCCACAACAGATGAAGTAGCGAGGGTGCAACCGGAGCGGGACAATCTTGGGGAGCTGGGGTTCAGGTACGGGAAGGGGCAGATACTTTTCTCCCTGGAAACAAGAAAACGTTATAGTACTAAATTTCCTTCTCTAGGTGTTCTATTCGTCACTTTAGTTACATGGACGAAACAGTAGAATTGCGGAGTTCCAGTTTCATATCATCATTGGAAGGATTATCTACATGAGAAGAATTATTGAAGAGTCTTATATCGACCGAACTGAGCATGGAAAAATCCTTAGCTGGCTATAATGAACCAATAACCAGCACACCTATCTTGCTCCAGGGGAGCACATTTTCAACTCGTTTCTATCTTAAAAATACAAAAAACACTGGTTGCAAAAAAAGCAGCAGCAAATTGCTACCGAAGTACATGACCAAAGTACCAAGTTTCTTTCTTTAATCATATCAGCAGTGAAGTAAAAAATCAAGGGCAATTTCAACAACAAATTTTTTGTGCTGATTACGGGGCATAATGTACACAGCTAAGCAAGCATAGCAAGTAGGAGTACTACTCTGATAGCTTTGACCAAATTGCATTTCGAACAAAAACAAATTTAAACTTAGTAGTACCTGAGTGTTTGGATGAAATTTCATTCTGAATAACAAAGATCAAACTACCTGCAGCCTTGAAAGGAGAAATACTGAATAACCATTTCAACGAATAAAACACAATAACGAACATAGATGGAAATATGTGAAATAGAAGTAAAATTTGGAGCAGCGATGAACAGTAGAAAAGGTTTCAATAACATATATAGATACTCCATAGTTCAGAGCATTAGCAAGATGTTCATGGCATCATAATAAGCAACAACTGATGACAGCAAATTGGTACCTCAAGTCCGCAACCATCCAAAATGGCATGTTCTACCGGTAGCACTAAGTAAGAAGAGGTAAGAACAAATGACATGTCCAAAATCCATGGATAAAGCAAACCAGAAGTCACAAACATTTAGATATGCCCTATGAACGGAGGCACCCCGTCATCTTCTAGCATATCATTGGAGGGAATTGGAATAATGCTCTCACTGAGGCAGTACTGAGTGAGCATCATGCGATATTGACTCTTCCTAATGTTCACCATACCTAAAAACTTACCATCAGTGTCGCAGCGTAGCACATGTTTTGAATTAAACCTTATCAGCAGCTCATGCTCGTTGAGCAGAACCACATCGTTGAACCATTGCACTGCTGAATGAAGTGGTGTTTTCTTTTTCTTTTTGTAAGAAGATAGATATAGTTGTCGTGATGCCTCCAACGTTGACAGGTCAATCCGGTACTGGAAAGCCCATATTCCGGCCTCGTAATCCTGCATCACCCAGACATCGATAACGGCTAAACTGATATTTGAGCTGGAGCAACTCCCTCCCCAGAATGCAAGTGCCCCCTTCATCTCGAACAATTTCTTATCAGAGTATGGCTGGGCAGGACTGTGCATCCATCGGAATGACTCGGCTTCTGTGTCAAACACAATAATGTCTCCAATGCCTCTGGGAATATCACCAGCACCACAAGGAGGGCACCAGTGTAGGCTACCACGGTGCTGGACTGGTGGTGGACAATAGGACACAGGGAGCAGCCTAACCAGGAACCTATGTTCCACATAAGATGACAGGACGATTGGCATTTTCACTGTGACATGTCTCGGCTCGGTAGATCCAACCATGATGATGTATAAGTTGGATTTACCCTGACATGGGGTTGAGACCAAGAGCACCCTGTATTCTCCGGTTAGCTGGTGCCGGTAGAAGCCGGCCACTAGTAGAAAACAGACCATTCGTCCGCCCCTTTAGTCCCGGTTTGATTACGGCCCGGGACTAATGTGACCATTAGTCCCGGTTCCAACGGCTAGGAGCGGTCGGGGGCACGGGCATCATTAGTCCCGGTTCATTTTCTACCTATAGTCCTAGTTTGTGATACAAACCGAGACTAAAGGGGTGGTGGCAGGCTGGTGTCAGGCTGGGGCCCCCACGAGCCCCTTTAGTCCCGGTTTGTATAACCAACCGGGACTAAAGGGGTGGTGGCAGGCTGGTGTCAGGCTGGGCCCCCACGAGCCCCTTTAGTCCCGGTTTGTATCACAAACCGGGACTAGAGGTGGACCTTTAGTCCCGGTTTGTATAACCAACCGGGACTAAAGACGTCCCTATATAAACCCTTCGTCCAGCCCAAGCCCATTCTCTCTGTTTTCCCCTTTCTCTCCTCTGTTCTTCCCCTTGCTCGAGCTCATCCTCCATTTTTGCCAAAGATTTGTCAAGATTTGAAGGCACCCCATCTATCCAAGTGTTCACAAAGGTTAGCAAATTTGTCCTTTCATCTCTCATTGCTAGATTAGCTCGTGCAATGCTCTATAAGTATAGTGATTTGTGGGTTTTAGTTTGGGAGTAATTATGTGCGAGTTTATTTGATTTATATGCAATTTGAGCTCAAATTAACTTCTTAGTTTGCATATGTGTAGGTGTGGTTTACTTAGTGCCTTCCCGTCCCCGTCCTAACCACCGTCGATCGCCCGCACCGTCCCGTCACCGGCACCACCTTGGTGAGCCTCTTGTTCTTATCCTTTTTATAATAAAAAATCTTATTTGTATGATTTAGATAGTTACTTGTATAATTTTCTTACTTGTATGATTGTTTGTTATACATAGTGCCATGACTTTGATATCTGTCCCCGTCGGCCATCGTCCGGTTTATGATTCGGATGTGGTATATTCTCTTTTATAACTATTTGTTGCATTTCGAATTTATGACAATTATGCCCATCAAGTTGACATAGATATTTTTATCTCGGAGGTATGTGAACCGGAAATTGCAACCGACCCTCTTGTCGAGAAGTTAAATTTAGTTGAAAAAGAAAATGAGTATTTGAAAGAAATATTGAAAAGAATTGAAGAAGAGAAGATGAAATTGGAGTTGTATGTTGCCGATGTCGTCGATGACCACAAGATCAAGATGGATGCAATGCGCTTGAAGATTAGAAAGATTAGAAAATATGCCGTTAATAAAGAGGCTTGGTATCATTATGCTGTTGGATCAATTATTACCTTAGTTGCGATTTTGATCGCATTTGTTGTTGCATTTAAATGCTTTAGCTAGATAGTTTTATGTTGTTTTATGAGAATAAGTGTGTATGAACTTGTATTAATTTGGTCTTTTCGGTGTTCTGTAATGAAGATGAGTCAGCAATGGATGTACGATGACCGACGCTCTCCCCAGTTCATTAATGGCGTGCATAGTTTTCTGCGTGCGGCTGAGGCAAACAAGCGGAATGGTTTTATGTCTTGTCCATGTGGTGTCTGTAAGAATGATAGGAATTACTCTAGCTCAAAAGTCATTCACGTCCACCTGTTTACGTCCGGTTTCATGTCCGGCTATAACTGTTGGACCAAGCACGGAGAAAGAGGGGTTCTAATGGAAGAGAATGAAGAAGAAGAGGATGATGACAACTATCCTGAGTTCCCTGAATACGATGGTACTACAATGGGGGAAGAGAATGAAGAAGAAGAAGCTGAAGAAGAGGCATCAGATGAGCCCGCTGATGATCTTGGTCGGGCCATTGCTGATGCAAAGAGAAACTGCGAAAGTGAAAAGGAGAAGTTGAAGTTGCAGCGCATGTTAGAGGATCACAAAAAATTGTTGTACCCAAATTGCGAAGATGACAAGAAAAAGCTGGGTACCACACTGGAATTGCTACAATGGAAGGCAGAGAATGGTGTATCTGACAAGGGATTTGAAAAGTTGCTGAAAATGTTAAAGAAGATGCTTCCAAAGGACAACGAATTACCCGACAGTACGTACGAAGCAAAGAAGGTTGTCTGCCCTCTAGGATTAGAGGTGCAGAAGATACATGCATGCCCTAATGACTGCATCCTCTACCGCGGTGAGGAGTACGAGAATTTGAATGCATGTCCGGTATGCGGTGCATTGCGCTATAAGATCAGTCGCGATGACCCTGGTGATGATGTTGAGGGCGAGCGCCCCAGGAAGAGGATTCCTGCCAAGGTGATGTCGTATGCTCCTATAATACCACGGCTGAAACGTTTGTTCCAAAACAAAGAGCATGCCAAGTTGTTGCGATGGCACAAAGAAGACCGTAAGAAAGACGGGAAGTTGAGAGTACCCGCTGACGGGTCGCAGTGGAGAAAAATCGAGAGAAAGTGGCCGGAGTTTGTAGGTGACGCAAAGAACTTATGGTTTGGTATAAGTGCAGATGGCATTAATCCTTTTGGGGAGTAGAGCAGCAATCATAGCACCTGCCCTGTGACTCTATGTATCTATAACCTTCCTCCTTGGTTGTGTATGAAGCGGAAGTTCATTATGATGCCAGTGCTCATCCAAGGCCCCAAGCAACCCGGCAACGACATTGATGTGTACCTAAGGCCATTAGTTGAAGAACTTTTACAACTGTGGGACATAAAAGGGGTACGTGTGTGGGATGAGCACAAACAGCAGGAATTTGACCTACGAGCATTGCTGTTTGTAACCATCAATGATTGGCCTGCTCTTAGTAACCTTTCAGGACAGACAAACAAGGGATACCACGCATGCATGCACTGTTTAGATGATAGCCAAAGTATATATTTGGATAAATGTAAGAAGAATGTGTACCTGGGACATCATCGATTTCTTCCGATCAAGCATCTCCTAAGAAAGAAAGGCAAGCATTTCAAAGGTGAGGCAGATCACCAGAAGAAGCCTTGCCACCGTACTGGTGATGATATACTTGATATGGTCAAGGATTTAAAAGTAATCTTTGGAAAGGGTCCTGGCAGACAATCTGTTCCGAATGACGCTGACGGACACACACCCATGTGGAAGAAGAAATCTATATTTTGGGACCTACCCTATTGGAAAGACCTAGAGGTCCGCTCTGCAATCGACGTGATGCACGTGACGAAGAATCTTTGCGTGAACCTGCTAGGCTTCTTGGGCGTGTATGGGAAGACAAAAGATACACCGGAGGCACGGGAGGACCAGCAACGTATGCACGGAAAAGACGGCATGCATCCAAAGCAGTATCAAGGTCCTGCCAGCTACGCTCTTACCAAAGAAGAGAAGGAAATCTTCTTTGAATGCCTGCTCAGTATGAAGGTCCCGTCTGGCTTCTCGTCGAATATAAAGGGAATAATAAATATGGCAGAGAAAAAGTTACAGAACCTAAAGTCTCATGACTGCCACGTGATTATGACGCAATTGCTTCCGGTTGCATTGAGGGGGCTTCTACCGGACAACGTTCGATTAGCCGTTGTGAAGCTATGTGCATTCCTCAATGCAATCTCTCAGAAGGTAATCGATCCAGAAATCCTACCAAGGTTACAGAATGATTTGGTGCAATGTCTTGTCAGTTTCGAGTTGGTGTTCCCACCATCCTTCTTCAATATCATGACGCACGTCCTAGTTCACCTAGTCGACGAGATTGCCATTCTGGGTCCTGTATTTCTACACAATATGTTCCCCTTTGAGAGGTTCATGGGAGTCTTAAAGAAATATGTTCATAACCGTGCTAGGCCAGAAGGAAGCATCTCCAAGGGCCATGAAACAGAGGAGGTCATTGAGTTTTATGTTGACTTTATTCCTGACCTTAAGCCGATTGGTGTTCCCGAATCGCGGCATGAGGGCAGACCGGGTGGAAAAGGCACGCTAGGAAAGGATTCAATAATATGTATGGACGGGCATTCTTGGGCGCAAGCACACTACACAGTTCTACAAAATTACAGCTTGGTGGCTCCGTATATCGAGGAACACCTGGATAGTGTACGCTCCAAGAACCTGGAGCAGTCTGAGCCCTGGATCAAACGTACACACATGGCGTCATTCAGCGGTTGGTTGCAAACACGTCTCATGCATGACGACACTGTTGGAGATGAGCTGTACTTGCTGGCCAAGTCACCATCTTCGACTATATCGACTTTCAAAGGGTACGAGATAAATGGGAATACATTTTACACGATCGCCCAAGATAAAAAGAGCACCAACCTAAACAGTGGTGTCCGCTTTGATGCAGCAAACACCAATAGGCCAAAGGACACATATTGTGGTTACATAGAGGAGATATGGGAACTTGACTATGGACGTGATTTGAAGGTCCCTTTGTTTCGGTGCAAATGGGTCAATCTGACTGGAGGCGGGGTAAAGGAAGCACTACAAGAAATCTGTTAATACGTGACAGTTCTGATCCGTCATGGATGAGTGGAAAACTGTCATGGGTGACCGTCCATGACGGACTTGAAATCCGTCATGTATATCGCGTCATAATTTGACAGCATACCTTACATGACGGTTCTTGTCCGTTATGGATCTGCCTCAGGCCCGCCCAGGCCCAATCCATTGTGATGGAACAAACCGTCATCGACTAACGCCACGTAGGATTTTTGATTAACCAATTCAAATGACGTGGCTGCCTACGTGGATACTATTTTCCGTCACAAAATTCGTCATGGTTGAGCACATTAGGCCATTTCTTTCTGTGCAATTTTGAGCCAGTGCATTTTTTCTAGCATAATACATTACACAGATCATAGTGCCAACTTTGGCTGAAGAAAAAATATTTCAAAGTGCTATAAAATACACAAATCATGTAGTATTTATGCAACGATCCACCGGTATATACAACATAGCAGTTTACAAAATCCTCCATGAAATGATAATTTACAACATAAATTGACAAAATACAACACATAGCAAGGTTAGGACCAGCACAATCCAATTTACATCAACAACATATATAAAAGTTTCTTATTCAATTTCTTGCAATCGATGCTCTTCATGGCAACTATCATCTCGTGCCAGTTGTGATAGGCAGCAACAAGTAGGATTAATATATCTGTCCAAAAATAGAACAAACATTAGACATTTTTAGATATGAGTAATTTTGTTAGAACCAACCAAAGGGGTGTCATTTTATCAAGTTTCAGGATAAAGTTTCAGTTGTATGTACGTTGGAAGAACAAAAAGATTTAGAAAATTGTATGTAGAAATATTGATGATAAGTTACAACAATTTTGTACGGACAACCATGTTATAAACCTGACCACCAGATCTACAAAAATATTATATACTCTACACTGAAGATGATTGTAACAATTTTGGGAAGATGATATAACTTAATAACAAACGAATGTACGTATTAGCATAATCCTGTAACTGGCACTTCTCACAACGTGCACTCCTTGCAGGTACCTAGATAAATGGTTGCTGACTGAACAAGTTCGCATGCAAATCTCTAAAATATAACAAGTAACCTACTTTTGGTAGCAAGGAACAGACTTGTTGCTGCTGTGGAATAGATTTTGGTTACATGGCTGTGTCTGGTGTAGAACAAAGAAAATACTAAGCTGACCCATTATAAGGTATGGTTAAGTAAACAAACTGCCATGTGCTGGCAATTTATATTGCCTACAGTGAGGATTTAAACTAGCTAATGACACGTCTGGTGCTGCAAGAATATGGATGATAAGCTGCCCAGAGTAAATACTTGCTTGGTGTAAAGGTGTAGTGTACGGTGTACCTATGTTAATATGGCTCTGCATGCGTGTCATGTATATCTTGTGCAGAGTACCCAAGGAAGCTTGCATATATCCTGCTGCATTTTCGTTGCCTTGAAGTTCATCAGAGAATACAACAGCTTTCGGTTTTGGACTGGATGGTGTGAAAAAAGATCTTGCCGGTACAGATACGCCAGTGTGCTTGTTTCTACGTTTGGCTAGATTTCAGGAGAGAAAGTCAGTAAATTAACAGGCTAAACAACAACAGTTATACTCTACCACAGGAACAAAATTAAAATGAGCCAGGGAATGCAATAAAATTAAAATGAGCCAGGGAATGATAATTTACAACACAATTTGATAAATGATACAGATTATAAACAGTAAACTAATAATTTGCTCCTAGAGCTGAATCGTTTCCAAGGAAAGCAAACATGATAATACTAACGGTTCCGCCTTTCGATCAAACAACATGCAAATGTACCACCCACCTGTTCCAAACAGAATAGCTAAAGGGGTCACGACTAACAAGGATAACTGAAGAATGAACACTGTCAGACAGTAAGCCCATCATTACAAGGGCCTTGAAACCAAAATTTATTCATATATATTTTCAGTCAAAGTTAAACCAAATTGACATGTACAAACTGAACCAAAGTGTGGTTCTTATTCATATTTATCTACAGATGCAGGTGCCATCCAGATTGTTTCAGTCAAAGTTAAAACATATCGACGCATACACACTAAACGAAACCGTGGTGCTTATTTCATATGTATGTATGTACAGATGTAAATGTCATCCAGATTTTGGGGTAGAGGGGGGAGAGAGAGGAAGATCACCACGTCCACGTTGCAAGTGTTGAGTCCAGCAGGAGGCGAATCCACGAGCGTGAGGACGACCTGTACATCGCCGGATGGGTGGACCGCGTTCAGGGGCGGGGTTGCCCGAGCTGTACCGGCGCACGTCCTTGGAGATAGAGGACGAGAAGGAGCACCGACGTTCGCCGCCGTCATCGTCGGGACAAGGCCGTCGCGCTCGCGCTCATCCCAAACATGCCGCTGCGTGCGCCGCGTCAGCACATCCTGCGAGAGGAGGGCCTCCGCGTCGTCCTGTTCCAGGAGCACCATCCAGCAGGCGGCAGGCGAAGGAGAGGATCCACCAGAGCCGCGCCGGCGCCGAACATTTGATTTCTGAAGGTTCACGTCCATTTCACCAGTAGGTGCTTGATCGAGTTAAAAAAACAGAATTAGCTGCTCAGTTATGCATGGTATTTCTCAGAAAATAAGTAGAGTATTGAGTTGACACCTATACAGAGACCCTCACAGCAAGGGTTTCAGCAGCATCCGACCCCTTCTCCTGGCACTTGCAGCACCTTCCTTCTCCTTCTCACCATCCTACAAGCAAAAAAATTGTGTCCATTTCAGTCCCAATTGTAGTACAACCAGAGAACCCAAATGACCAATTGCTGTCCCCAACGCCATTTTCAGTTCAACCAGATCCAATTACTAAAATAGAGGCATACAGATCTAAGGATTTTAACAAAACAGCAAACAATTGGTGGCCTAGGTTGTTGTTTTAGCAGCAAATAGAGGCATGCAATTGTAATGAGGGAAAGCAGCAGAGGCATACCATAGGCAACGTGGTCGAGCAGGAACGAAGATGTCAACCCCTCGCTCCTCAGGTGCCGTTCTTCCCTTTTCTCCCTGCAGCGTCCTCACTCCTCTCCCTGCATAGAGTTGGTGGTGCAGGTGCCTGTGTGAGGAAGAAAACCAAGAGAAAATGCATGCCTCAGGGAAGGAAATGGAAGAAGGACAGATCGAAGAGGGGAAGAGAGAAGGGGGCGGACCTGGATGGGGGTCAGAGCAGCGGAGCTTGACATCGGCGTCCATGGCATCTCCTCACGCACGGCCGAGCAGAAGCAACAGGAGGAAGCAGTCCTCCTGTTCCATACCGGCAAAGCCCGTAGCCTTTGCGAGGAGGGAGAGGTGCCTGCGGCCGTCGCAGATCTGGCTGCCGCCATGGCCGCCGCCATGGCTGGTCGATCTCCCTCTCCTCTCTAGAGGAGGGGAGGGGAGGGAGGGGGAGAGGGAGACGGAGAGGGTGGGAGGACGGCGGCTTTGGGGGATACCGGTGGCGAGGTGTGAGGGCGCCGGTGGGTGGCGAATCTAAATCGAGAGCCGGAGGAGAGAGGGAGAGGTGGCGGCGGCTGTGGGTGGATAGGGTTTTTGGGGTCGGGGGAGGGAGGCGCGAGGTGTGGGACGGTGTGTACCTAAATGGGTTGGCTCCGAAATTTTTTGACAGCGCGCGTAGACGACTTGGATGTTTTATTCTCCGCGCGCTTTCCTTCAAGCCTATTTCAAACTTTTTTGTTTAGGGGTACTAGGATTTTATTCAGCGTTTAAAATTTCTGGAATACATGTGTTATCTGGGAATTTGGTATCTTTGCCCTTTTGATGCTGGCCGAGCTTCATGTTGTCCTCACGTGTGTCTTTTATACTACTATATTCAAATTGGTGCCATCTAATTTCATTATGATTCTTTCTTGTTTAACATTATTACAAATTCAAATTACAATGTAACTCAAATGGTGACGCCACATCAACAGGAGCAAGGTCATGATGGTGTATAAAGGAAAAATAGCTAGGCCCGTCTAGGCCCGGTTGGTCGATCCATGACAGTTTTCGTGACGGTACTTCCACGTTTGTCATTAGGGGGCTACCCTATTTGGGCCCAAACGCATCTTGCTAATCAGTGACGGGTTCCGTGACAGATTTCCAGAATGTCACCAGAAATCCGTCATGGATTAACAGATTTCTTGTAGTGAAGACCCGCGGTACGGAATGACAACAGTGGATCTCAACAATCTTGGCTACACAGACGAACCATTCGTCCTAGCCAATGATGTGGCGCAGGTTTTCTATGTGAAGGACATGTCTACCAAGCCGAGAAAAAGAAAAGATAAGGAAGCGAATACATCATACGATGAGCCAAAGCGCCACATAGTTCTTTCAGGGAAAAGAAACATCGTGGGAGTGGAGGACAAGACAGACATGTCAGAAGATTATGAAAAGTTTCATGAAATTGCTCCCTTCACAGTGAAGACTGACCCAAGCATCCTGTTAAATGATGAAGATTGTCCATGGTTACGGCGCAAAGGGACACACGCGAAGAAAAAGTTCTATACCCCAAGATCCCACTCTGGGATGTGACCGGCTTCACCGTCATCACTTTCTTCTCTAGTGAGTTTCCGGACTTATCTGGAAAGTCCCACTTCGGACAAACCGGAGGGAATCTTTGTAATAGTTAGGGTATATATGTGTTTTGGCATTTGAAACGCGAAGGAACGCTATTTTTCATACATTTATTGATTTTTTTGAGCTAAATGAACCTGAAATTGAAAAGCACTACAAATGAACTCTGAAAAGATTGAAACTTGGCATGGTATCATCATTTCACCCACATAGCATGTGCTAAAAAGTTGAGAGGGTTACAGCAAAAACTGGATGCACTTCGTGTACAAACTGGACAATCTCTTTCGAAGTATCAGGGTTTCGGACGAAAACTCATCTGTTACAAAGGCATTTTATTTTTATAAACTTATTTTAACTCTCGACTTTTTGTGCATTCAATATGCACCATTCAAAGCCACGTCATCAATTTTCAACCCTTTCTGACTTCATTTGCTATTTTTCATGCATTTATTGATTTTTTTGAGCTAAATGACCCTGAAATTGAAAAGCACTACAAATGAACTCTGAAAAGGTTGAAACTTGGCATGGTATCATCATTTCACCCACATAGCATGTGCTAAAAAGTTGAGAGGGTTACGGCAAAAACTGGATGCACTTCGTGTACAAACTGGACAATCTCTTTCGAAGTATCAGGGTTTCGGACGAAAACTCATTTGTTAGAAAGGCATTTCATTTTTTTAAACTTATTTTAACTCCAGACTTTTTGTGCATTCAACATGCACCATTCAAAGCCAGATCATCAATTTTCAACCCTTTTTGACTTCATTCGCTATTTTTCATGCATTTAATGATTTTTTTTAGCCATAAAACTAAAGGAGCTAAACGGAATCTGTTTTTGATTAAAACACCTATTTAAAATAACCTAAAAATTACCAAATTGAACATACTGATAAAACACACTAATATTAAACAGCAGGAAAAAGAATCACTCAAAAATCTATTTTTAAAGTAAAGTTATTCACAAACTAGTGATTCACACAAATTTCAAAGAATTCAAATTTAAACTATTCAAATTTGAAAACTACTGGCACTAACAGAAAGTTTATAATTTTTGTGACCTAAACCAAAAAGATTCACTCAAAAACTCTAAATATTTGGTGGTACGTAGAAACAAAAGAAAAAAAATAAAGCAAAAGACAAAAAAAAACTGGAAAAGACCTTTAGTCCCGGTTGGAGCCACCAACCGGGACTAAAAAAATTAACATAACATAAAAATAAAAAAATGCCCGCCTACTAGGCCACCACGGCCTGGACTAGAAACCCAACTATATATGGGCCAGGATGCAGGCCCGCAGGGCAAGTAGGCCCTAGAGGGAGAGAGGAACGTTAGGCATGTACTGCCTTCTTTAGAGAGGAGCTCGGGACGGAGATCGCAGCGGGGCTTATAAACAGGTGCGAGTGCCTCTCGCTTGGCGAGGTGGGACTAAACTTCCACCACACCAGGACCAACCCTTTAGTCCCGGTTGGAGCCACCAACCGGGACTAAAGGCCCCCCTTTAGTCTCGCTGCGAGCCACCAACCGGGACTAAAGGCCTGGGCTTCCCGCCGCTCGGCCTGGTGAAATTCACCTTTAGTCCCGGTTGGTGGCTCGCACCGGGACTAAAGGGGGGCCTTTAGTCCCGGTTGGAGCCACCAACCGGGACTAAAGGTCTCTGTATATAAGCGGCACTTGGCAAAATTTCTAAACTCATCTAGTTTCCCCCGACGGCGCCGAAGACCACGACGCCGCCAGGCTGCCGGACCTCGACGTCGCCGTCCGGCCGCTCTGCTCCCAAGCGCCGCCCGAGCCCGCGCCGGTGCCGCCACGCTGCCCGCCGCCGCCGCTCCTCCGCGCGCGCCCGCCTCGCGATCGACGACCGCTCCTCCACAAGCCGTCGCGGCCCGAGCCCGCGCCGGCGCCGCTCCTCCCCGCCTCCGGCGTCCTCCTCCGTCTCCGGCGTCCTCCCCGCCTCCCTCCGCCCCGACGATCCCGGCCGGTGAGCCTCCCTCCTTAATTTTGTTCATCTTTTTTTTCATAGATTGTTTTTTTTTCACTAGATGTTGTAGATGCTTAGTATATGTATGTATGTAGATGAACGGTGGAATTTGCATATATTGTTTTTTTTTTCACTAGCTAGTTTTTTTTTCTGTTTTTTAGTTTTTTATACTTTTAATTTTGTATCATGTATAGTATAGAAAAAATTTGCATAGAAAAAAGTTGCATAGAAAAAAGTTGACCATGTATTAAAAATATTTTAATGTTGTATCTTAAAAATATTGATCAAAAACATGTTAATATCTTATTTGGAAAATGTTAATATCTTAATGTTGTATTTGCAAAAGTTTGTCATGTATTTGCAAAATCAAGTGAACAAGAATTACAAAAATCATAATCAAGTATTTAAAAAATGTTAAATTTGCATAGAAACATTTTTGGCGTCGACGATGCCTGGCCCGCATCCTCGTCGTCGACTCGGTGGCGACAACCTGCTTGAGAGGCGCCATGTCCGGCACTGGGCTCCGCCGGGCTAGCACTGGGAGGTGCTACCTTCCGGGGCGCGCAGCTTGGTGAGGAACCGGGCTCCCATTGCCGACCCGGAGCTTCTTTGGTGGCGGTCGTGTGGGCCACTATCGGTGCGGAGGCAGCCGGCCCCCGAGGAGGTGGTACGTCGCCGTGTCAGGGAGGAGGACGAGCATGTCCGTCGCTACATGGTTGCGTTGGACGTCAGGTTCTCCAATACCTGGCAGGTTCTTCAGGGATCTCACCCGAGCTATGATCCTGTGATGGTTCCTTCTCTTTGGGTGTCCACCGCCCGCGCCTCAGGAACCGCGAGTCAACTGGATTATTCGATAGTATTCGATCTGTATTAGCTAGTGATGTTATATGATAATATTCAAGATGTATCAGTGATAATACTCGAGATGTATTCGAGATTATATTCGATAATATTCGATGATGCATTAACTGGATTATTCGAGATGTATTAGTGATAATATTCGAGATGTATTCGAGATTATATTCGATAATATTCGATGATGCATTAATTGGATTATTCGAGATGTATTAGTGATATTATTCGAGATGCATTCTAATTTGAATACTAAATTGTTTTATCTTTCTTCTGGATTAGTTAAGCTATGGACGCTAGCGGCAAAGACGACCATGATCAAGAGCATATCATGTTCGACATGATCCGAAACCCAGAGGGTGAACCTGAAGATGACGGCTCACAATATCTGAACAATTCCTTTGAGGGAATATTTGAGGAAGAACCAACAGACGAAGGCCACACAAACAATGATGGCGAAGGAAATGATCTTCAATTAACAAAGACCGGCGAGGTATATATAAGGCATCTGGTGATCATTACATGTATTAATTGATTTGTATATATTTATATTAACGAATCTTTCTTCTTTTAGCCCTCCGGATCGAGCAAATCTTCTACAAGCAGGGCAATACGAGGCCCGGCCAAAAAGTTGCAGGCTGGCATAAAGTACAACATCGATGAGATCAAACCAAATGGCGAACCGCTTGCTCCTAAAAAGAATGCGGACAAATTTACTCGTCAGTGCGGAATTATTGTCAGGGACCAAATCCCGATCTCCGTTCAAGAATGGAACAAGCCAAAGGGAGATCGAGGAGTTAGTTTTGTCGACGAAAGAGCAAAAGATCTGCTTTGGGAAACGCTCATGTCACATTTCACCCTACCAGAGCATTTAACAGATGCAGAACGGGAGAAAGTCAAGAAAAGTGCTCTTCAGAAGATGGCCACACAATTCTGCAACCACAAGAAAAGATTATGGGCCTGCTACGTCGAAGCAGGAAAGCAGACTCCAGAATTCACTGGAGCACTGGAGAAGGCAAAAGATCACTGGGACTTATTTGTGGAGTTCAAGGAATCGGAAGCAGCTAAGGAACGGTCGAGGAAAAACAATATCAATGCTGAGAAGAAACAGTTTCACCATGTTCTGGGGCCAGGTGGCTACAAGACTGGTCGGCCTAAGTGGGATGAATCTGAGGAAAAGATGATTGCTGTAGGGGTCACTCCAAAAACATTGGGTTGGCCCGACAGGTGCAGGACTTGGTTTTATGCGCATGGGGGAAAGTTGGACCCAAAGACAGGGGAGATTATGGTGTAGGCAAGTCTTAAAGAAGCCTCGGACGCTTTACTTGTTGCAATAGAAGCGGCTCGAATGGGGGCGTTCCAGCCCGAGAGAGAGAAGGACGAGCTTACACGCGCCCTCGGGAATCCTGAACACCCGGGACGAACACGAGGCAAAGGCGTTGTTCCGTGGGTTGAGGGGTTTGCGGACTGGAACGTCAGTTACAGAAGCCGTGCGAGAAAGAAGAAGCAGGAGGAAGACAAGAAGAAGCAGGATGCAGACCGGCTTCAACAGGTAGAATCAAAGCACGCGGAGTTGGAACGCGCTTTCATGCGGCAGCAGGAGCAGATCGACACACTTAGCCTGGAAAGGGCGTCTCAGCGGCAGCAGCAAGCAGATCCAGCATTGGATAGCACCGTCCCATCTATGCCGAAAAGCAGCGTGGGTTCCACGGGGGTCCCGGCCGATGATGCACTGCTGGCTCGCTACCCCGTGGATGATATCGAAGAGACGACAAGTTGTGAGCTACACATGAAAGTGAAGAACATATCCATGAAGGTGGCGGACGGCTATGCTTTACCAAATTCCCCTGAAGCAACCTTCCACGGCAATCCGATTCCACCTGGCTATGCTCGTGTCGGGGTGGATGAAGGTCTGTCGGCATATGACTCACTACAGCTTGACTTTCCTGGAGGTCAAGGGGAGCAGACACTGGGAGAAGCCATACGTGGTATCATTGTATGGAGAAAGGATTGCATCGTCTTTCCAAACTCGACGCCAAGGGCATCGACTCCTCCTCCAAGTCCGCCGCGTCAGCCGACTCCAACCCACCTCGAGACGGAGCGCAGCGCGAGTCCGCCACAATATCGATCTCCGCCGCGTCAGCCGAATCCACCCCACCTCGAGACGGAGCCAGCGCGAGTACGCGATATCGATCTCCGCCGCGTCAGCCGACTACAAAGCGGAAGGGAGCACCAAAGAAGAAACCCGAGCCTCCTGCCAAAAAGAAGTTGGCTTACGAGATGACTCAGGAGGAAACCAAAGCCCAAGTGGCTTCCGAAGTGCAGGCCCATTTTGCACCGAAACCGCCCCCGCCGCTAAAGGAGAAAATACCTGAGAAAGTCGTACAACACTTTGTGGATCTTGCTAAACCCGCTGTGGAGAAAAGGCGATCAGACTATGAACACTCTATTAGCAAGTCATATTATCAACAAAAAAATCAGCAGTCGAGCCTTACAGGTAATAATAAAAGCGGGAAAACTGTTCCCCAGCTCGGAGAACAGGCAGTGCAATCGATCCCCCCGCTCAAGGTGAGTACCGATAAGGCGGTAACCGACGCTGATAGAGAGATGGCTAGAGAGATGGGTGTCACTGTTGAACAACTCCTAGGCATCGAGGAATTCCCCACGATGGATCCGAAGGAACTAGCATGGAAATATGTCCCCGGGAACCCTCTGGTCAGGCCTGACGAGGAGGAGCTTCTATCAACGCAAATGCACAGATTGCATGACTGGTACCTGAGAGAAATAAAGGCCGGGCGACAGAGCCTCATGGTGAAAGTCAAGCCAGAGCATTACTTCCATGGAAAAGATGTGTGGATTGAATTTCCAGAAATGTTTGAGTTATTCAATCAAGACGCACTCGACAAATCTCTCGTCAGTTGCTATTGCCTGTAAGTGATTTCTTTCTGTAATTTAAGTCTCTAGCTCAGCTCGTTCATTGCCTGTAATTATCCTCACTATATTCTTTTCTGTGGTATTATGCAGAATGAAGATTTTTTAAATGAACAGAGATGGAGTCTATGGCATTGGGTTCATTGACCCAAATACCGTTAATGAAAATATGATACAAGACTACCCCAAAGACACAGAGAATAGCTTGCTAATGTTTTTTAAGGAACTAAATACCAGACCAGAAATACTTTTTTCTTACAACTTCAGGTGAGTATAACTGTCTTGTACTACAAATTCTACTTTTGCTTACTCGATGTTAAGTGTAGTTGACGAGTTATGCATGCCCGCTTATACAAACGTGTGCGCAGATTCCACTGGATCCTGCTAATCATTAGAGTTGACGAGGGAACTGTTGAAGTACTGGACTCACTAGGTAAAGACCCTCAAGAATACATCAGCCTGAAGTTGATGCTCGATAGGTAATTTCAATCATTATCGCACTATGTCGGCCTCTTTAGTTCATTTACTGATATCAAGTAATTAATAACTCCTTTATTCATTTTCTTTGCCGGGCGGGGTTTGAAAAAAGTTCATCAAAGAGGTTGTCGGTCAATGGAAACCACAGCTGAAATGGCGACGGTCCAAGGTAATTAAGTAGTATTAGCTACGTCCGCGCATCTCTTTAATTCTAGTTTCAATACCATTATCATGCTTGATTATTATCTGATTGAATTCTATTCTCGTAAAGTGTATGAGGCAGGAAAAGGGGACTAATTTATGTGCATACTACGTTTGCGAGAACATTCGCTTTATGACCGAAAGGAGCAGAGATGCAAGACATCTTTGGGTACGTAAACACTATTCATAATTTTTTTAATCATGATCTAATATATATACACACAACTAATATATTCATATTGATCTTCTTCTTTAAAGATGGTGGAGATGCGGGATAGGCTCCTACCAAAGGACCGCATACGAGCACTTCAAAAGAAAATGACGGGATTTTTGCTTCAGCAGGTCATATCTATCGACGGAGTATACCATTTCACCTAATGCCTGCATGTAATGATATGAAAAATTGTAGGAGAAATAGTATATACCAAATTGTATATATATATATATGTGTATGCATGGTTGATGTCATCAACCCGGACTAAAGGTCCCTAGCCCCCGGCGCGTGCTGCCGGCCACGTGGCAGGGATTTAGTCCCGGGTCGTGGCCAACCGAGACTAAAGGGTGGGTGCCTTTAATCCCGATTTATTAGTCCCGGTTGGTGAACCGGGACTAAAGGCCCTTCCCAACCAGGACTAAAGGCCGTTTCTCACTAGTGGGCTACTCTGCAGGCTTGCCCAGCTTGAGGCTGCGGTACGATCACATGTTTGCGGATGACCGGGTTGCAGACGTATAATTGGAATCCCCACTTGACCATGATCAAGCCATCACAAGTCCCTTGGAGGCAACTATCTGAATGGAATCTGGTGCCTGGGTTGAATGGCCAGAGCTTTTGATTGGAGGAACTGGTGCCGGCCTGGCGGAAGAGGACGAAACTCGCAGGCCAGCCCTGCCCATTGATGATTGGGAGCGAAGGCTGGCGGCGATGGTGTTCAAGCATGAATTCAGACGTGGAGGTGATACTGCGCCACGACTTGCTGACGGCACGGCAGCGGCCGACGTCCTTGGACGGCAACAGGACGAGTATGCTGTCAATGAGATCCTTGGGAAGGTCCCCGAGCAGGGTGTCGCCTCTCCAGTTCGGCATGGTGCTCCGTGGGACTAAAATGAATCAGAAAGATTTAGTAGGTACAAGCCAAGAAACCAGGTGGAGGGTGGAGCGTTTGCGTCCACAGCTAACTGCTCCGGCGAACGCCTTGAATTAAGGAAAAACGTAAGAGAAGTACAGGAGGAAGACTAAGACGGGTTTACCTGGGACTGGAGACGCGCAGATCCAGCAGCGACGACGGCGGTCGAGCTATGTCGGCATCGCGAGTATGATCCGTCGCCTCTAGCTAGGCAGGAATACAGATAGATCTGAGCGCCAACGGAGATGAGAGAAAAACGAAGAAAACGGGCCGGACAGGAGAGATCTGATCTGACCGCGACCAGTTTGGGCGGAGAAGCTGCTCACCTGTGTGGCTGCGTCGGGGAAGAAGGCGCTCCGGCGTGTTTGATCCCCGTCCCAGGAGAAGATGGTCTTGTGCTCTCGGCGTAGCAGAGGCGAAGACGATCCGGAAGCCAGGAGGAGATGGTGTCGGAGTAAGGAGGCGAACACGATCTGATGAGGCGGGTGGACGTGAGGAGAACCAGCGAACTTGATCCGGGAACGAAGAAAGAATTAGGGCGCTCCGGCGTGCTACTGCTTCATCGCCTTCCCAAGAGGAGAAGCTTGAGCGTAGGGGAGGCGACACGACCGGAGTCCCAGGAGAAGTTTTCGCCTTGGGGAGGCGGACACGATCCGACAGGGCGCCGGCGAGATCTGGAAATGAGAATCAATTAGGGCCTCTGCATTCTGCACTCGGCAGTCCCCAGTTGCGGGTGATTGATTAGGAAATGAGAAACAATTAGGAAATCGGGAGATTAACTCGGCAGGGTTCTCTTATGACGTGTCTACCACTCCTTCTGTTTTTCGGGTGAGTCTACCACTCGCTTTGGACGAGTATTAATCAGTTGCCGGAATAAGAGAAATTATATCAAATAGATACTCGCTTCGTTTCTAAGTATAAGTCTTTTTACAGATTTCAATACAAACTACATACGAATGTATATAGACATATTTTAAAGTATAGAGTATAGATTCACCCATTTTGCTTCATATGTAGTCTCTATTGAAATCTCGAAAAAGACTTATATTTAGGAACGGAGGGCGTAATATTTTTTGCAATGGCGATCACTTTCTCCATTATATCCCATCTGTTCTTTTTTCAAGCCTTAGAGCAACTCTAACACACAGGCCCATTTTATCCGCTCATGTTCGTGTGGCCAAAAAACTTTGCCCAACGCACGGACCATTTCCATTTTATGTCCATTTGTGTCCGTTCGGACCCATTTCCGTCTTAAATTTCGAACAGATTTGGGTCGGAGGCGGACACAAACCGGACGTTTTTTGTGTCCTCTTCGTCCGCCTCTGTCCCGTGTGGCCCACCTGCCATCCACTCACGCAACTCCTTTTCTCTCTCTCCTCTCTCTCGCCCCGCCATGCCGCACTGCGCCGCCGCACTGGCCATGCCGCAGAGCTCGCTGCGCTCTCCATGCCGGGACGTGGCCACAGCGCTCGCCCTGCCGCGCCGCCGTGCTCACCATGGCCGCGCTCGCCGCGCTCGCCCTACCGCGCTGCCGCTTTCGCCCTACCGCGCCTTGTTGCCGCCCTCGCCATGGCTCGGGAGCTCGCGCGCCCGGCCACCTCGCCTCGTTGCGCCCAGCCGTGGCCGGCCTTGTCCAGCCGCGCCATGCTTGCCGTGTCGCCCCCGCCGTGGGGTTCGAGCTCGACCGCCGGCGTCGCCTCGCGCTCGCGCCTGACCTGTGTTGCTGTAGCCGTCGGTCTCGCCTCCCCGCGCCCAGCCGCTGCGAGTTCCCCTGCCTGCTACGTGTTTGATGAAATGTCGTGGCGGACATGTCATAAATGTGTCGGCTACCGTTGAGTGCACCGGCTGACCCAAACGAAAAAGCGGACAAACCCATCCGCTCGGCCGACCCAAACAGGCAAAAACGCAGGCCTCATCCCAGTCTAATCTCACCACCGTGAAAAGGAAACCTTCACATTACAACATCGTCTCCGCGGGCAGCGGCTCCACGTCATCACTGCCTCATCTCTCCTACAACTAGCGCAAGAACCATGTATAAAATCGCACCATCAGGAAGGCAACTAATATTTGAAATTCTCGTTTGCTTTAAAATAATCGGGTCTGGAGTTTCTTTGCTAAAAATTAAGTAGGATTGATACATTGTATTATTGTTTTCATGTTAATGGAAATTGGAAGCATGCACCAAAATTAAAAAAAGAAAGAAGCTTCGACCTTGTTGTCTTGTTTTTCAAAGTTTGAGGTAAATAAATTCAGCTGTCATATAAACAGTACATTGCTCACAATATTAACCAGTTTTGCAAGACAGATTGAAGTAATCCCATGTTCAGCCAGCTCTATCATGTGTGCTGGCGTTTATGAAAACTTATTGTAAAATGTAAATTGTAACGACTTATATATTATTTAACAGAAAATGGTTTCCACAGAAAAAATATATTGGTGAGCTCTTTTAAGATGTTCCGCCTTACCTCTAGAGGTATGATTCACTTTAAATCTAGATTGTTGGTTCATGACAGTAAGTAATGTCCATAAACCAAAGAATGCTAACAAGGTAAATGATAGTAACACAGTAGTAGCTAATGTATTAAAAAGGCACAAGTCTTTCCATCAGAAATGATAAACATCGCACAATATGCTACAGTAATCACACATCCATGTACTTTAGGATTTATTAGTATGTTGGACTTTTATATGCACACCATAAGTCAAGATACGCTTAACTGCACATCCATGAATGAATGGTGTGCCTCAATCATTGTTCGCATTCTTGATTAGATGGTGTCTTTGTATGCAAGCCATAGACTTAAGTTGAATATGTATTGCATGTGAGTATGAAAATAAACCTCATAATAGTTTGACGCAAGATGTTGGAGCAGACTACAAAACCGACTTTCCAATAGAAATGTGAGAGTTAGTTTTTCAAAAGCATGAAACCATTCCATAAAGTATTAATGTTATTTCAATATGAATAGTTCGAGATATTTTTAGATCTTAATTTAGGATGTTCTCTCAAAAAGTTAGTTTTGAGTGAACCCAAAGTAAATTACTGCTTGAGAAATGCATTTTTTTGCATGGTCTTCATAAGATATAACTACCAGAAGAATTTTATTTTGCAATGGTCAATAATGTGTACTAATAGGCTTATTTATTTCTATAGATTGATTCTTGCTATTTAAGTTTAAAACTAGTTCATCAGTGGAAAGTAATGATGTAAAGACACAAATAAAGCCAATGTGGCCTCATTTACCATCCACGGGGAAATATATCGCCGACCCAAAGGATGAACATAAATGGACGAACCAAAATAATTCCAGAGAATCTTAAAAATTCTCTAAATAAGCACATTTTGTTAGTCAAATGACCAAAAACACGTTTTACTCTTGTAATACAATAATGACACGTCACTCCACAACAGTTTGCAGTAAAAAAAGAGCATTATTATTTAGCAATGGATTTTTTTTTACTATAACTCATCAATGGGCAGATAGCTCCCGACTTACATTAAGAAGTATATAATTTCTAATTGATCGAAATCGTTTCCCCCTAATTCCTAGGGTTCCCAAGTTCCTCTAGCGGCTGCTACCGGCTGTCTCAAAAAATCCCTATCTTGTCGTTCTCGCACCAACGCGGCAAGGCGGGTCCTCGGTCTGACAATCTCGTGCACCTCAGGAAGGTTCTACATGGCAGAAGGGGCGTCCCGCAAGATGCATCTGGTAGATAAAAAACTTCTTGAATCACTGGAGTTGTTGTTCGAGCAGGAAGGTAAAGCATGGCGAGGACGTACCAACTGGCTTAGGCACAATTACTGAAATACAAGTTTTTCTAGCATCATGCATCTGAGCGACAGAGAAGGAACACCCTCTTAGCTTGTAGGATGAACTTGGCAAATATGTTTTTGATTTTTAACAGATTTTTTAATTCTGAATTAAATAAACGCATTGTTTAGCATTGGAGCCATGGAAGTGTCCGGATCCGATGAGCTGCACACAGTGTTTCATAAAAGAATCTGTCCAATGTTTGGGAACAAAATTATCAATGAAATTCTCTTAGCAGTGAACACAAGGAAGATCCCAAGGGGTGGAATGATACCATAATTTTCATGATTCCAAAAATTTAAAATACACGTAACGTTACTGAGCAAACTTTGGGCAAACAGACTTAAAGCTATTTGCGAGACATCATTGTAGAATGCCAAAGTGCTTTTTTCTGGGGAAAATTATAACAGATGACATTCTTGTTGCTTATGATTCCATTCACTGAATAAAGAAGAAGAAAGGCAAGAAGGGTTGGTGTTCGGTAAAATTTTGTATGCACAACACATATGATAGAGTTGAGTTGTTCTTTTATGAGAAATGGTGAAGAGAATAGGCTTTAATGATGGATGGATTAACATGAGAATTGAATGTGTCTCATCGATAACCTATTCGGTTAATATTAATTGTATTGAAACTGGACCTTTTTTTATCAACTAGGGGACTGCAGAGTGGGGGGGGGGGGGGTGGGGGGGGGGGGGTGGGCTCTCACCCCTGTCGGGGTTACACCTATGGGGTAGGGAATGGCCGAACCAAGATCCATAGCCCATATCAAGGATACGGTCACTAGTAGAAAACAGGTGTTTGGTTGAGGCCAGGATAAGGGCATTAATCCCGGTTCACTTACGAACCGGGACCAAAGGGTGCATCAGTCCCGGTTCGTGAGGCCAGGGCGCCGGCCGGGCCTCGTGGGCCATTGGTCCCGGTTCGTCTGACACCTTTGGTCCCGGTTCCAGACACGAACCGGGACCAAAAGGCCTCGCTCCTGGCCCAACACCTTTAGTCCCGGTTGGTGGCTGGAACCGGGACCAAAGGTCCGTCTTCTATCCCGGTTCTAGCCACCAACCGGGACTAAAGATAAGCCTATAAATACCCCCGCCCCTGCCCGCTCACTGCTCTGTTTTTTGGCCGGCCGGCGTGTGCAGGGGTGTGTTGCTCTAGCTCTCACCTCCTATGCACACGAGGTGTTCGATGAAATGCCCGAGCCACACTTAAGGTTTTTCCTCTCCAAGCTTGACCTCGAAGCTCCATTTTTCTCAAGATTTGTCTAGGTTTGGCGGTCCGTCCTGTCCCGTCAACGTCCTCACCGCCGTCGATCGCCCGCGCCGATCTCGTCACCGGCACCACCGTGGTGAGCCTCTTGTTCTTATCTTCTTTCTAAAAGAAAAAAAATTCTTACTTGTATGATTTAGATAGATACTTGTGTAATTTTCTTACTTTTATTATTGTTTGTTATTATATAGTGCCATGACTTTGGTATCCGCCCCCGTCGGCCCTCGTCCTGTCTATGATTCGGATGTGGTATATTATCTTTTATTACTATTTGTTTCATTTAGTGTTTATGACAATTATGCCGACCAACGTGACATAGATGTTTTTATCTAGGAGGTATGTGAACCGGAAATTCCAACCGACCCTCTTGTCGAGAGGTTAAATTTAGTTGAAAAAGAAAACAATTACTTGAAGAAAAAATTGAAAAGAATTGAGGAGGAGAAGATGTAATTGGAGTTGCATGTTGCCGATGTCGTCGATGATCACAAGATCAAGATGGATGCAATGCGCTTGAAGATTAGAAAGATTAGAAAATATGCCATTCATACTGAGGCTTGGTATCATTACGCCGTTGGATCAATTGTTACCTTAGTTGCGATTATGATCGCATTTGTTGTTGCATTGAAATGTTTTACATAGTTTCAATGTATGTTTTAATTAGATGCTCCAGAGAGCTATATGTTGTTCTATGAGAACTATGTATGAACTTTATGTATTTATTTTTTCAGTAATAACATTTGATCACTACTGTACTTTGGTTTTAATGTGATGATGAACTTGTATTAATTTGGTCACTTCTCTATTTATGATGTTCTGTTATGGTTTTTGACACACTTAATTATATGTAATGCACGTAGATGAACCGGCAATGGATGTACGGTAACAGACGCACCTCCGAGTACATTAAGGGCGTGCATAATTTTCTCGAAGTGGCCGAGGCAAACAAGCAGAATGGTTTTATGTGTTGTCCATGCCCTATCTGTGGGAATACGAAGTCTTACTCTTCGTCGAAAACCCTTCACGTCCACCTGCTTGAGAAGGGTTTCATGCCACACTATAATGTTTGGACCAAGCACGGAGAAAGAGGGGTTATGATGGAAGACAACGAAGAAGAAGAGGATGATGACAACTATGTGCCCCCTGAATACAGTGATGCTGCAACGGGGGAAGCTGAAGATCAAGAGGAACCAGACGATGTGCCCGATGATGATCTTCGCCGGGTCATTGTTGATGCAAAGAGACAATGCGAAAGTGAAAAGGAGAAGTTGAAGTTCGATCGCATGTTAGAGGATCACAAAAAAGGGTTGTACCCCAATTGCGAAGATGGCAACACAAAGCTCGGTACCACACTGGAATTGCTGCAATGGAAGGCAGACAATGGTGTATCTGACAACGGATTTGAGAAGCTACTGAAAATATTGAAGAAGAAGCTTCCAAAGGATAACGAATTGCCCGACAGTACGTACGGAGCGAAGAAGGTTCTATGCCCTCTAGGATTGGAGGTGCAGAAGATACATGCATGCCCTAATGACTGCATCCTCTACCGCGGTGCGTACGAGGATTTGAACGCATGCCCGGTATGCGGTGCATTGCGGTATAAGATCAGACGAGATGACCCTGGTGATGTTGACGGCGAGCACCCTAGGAAGAGGGTTCCTGCCAAGGTGATGTGGTATGCTCCTATAATACCACGGTTGAAACGTCTGTTCAGAAACAAAGAGCATGCCAAGTTGATCCGATGGCACAAAGAGGACCGTAAGAAAGACGGGAAGTTGAGAGCACCCGCTGACGGGTCGCAGTGGAGAAAAATCGAGAGAAAGTGGGGGGACTTTGCAGGTGACGCAAGGAACGTATGGTTTGGTTTAAGCGCGGATGGCATTAATCCTTTTGGGGAGCAGAGCAGCAATCATAGCACCTGGCCCGTGACTCTATGTATATATAACCTTCCTCCTTGGCTGTGCATGAAGCGGAAGTTCATTATGATGCCAGTGCTCATCCAAGGCCCTAAGCAACCCGGCAACGACATTGATGTGTACCTAGGGCCATTAGTTGAAGAACTTTTACAGCTGTGGAATGGAAAAGGTGTACGTGTGTGGGATGAGCACGACGAGCAGGAATTTGACCTACATGCGTTGCTGTTTGTAACCATCAATGATTGGCCTGCTCTCAGTAACCTTTCAGGACAGACAAACAAGGGGTACCACGCATGCACGCACTGTTTAGATGACACCGAAAGTATATATTTGGACAAATGCAGGAAGAATGTGTACCTGGGGCATCGTCGATTTCTTCCGACCAACCATCAATGTCGAAAGAAAGGCAAGCATTTCAAAGGCGAGGCAGATCACCGGAAGAAGCCCGCCATCCGTACTGGTGATCACATACTTGCTATGGTCAATGATTTACAAGTAATCTTTGGAAAGGGTCCCGGCGGACTATCTGTTCCGAATGACGCTGAGGGACGCGCACCCATGTGGAAGAAGAAATCTATATTTTGGGACCTACCTTACTGGAAAGACCTAGAGGTCCGCTCTGCAATCGACGTGATGCACGTGACGAAGAATCTTTGCGTGAACCTGCTAGGCTTCTTGGGCGTGTATGGGAAGACAAAAGATACACTGGAGGCACGGGAGGACCAGCAACGTGTGCACGAAAAAGACGGTATGCCTCCAAAGCAGTATGAAGGTCCTGCCAGCTACGCTCTTACGAAAGAAGAGAAGGAAATCTTCTTTGAATGCCTGCTCAGTATGAAGGTTCCGTCTGGCTTCTCGTCTAATATAAAGGGAATAATAAATATGGCAGAGAAAAAGTTTCAGAACCTAAAGTCTCATGACTGCCACGTGATTATGACGCAACTGCTTCCGGTTGCATTGACGGGGCTTCTACCGGAAAACGTTCGATTAGCCATTGTGAAGCTATGTGCATTCCTCAATGCAATCTCTCAGAAGGTGATCGATCCAGAAATCCTACCAAGGTTAAGGAGTGATCTGGCGCAATGTCTTGTCAGTTTCGAACTGGTGTTCCCACCATCCTTCTTCAATATCATGACGCACGTCCTAGTTCATCTAGTCGACGAGATTGCCATTCTAGGCCCTGTATTTCTACACAATATGTTTCCCTTTGAGAGGTTCATGGGAGTCTTAAAGAAATATGTTCGTAACCGTGCTAGGCCAGAAGGAAGCATCTCCACGGGCCATCAAACAGAGGAGGTCATTGGGTTTTGTGTTGACTTCATTCCTGACCTTAAGAAGATTGGTCTCCCTCAATCGCGGTATGAGGGGAGACTGATTGGAAAAGGCACGCTAGGAGCGGACTCAATAATATGTACGGACGGGCATTCTTGGTCTCAAGCACACTATACAGTTCTACAGAATTCTACCTTGGTGACCCCGTATGTCAATGAACACAAGAATATTCTGCGCTCCAAACACCCGGAGCAGTGTGACGACTGGATTACATGTGAACACATCAGGACTTTCGGCAGTTGGTTGCAAACACGTCTCATGGGTGACAACACTGTTTCTGATGAGCTGTACTCGTTGGCCAGGGGACCATCTTCAACTGTATTGACTTACAAACGGTACGAGATAAATGGGAATACATTTTACACGATCGCCCAAGATCAAAAGAGCACTAACCAAAACACTGGTGTCCGCTTTGATGCAACAACCAAGAGGGGAAAGGACACATATTATGGTTACATAGTGGACATATGGGAACTTGACTATGGACATGATTTTAAGGTCCCTTTGTTTCAGTGCAAATGGGTCAATCTGTCAGGAGGCGGGGTACAGGTAGACCCACAGTACGGAATGACAACAGTGGATCTGAACAATCTTGGGTACACAGACGAACCATTCGTCCTAGCCAATGATGTGGCGCAGGTTTTCTATGTGAAGGACATGTCTACCAAACCGAGAAAAAGAAAAGATAAGGAAGCGAATACATCATACGATGAGCCAAAGAGCCACATAGTTCTTTCAGGAAAAAGAGACATCGTGGGAGTGGAGGGCAAGACAGACATGTCCGAAGATTATGAAAAGTTTCATGAAATTCCTCCCTTCAAAGTCAAGGCTGAACCAAGCACCCTGTTAAACGATGAAGATTATCCATGGTTACGGCGCAATAAGCAAAGGACACAAGCGAAGAAAAAGTGAAGACTTTCTCTCCACAACTATTATGATGAACACAAAAAAAGTCTGCAGTTCAAATAAGTTCAAAAAAATGAAATACCTTTGTAACAGATTAGTTTTCGTCCGAAACCCTGATACTTCGAAAGAGATTGTCCGTTTTGTACACGAAGTGCATCCAACTTTTGCCGTAACCCTCTCAACTTTTTAGCACATGCTATGTGGGTGAAATGATGATACCATGCCAACTTTCAACCTTTTCAGAGATCATTTGTAGTGCTTTTCAATTTCAGGGTCATTTAGCTCAAAGAATGAAATAATAGCAAAAAGAATGAACTAGAAAACTTTTATGAAACTGTAATAGCAAAAAGAATGAACTAAAAAAATCAATTAAAATATTCGGTTATGATCAACTAAAACAAAACTATAATATTCTTCAATAGCAAAAAGAATCAAATAAAAGGTTTTATAAAACTCTAATAGCAAAAGGAATCAACTAAAAACATTTTATAAACTTCTAGTATTTTTGAAACTAAAATTATAAAAAATTCATGCAACTAAAATTATCAAAGTATTTTTTGTTCAAAACATTAATAGCAAAAAGAATTTTCATAAAGAATTTTTTTGTTAGAAACTTTAATAGCAAACTAAAATAACAAAACCTGTTTTTCAATATAATGATAAAACACAGTAATATTAAATAGCAGGAAAAAGAATCACTCAAAAATCTATTTTTATAGTAAAGTTATTCACAAACTAGTGATTCACACAAATTTCAAAGAATTCAAATTGAAAATATTCAAATTTGAAAACTAATGGCACTAACAGAAAGTTTATAATTTTTGTGACCTAACAGCAAAAAGAATTAAAAAAATAAAGCAAAAAACAAAAGAAAATAAATGATGCAAAAAACAAAACAAAAAAAACTGGAAAAAAATTTGAAAAAAATGCCGCCTACTGGGCCACCACGGCCTGAATACGACTAGAAACCCAACAGGCCGGTTGGGCCAGGATTCAGGCCCGCAGAAGGCCCAGTAGGCCCACAGGCAGATGCAGAGTGGTTAGCCCCGTAAGGCTGCTTTAGAGAGGAGCTCGAAGGCTCAGGCGCACCGCGCCTTATAAACAGGTGCGGCACTCTCTCAACTAGCGAGGTGGGACTAAACTCCCACCACGCCGCTGTGCAAGGCCATTGGTCCCGGTTGGTGGCACGAACCGGGACCAATGCCACCCTTTGGTCCCGGTTCGTGCCACCAACCGGGACCAATGCCCCCCTTTCGTCCCGGTTCGTACCACCAACCGGGACCAAAGGTCTCTGCTTCCCGCCCTTTGGGCTGCCGAAAAGAGACCTTTGGTCCCGGTTGGTGGCACGAACCGGGACTAAAGGGTAGCATTGGTCCCAGTTGGTGGCACGAACCGGGACCAATGCTTCGTGTATATAAGAAAACACTTAGAAAATTTCAGTTTTCATCTACCAGTTGCCCCGAGCCCGCCGTCCTCATCCCCGTCGCCGCGTGCTCATCAACGCCGCCTCCCCGAGCCCGCCGTCCTCGTCGCCGTCCCCGTCGCATCCCCGAACCCGCCGACCTCGTCGCCGGAATCCCCGAGCCCGCCGTCCTCGTCGCCGTCCCCGTCGCATCCCCGAGCCCGCCGTCCTCGTCCCCGTCGCCGCGTGCCGCCTCGAGCCCGTCGTCCTCGTCCTCGTCGCCGCGTGCCGCCCCGAGCCCTCGCCGTCCTCATCCCCGTCGCCTCCCCGAGCCCTCGCCGACGGTCCGCGCCGCCCCGCGCTACGGTCCGGCCGGCCCCCTTTCCTCCCTCTCCTCCTCCCCTGCTTGTTCATATACAATTTTTTTTTCATATGATTGTTAGATATGATGATGTTGATGATTGTTAGAAAAGTTTTATGTATGTATGTTCTCTGTATATGTTCATATGTGCATTTTTAGAAAAATTTTGTGTATGTATGTTCATATATGCAAAAGTTACATTTAAGAAAAAAAGAAAATGTATGTATGTTCATATGCAAAGAATATGCAAAAGTTAGAATTTTTTATGTTCATAGAATTTTTTTTTGGTGATATTGTAGAATATGAACATTTTGAATATGGATGGATGGCTGGATGAACATTTTGAATATGGATGGATGGATGGATGAACATTATGTCCATGTATGTATGTATGGATGTCGTTGTCGATCTACCGGCCCCCTCCCCGATAACTTCGACATGAGGGGGGGACGTCGGACATGCATGAGGAGGGAGAGAGAGATGTTAATAGAAAGTTTTCTCTCAAAACGTTACTAAGTTAAAATGTTACTAAGTTACTAAGTTTTCTCTCGAAACGTTACTAAGTTACTAAGTTAAAATGATGTTAATACAAAGTTTTCTCTCGAAACGTTAATAAGTTACTAAGTTAAAATGTTCATATATTCGAAACATATCAAATGTTGTATTTTCTCTCGAAATGTATCCCCGATAACTTCGACATGAGGGGGGTCGACGTCGATCAACCCCCTCTCGCCCGACCAAATTTACGAAGTTCAAAGTTACTAAATTTACTCCCGGTCCGCTCGCCCGACCAACTCTCGAGGCCACCCAAACCCTAGAAGAAAGAGCGTTGTCGATCTCCTACCCCCTCCCGCCCCTACCCAATAAACTCTCGAGGCCACCGAAACCCTAGAAGAAAAGGCGTTGTCGATCTCTCGAGGCCACCCAAACCATAGAAAAAAATCGTTGTCGATCTCTCGAGGCCACCCAAATTTACCAAGTTAAAAGAGCGTTGTCGAGGCCACCCCAACTAATCCATTGCTCATATATGCATATGATCCCTTGTTGTGATTAGCTAGCTAGGTCTATGTTTGCCACTAATATATCCATCTCTCATGTTTGTATATTGCCATGTTGTAATATTTGCAGAAACTATGGAAAGAGACTTGGTAAAAGAACAGTTGTTGGGGGATATAATCCTCGGCGGAGGAGGTGATCCCTTGTCGTTTCTCAATGACACCGATGGTCAGGAAGGAGAGGATCACGGCTCCGGTGATCGAACAATGGAGGAGGAACGAGATGATGACGGCTCCGGTGACCGAATGGCGGAGGAAGAAGGAGATCATGATGACGGCTCCGGTGACCAAACGGAGGAGGCATCTGTTGCAAAGTCCGGCGAGGTATATATATTAATTAAGCCTGTGCTGACTAATTGATGCATTAATTGTTTTGGTATGTACATATATTAACGCATCTTTCTTCTTTTACAGCCCTCCGGATCGAGCCAAACTTCCGTAAGGAGACGAGGCCCGAAGAAAAGGTTGCGCCAGGATGAAAGGTTCACGATCACAGCAATCAATGACGATGGCCAACCGATTGAACCCAAGCGGACGAAGGACACATTTGTTAGTCAGTGCGGAGCTATTGTTAGGGACAGCGTCCCGATCAGCGTCGAGCAATGGAATAAGAGTAAGGACCACCCTGAAGTTTCTTATGTCCAGGATAGACAGAAAGCTGATCTTTGGACCGCGCTGAAGGCAAATTTCACCCTACCGCCAGAGGAGGATCCGAATAAGCCAGTTATAGAGCCAAAGGTCAAGGCGTTTGCTCTTAAGAAGATGGCAGATCTATTCAGGAACTGGAAGAAAGAGTTGAACACAAAGTTTGTCGAAAAAGGGAAGACTCCAGAATTCACCGGCCGATATGAGAAGATAAGAGATCACTGGCCCGCATTTGTGGCCTACAAGACTTCGGAGAAGGGTAAGAAAAGGTCGGAGACAAGCAAGATAAATGCTGCAAAGAAGCTGTATCACCATCACACGGGGTCAGGTGGCTACTACAAAGCCCGGCCGTTGTGGGACAAAGCTGAGCAAGACCTGCTTGCTAATGGGGTCCAACCAGCGACATTGCACTGGCCAGACCGTGCAAGGACTTGGTTCTTCGGGGTTGGGGGAACTTTGGACCCAGAAACAGGGGAGTGTCGATGGACGGACGAGCAACTTGCAATACCCATGAAGAAGCTTCAGCATTATATCAGCGCAGCGCAGGAAGGGACGTTCATTCCCGACAGAGAGAATGACGAGCTGACACATGCCCTTGGGAATCCTGAGCACCCTGGACGAACACGAGGCACATCAGGCTCCCTTCCGTGGGTGTATGCGTTTGCCGACAGCGGTGGTTACAGAAGCCGAGATAGAAAGAGGAAAGCGGAAGCAAGCGAAATGCAGAAGCTCAATGCAAGAATAGCAAAGCTAGAGGAAATTCAGAGCCAGCGAGCTATCGGCCAACCATCTCAGCGGCACGAAGCTACCCCAGAAGCTACCCCACCATCTCAGCGGAGAAGCAGCGTGGATTCCACGGAGCCCGTTCAGCCTGATTTCACAGCTCCTCGCTACCTCGTGGATACTATCACGGAGGCTCAACATTGCGAGCTAATGACGAAATGGCAGAACCTGACTTTGAAGGCGGCTGTCGGCTCTGTAGCACCTCCTCAAGCTGACGGAACTTTTCACTGCCGTCCGATTCCACAAGGCTATGCTGGTGTGATGGTGGATGAAATAATGGAGGGATTTGAGGAGCTGGAGCTTGACCACCCTACAGGTGAAGGGGAGAATCATCTGGTTTATGCTTTGAGGAGTACCTGTCTGTGGAGGAAGGAGTACATCAAGCTTCCAAACTGGACGCCTCCGGCGACTGATCAGGGCACTCCGCCTTCTCCTCCGCCTCCTCCGGCGCGTGACGGCACTCCGGCCCCTCCTCCGCCTCCTCCGACGAGCACTCCGCCTCCTCCGGCGCGTGAGGGCACTCCGGCTCCTCCTCCGCCTCCTCCGGCGCGTCAGGGCACTTCGCCTCCTCCTCCGGCTTGTCAGCAACGACAGAAGAGAGCCACCGCAGTTCCGGCGGCTAGCAGTACAAGAGGTGGTGGGAAGAAATTTAAATTTGGTCCAAGCCTCAAGGCTCCTCCAAAGTTACCATATGATATGAATGACGAGGAGCTCAAGGAGATCAGTGATGCCGAAGTGCGGGCCCATTTTCAACGGAAACATCCAGAAAAGAAGGAAAAAGTAGATCCGGTGAAAGCGAAGCGCACTCTGGATGCCCTTCAGCAACCACCACCGTCTCCGCCGCAATCCCACTATAACCGCTGTATTGGAAAGACATATGCTGAAGCGCGGCGGTCGGGAAGTACTACCAGTGATACAAGACGACGAAGTAGGAAAACAATTCCCCAGCTCGGCGAACAGGAGAAGCAATCGTGCCCCCCGCTCAAGGTGTCTAGCGATATCGCTAATCATCCGGGACTACTGCCCGGCACCACTCTTGCTGATTACGTGGGCGATGATGTACAGTATGAAATTTCTGAGGTAGTACCTCCCTTTAGGTACGAGCACGGGAAGGATCTCGTCAAAAGTGATGATGAGCTAAAGAAACTACCAACGATGATGCGAAGATTGCATGACTGGTACTTGGAAACCTGCAGCCAGTCTGGGGCCGACAGTATATTGTTGGCAATTAAAGATGAGCACGACTTCATTGGAGTTGAGGTGCTGCCTGTTGAATTTGTGGAATTATTTCAGTTATTCAATCAAGACGCCCTGGATAAACAACTCATCAGTTGCTACTGTCTGTAAGTATTATTTCTGTAATTAATTCTCTAGCTCAGCTCGTTCATTGCATGTATATATAATTATTCTCTCTATATTATGCAGATTGAAGATCGTCGAATGCAAGGATGCACGGATCTATGACATTGGGTTCATTAGCCCAAATACCGTAAATGAATGTACGGTAAAAAACAGAGTTGAAGTAACCGAGGATAACTTGCTAAAATCGCTCATTCGACATCAAAACAAAAGGGAAATACTCTTTCCTTACAACTTCAAGTGAGTGTTACTGTCTTGTGCATATTCGGTTTCGCTTACTCGAGGTTAAGTACAGTAATTGATGAGTTATGCATGCGCAGGTTCCACTTTATTCTGCTATCCATTAAGCTTGACGAGGGAGTAGTAACCGTCTTAGACTCGAGACGTAAAGATCCCTAGGATTATGCGGACATGACTGCAATGCTCCAGAAGTAAGTTCAATCAATACCGGGAGCATATCGGCAACTTTCGTTCATTTCCTGATATCAAGTAATCATTTTCTTTGCCTGGCAGGGTTTGGAAACAGTTCACCGGAAAGGTTCCGGGTCTGAAGAACGAGCTGCGATTTACACACCCCAAAGTAAGTAGTACTAGCTAGTTCCGCGCATCTCTCATTGATTCTAGTTTCATTAATACCATTATCATGCTTGATTATCAGTTTGATTGAACTCTATTCTTGTAAAGTGGTTGTGGCAGGAAGGCGGGAATAATTTATGTGGATACTACGTTTGCGAGTACATGCGCCACTATACCTCTGAGCGGGGCAACTCTGACAAACAATTTAAAGTACGTAAAAAATATTCACAATTTTATTTTATTACCATCAATTGTGTTGAGTTTCATTCATATATATGTATTGACCCCCTTCTTTAAATTAGATGCGTGTGATGCGGGATGAACTCCTACCACATGATCGCATACGAGCAATTCAAGAGGAATTGGCGGGATTCTTTCTTGAACACGTCATACATGAAAAGGGAGAATACCATATGGAAATTCAAGCTGATTATCGGTAGATGATACATGTCAGGGATCGTAAGAGATGTTATATTGTATATATGTAGTAGCTTCGGATAGATATACGAAAACTTGTTGTTCAAACAAGCACGGAGAAAGAGAGGTCACTTCTCTCTATATATGTTCATGACGATCAGGATGTTGTGTAATTAATTAATGGTTCCTTCATTTGCTTACTAGCTAGCGTCGAGTTCTCTCTGTATGTAGTAGGTACCGTCGACCAAGCACGGAGAAAGAGAGGTTTGTCCTCCTGGAATAGTCGGTGCGGCGAACGGTGGCCGGTGGCCACGCCGTCGTTGAGGCAGCGGCGACGAGCCCGCTCGGATGCAAGGTAGGGAGAGAGAGAGCAAGAGGAAAGGGGAGAGTGCGGGGGGGGGGGGATAGGGTTCGAGAGGATGGCGGGGTGGGCTTATCCACTGGGGGGAGTCGCGGGATGGCCGACACGCAAACCCCTAAACCCCCCCTTTCAAAAAAAAAACCCAGGGCCTGCGAGCTGCTGACGCGTGGCAGCCTTTTGGTCCCGGTTCGTGTTACCAACCGGGACTAAAGGTCCTCCTCCCTGGGTGCCCGACAGCGGCCACGTGGAGCACCTTTGGTCCCGGTTCGTAAGCAAACCGACACTAAAGGTTTTGGGCTTTAGTCCCGATGCCTTTGTCCCGGTTCCAGAACCGGGACTAATGGGTCTCTGGAACCGGGACTGATGGGCCTTTTTCTACTAGTGGGTCCAGAAGATAGTGGGCCAAGGGGTATCACTTCCGGCCCATCGGAATTAATGGCCAAGATGTCGGAGGCCAGAGGGGTTTCTCATGATCGGGCTAAGTCCTAGCAATTGGATCTTACACCCCCTGATGGATGAAACCCAACAACCAGTCACCATGAAGGTAAGAGCAGTGGGACCTTCTACAGTCGGCTGCGACCTAGGATTCCATGACCCTCATCAGACAGATCTTCACAGTCGGATATGTTGGGAAACGTAGTAGAAACAAAAAAATTCGCCCTATGATCAATAACCCCGATGACTATGAAGATACATACAAGGTTAGATCGAATCATTACCAACTACGAGTTGCAGCAGAAGGAGAGTTTGTGTAGATCATTCTTGAAGTCTCGCGAACAGTTCACGGCGATCCCTCGAACCGAAGACCGAAAGCATGACCTCTCTTCGGATTGCACGCGTACGGGCTTCATGATCCGGCAGAGCTTTGCCATCCAGACCTTGTGAGCTAGTCACTTGTGTCTGGCCAGACGATGATGGATGCCGTCACACCAAGAGGGCCCTGAGAATATCTCCCCATTATTAGAGAAGAAAATCACAGTCTTGAGCTATCTTGCCCCTTGTTATACTTTCCGATAAACCTGTACGTTGTCGTTATGATCACCGTGTTACAAATGACATTAGAGCAACCTCAAAGTGTATCGTCTGACATTAAGTGACTCAATACTCTCATGGTCTAAGGACCTAGGCATAAATTAACTCTCCATGTTATAGACTATAGACTTGTGACGATAACATCTCTGAGTATTACAAACAACTTGGGTCAATTCAATATGATCGTTCTTCTAATTAACACCATATTCTCAATGTTCTCCACATCCTTGTTTCACTAAACAAATGCTTATGATCTGAAAAACATTAATCATCATACAACACTTGAGCTAGTCCTATAGGCAAGACTAGAAATTAGGCTTTGTTGTTTATTATTCTACACATGCTCATGAGTTTTCCTTCAAAACACATATTCAAGAACCATAGCAGTTATAGCGTAGAATACATAAACACATAATTATAAATGTGGAAATAAATAATACAAATATTATTTCCTCTAAGGCATATTTCCAACAGGATCTTACATTCAGATCTTCACAGTTGGATCTTATAGTCGGATCTTCACAGTTGGATCTTATAGTCGGATCTTCACAGTTGGATCTTATAGTCTTTTCTTATTATATGTTACATGGAGAAATCTTTTGGAAGAAACAAAAACGGCGAGCAGGGGAATTAAATACATAAGGCCTACATGTCATGCATGGTGCTCCATCATGAAGAGCACAGTGCTAATTTTTTTTAAATAATACACTTTTTTTATTAATTTTCAGAAATATTACGCCGTTTTTTTTTAAATAATACATCGTCGGCCCTCTGGTGGCCGATTGGATCCAGTCGGCCAGGAGGAAGCCGATTGGCACCCTTTCGGCTATAGGGTGGCCGATTGGCCTCCTGTCGGCCTAGGGGTGGTCAACAGCCCTCTCGGCTGGTGGTGGTGGATCCTGTCGGCTACCTAGTGGCTGACTGGAACTAATTGTCTTCCCGTAGGCCGACTGGAACTAATTGTCTTCCAGTAGGCCGACTGGAACTAATTGTCTTCCCCTAAGCCGATAGGTGCATGGACCCATTTTCTCCCCCCTACGTTTTCCGCTTCTAGGTTCCCGCTTATATCTCGGGCCGCCGTTTCCGCCAGTATCTCCCGCCACATTTTCCCGCTTTCTAGTTCCGGCCATATTTTCCCGCTTTCTAGTTCCCGCCATATTTTCCCGCTTTCTAGTTCCCGCCATATTTTTCCCGCTTTCTAGTTCCCGCCATATTTTCCCCCTTTCTAGTTGCCGCCTATATCTCCCGCCATATTTCCCCGCTTCCGAGTTCCCGCCTATTTTTGTCTTCTCAACCTATAAAACACCCTCGGCAGTAAGGTGGGTAAGCAATCTAGTGTAGTGTCGTAGTCTCACGAAGATGTCCGGATATCCTTTTGATCGTAGTTTTCACACTGGTATGTCCAAATGTCTTCTGCGTTTAGCCGCCGATTTCAGGGTTGACAACATATTAGTTCCGTGGGACGAACTCATCAGTAGTGACACGCTACTGAATGAGCTGGCTCACGCATTAAGTAGGTGCGGGTGGCCTTCCAGGACATTTGAGGAGATACAGAAAGAACTTCTCATGTTGCATGGAAGATGAAAGAAGCAATAGCATAAGGGTGAATCCTACTTAAAGTTTGCAGCATAAAAATACTTTTCTATGGACTGCCGACAGCAAGGATGAAGACGATATCTTCATGCCAAGCATCAAGGCCAAGAGTACCGCATCGTCGAAGGGCAAGAGTTATGCATCGTCGAAAGGCAAGAGTTCTTCATCGTCGAAGGGCAAGAGTTCTGCATCGACGGAGGATGACGATGATGACTTCATGTAGTTTTTACGTTGTATGTTGTAAGTTCAGTCCTACCTACCGTTTAATTCAGATGTAGTTGTATCCAGATGTTTGTGCTGTCTTATTGTAGGAGGAGTATGTTCTATCTAAATATGATGTTGTAGTTGGCGCACGACGTTGGATAACAGAGTACTAAAAGAGAGTAGGCATATGTCTCATACATAAGTACATAGTCATTTGTCTCATACATAGAATAGACATAAGTCTCATACATAAGTAGATAGTCATGTCTCTACTGATAGATAGAAGCGTCACTGACGACGTCTGCCATGGCGCTCAGGCTGTGCATCAGGCGTTGACCATCCAAACCTGTGGGGTACCCTAATGTTACGAGGAGGAATCTCAGACTCGTCCTGGTCATACTGTGTATCCTGTGTGGGGCCTGGTGGAGGAGTCGAATACATGTTCATCCACTGGGTGTGCTGCGACATGTGATCCTGTATGTTCTCCTCAGGATCTTGATCACTCCCCCACGTGGATCCGGATATGGATGCCTGATATCCGTAGGCTCCTGCAGGAGGGAACGTTAAGTCATGAAGAACTAGGTCGCCTCAATTGATATTGAAAACAATAAATATGAAGAGACATACCAGCTGGCTGTGGTTGAAACACGAAGCTCGACGTGGGACCCTGCTGCTGTGGCTGTGGCTGAAACACGAAGCTCGACGTGGGACCCCGGTGTTGTGGGTGCTGCCATGTCGAACTGCCAGGTTGGTCAGGAGGGGGTGGCCTGGTGGTCGGCGTATGTGCTAGACGTGGACGTGGCTGATGCCAATGCGTGGAGGGACGCGGCTGCTGGTGCTGTTGCTGCTGCTGAATAACGTCGCTTCTCCGGGTGCACGTGATAGCCTCGTAGACAGCTCGTATCTTGTTCTGCATGCGTGTCACGAAGGGCTGGAGCATAGACCGGTGCTGAAGAAGAGGTCCAGACAACAGTGAACGTCCAAAGGTGGACACATCGTCGTAGAGTCCGAGTGTCAAGTGAGCCTGAAAATTGTCAGGACGATTATCAAGTATGCACGGCAAAGTACGTGACAACTAGATGCATTACATAGAGAGTATATATCTTACCGCGTACTGCCTAGAGCCCGAAGTATCATAGCTCGGGTATATATCCGGCGGACTAGGGTCAGGTATCTCATCTGGGTGAGAGTGCTCAACGATGTGTAACCGTGTTCCGGTCATATACCGCTGCAAGTAGCGATTGAATTCATCGAGATCAAACTCGATATTCTCGTGCCACAGATGTGTGTTCGCAGTCTCCCATTCTGTAACGTACGGCTGAAGCCTAACTAGCCACTCAGCAGCTGTCCTGTTAATCCCCTTCCTCGTGGTCCGAAAATTGTGGTGTGTGTTCAAAAATTAACTAATGCTTCAAATGGACAATTGTGAAAGACAATGCAACATTGAATAAATAGACAATACCTGTGGATGTGTCCTGGCACCGGGTTCTCTGTAGTGGGAGGGACCTCTAACTGCTGAAGACCAAATTGCCTCATAACCCTCTGCTGGGCCATCTCCTCGACGAAGACATTGAAGATGATCTTAGATTTCGTCATCCAGTAATCACTATCTCTTGTGCATAGCTCAGACATACCGCCGGGGTATCTCGCATCTATGGCTGCTTGCGTGTAGGGCTGCCAGATGACCCCAGTGTACGCATCGAACTGCTCATTCAATGTCGTGTATGCTCGCCTAGTCTGATCAGTAGCATAGCGTCTCTGCAGAAAACAAAAGTTAGTTTTAGCCATAGTGTGCACAAATAAGATGCATTAAATTATAACACAAGACATACCCTGCGACGTGTCCAACACAGACCGAAAGTAGGCATGTCGATGCCATCAGCATCGAACATGGGTTCCATAGGTTCATCAACACGTATGTCCGGTCATCCTATAGAGAACCTCTCCCACAACCACAGCTGTAGAAATAGAGGGCATCCAAGAAGGGCTGTCGTGTCCGATGTAAGCTGGCAACCATTGCACATACCTCGGTATGTAGCCGCTAAGACCGCCGAACCCCAACTCCTCTGTGTGATCTGATCCGGAATCTCAGCGCTCGCGATCTCCGGTGCAATAGGGATGTAGCACGCGCTAATAGTGGTGACATGGTTCTCTGTGAATATCACCTTGCCGAGAAGCCACAGTAGGTATGCCTCCAGGCTACGAGTGATCTGTGCCGCATTCAACGGCTCCCTTGGATACCCCGGGAACTTCTGGATCTGTATTGAGCAAAGAGAAAGTATTAGTAAACAGTGAAGGTATCTTCTGTAAAACCATATGCACGACAACTGAAAGATATGAGGTAGGGGAACTAACCTGGAAACGGAGCAACCAATCATACTTAGGTCCGTGACTCTCCGATGCCAGAGCCAGAGCACCGGCATAAACACCACTGAAACGTTGTGCCATACCTAGCTCCCAACCAGTCGGTGCCTCCAACGGTCCTATGGCATGACCTGCCAACGGTAGTCCCAGCAAAAGTGACACATCCTCCAAAGTAGGAGCCATCTCTCCCCAGCGAAAGTGAAACGTGTGGGTCTCAGGCCTCCAACGGTCCACTAAGCAGGTGAGCAAAGAGGAGTCGATGGCGAGGCATTTGGATTCTTCCGTGGACTCAACCAGACGCGCGAAAGGTAAAAGGCTGGCCCATTTAAGTCTGCATGTCAGAACAATTCAGTTAGTGTGTCCCATTAATATACATGCTTGAAGGAAATAAATAAAGCACGTACCGGTCAACCCATTCCGAGTGTATCTTCCAATATTCCTTAGGAGTGCGAGTGACCAGGGGCTCGAGCTTCTTCCTATAACATATCGCAGCACGATGCTTACTATCAATGTCCCGATTAAGCAACCACATTCCCGCCATTCCTGCACATACAAATTTAGAACATAGTGCCACACTTAATACAAATTTCAAACATAGTTGCACACTAAATACAAATTTCAAACATAGTTGCACACTTAATAAAATTTAGAACATAGTGCCACACTTAATACAAATTTAGAACATAGTGCCACACTTAATACAAATTTAGAACATAGTGCCACACTTAATACAAATTTAGACGCAGCCTAGCTTCTTCCTCTCCCTCTTACTCCTCTTCCTCCTCTCCCTCCTCTTCGTCCCCGGTTGCCTCATCCACGCCCAGTGACGAAAGTGGGACAATTAGTGTCCCTATGGCCAAATTCGTTGCATAGAATGCATTGCCTAGTCGGGCCTCCTGCTTCAGATTCATCCATATCATTCTGGATGCGCTGACACTGCCGTCTGCCTCTACTTGTACGCATATTCTCTGGGTCTGGAATGTAACGCCTTTCAGCCGGGTTGACGATGTTGAAGTTACCCATTGATCGAAATCCCAGCAACTCACCTGTCCAGGTATTGAGGACAGACTCTTTCAGAAAAAATGGAGACACGAACGATATTGCGTCCATTCCTAGCTGCCCGCAAGCAGCAAGTACATGTGAGCAAGGTAGGTGAAGCAACTTCGGTTTGTTGCATGTGCACTCACACGTTGGCCAGGCTTCATTTCCAATTTTCACCTCATGCGTCATCAACTCATTTGCACATCCGAATTTGTTGTTAGCTAAGCGGACCTCAAACCTTCTTTGTTGATTATCGATGGCGACTATAGTGTGTGACCTAGCTTTTTCCATCTTTTGGTGCATGTACTTCATGACTCTTTCACAGTAACGTGTGTTCGGGTTGTTCAAGATATGCTGCTCTGCTTTTTGACGTCTATCTCTGAAATAATTCACGGTGCCATAGAAAATACCCTCAACGATGGCTGTACGTGATAATGCCCAGTTTCCTCTAAGGACAAAGTTGTATGTTTCTACGACGTTGGTAGTCATGACACCGTACCTTGCTCCATGTGTGTCATGCAGCAAAGACCACCTCTCCAGAGGCTCATGCTCTATCCACTGCTCGAAGGTTTTAATCGACCTCCCAAGCCTTCTCCTAGTACCAAGTGGGTCAAATCCTGGCAAGTCACATAGCCCAACAGGCTCGTCCTCCACGGCCGCTGTTCCTGTTGCTAACTGTGTAGCTACTGCTTCAACATGTGCCCTCCCCGCTGCATCTCTTGCAGCTTTCCTGTCCCTAACGTGTCTCTGCGTGCACACATTAAGTCTGTCACGTATCAAATTGTACTTCCATAGTTGGTTCTGCTTGCAGAGTTTTTTGAATAGATTCATCAGGCTCTTATTTCTGAACTGCGAGAAAAAATTAGCCCCCAGATGGTGCATGCACCAACGGCTCTGCAAGTCCTGCCATGGAGTTTGTTCCTCAGGGCCAGGGTTTGTCAGTGTCTTTATCGCACTGAGTATACCTGCATGCCTGTCATGAAGGATGCACACACACTAGTAGAAAACAGGGCTTCGGTCCAGGCCAGATAAGAGCATTAGTCCCGGTTCTGCTACGAACCGGGATCAATGGGTGCATCAGTCCCGGTTCGTGAGGCCAGGACGCCGGCCGGGCCTCGGCAGGACCCCTTTGGTCCCGGTTCCAAACACGAACCGGGACTAAAGGGCCTCGCTCCTGGCGCAGCCCCTTTAGTCCCGGTTGGTGGCTGGAACCGGGACTAAAGGTTGGCCTTTAGTCCCGGTTTTAGACACAAACCGGGGCTAAAGTTTTGCCTATATATATCCAGCCCCCCCCCCCATCTCCTCTGTTTTTTGGCCGTGGAAGGGTGGGAGGTTTGTGCTACTCTGTTCTCACCTCCTATGCACATGAGGTGTTTGATGAAATGCCCGAGCCACACTTAAGCTTTCTCCTCTCCAAGCTCGACCTCCAAGCTACATTTTCCACAAGATCTGTCTAGGTTTGGCGGTGCACCAACTACACAAGTGTTCTAAAAGGTTAGCAACTTCATCGTTTCATCTCTCACTGCTAGTTTAGCTCATTTCAAATGTTGTAGAAGTAGAGTGGTTTGTGGGTTTTAGTGGAGGAGTGTATGTGGGAGTTCTTTTGATTTAGATGCACAATTTGAGCTGAAATTAACTTCTTAGAGTCTGCACATGTGTAGGGTGCCGTCCCCGTCTCCGTTCTCACCGCCGTCGATCGCCCGCGCCGATCTCGTCGCCGGCACCACCGTGGTGAGCCTCTTGTTCTTATCTTCTTTTTAAAAGAAAAAAATTCTTACTTGTATGATTTAGATAGATACTTGTATAATTTTCTTACTTTTATTATTGTTTGTTATTATATAGTGCCATGACTTTGGTATCCGCCCCCGTCGGCCCTCGTCCTGTCTATGATTCGGATGTGGTATATTATCTTTTATTACTATTTGTTTCATTTAGTGTTTATGACAATTATGCCGACCAACGTGACATAGATGTTTTTATCTAGGAGGTATGTGAACCGGAAATTCCAACCGACCCTCTTGTCGAGAGGTTAAATTTAGTTGAAAAAGAAAACAATTACTTGAAGAAAAAATTGAAAAGAATTGAGGAGGAGAAGATGGAATTGGAGTTGCATGTTGCCGATGTCGTCGATGATCACAAGATCCAGATGGATGCAATGCGCTTGAAGTTAGAAAGATTAGAAAATATGCCATTGATAATAAGGCTTGGTATCATTATGCTGTTGGATCAATTGTTACCTTAGTTGCGATTATGATCGCATTTGTTGTTGCATTTAAATGTTTTCCATAGTTGTATGTTAGTTTCAATGTATGTTTTAATTAGATGCTCTAGAGAGCTATATGTTTATTCTATATATGAAAACTATGTATGAACTTTATGTATTTATTTTTTCAGTAATAACATTTGATCACTACAATACTTTGGTTTTAATGTGATGATGAACTTGTATTAATTTGGTCACTTCTCTATTCATGATGTTCTGTAATGGTTTTTGATACACTTAATTATATAATGCACGCAGATGAACCGGCAATGGATGTACGGTGACCGACGCACCTCCGAGTACATTGATGGCATGCATAATTTTCTCGAAGTGGCTGAGGCAAACAAGCAGAATGGTTTTATGTATTGTCCATGTACTGTCTGTGGGAATACGAAGGATTACTCTGACTCGAAAACCATTCACTTGCACCTGCTTGAGAAGGGTTTCATGCCACACTATAATGTTTGAACCAAGCACGGAGAAAGAGGGGTTATGATGGAAGACAACGAAGAAGAAGAGGATGATGACAACTATCCCCCTGAATACGGTGATACTGCAACGGGGGAAGCTGAAGATCAAGAGGCACCAGACGATGTGCCCGATGATGATCTTCGCCGGGTCATTGTTGATGCAAAGAGACAATGCCAAAGTGAAAGGGAGAAGTTGAAGTTCGAGCGCATGTTAGAGGATCACAAAAAAGGGTTGTACCCAAATTGCGAAGATGACAACACAAAGCTCGGTACCACACTGGAATTGCTGCAATGGAAGGCAGACAATGGTGTATCTGACAAGGGATTTGGAACGCTACTGAAAATAATGAAGAAGAAGCTTCCTAAGGATAACGAATTGCCCGACAGTACGTACGAAGCAAAGAAGGTTCTCTGCCCTCTAGGATTTGAGGTGCAGAAGATACATGCATGCCCTATTGACTACATCCTCTACCGCGGTGAGTACGAGGATTTGAACGCATGCCCGGTATGCGGTGCATTGCGGTATAAGATCAGACGAGATGACCCTGGTGATGTTGAGGGCGAGCGCCTCAGGAAGAGGGTTCCTGCCAAGGTGATGTGGTATGCTCCTATAATACCACGGCTGAAACGTCTGTTCAGAAACAAAGAGCATGCCAAGTTGATGCGATGGCACAAGGAAGACCGTAAGAAAGACGGGAAGTTGACAGCACCCGCTGACGGGTCGCAGTGGAGAAAAATCGAGAGAAGGTGGGGGGACTTTGCAGGTGACGCAAGGAATGTATGGTTTGGTTTAAGTGCAGATGGCATTAATCCTTTTGGGGAGCAGAGCAGCAATCATAGCACCTGGCCCGTGACTCTATGTATCTATAACCTTCCTCCTTGGTTCTGCATGAAGCGGAAATTCATTATGATGCCAGTGCTCATCCAAGGCCCTAAGCAACCCGGCAACGACATTGATGTGTACCTAGGGCCATTAGTTGAAGAACTTTTACAGAAGGTAATCGATCCAGAAATCCTACCAAGGTTAAAGAATGATTTGGTGCAATGTCTTGTCAAATTCGAGCTGGTGTTCCCACCATCCTTCTTCAATATCATGACGCACGTCCTAGTTCATCTAGTCGACGAGATTGCAATTCTGGGTCCTGTATTTCTACACAATGTGTTCCCCTTTGAGAGGTTCATGGGAGTCTTAAAGAAATATGTTCGTAACCCTGCTAGGCCAGAAGGAAGCATCTCCATGGGCCATCAAACAGAGGAGGTCATTGGGTTTTGTGTTGACTTTATTCCTGACCTTAAGCCGATTGGTCTCCCTCAATCGCGGTATGAGGGGAGACTAACTGGAAAAGGCACGCTAGGAGCGGATTCAATAATATGTAGGGACGGGCATTCTTGGGCTCAAGCACACTACACAGTTCTACAGAATTCTACCTTGGTGACCCCGTATGTCAATGAACACAAGAATTTTCTGCGCTCCAAACACCCGGAGCAGTCCGACGACTGGATTACATATGAACACATCAGGACTTTCGGCAGTTGGTTGCAAACACATCTCATGGGTAACAACATTGTTGGAGATGAGCTATACTCGTTGGCCAGGGGACCATCTTCGACTGTATTGACTTACCAAGGGTACGAGATAAATGGGAATACATTTTACACGATCGCCCAAGATCAAAAGAGCACCAACCAAAACAGTGGTGTCCGCTTTGATGCAGCAACCAACAGGGGAAAGGACACATATTATGGTTACATAGTGGACATATGGGAACTTGACTATGGACATGATTTTAAGGTCCCTTTGTTTCGGTGCAAATGGGTCAATCTGTCAGGAGGCGGGGTACAGGTAGACCCGCAGTACGGAATGACAACAGTGGATCTCAACAATCTTGGGTACACAGACGAACCATTCGTCCTAGCCAATGATGTGGCGCAGGTTTTCTATGTGAAGGACATGTCTACCAAACCGAGAAAAAGAAAAGATAAGGAAGCGAATACATCATACGATGAGCCAAAGCGCCACATAGTTCTTTCAGGGAAAAGAGACATCGTGGGAGTGGAGGGCAAGACAGACATGTCTGAAGATTATGAAAAGTTTCATGAAATTCCTCCCTTCAAAGTGAAGGCTGACCCAAGCATCCTTTTCAACGATGAAGATTATCCATGGTTACGTCGCAATAAGCAAGGGACACACGCGAAGAAAAAGTGAAGACTTTCTCTCCACAACTATTCTGATGATGGCTTTGATCTAGAATATCACTGCAGTTACATGTCAAGAAATGAAATGCCTTTGTAACATATGAGTTTTCGTCCGAAACCGTGATACTTCGAAAGAGATTGTCCATTTTGTACACGAAGTGCATCCAGTTTTTGCCGTAACACTCTCAACTTTTTAGCACATGCTATGTGGGTGAAATGATGATACCATGCCAATTTTCAACCTTTTCAGAGTTCATTTGTACTACTTTTCAATTTCAGGTTCATTTAGCTCAAAGAATGAATTAATAGCAAAAAGAATGAATCAAAAAGCTTTTATAAAACTCTAATAGCAAAAAGAATGAACTAAAAAGCTTTCATAAAATTCAAATAGCAAAAAGAATGAACTAAAAAGAATCAATTAAATATAATATTTTTCAATAGCAAAAAGAATCAACTAAAAGTAATCAAAATAATATTAACTAAAATTATCAAAGTATTTATTTGTTAAAAACTTTAATAGTAAAAAGAATTTTCATAAAGTATTTTTTGTTACAAACTTTAATAGAAAACTAAAAAGCTTTTATAAAACTCTAATAGCAAAAGGAATCAACTAAAAAGAATAAATAAAAAATAAAACTTATGCAACTAAAATTATATAAAATTTATGCAACTAAAAATAACATATGCAAAAAATAACATTAAAAATTTAAAAACATAACATATGCAAAAAATAAAAAAAAGGCCCACCTACTAGCCACCACGGCCTGCATACGACTAGAAACCCTAGAGATGGGCCAGGATGCAGGCCCGCAGTGCAAGCAGGCCCAACAGGGCGTCAGATAGGCATTTACTGCCTGCAGTAGAGAGGAGCTCGAGAGGGAAGCGGCAGCAGCGCTTATAAACAGCTCCGAGCCCGTCTCAACTAGCGAGGTGGGACTAAAGTTTTGGATGCGGCAGCACAGACCATTGGTCCCGGTTGGTGGCTCGAACCGGGACGAAAGGCCCCCCTTTCGTCCCGGTTCGAGCCACCAACTGGGACCAATGGTCTGGGCTTCCCGCCCTTTCGCCTGGCGAAATACACCTTTGGTCCCGGTTGGTGGCACGAACCGGGACGAAAGGCCCCCCTTTCGTCCCGGTTCGTGCCACCAACCGGGACCAAACGTGTGACTATATAGGCAGCACTTAGAGAATTTCTCCCCATTCTCTCCCTCGACGCCGAAACGCACGACGCCGCCAGGCTGTTCCGCCGCTCCCCGTCGCCGTCCCTGCCCTGACGCCGCCAGGCTGCTCCGCCCACCCGACGCCGGCCGCCGCTCCCTGCCCCGACGCCAACCCCCAGTGAGCTCCTCGGCCCCTTCCCCTGCGCTACCGCCGCCGCCGCCGCCCCTGCGCTCTGCTAGCCGCCGCCGCTCCTGCTCTGCGCCGCCGCCGCCGCCGCTGCTCTGCTAGCCGCCGCCGCCCCTGCTCTGCTCTGCTTAGCCGCCGCCGCCGCCTTGTTCATACAATTTTTTTTGTTCATATAGCATTTTTTTGTCCATGTATGTATGTATGGATGGATGGATGGATGGATGTATGTATGTATGTATGGATGGATGTATGGATGTATATATGTATGTATGTGTATGTATGGATGGATGGATGGATGTATATATATAGAAAATGTTCATATGATGATTTTTTTTCATAGAATACTTTTTTTGTTCATAGAACTTAGTTAAAATTTACCAAGTTACTAAGTTAAAATGTTCATATATTCAAAATGAGTTAAAAGACTCATATATTCAAAATTTACTCCCGGTCCGCTCGCCCAACCAACTCTCGAGGCCACCCAAACCCTAGGGACATGAGGGGGGACGTCGGACATGCATGAGAGAGGTGGTCCGCAAAGTATCCTCTCTCGAAAGTATAACCCCCGATAACTTTGCATGATGTTTGCGACTAATCCATTGCTCATATATGCATATGATTCCTTGTTGTGATTATCTAGGTCTATGTTTGCCACTAATCCATCTCTCATGGTTGTATATTGCCATGTTGTAATATTTGCAGAAACTATGGACAGAGACTTAGAAAAAGAAGAGTTGTTGGGGGATATAATCCGCGACGGAGGTGATATCACCTTGTCGTTTCTCAATGACGCCGATGGTGAGGAAGGAGATCATGACGGCTCCGGTGATCGAGTGGAGGAGGAAGGAGATCATGACGGCTCCAGTGATCCAACAGAGAAGGGAGCCTTAACTGTTTCAAAGTCCGGCGAGGTATATATATATATTAATTAAGCCTCTGCTGACTAGATGCATTAATTGTTTTGTATGTACATATATTGACGCTTCTTTCTGCTTTTAGCCCTCCGGATCGAGCCAAACTTCGGTAAGGAGACGAGACCCGAAGAAAAGGTTGGGCCAGGATGAAAGGTTCACGATCGAAGAAATCACTCCAGATGGCCAACCGATTGCTCCCAAGCGGACCAAGGACACATTTGTACATCAGTGCGGAGTTGTTGTTAGGGACAGCGTCCCGATCAGCATCCAAGAATGGAATAAGAAGAAGGACCCTGAAGTTTCTTATGTCCAAGATAGACTGAAAGATGATCTTTGGAACTCGCTGATGACAAATTTCAGCCTACCGCCAGAGGAGGATCCGAATAACTCAGTTATACAGCGAAAGGTCAAGGCGTTTGCTCTTAAGAAGATGGCAGAACTATTCAAGAACTGGAAGAAAGATTTGAAGAAAAAGTTTGTCGACAAAGACGAGACTCCAGAATTCACCGGTCAATATGAGAAGATAAGAGATCACTGGCCCGCATTTGTGGCCTACAAGAAATAGGAGAAGGGTAAGCAAAGGTCACTGACAAACAAGCAAAATGCTGCAAAGAAGCAGTATCACCATGTTACGGGGTCAGGTGGCTACAGCAAAGCCCGGCCTACGTGGGACAAAGCTGAGCAAGACCTGCTTGCTAAAGGGGTCCAACCAGCGACATTGCACTGGCCAGATCGGTTAAGGACTTGGTTCTTCGGGGTTGGGGGAACTTTGGACCCAGAATCAGGGAAGTGTGTTTGGACGAAAGCTCAACTTGCAATACCCGTCAAGAAGCTTCAGGCAGCAATCAAGGCAGCGCAGGAAGGGAGGTTCCATCCCGACAGAGAGAAGGACGAGCTGACAGAGGCCCTCGGGGATCCTGAACACCCTGGACGAACACGAGGGACATCAGGCTCCGTTCCGTGGGTGCATGGGTTTCCCGACAGCGGTGGTTATAGAAGCCGAGAGAGAAAGAAGAAAGAGGAAGCAAGCGAAATGCAGAAGCTCAGTGCAAGATTAGCGAAACTAGAGGAACTTGAGAGCCAGCGAGCTACCGGCCAACCATCTCAGCGGCACAAAGATCCTTCCTTCGACACTGCCCCAGAAGCTACCCCACCATCTCAGCGGAGAAGCAGCGTGGCTTCCACGGAGCTCGTTCAGCCTGATTTCACGGCTCCTCGCTACCCCATGGATAGTATCACGGAGGCTGAACATTGTGTGCTAATGGCGAAATGCCAGAACCTGACCTTGAAGGCGGCGGTCGGCTCTGTTTTACCTCCTCGAGCTGAGGGAAATTTCCATTGCCGTCCGATTCCACATGGCTATGCTATTGTCACGGTGGATGAAATAATGGAGGGATTTGAGGGGCTGGAGCTTGACTACCCTACAGGTGAAGGGGATAATCTTCTGGAAAATGCCTTAAGGAGTACCTGTCTATGGAGAAAGGAGAACATCAAGCTTCCAAACTGGACGCCGCCTCGGCAGACGCAGCCGGATGAGGCCCCTTAGCAGACTCCTCACAGTCCAGCTCAGCTGGATGAGGCCCCTCAGCAGACTCAGCCGGATGAGGCCCCTCAGCAGAGTCCTCTTCCGCCTCAGCTGTCTCCGGCGCGTCAGCGGACTCCGCCTCCTCCAGCGCGTCAGCGAACTCCGCCGCCTCAGCAACAGCGGAAGAGAGCCGCCGCCGCTCCGGCGGCTAGCAGTACAAAAGGCGGGAAGAAATTCAAATTTGGTCCAAGCCTCAGGGTTCCTCCAAAGTTACCATATGAGAGGACTGACAAGGAAACCGATGACATCGTGGAAGCCGAACTGCAGGCCCATTTTGAACGGAAACGTCCACCTCCGAAGGAAACAATAGATCCGGTGAAAGCGAAGCGCACTTTGGATGCCCTTAAGCGACCACCACCGCCTCCGCCGCAATCCAACTATGACCGCTGTATTGAAAAGACATATGATGAAGCGCGGCGGTCGGGAAGTACTGCCAGTGCTTCAAGACGAAGAAGTGGGAAAACAATTCTCCAGCTCGGCGAACAGGAGAAGCAATCGTGCCCCCCGCTCAAGGTGTCTAGCGATATCGCTAATCATCCGGGGCTACTGCCCGGTACCACTCTTGGTGATTACGTGGGCGATGATGTACAGTTTGAAACGGCTGAGGTAGTAGAGATCTTTAGATACGAGCACGGGAAGCTTCTCGTCAAACCTGATCATCCTCATCTAACAACGATGATGCGAAGATTGCATGAGTGGTACTTGGAAAGCTGCAGGAAGAATGGGTCCGATAGTTTGATGGTGAGACTTAAAGATGAGCACGACCTCATTGGAGTCGACCTGATGCCTGTTGAATTTGTGGAGTTATTTCAGTTATTCAATCAAGAGGCCCTCGACAAACAAGTCATGACTTGCTACTGTCTGTAAGTATTACTTCTGTAATTAAGTCTCTAGCTCAGCTCGTTCATTGCATGTATATATAATTATCCTCACTATATTATGCAGATTGAAGATCGTCGAATGCAAAAAAAGACAAATCTATGACATTGGGTTCATTAGCCCAAATACCGTAAATGAATGGGCGGTACAAAACAGAGTTAAAGATACCAAGGAAAACTTGCTAAAAGCGTTCCTTCGACATCAAAACAAAAGGGAAATACTCTTTCCTTACAACTTCAAGTGAGTGTTACTGTCTTGTGCATATTCGGTTTCGCTTACTTGAGGTTAAGTACAGTAATTAATGAGTTATGCGTGCGCAGGTTCCACTTTATTCTGCTATCCATTAAGCTTGACGAGGGAGTAGTAACCGTCTTAGACTCGAGACGTAAAGATCCCAAGGATTATGCGGACATGACTGCAATGCTCCAGAAGTAAGTTCAATCAATACCGGGAGCATATCGGCAACTTTCGTTCATTTCCTGATATCAAGTAATCATTTTCTTTGCCTGGCAGGGTTTGGAAACAGTTCACCGGAAAGGTTTCGGGTCTGAAGAACGAGCTGCGATTTACACACCCCAAAGTAAGTAGTACTAGCTAGTTCCGCGCATCTCTCATTGATTCTAGTTTCATCAATACCATTATCATGCTTGATTATCAGTTTGATTTAACTCTATTCTCATAAAGTGCTTGTGGCAGGCAGGCGGGAATAATTTATGTGGATACTACGTTTGCGAGTTCATTCGCCACTCGACCACTGAGCGGGGCTTCTTGTCTGACAAACAATTTGAAGTACGTAAACAATATTCACAATTTTATTTTATTACCATCAATTGTGTTGAGTTTCATTCATATATATGTATTGACCCCCTTCTTTAAATTAGATCTGGCAGATGCGGGATGAACTCCTACCACATGATCGCATACGAGCAATTCAAGAGGAATTGGCAGGATTCTTTCTTGACCACGTCATACATGAAAAGGGAGAATACCATACGGAAATTCAATGGGAGTTTGGCGCTTGATGATGTCAGGGATGTTATATTGTATATATGTAGTAGCGTTGGATAGATATACGAAAACTTGTTGTTCGACCAAGCACGGAGAAAGAGAGGTCACTTCTCTCTATATATGTTCATGACGATCTTGTGTAATTAATGGTTTCCTTCATTTGCTTACTAGCTAGCGTCGAGTTCTCTCTATATGTAGTAGCTAGCGTCGACCAAGCACAGAGAAAGAGATGTCACTTCTCTCTATTAGCTAGCTAACACAATATGAAACCCCTAAACCCCTCCTTTCAAAAAAAAAAAAACCCAGCACCTGCGAGCTGCTGACGCGTGGCTGCCTTTTGCTCCCGGTTGGTGTTACCAACCGGGACTAAAGGTCCTCCTGCCTGGGCGCCCCACAGCGTCCACGTGGAGCACCTTTAGTCCCGGTTCGTAGGCCAACCGGGACTAAAGGTTTTGGGCATTAGTCCCGATTGTTTTGTCCCGGTTCCAGAACCGGGACTAAAGGCCCTCTGGAACCGGGACAGATGCCCTGTTTTCTACTAGTGACATTGGGCTTATCCTTCACAACTGATATTTTCAGTTGCCTGAAGAACCATGTCCAACTTTCAATGTTCTCACTCTCAACAAAAGCAAATGCGAGTGGGACTACTTGATTTTGGCCGTCTTGACCAATGGCTATCAGGATTTGACCCTTGTACTTGCCAGTAAGAAAAGTGTCATCTACACATATCACCGGTCGGCAATGCCTGAAAGCTTCGATGCATACACCGAAAGAGAAGAAGAGTCGATGCAGCACCCTCATAGTTGGGAACTCTGGCATGAAGAGGTCTTGGATATCGACATAGGTGCCAGGATTCCGCTGTTGCAGTCTGTGGAGGAACCGGACAACAGAGTCATATGCATCGAAATAAGAACCAAATCTCCTCTGAAGGGCACTATGCTTAGCCCTCCAAGCCTTGGCATAAGAAATTCTGTAGTTGAACCTGACGAAGATTTTTGTCTGGATTGCCTTCACTTCCATCGCTTTGCTCTCCACTATCTCGCTGTAAAACAACCTCGCAATAAGCGTGGATGAAAGGTTGGCATGATCTTGAGGGATGCAGGGAATAAGACAAGTGTGATGAACTAAGTCACTGATCACCCAACTTGTGCCATACTTAGGGAGATAGCCGTGCACCCTGGCAGGACAATCTGCATTCTTGCATACCATTGTCAAGTATTTCTGACTGGACACATCAGCTATGAAAACCCTTTGCGTGGACATTGCCCAATTTATTATTGCGTCCTTCAGAGCTTCTTTGTTGGGATACATAGCACCCGTCGCAATGTTGTTCTGGTGATATTGCCTGGCAGAATCATGCCCATCGTTCATGGTCATTGCAGATGAGAAGTCATGATTCCATGATGCAGGATTCGGGACCTCCTCTGCATTTTCTTCTTCATCCGACTCGTCAGAATCATCGGCATGACCACTATCAATATCGGTGTCTTCTTCTTCCATCTGGTTGTGCATGTGCCCATCTACCTCGTCAGCGTCCGCCTCGCCACTATATGCCTCGCCACTGTAATAACCATCGGCATTTCCTCCTTCTACCTGACTACTCTGCCCTGGTTCATAACCATCATCTCCAGCATTTGACATAGATAACTGCACCCCTTCACTGCTCTAGCCAAGATCGTAGCCACCCTCGCCTTCATGTGCAGTGACCTCCTTCACGACGGGAAGCACTAAGGCAACAGGATTGCATCCCCTGCGTTCACAACCTTGTAACCAGCGCACCCACTGGGAGTCTCGCTCTATTAGCCTCAAATAAAAGTAAATGATTGAACTTGACTGTGTCCACAATGCCTGAACACCGACGGTGTGTGTTTCAGTATTAAGCCCTAAACTTGCTGTCACCCATTCTTTCAACCGAACTACTGACCATGTTTGAGGGGCGGTCAGTGGCACCTCTATGTAATCAAATTCACTCAGATCAGCTCCCGTCTCAGTTGTTTGGACAGTACCAGAACCGTAGTAAAATACAAACTTCACTACATCAGACATCTCGGCTCACCTAAAAAAAATTCAACAGTGACAGACAACTATTAAGCAGCATGACAAACTAAATATATTAGCACTCCTAAATAATTGACATGTACATATATTACGGAATATTACCGAACCAACTACAAATATTCACACACCTAAAAATTTAAACTCTAAATATATTACAGATATTACCGGAGCAACTACAAATATTGACAGAACTAAATATTTGACATCTAAATATATTACGGATATTACCGGAGCAACTACAAATACTGACACACCTAAATATTTGACATCCACGTATAGTACGGAATATTACCGGAGCAACTAAAATTATTCACACAATTAAATATTTGACATCTAAATATATTACGGATACTACCGGAGCAAATAACAATATCCGCACACCTAATATATTTCACATCCAAACATACTACCGGAGCAACTACGACAGGTAAAATGTATGTTGAATTATACCCTTGAAGCGTGCGAAGCAACGACGAACGGCGGACTTCAATCACCGGAACTGGAGCCGGAGACTCCACCACACTGCCGGAGCTTCACCTCCACCACCTCCACCACACTGCCCGAGCTTCACCACCGCCACCTCCACCTTCACCGCCACCACAACCTCCACCAATATGCTCGAAAAAAGCTCCAACAAAATGCTCACCACGACCACCACGAGCTACCCCATCAGTAGATCGAGGTTTCCCTTGCCTCCCCCAACTATCTACAACGCATCCACTGTGGGAAATCGGCAAAAAAATGGCTCAGTTTGGTGTACAAATGGGAGTATTTTCGAGTGGGGAAGAGAAGGAACGAAGAACAGCAAGAAAGAAAGGAGGCAGAGGAAGAGAAGGGAAGAGGAGGAAGAAAAGGGGTCGGGTGCGGGGTTGCCACCCTGTCGGCCTGCGGCTGGCCGATCGGCTTGCGGGTGGCCGACAGGGCCTTGTCGGCTGGGCCCAGCCACCGACAGCAGCGGTCGGGCCGAGTGGGAGCGCCGCGACGTGGCCTGCCCACTAGTCGGCTGCCACGTAGACGAGAGGCCAGTTGTCGGCCACCGATAGGCCGACGGGACCCAGTCGGCCACCGGTCGGACGACAGGTTCCAGTCGGCCAGCAGTAAGCCGACTATGTATTATTTTAAAAAAAAAAGAAATTCGACGTAATATTTCTGAAAATTAATAAAAAAAGTGTATTATTTAAAAAAAAATAGCGAGCACAGTTGCCTTGGCCGTGTCTCCGGCAACAACGTCATCGAGCAATAGGGGGACCTCTTCAGCAACTTTATCTTCACTAAGCTGCTGCATATATATTACAAGACGATAATTCAACAGACCATCAAAATTAGCAGGATACTGTAACATAGAGAAGAAATTTGCTTAATTAGGTACATACATCATTGTAAGGCACTTCCAGTACGCAGTTCGCCTCCCACATGGGCTGTCAAGTGAACAAGGACCTGGCGAAGAAAATCAGCCACAGCCAGTACTACCACTGTTAGTTAGGATGGATGCTGCTCTATGTACAGCATATCAAAATATTTTGATTTCCGAGAGCCGAAATATCTAACAGCATTGATATATACAAATAAAAAAGTTCAGAGGCGTTTGTTGTCTTCCAATTTCTAAAATCAGAGAACTACAACAACACAATCGGTATAACTGACAAATACTGAAGCAGTTAGCTCCAATCTTGAATAAAAAAAATCATACAATTTCTTCTACAATTCATCAAACATTGGTGTGCACAACCAAAACTGGACACATAGAATCTCCGGAGATGTCAAAGTAGTCAGCCTGTGCCACCTGAGAGGGATTCACCATCTCGAGCTCGAGGTTACTCGAGAGGGATGGTGGGGTAGAGGTGCAGATCAAAACATGTAGGAAACGAACTGAAGACGGCGGCTCAAATCTACAGCTTGGCGTCGCCAGCACCCATGACCGGACGCCGCGCTAGTCCCCCGCCGCGCGGTCCCCAGAGCCCCCGCCGGCCACACGACGCGGCGGTGCCTGCCCGAGCCCGGGCCTCCATACCGGAGGCGTTGCGGCGCGGACGGGAGGGCTGGACCCGCGAGACGAAGAGATCCGGCGTCGCCGCTCGGGGGTGCGGGTCTCAGCCAAGGTCGGGCCTCCTCATCGCCATCGTTTTCCGCGTGGCCGCGGTAGGAGATTGAGGAGCCACGAGGCGATGAAGCCTTCGCACCAGTAACACACACACTATTCCTAGCCACCGCCGCTGCCTCCATGATGCACGAGCCTCCCCTGCATCCACCTGTGTGCACTGAGACAAGGGGAGAATGAATGGGAGGAGGCGCCATGCACGAGCGGGAAAGGGACCATATATTTGAGTAGAGGAGGAGACGTGCATGCGAAGGAGAAGGAGATGAAGACGACCAAATGAGACAAAAAAAAAGAACGCCAATAGTCATGCGCCCTAGTCATGCGCCTTATTGTGTTTGATGTCTTCCTTCTAGTTTATTGATTTTACTTTCCCAAAAAAAGTATGTTTGATTTTCTATTTTATTTTAAAACTATTTTTAGATATGTGCTTAGTAGGATGCCACGTGTGCAAAATATGTAAACCGTCATCTTCACAATTTTTTAACAGAACAAATACATTCGGCTATGAAACTGATTAATCTAGATCATCTCGTATTGAAATTTATAGACCACATCTAGATCAAGCAATAGTTCACGCACAAGAAATAGTTTTAAATACATTACTATTCTCTTTTTCTTTAGCATCGACAGTGTCAGTCAAATTATTGGAACCTAGCAACCATTGGGGAGGACGTTTTGGCTCCCGAGTGCATTTGCTCCCGCATGAACAGTAAATTCAAAAAAATAGTAATGAACTTAAAAAATCCATTTTTTTTTGTAGATGTTCGTTTTAATGTCGCAAGCATGCTTGACAAATTTCATGCCAAATGGAGCAGTGTTTCATCGGTGAAAAACAAATTTGGGTGTAACATTTGGTGTTCAATATCTTTTTTTTTTCACAAGACAAAAGGCTTAACCTTTTTTACCTAAAAAATTGCAGGTAGCATTTGGATGTGACTATGAACACATCAAAATTTTGTTGGGATCTTTTTGAAATTTCAAAAATCATTTTTCACGCGCAGGAGCACGTGCACCTCGGAGCCGAATTGGATTTCCAAAACATAAGTTGTATACTCCGTCGTATAAAAACAAACCAGACATTTTCCTCCTATATAACAGCCCTCTCCTCTTCACTGGCCTCCAACTCCCCGCAAAAAAAAATCCAACTGAACACGTCCATATATACCAAGCAGCTCAAATCTAAGAGTAAATCTTGAATTCTTCACCTGCGCAACAGTTTGTTTTCTAGAGCTTGTCAGTTTCTATATCTCTAATGATTTTTCATCATCCATCTCATCTGCCTAACATGAAATTTGACGACATCCATGATGATGTGTTCTCCTGCTGCAATCGGTTGGCTGACCGAGTTCGTGCCACAACTGATGAAGTAGCTAGCACGGGTGCAACCGGAGAGGGACAATCTTGGGGAGCTGGGGTTCAGGTACGGGAAGGGGTAGATACTTTTTTCTCTGGAAACAAGAGAAGGTTATAGTACTAAATTTCCTTTGCTAGGTGTTATATTCGTCACTTTAGTTACATGGACGAAACAGTAGAATTGCGGAGTTCCAGTTTCATATCATCATTGGAAGGATTATCTACATTAGAAGAATTATTGACAAGTCTTACATCGGCCGAACTGAGCAAGAAAAAATCCTTAGCTGGCTATAATGAACCAATAACCAGCACACCTATCTTGCTCCAGGGGAGCGCATTTTCAACTCATTTCTACCTTAAAAGTACCAAAAACACTGGTTGCAAAAAAAGCAGCAGCAAATTGCTACCGAAGTACATGACCAAAGTACCAAGTTTCTCTTTCATCATATCAGCACTGAAGTAAAAATCAAGGACAATTTCAACAATTTTTTTTTGTGCTGATTACGGGGCATAATGTACACAGCCAAGCAAGCGTAGCAAGTAGGAGTACTACTCTGATAGATTTCACCAAATTGCATTCCGAAAAAAAAAACTTAGTAGTACCCGAGTGTTTGGACCAAATTTCATTCTGAATAACAAAGATCAAACTACCTGCAGCCTTGAAAGGAGAAATACTGAATAACCATTTTAATGACTAAAACGCAATAACAGACATAGATGGAAATATGTGAAATAGAAGTAAAATTTGGAGCAGCGATGAACAGTAGAAATGGTTTCAATAACATATATAGATACTCCATAGTTCAGAGCATTAGCAAGATGTTCATGGCATCATAATAAGCAGCAGCTGATGACAGCAAATTGCTACCGCAAGTCCGCAACCATCCAAAATGGCATGTTCTACTGGTAGCACTATGTAAGAAGAGCAAAGAACAAATGACATGTCCAAAATCCATGGATAAAGTAAACTAGAAATCACGAACATTTAGATATGCCCTATGAACGGAGGCACCTCGTCATCTTCTTGCATACCATTGGAGGGAATTGGAATAATGCTCTCACTGAGGCAGTACTGAGTGAGCATCATGCGATATTGACTCTTCCCAATGTTCACCATACCTAAAAACTTACCATCAGTGTCGCCGTGGAGCACATGTTTTGAATTAAACCTTATCAACAGCTCACGCTCGTTGAGCAGAACCACGTCGTTGAACCATTGCAGTGCTGAATGAAGTGGTGTTTTCTTTTTCTTTTTGTAAGAAGTTAGATATAGTTGTCGGGATGCCTCCAACGTTGAGAGGTCAATCCGGTACTGGAAACCCCATATTCCAGCCTCGTAATCCTGCATCACCCAGATATCGATGACGGTTAAACTGATATTCGGGCTGGAGCATCTGCCGCCCCAGAAAGCAAGTTCCCCCTTCATCTCAAACAACTTCTTATCAGGGTATGGCTGGGCAGGACTGTGCATCCATCGGAATGACTCGGCTTCTGTGTCAAACACAATAATGTCTCCAATGCCTCCGGGAATATCACCAGCACCACAAGGAGGGCACCAGTGTAGGCTACCATGGTGCTGGACTGGTGGTGGACAATAGGACCCAGGGAGCAGCCTAACCAGGAACCTATGTTCCACATAAGATGACAGGACGATTGGCATTTTCACTGTGCCATGTCTCGGCTCGGTAGATCCAGCCGTGATGACGTATAAGTTGGATTTACCCAGACATGGCATTGAGACCAAGAGCACCCTGTATTCTCCAGTTGGATGGTGCCGGTAGAAACCGCTTACTCTGTTGCAGGCTTGCGCAGCTTGAGGCTGCGGTACGATCACATGTTTGCGGATGACCGGGTTACAGACGTATAACCGGGATCCCCACTTGATGATGATGAGGCCATCACAAGTGCCTTAGAGGCAACTATCTGAATGGAATCTGGTGCCTGGTTTGAATGGCCAGAGCTTTTGATTGGAGGAACTGGTGCCGGCCTGGCGGAAGAGGACGAAACTCGCAGGCCAGCCCTGCCCATTGATGATGGGGAGCGAAGGCTGGCGGTGATGGTGTTCAAGCATGAATTTAGGCGTGGAGGTGATACTGCGCCATGACTTGCTGACGGCACGGCAGCGGCCGACGTCCTTGGACGGCAACAGGACTAGTATGCTGTCAATGAGATCCTTGGGAAGGTCCTCGAGCAGGGTGTCGCCTCTCCAGTTCGGCATGGTGCTCCGTGGGACTAAAATGAATCAGAAAGATTTAATAAGTACAAGCCAAGAAACCAGGTGGAGGGTGGAGCGTCTGCGTCCACAGCTAACTGCTCGGGCGAACGCCTTGAATTAAGGAAACGCGTAACAAAAGTACAGGAGGAAGACGAAGACGGGTTTACCTGGGACTGGAGACGCGCAGATCCAGCGACGACGGCGGTCGAGCTATGCCGGTATCGCGAGCGTGATCCTTCCTCTCTCTGCAAGAATACAGATGAGATCTGAGTGCGAACGGAGATGAGAGAAAAACGAAGAAAACGGGCCGGACAGGAGAGATCTGACCGCGACCAGTTTGGGCGGAGAAGCTGCTCACTTGTGTGGCTGTGTTGGGGAAGAAGGCGCTCCGGCGGAGGCGAAGATGATCCGGAAGCCAGGAGCAGATGGTGTCGGAGTAAGGAGGCGAACACGATCTGATGAGTTGGGTGGACGTGAGGAGTACCGGCGAACTTGACCCGAGAACGAAGAAAGAACTAGGGCGCTCCGGCGTGCTACTGCTTCATCGCCTTCCCAAGAGGAGAAGCTCTCGCGTAGCGGAGGCGACACGACCGGAGACCCAGGAGGAGAAGTCTTCGCCTTGGGGAGGCGGATACGATCCGACAAGGCGCCGGCGAGATCTGGAAATGAGAAACAATAGGGCCTCTGCACTCGGCAGTTCGCAGTAGTGGGAAATCGGGAAATCGGTAGATTAACTCTGCAGTGTTCTCTTATGACGAGTCTACCACTCCTTTGGATAAGTACTCCATTAATCAGTTGCCGGAATAAGAGAAATCATATCAAATAGATAATATTTTTTGCAGTGGCTTCACTTTCTCCATATCACCACTATTCTTTTTTCAAGCCTTAGACCAACTCCAACAGGGCGAGCCAAACTGTCCGCGCGTGTCTGTTTGGGTCGAAACGGACCAAAACGCCGGCCCAGCGCGCGGACCCAAACCCAAAACGCGTCCGCTCGGTGTCCGTCTGGATGCATTTCAGGCCCAAATTTACACCCGGTTTACGTCCACGCGGACACGAAACAGACGCGCCGCGCGTCCTCTCGGTGTCCGCGGCGGACCCACCTATCGGCCGCCCAACTACCAGCGTCGGTCGTAGTCAATGCGGCCACCTAACTCGGGCCCGCATGGTAGCGTCTGGAAGCGTCGCGGTCATCGTCCTTTTTTATGCAAGTGTGCAGGCGGTCCGACCTCATCGACTTCCTCTTCCCCGTCCACATCTGGCCACGCGTGCTCCCTCGCCAGCGACAGCAAAACCCTAGCTCGCCATGGGGTTCTTCAGCAAGGGCAAGGGGAAGATCTGCCCCGGCGCCTGCTCGTCCCGCGCGCCTCCCGCCACCACCGGCTCCTCGACGCGGCGGGCTGCCACGGAAAAGGGATATGTTGTACATCACAGTGCACCAGGCGCGCTGGCACTGGCAGTACCGCCAGCCGCTCCCATATCCAGATGTCAGCCTGCCCCACGGCTGGCAACTGGACCCGCACCGCATCCCAGTGCCGGTGGTGCCGCGGGCGCATGCCGAGGAGGTGCTCAGGCGCCGCGAGCTCCTGACGCCGGAGCAGCGGCGGCTACCTGCCTACGCGGCGGACTCTCCCAACTGGGAGGTCTGGTTCGCGATGGAGCACGAGAAGGAGCGCCGCCGCAGTGTGTTGCTCAACCCCACCATCCCCCTGCCGCCCCCAGAGGTCAAGCCGGAGGATGAGGAGGAGGCGGCCTGCCAGGACGCGCCGGAGGCGGCGGCGCAGCGCGCCCTGGAGGAGAGCAGGCGCGACGAGGACGCGCACTGGGAGGGCCTGAAGGAGGCCCTCGCGTTGCCGGCGGCCGGGGACTGCGTCATCCCCCCTGCCACCGCCGCCGCCAGCACTCCCCGAGCCCAAGGTCGAGCCGCCGCCCATGGAGCTCGAGCCGGAGAGGTACCAGTGGACCGGCCAGCTCCGCGAGTGGGTCCGCGCGCCGCCCGTGTGGCTGGGCGCGACGCTGAAGCAAGAGGCGGCGTACCTCTAGGAATGGAGGGCCCACGCCCTGGCAGAGGAGCGCACCGAGAGCGAGCGGCAGATGCAGGCGGAGCGCATGGAGGAGGAGCGACATGCCCGCTGGGCATGGGAGGAGGAGAAGGAGCGCCGAGGAGGAACGTCGAGGTAGAAATCTGCATGAAGAAACAGACGGAAAATTAGCATCTCTAGAGACCTTAAAACAAGAAAGAACCACTCGGTCGGGGCGGCATACCTTCCAGCTTCTTGCACATCTCGTCACCGAACTCATCGACGTACTGCTCTAGCTTAGCTTTCTTCTTAAGGAGATCAGCGGTCTGGTCATTCAGCTTCTTCTTCTCCTCCTCGAAGGCACTCGCCTGAGTATTGCATTTGACCTCCCACTCGGCATAGTGTTTTTTCAGCTCAGCGATCTCATTCTTTGCTGTTTCGGCGGCGATCTTCAGAGTCTTGTTCTCCTCCTCAAGCTCGCCGATTGACTTCAGCTTGTCTTCGGCTGCCTTGGTCTTGGCGTTCACGTTCTTCCACGCCTCCGCCAGCTTGGTGTTCTTGTCTTCCAAGGCCAGCTTCATGGTTTCTAAAGAAATAGAAGTCATGAGCCTCTTTACAAGTACAGCATTCTCAGCACGAACATCTGCTGGAACGGATTCAATCGGATCAAAGGAAAAACAAATTTTCAAAGAACAATCGGATGCCTGCGCCGCGCTCGTCTTCTGCATGGACCAGCCATCCATCTCCGGCCGGTTCCTCTGCTCTGCCGCCTACCCGACAATCCATGACATCCTGGACCACTACGGCAGCAAGTACCCCCCATCTGGACCTCCTCAGAGAGTAAGCCCTGAATTCTTCCCCTGCAAAAAATCAAGAATTATGAATTCCTTCGTATTGTACATGCCACTTTCTCTGTAACTTAATATAAGCGTTTTCTTGACACTGTCATGGGCTCTAAAAACATCTTATAAAAAGTTCCAGAGGGAGTACATTTTTTGTCGATCTCTCGATCCATTGATTCATCGTGAACTTCTCCTGAAATTCGATGACACCAGTGATGATGTGTTGTGCTGCTGCAATCGGCTGACCAGCTGAATTGGTGCCAGGGCTGATGAGGTGGCGAGGGTGCAACCTGAGAGGAACAAGCTTGGGGAGCTGGGTTTCAGGTACAAGTACGGGGTGGAGGAGATACTAGACGAAAGCATCGACTGTGCTGTGAGGCTGGGCTGCCTGGATGCATCCAAGCTCATGGTGCAGCAGGAGTGATGAACTCAATGGTGTGCAGGGCAAGTGGTCATATGCTCGTTAATTGTTCAGCATTTTACCGTAACACATGTACTCCCTCTGTAAGAAATATAGGAGTGTTTAGATCACTACTTTAGTGATCTAAACACTCTTATATTTCTTTATGGAGGGAGTACCAAAAGAAGGAAAACTATACATAAATAACAGAGATGCTTTGTTATTATTTACTGGCAGTTTAAGGTTAGTTTGTTCTTCGACTTTTGCTCTGGAAATCGGTACACATTCATATCATCGCTGAAATCTTTGGATTTTTCATGTAATCTAATGCACGAGTTAAACGCATTAAGGAAAATCCTTTATCATGGCAAAGAACTATGAACCAGCACATTTACGATGCTCTTCTTCAACTTGTTTCTACCCGAAAAATGGAAAGCCCTGGATACAAAAAATAACAGGAAAGGTACCAAGGTCCTTTCTTCAGTCATAGGGAGTGGTACTGAAGTAACAAGCATAGACAAAACTGTGTTAACTAATAATGCAATGGGTAACTTTAGGAGTTAGGGCCTTTGGAGGAGCAGATCCAAAATAACATTTCTACCACTAAAAATTAAATGGGTAACATTGTAAGGAAATGATGGAGTGCATTCCTGTCAGACAAAAGAATTCATTATAATAGCATAATAGACACATACTCCATAGATCAGAACATACGCAATCTGAAAGCAAATTTGGGCAAAAGGAAGGAACACTAGAGAAGTCATTATAATAGCATGCTAGATAGATACTCCATAGTTTAGAACATTAGCCTGATATGATTCCAGACATCTGACGGGCGGCGCAGGCTGAGGCGCGTCGCGGGCAGCTTGGACTATGGTCGGCCGCCTCTGAAGTGACCAGTGGAGGTGGCGACGTGGTGGTGGTGGGGTTCTTACGATGGCGGCTTGGCCGGTTGCCTCCCGGCGGGCTTGGGTGTGGGGCGCTCTCCTCCCATGGGTATGTTACGATGCGCGTGTGTTGGTTTAAGCGGCGACCCTTGGCGATGGGGCGGCGGTGGTGGAGCACGTTTTTAGGAGCCGAAGGAGGTGATTGTGATTGGCGCTCGGAGGTGCCGACTGCCACGGGGCGATCTGAGGTGCCAAATGTCACAGAGCTCCCCCCACCCCCCCCCCCCCCCCCGCGCGGGTGCGGCTTGTGTCTCCTCGCGCGTGCTCTAGGCCACCACTGGCCATGTCGAGTTGGAGATTCGTGGGTTGGTTGGGGTGACATTTGCATGTTATGGCGTTGCCGCGTTGGTGATGGGTTCGTCTTTGCTGGGAAGGTGGCCCCATTTGGTGGGCTACCCAGTCGACTCTTGAGCGGACTCTATTTTGGCGGTGGTGGCTTCAACTCTTGGTTGTGAGGGCGACGAGCGGAGTACTGGCTTCAACTCTTGCCTGCTCTCTTCTAGCGGAAGTGGCGGCGCCCATATCTGGTTTGGACGGGCCGGTCTTCGCCGCGGTGGTGACTTAGGTGTCTGATGGTGGTGCTGGTGAGTTCCCGAGCGAAAGCTTCACGCTTTGACGCAGGCGACGACACCGGCCGCAGGTGCCGCTATCCTCTTGAGGACTTTGTCGTGGATCTCTTCCCTGTGCTACGGCTCCGAGTGAAAATCCGTGTCACCCTCTCGGAGGCATTGTCATGGAGCTCAAGCGTCATCCATCGGGCTATGGCAATGTATTAGTCATTCTATGCTTCATACTATATCTTTACTCTTTAGATTTGTTTTGTAACAGAGTCTCCTCACTACCTTGTATTAGCGGGATGAGAGCCTGTTTTGAAAGAGGACAACTCAACCACAAAACCGGTCAACCCCTTCATGTGAGAAAAGAGAAAAAATATACCTTTTTATTCCTTATATTACGGCTTGGTCCTATTTTTCCAGGCCTTTCACCATTTTCTCCTTGTTTTCCAAAAGAAAAGTGAATACTTCTCTGTTGCGGTCAACAGTCAAACGAGCAATTTGATAAAATAGCACATCTTTCCTGGGACTTTGCTCCAATAGCACACCTTTCTTTTTATTAGATAAAATAGCACACCTTTGATTGATAGCCATACAAAATAGCACAAATTGACTTTTTCCTACTTTTCCACGTACGGGCCGATATAACATACTTTTTAGGACGAAATTGCCCATCCATCGTTTCACCTGGTTCTGGACTTCTGGTCGATTTAAACGATCAAAGAGCACAGGAGGCAGAGAGACCAACGAACCAGTGCGCCGCCGCCTCGCCGTGCCTCCTGCCCGGAGCGCCGTCATCTCGTCACGCCTCCTCCCCGCGTGCTGCCAGTTCTCACGCCGCCGCGGTCACCTCGCCATGGTTCCTCGTCGCTGTGTCTTCTCCACCGCGGCACCACCTCGCCATGCCTCCTTCCCCACGCGCTGCCCGTTCCTGTGGAGGAGGCTTCGTTGACCAACACCTTACCAGTCTAGCGGGTCCCCGTCCAGGTTGCTCGCTGGCCGCGTTGGAGGCCTGACTGGAGCATGTGTGTCGCTGCTAGCCTCTAGGTGCTGGCTGGACCTGCTGTAACTGCTCGCTGCTCTAATTGCTATCTCTAGCAGTAGGTGTTCACTGAAGAAGATAGCATATGCACTAGTAGAAAACAGGGCTTTGGTTGAGGCCAGGATAAGGGCATTAATCCCGGTTCACTTACGAACCGGGACCAAAGGGTGCATCAGTCCCGGTTCGTGAGGCCAGGGCGCCGGCCGGGCCTCATGGGCCATTGGTCCCGGTTCGTCTGACACCTTTGGTCCCGGTTCCAGACACGAACCGGGACCAAAAGGCCTCGCTCCTGGCCCAGCACCTTTAGTCTCGGTTGGTGGCTGGAACCGGGACCAAAGGTCCGTCTTCTATCCCAGTTCTAGCCACAAACCGGGACTAAAGATAAGCCTATAAATACCCCCGCCCCTGCCTGTTCACTGCTCTGTTTTTTGGCCGGCCGGCGTGTGCAGGGGTGTGTTGCTCTAGCTCTCACCTCCTATGCACACGAGGTGTTCGATGAAATGCCCGAGCCACACTTAAGGTTTCTCCTCTCCAAGCTTGACCTCGAAGCTCCATTTTTCTTAAGATTTGTCTAGGTTTGGCGGTCCGTCCTGTCCCGTCCCTGTCCTCACCGCCGTCGATCGCCCGCGCCGATCTCGTCACCGGCACCACCGTGGTGAGCCTCTTGTTCTTATCTTCTTTCTAAAAGAAAAAAATTCTTACTTGTATGATTTAGATAGATACTTGTGTAATTTTCTTACTTTTATTATTGTTTGTTATTATATAGTGCCATGACTTTGGTATCTGCCCCCGTCGGCCCTCGTCCTGTCTATGATTCGGATGTGGTATATTATCTTTTATTAGTATTTGTTTCATTTAGTGTTTATGACAATTATGCCGACCAACGTGACATAGATGTTTTTATCTAGGAGGTATGTGAACCGGAAATTCCAACCGACCCTCTTGTCGAGAGGTTAAATTTAGTTGAAAAAGAAAACAATTACTTGAAGAAAAAATTGAAAAGAATTGAGGAGGAGAAGATGGAATTGGAGTTGCATGTTGCCGATGTCGTCGATGATCACAAGATCAAGATGGATGCAATGCGCTTGAAGATTAGAAAGATTAGAAAATATGCCATTCATACTGAGGCTTGGTATCATTACGCCGTTGGATCAATTGTTACCTTAGTTGCGATTATGATCGCATTTGTTGTTGCATTGAAATGTTTTACATAGTTTCAATGTATGTTTTAATTAGATGCTCCAGAGAGCTATATGTCGTTCTATGAGAACTATGTATGAACTTTATGTATTTATTTTTTTCAGTAATAACATTTGATCACTACTGTACTTTGGTTTTAATGTGATGATGAACTTGTATTAATTTGGTCACTTCTCTATTCATGATGTTCTGTTATGGTTTTTGACACACTTAATTATATGTAATGCACGCAGATAAACTGGCAATGGATGTACGGTAACAGACGCACCTCCGAGTACATTAAGGGCGTGCATAATTTTCTCGAAGTGGCTGAGGCAAACAAGCAGAATGGTTTTATGTGTTGTCCATGCCCTATCTGTGGGAATACGAAGTCTTACTCTTCGTCGAAAACCCTTCACGTCCACCTGCTTGAGAAGGGTTTCATGCCACACTATAATGTTTGGACCAAGCACGGAGAAAGAGGGGTTATGATGGAAGACAACGAAGAAGAAGAGGATGATGACAACTATGTGCCCCCTGAATACGGTGATGCTGCAACGGGGGAAGCTGAAGATCAAGAGGAACCAGACGATGTGCCCGATGATGATCTTCGTCGGGTCATTGTTGATGCAAAGAGACAATGCGAAAGTGAAAAGGAGAAGTTGAAGTTCGATCGCATGTTAGAGGATCACAAAAAAGGGTTGTACCCCAATTGCGAAGATGGCAACACAAAGCTCGGTACCACACTGGAATTGCTGCAATGGAAGGCAGACAATGGTGTATCTGACAACGGATTTGAGAAGCTACTGAAAATATTGAAGAAGAAGCTTCCAAAGGATAATGAATTGCCCGACAGTACGTACGGAGCGAAGAAGGTTCTATGCCCTCTAGGATTGGAGGTGCAGAAGATACATGCATGCCCTAATGACTGCATCCTCTCCCGCGGTGCGTACGAGGATTTGAACGCATGCCCGGTATGCGGTGCATTGCGGTATAAGATCAGACGAGATGACCCTGGTGATGTTGACGGCGAGCGCCCCAGGAAGAGGGTTCCTGCCAAGGTGATGTGGTATGCTCCTATAATACCACGGTTGAAACGTCTGTTCAGAAACAAAGAGCATGCCAAGTTGATGCGATGGCACAAAAAGGACCGTAAGAAAGACGGGAAGTTGAGAGCACCCGCTGACGGGTCGCAGTGGAGAAAAATCAAGAGAAAGTGGGGGGACTTTGCAGGTGACGCAAGGAACGTATGGTTTGGTTTAAGCGCGGATGGCATTAATCCTTTTGGGGAGCAGAGCAGCAATCATAGCACCTGGCCCGTGACTCTATGTATATATAACCTTCCTCCTTGGCTGTGCATGAAACGGAAGTTCATTATGATGCCAGTGCTCATCCAAGGCCCTAAGCAACCCGGCAACGACATTGATGTGTACCTAAGGCCATTAGTTGAAGAACTTTTACAGCTGTGGAATGGAAAAGGTGTACGTGTGTGGGATGAACACGACGAGCAGGAATTTGACCTACATGCGTTACTGTTTGTAACCTTCAATGATTGGCCTGCTCTCAGTAACCTTTCAGGACAGACAAACAAGGGGTACCACGCATGCACGCACTGTTTAGATGACACCGAAAGTATATATTTGGACAAATGCAGGAAGAATGTGTACTTGGGGCATCGTCGATTTCTTCCGACCAACCATCAACGTCGAAAGAAATGCAAGCATTTCAAAGGCGAGGCAGATCGCCGGAAGAAGCCCGCCGTCCGTACTGGTGATCACATACTTGCTATGGTCAATGATTTACAAGTAATCTTTGGAAAGGGTCCCGGCAGACTATCTGTTCCGAATGACGCTGAGGGACGCGCACCCATGTGGAAGAAGAAATCTATATTTTGGACCTACCCTACTGGAAAGACCTAGAGGTCCGCTCTGCAATCGACGTGATGCACGTGACGAAGAATCTTTGCGTGAACCTGCTAGGCTTCTTGGGCGTGTATGGGAAGACAAAAGATACACCGGAGGCACGGGAGGACCAGCAACGTGTGCACGAAAAAGACGACATGCCTCCAAAGCAGTATGAAGGTCCTGCCAGCTACGCTCTTACGAAAGAAGAGAAGGAAATCTTCTTTGAATGCCTGCTCAGTATGAAGGTTCCGTCTGGCTTCTCGTCTAATATAAAGGGAATAATAAATATGGCAGAGAAAAAGTTTCAGAACCTAAAGTCTCATGACTGCCACGTGATTATGACGCAACTGCTTCCAGTTGCATTGAGGGGGCTTCTACCGGAAAACGTTCGATTAGCCGTTGTGAAGCTATGTGCATTCCTCAATGCAATCTCTCAGAAGGTGATCGATCCAGAAATCCTACCAAGGTTAAGGAGTGATCTGGCGCAATGTCTTGTCAGTTTCGAACTGGTGTTCCCACCATCCTTCTTCAATATCATGACGCACGTCCTAGTTCATCTAGTCGATGAGATTTCCATTCTGGGCCCTGTATTTCTACACAGTATGTTCCCCTTTGAGAGGTTCATGGGAGTCTTAAAGAAATATGTTCGTAACCGTGCTAGGCTAGAAGGAAGCATCTCCACGGGCCATCAAACAGAGGAGGTCATTGAGTTTTGTGTTGACTTCATTCCTGACCTTAAGAAGATTGGTCTCCCTCAATCGCGGTATGAGGGGAGACTGACTGGAAAAGGCACGCTAGGAGCGGACTCAATAATATGTACGGACGGGCATTCTTGGTCTCAAGCACACTACACAGTTCTACAGAATTCTACCTTGGTGACCCCGTATGTCAATGAACACAAGAATATTCTGCGCTCCAAACACCCGGAGTAGTGTGACGACTGGATTACATGTGAACACATCAGGACTTTCGGCAGTTGGTTGCAAACACGTCTCATGGGTGACAACACTGTTTCTGATGAGCTGTACACGTTGGCCAGGGGACCATCTTCGACTGTATTAACTTACAAAGGGTACGAGATAAATGGGAATACATTTTACACGATCGCCCAAGATCAAAAGAGCACCAACCAAAACAGTGGTGTCCGCTTTGATGCAACAACCAAGAGGGGAAAGGACACATATTATGGTTACATAGTGGACATATGGGAACTTGACTATGGACATGATTTTAAGGTCCCTTTGTTTCAGTGCAAATGGGTCAATCTGTCAGGAGGCGGGGTACAGGTAGACCCACAGTACGGAATGACAACAGTGGATCTGAACAATCTTGGGTACACAGACGAACCATTCGTCCAAGCCAATGATGTGGCGCAGGTTTTTTATGTGAAGGACATGTCTACCAAACCGAGAAAAAGAAAAGATAAGGAAGCGAATACATCATACGATGAGCCAAAGCGCCACATAGTTCTTTCAGGAAAAAGAGACATCGTGGGAGTGGAGGGCAAGACAGACATGTCCGAAAATTATGAAAAGTTTCATGAAATTCCTCCCTTCAAAGTCAAAGCTGACCCAAGCACCCTGTTAAACGATGAAGATTATCCATGGTTACGGCGCAATAAGCAAAGGAAACAAGCGAAGAAAAAGTGAAGACTTTCTCTCCACAACTATTATGATGAACACAAAAAAAGTCTGGAGTTCAAATAAGTTCAAAAAAATGAAATACCTTTGTAACAGATGAGTTTTCGTCCGAAACCCTGATACTTCAAAAGAGATTGTCCGTTTTGTACACGAAGTGCATCCAGCTTTTGCCGTAACCCTCTCAACTTTTTAGCACATGCTATGTGGGTCAAATGATGATACCATGCCAACTTTCAACCTTTTCAGAGTTCATTTGTAGTGCTTTTCAATTTCAGGGTCATTTAGCTCAAAGAATGAACTAATAGCAAAAAGAATGAACTAGAAAACTTTTATGAAACTCTAATAGCAAAAAGAATGAACTAAAAAAATCAATTAAAATATTCTGTTATGATCAACTAAAACAAAACTATAATATTCTTCAATAGCAAAAAGAATCAACTAAAAAGCTTTTATAAAACTCTAATAGCAAAAGGAATCAACTAAAAAGATTTTATAAACTTCTAGTATTTTTGAAACTAAAATTATAAAAAATTTATGCAACTAAAATTATCAAAGTATTTTTTGTTCAAAACATTGATAGCAAAAAGAATTTTCATAAAGAATTTTTTTGTTAGAAACTTTAATAGCAAACTAAAATAACAAAATCTGTTTTTCAATATAATGATAAAACACAGTAATATTAAATAGCAGGAAAAAGAATCACTCAAAAATCTATTTTTATAGTAAACTTATTCACAAACTAGTGATTCACACAAATTTCAAAGAATTCAAATTTAAAATATTCAAATTTGAAAACTAATGGCACTAACAGAAAGTTTATAATTTTTGTGACCTAACAGCAAAAAGAATTAAAAAAAAGCAAAAAACAAAAGAAAATAAATAATGCAAAAAACAAAACAAAAAAACTGGAAAAAAATTGAAAAAAATGCCGCCTACTGGGCCACCACGGCCTGAATACGACTAGAAACCCAACAGGTCGGTTGGGCCAGGATTCAGGCCCACAGAAGGCCCAGTAGGCCCACAGGCAGATGCAGAGTGGTTAGCCCCGTAAGGCTGCTTTAGAGAGGAGCTCGAAGGCTCAGGCGCACCGCGCCTTATAAACAGGTGCGGCACTCTCTCAACTAGCGAGGTGGGACTAAACTCCCACCACGCCGCTGTGCAAGGCCATTGGTCCCGGTTGGTGGCACGAACCGGGACCAATGCCACCCTTTGGTCCCGGTTCGTGCCACCAACCGGGACCAATGCCCCCCTTTCGTCCCGGTTCGTACCACCAACCGGGACCAAAGGTCTCTGCTTCCCGCCCTTTGGGCTGCCGAAAAGAGACCTTTGGTCCCGGTTGGTGGCACGAACCGGGACTAAAGGGTAGCATTGGTCCCGGTTGGTGGCACGAACCGGGACCAATGCTTCGTGTATATAAGAAAACACTTAGAAAAATTCAGTTTTCATCTACCAGTTGCCCCGAGCCCGCCGTCCTCATCCTCGTCGCCGCGTGCTCATCGACTCCGCCTCCCCGAGCCCGCCGTCCTCGTCGCCGTCCCCGTCGCATCCCCGAGCCCGCCGTCCTCGTCGCCGGCATCCCCGAGCCCGCCGTCCTCGTCGCCGTCCCCGTCACATCCCCGAGCCCGCCGTCCTCGTCCCCGTCGCCGCGTGCCGCCTCGAGCCCGCCGTCCTCGTCCCCATCGCCGCGTGCCGCCCCGAGCCCTCGCCGTCCTCGTCCCCGTCGCCTCCCCGAGCCCTCGCCGACGGTCCGCGCCGCCCCGCGCTACGGTCCGGCTGGCCCCCTTTCCTCCCTGTCCTCCTCCCCTGCTTGTTCATATACAATTTTTTTTCATATGATTGTTAGATATGATGATGTTGATGATTGTTAGAAAAGTTTTATGTATGTATGTTCTCTGTATATGTTCATATGTGCATTTTTAGAAAAAATTTGTGTATGTATGTTCATATATGCAAAAGTTACATTTAAGAAAAAAAGAAAATGTATGTATGTTCATATGCAAAGAATATGCAAAAGTTAGAATTTTTTATGTTCATAGAATTTTTTTTGGTGATATTGTAGAATATGAACATTTTGAATATGGATGGATGGATGGATGAACATTTTGAATATGGATGGATGGATGGATGAACATTATGTCCATGTATGTATGTATGGATGTCGTTGTCGATCTACCGGCCCCCTCCCCGATAACTTCGACATGAGGGGGGGACGTCAGACATGCATGAGGAGGGAGAGAGAGATGTTAATAGAAAGTTTTCTCTCAAAACGTTACTAAGTTAAAATGTTACTAAGTTACTAAGTTTTCTCTCGAAACGTTACTAAGTTACTAAGTTAAAATGATGTTAATACAAAGTTTTCTCTCGAAACGTTAATAAGTTACTAAGTTAAAATGTTCATATATTCGAAACATATCAAATGTTGTATTTTCTCTCGAAACGTATCCCCGATAACTTCGACATGAGGGGGGTCGACGTCGATCAACCCCCTCTCGCCCGACCAAATTTACGAAGTTCAAAGTTACTAAATTTACTCCCGGTCCGCTCGCCCGACCAACTCTCGAGGCCACCCAAACCCTAGAAGAAAGAGCGTTGTCGATCTCCTACCCCCTCCCGCCCCTACCCAATAAACTCTCGAGGCCACCGAAACCCTAGAAGAAAAAGCGTTGTCGATCTTTCGAGGCCACCCAAACCCTAGAAAAAAAATCGTTGTCGATCTCTCGAGGCCACCCAAATTTACCAAGTTAAAAGAGCGTTGTCGAGGCCACCCCAACTAATCCATTGCTCATATATTCATATCATCCCTTGTTGTGATTAGCTATCTAGGTCTATGTTTGCCACTAATATATCCATCTCTCATGTTTGTATATTGCCATGTTGTAATATTTGCAGAAACTATGGAAAGAGACTTGGTAAAAGAACAGTTGTTGGGGGATATAATCCTCGGCGGAGGAGGTGATCCCTTGTCGTTTCTCAACGACACCGATGGTCAGGAAGGAGAGGATCACGGCTTCGGTGATCGAACAATGGAGGAGGAAGGAGATGATGACGGCTCCGGTGACCGAATGGCGGAGGAAGAAGGAGATCATGATGACGGCTCCGGTGACCGAACGGAGGAGGCATCTGTTGCAAAGTCCGGCGAGGTATATATATTAATTAAGCCTGTGCTGACTAATTGATGCATTAATTGTTTTGGTATGTACATATATTAACGCATCTTTCTTCTTTTACAGCCCTCCGGATCGAGCCAAACTTCCGTAAGGAGACGAGGCCCGAAGAAAAGGTTGCACCAGGATGAAAGGTTCACGATCACAACAATCAATGACGATGGCCAACCGATTGAACCCAAGCGGACGAAGGACACATTTGTTAGTCAGTGCGGAGCTATTGTTAGGGACAGCGTCCCGATCAGCGTCGAGCAATGGAATAAGAGTAAGGACCACCCTGAAGTTTCTTATGTCCAGGATAGACAGAAAGCTGATCTTTGGACCGCGCTGAAGGCAAATTTCACCCTACCGCCAGAGGAGGATCCGAATAAGCCAGTTATAGAGCCAAAGGTCAAGGCGTTTGCTCTTAAGAAGATGGCAGGTCTATTCAGGAACTGGAAGAAAGAGTTGAACACAAAGTTTGTCGAAAAAGGGAAGACTCCAGAATTCACTGGCCGATATGAGAAGATAAGACATCACTGGCCCGCATTTGTGGCCTACAAGACTTCGGAGAAGGGTAAGAAAAGGTCGGAGACAAACAAGATAAATGCTGCAAAGAAGTTGTATCACCATCACACGGGGTCAGGTGGCTACTACAAAGCCCGGACGTTGTGGGACAAAGCTGAGCAAGACCTGCTTGCTAAAGGGGTCCAACCAGCGACATTGCACTGGCCAGACCGTGCAAGGACTTGGTTCTTCGGGGTTGGGGGAACTTTGGACCGAGAAACAGGGGAGTGTCGTTGGACGGACGAGCAACTTGCAATACCCATGAAGAAGCTTCAGCATTATATCAGCGCAGCGCAGGAAGGGACGTTCATTCCCGACAGAGAGAATGACGAGCTGACACATGCCCTTGGGAATCCTGAGCACCCTGGACGAACACGAGGCACATCAGGCTCCCTTCCGTGGGTGTATGCGTTTGCCGACAGCGGTGGTTACAGAAGCCGAGATAGAAAGAGGAAAGCGGAAGCAAGCGAAATGCAGAAGCTCAATGCAAGAATAGCAAAGCTAGAGGAAATTCAGAGCCAGCGAGCTATCGGCCAACCATCTCAGCGGCACGAAGCTACCCCAGAAGCTACCCCACCATCTCAGCGGAGAAGCAGCGTGGCTTCCACGGAGCCCGTTCAGCCTGATTTCACGGCTCCTCGCTACCCCGTGGATACTATCACGGAGGCTCAACCTTGCGAGCTAATGAAAAAATGGCAGAACCTGACTTTGAAGGCGGCTGTCGGCTCTGTTGCACCTCCTCAAGCTGACGGAACTTTTCACTGCCGTCCGATTCCACAAGGCTATGCTGGTGTGATGGTGGATGAAATAATGGAGGGATTTGAGGAGCTGGAGCTTGACCACCCTACAGGTGAAGTGGAGAATCATCTGGTTTATGCTTTGAGGAGTACCTGTCTGTGGAGGAAGGAGTACATCAAGCTTCCAAACTGGACGCCTCCGGCGAGTGATCAGGGCACTTCGCCTTCTCCTCCGCCTCCTCCGGCGCGTGACGGCACTCCGGCTCCTCCTCCGCCTCCTCCGACGAGCACTCCGCCTCCTCCGGCGCGTGAGGGCACTCCGGCTCCTCCTCCGCCTCCTCCGGCGCGTCAGGGCACTTCGCCTCCTCCTCCGGCGTGTCAGCAACGGCAGAAGAGAGCCACCGCAGTTCCGGCGGCTAGCAGTACAAGAGGTGGTGGGAAGAAATTTAAATTTGGTCCAAGCCTCAAGGCTCCTCCAAAGTTACCATATGATATGAATGACGAGGAGCTCAAGGAGATCAGTGATGCCGAAGTGCGGGCCCATTTTCAACGGAAACATCCAGAAAAGAAGGAAAAAGTAGATCCGGTGAAAGTGAAGCGCACTCTGGATGCCCTTCAGAAACCACCACCGTCTCCGCCGCAATCCCACTATAACCGCTGTATTGGAAAGACATATGCTGAAGCGCGGCGGTCGGGAAGTACTACCAGTGATACAAGACGACGAAGTAGGAAAACAATTCCCCAGCTCGGCTAACAGGAGAAGCAATCGTGCCCCCCGCTCAAGGTGTCTAGCGATATCGCTAATCATCCGGGACTACTGCCCGGCACCACTCTTGCTGATTACGTGGGCGATGATGTACAGTATGAAATTGCTGAGGTAGTACCTCCCTTTAGGTACGAGCACAGGAAGGATCTCGTCAAAAGTGATGATGAGCTAAAGAAACTACCAACGATGATGCGAAGATTGCATGACTGGTACTTGGAAACCTGCAGCAAGTCTGGGGCCGACAGTATATTGCTGGCAATTAAAGATGAGCACGACTTCATTGGAGTTGAGGTGCTGCCTGTTGAATTTGTGGAATTATTTCAGTTATTCAATCAAGACGCCCTGGACAAACAACTCATCAGTTGCTACTGTCTGTAAGTATTATTTCTGTAATTAAGTCTCTAGCTCAGCTCGTTCATTGCATGTATATATAATTATCCTCGCTATATTATGCAGATTGAAGATCGTCGAATGCAAGGATGCACGGATCTATGACATTGGGTTCATTAGCCCAAATACCGTAAATGAATGGACGGTAAAAAACAGAGTTGAAGATACCGAGGATAACTTGCTAAAATCGCTCATTCGACATAAAACAAAAGGGAAATACTCTTTCCTTACAACTTCAAGTGAGTGTTACTATCTTGTGCATATTCGGTTTCGCTTACTCGAGGTTAAGTACATTAATTGATGAGTTATGTGTGCGCAGGTTCCACTTTATTCTGCTATCCATTAAGCTTGGCGAGGGAGTAGTAACCGTCTTAGACTCGAGACGTAAAGATCCCAAGGATTATGCGGACATGACTGCAATGCTCCAGAAGTAAGTTCAATCAATACCGGGACCATATCGGCAACTTTCGTTCATTTCCTGATATCAAGTAATCATTTTCTTTGCCTGGCAGGGTTTGGAAACAGTTCACCGGAAAGGTTCCGGGTCTGAAGAACGAGCTGCGATTTACACACCCAAAGTAAGTAGTACTAGCTAGTTCCGCGCATCTCTCATTGATTCTAGTTTCATCAATACCATTATCATGCTTGATTATCAGTTTGATTGAACTCTATTCTTGTAAAGTGGTTGTGGCAGGAAGGCGGGAATAATTTATGTGGATACTACGTTTGCGAGTACATGCGCCACTGTACCTCTGAGCGGGGCAACTCTGACAAACAATTTAAAGTACGTAAAAAATATTCAAAATTTTATTTTATTACCATCAATTGTGTTGAGTTTCATTCATATATATGTATTGACCCCCTTCTTTAAATTAGATGCGTGTGATGCGGGATGAACTCCTACCACATGATCGCATACGAGCAATTCAAGAGGAATTGGCGGGATTCTTTCTTGAACACGTCATACATGAAAAGGGAGAATACCATATGGAAATTCAAGCTGATTATCGGTAGATGATATATGTCAGGGATCGTAAGAGATGTTATATTGTATATATGTAGTAGCTTCGGATAGATATACGAAAACTTGTTGTTCGAACAAGCACGGAGAAAGAGAGGTCACTTCTCTCTATATATGTTCATGACGATCAGGATGTTGTGTAATTAATTAATGGTTCCTTCATTTGCTTACTAGCTAGCGTCGAGTTCTCTCTGTATGTAGTAGGTACCGTCGACCAAGCACGGAGAAAGAGAGGTCTGCCCTCCTGGACTAGTCGGTGCGGCGAACGGTGGCCGGTGGCCACGCCGTCGTCGAGGCAGCGGCGACGAGCCCGCTCGGATGCAAGGCAGGGAGAGAGAGAGCAAGAGGAAAGGGGAGAGTGCGGGGGGGGGGGGGGGGGTAGGGTTCGAGAGGATGGCGGGGTGGGCTTATCCACTGGGGGGAGTCGCGGGATGGCCGACACGCAAACCCCTAAACCCCCCCCCCCTTTCAAAAAAAAAAAACCCCAGGGACTAAAGGTCCCGGGATGGCTGACGCGTGGCAGCCTTTTGGTCCCGGTTCGTGTTACCAACCGGGACTAAAGGTCCTCCTCCCTGGGTGCCCGACAGCGGCCACGTGGAGCACCTTTGGTCCCGGTTCGTAAGCAAACCGGGACTAAAGGTTTTGGGCTTTAGTCCCGATGCCTTTGTCCCGGTTCCAGAACCGGGACTAATGGGCCTCTGGAACCGGGACTGATGGGCCTTTTTCTACTAGTGATGGCTCAAAAGATTAGTGCCACACACTACAAACTTTGATATGTGTTAGTTGTATCTGCTGTCACAAGAGGATATGAATGCTTCATTTTTTTTGAGGATGTGGATGCTTCTTCTTATAGATGTAATTGAAACACAGATTGGATGGATGTAACATGTACTGATGTACAGTTCTGTTGATATGGATATGATGAAAATTTCGACATGCCCTCTCTACTTTTGTGTCATTTTCACATATGACAAGAATAAATATATGTATGACAATTGACAATCCACATAATCATCCCAACAAGGTGCATATGCGCCCATATATTTGACAATCCAGAATTAATAGGTATACGAATTTAGACTTGAAGCAATAAAGTGAGTCCTTGTCTCTCAAGTTGCATACTAAAGCATAAAGTCAATCCTCATCCACTATACAGTACACACACGGACAGAACGAAGATGTGGAGCGCCAGGAGATGAGAAAATTTTGGATGAGGCAGCGGTGGGAGAACTGGCAGCACGCGGGGAGAAGGCACGGCGAGGCGGCGGCGCGCCAGGGAAGGAGGTACGATGCGATGACGGTGCTCCGGGCAGGAAGCACGGCGAGGCGGCGGCGCACTGGTTCGTTCGTCTCTCCGCTTCCTGTGCTCTTGATCGTTTCGATCGACCAGGAACCAGGTGAAACGATGGATGGGCAATTTCGTCCTAAAAAGTATGTCATATGGGCCCGTACGTGGAAAAGTAGAAAAAAGGTCAATTTGTGCTATTTTGTACAACTACCCATCAAAGGATTTTTTCTAATAAAAAGAAAGGTGTGCTATTGGAGCAATGGCCAAGAACTGCCAGAAGCGGCAGCCCAGCTCCTCCTCACTTCACAGCAGGTTCATCTTGACGCCGTCAGGCAGCAGCAATGGCGGAAGAGGGGAACAGCGTGGGCGGGCGCGGCGTCCGGGTGTGCGTCACCGGCGGCGCCGGGTTCATCGGCTCCTGGCTCGTCAGGAAGCTGCTCGAGGCAGGCTACACCGTCCACGCCACCCTGCGGAGCATCGGTACGCGCGTTCCATTAATTCACTCGGCGTAGGTGATGAGGTTTGTGGCTGCGTGTCTGATTCGTCGACTCTGGCTGCCGCCGGGCTGATCCGATCTGGTTGGTGTGGTTGTGGTTGGCTGCAGGGGCCGAAGGGAAAGCGGGGCTGCTGCGGCGGCTCGTCCCCGGCGGCGCGCCGGCGGAGCGGCTGGTGCTGTTCGAGGCCGACCTCTACGACGCCGCCAGCTTCGCGCCGGCCATCGCTGGCTGCCAGTTCGTTTTCCTCGTCGCCAACCCCTCCGCGCACGAGGCCGCCGCCTCCAAGGTCAGTCAAACTGAAAGTGAAATTGAAAATCCCGGCACTTCGATCTGCCATCTGCGTTTGTAGCGTAGACAGATTCGATTGATGTCCGGTATCAGTTCTTAATCCGGTTGCTGATCACGAACTGAATCACATGGAATTTGTGAGATCAATCGGGGGAAAAGCATAGAGCTGTGCACAAATACAGTTTCAGAGTTCAGACTCTTCCTAGTCGATGCTGACCGGGTCATTTTACTACCATTTTGGCTGGCAGTACAAGACTTCGGCGGAAGCCGCCGTGGATGGTGAAGCGCGTCATCCACACCGCATCGGTGTCGGCCGCTTCGCCGTTGACAAAGTCCTCCAGCGCCACCTCTGCGGTGTACAGGGATTTCATCTCTGAATCTTGTTGGACTGTGCTGGATGTCGATTACCCTCTTCGTAGCGTGCACTTCGATGTAAGTGGTAGTGTTCTTCTTGTCCTTCAAACTGAAGCATGGATTCATGATCTGTACATCAGATGCAAAATGCCAATCTTACCACCTACAGATGTATAAATTCATAGCAACATCATCATAGTGACAGTGCTGGGTGCTCATCTGCAGAAGTACAGAGTCAAAGCTCCTGTCAGAGAAGGAGCTCCTGAGCTACAACAACGACAAGAGCCCGGCATTCGAGGTGGTCACCCTGCCGTTGGGCCTCGTCGGGGGGGGGGGGGGGGGGGGGGGGGGGGGGACACAGTGCTCAGCTACCTCCCAGAGACGGTGGAGAGCGTGGTGGCCCCGGTAACCAAGCAAGAGCCCTACTTCATGCTGCCGAGGATCCTGCAGAGGCTGCTGGGCTCGGTGCCCCTGGTGCACGTCGACGATGTCTGCGCCGCGCTCATCTTCTGCATTGAGCAGTCTTCCCTCTCCGGCCGGTTCCTCTGTGCTGCCGCCTACCCGACGATCCACGACATCCTAAACCACTACAGCAGCAAGTACCCCCACCTTGAACTCCTCACAGAGTAAGCACTGAATTCTTCCCCTGCAACAAAGAATTATTATACCCCGGCAAAAAAGAAAAAGGAATTATTATGCATTCCATTGGTTCATCGTCGAGCTTCTCACGAAATTCGGCGACAACCATGATCATGTGTTGCGCTGCTGCAATTGGCTGACTGGCTGAATTGGTGCATGCCAGGACTGATGAAGTAGCCAGGGTGCAACCCGAGAGGAACAAGCTTGGGGAGCTGGGCTTCAGGTACAAGTACGGGGTGAAGGAGATACTAGACGAAAGCATCGAGTGTGCTGTGAGGCTGGGCTCCCTGGATGCATCCAAGCTCATCGTCCAGCAGGAGTGATGAACTCAATGGTGTGCAGGGCAAGTGATCATAGTATGCTCTTTAATTGTTCAGCATTTTTACAGTAACACATGTACTACTAATAGAAGAAAAACGATACATAAATAACAGAGATGCTTTGTTATTCGATGTTTGCTCTGGAAATCATTACATTCGTATCATCGCTGAAATCTTTGGATTTTCCATTTAATCTAATACACTAGTCAAACACATAAAGGTTTCTACCCGAAAAACGGGAAGCCCTAGACACGAAATACAACAGGAAACAGAGTCCCATGCAATACTCCGATCCCAACACAGGACCAAAGTACCAAGGTTCATTCTTCAGTCATAGGGAGTACTAAGTAACAAACATACACAAAACTGTGTTAATTAATAACAGGTAGGAGTATTACTTTAGGAGTTACGACCGAATTGCACACTGAGCAGCAGAGATCAAACTAACAGCCTATGGACTTATGGAGGAATAGATCCAGAATAACATTTCGACAACTAAAAATGCAATGGGTAACTTTTAAGGAAATGATGTAGGTGCATTCCTGTCAGACAAAAGAATTCCTTCACTCAAAGAGCCTGACCAAGACTGAACAACGCCATCCGTCGTAATAATACGAGCATAATAGACAGATACTCCATAGTTCAGAACATTAGCAAACTGAAAGTAAATTTGGGCAACAGGAAGGAAAATTACAAAAGTTATAACACTAGCATACTAGATAGATACTCCTTAGTTCAGAACATTAGCATGATATGATGTTCCAGACATCATAACCAGCACCAAAAGATGACGGCGTAGTGCTACTGCAACCATCCAAAATGTACGGTTCTACCGCTAGTAGTAACAAGTAAGAGGAGCTAAGATATACTCCGACGGGGCAACAAACCAGGATTCAAGAGCATTCACGCATGCCCTGTGGAGAATGGAGGCTACCCCCATCTTCTCGCACCCCACGGAACGGAATTGGAACAATGCTCTCTTGAAGACGATGCGGAGTAAGCTCCATATGGTACTGTATCTTTCTGAAGTTTGCCATTCCCACAAACTTGCCATCAACGTCATAGTGCGACACATATTCATCGCAAAACTGGACCAGCAGCTCACGGTCATTGAGCACGGTCATTCCACGGAACATTGTTGTAGTTGACTCCAGCGGGCGTTTTGTTCCCTTTTTCTTTTCCTTCATGATCCAATTTAACACAAATGGCCGTGATGCTGCCATCGCTCCCACATCAATTCGGTACTTGAGGTCCCAGATTTCGGCCTCGTAGTCCTCCATTGCCCAGACATGCAAGGGGGTGAATTGGTAATCGTAGCTGCACAAAGCAAGCTTCCCATCCATGTCGAACAACCTCTCGAGAAAGCCAGGACTGCGCATACACCGGAATGACTCGGCTGCTGTGTCAAACACAATAATGTTTGCGTCGTCACCCGTTACATTGTGAACACCATCAGAATGCCAATGCAGGTTGCCACGGTGGTAGACCGGTGGACGATAGGAGCAAAGGTACAGCTCCCTGAGTAAGCTCTGCTCTACGAAAGGCGACGATGCCATTGAAAGCGTGACCCTGATGCACCGGGGCTCGTCGTCTGCTCCTACCGTGAGGACGTACAACCTGGCCTCCTTTCCTTTGCCCTGCAGTGAGCACCAGAGCACCCTGTATTCTCCCGTTGGACTGTGCCGGTAGAGTCCGAGTACGATGTTGTAGATGTCCTGCCCAAGTTCAGGCTGCGGCAGGAGGGCGTGCTCCCGGATGGTCGGGTTACAGATGTAGAACCTCTTGGGTTCCTTGGAGACAATGAGCAAACCTTCGCTGACGGCGTGGAGATGAATCTGGCGGCCGTCTCCGCGGTACGGGACGAAGGGCCAGAGCCGTTTAAAGTTGACTTTGTCGCCCGCGACATGGAAGACGCATAGGCTGTCTCGCTCGACGATGGGGAGCGACGGCTGCCGGCGGTGGTGCCGGAGCATGAACTCGGGCGTGGACGTGGCGGTGCGCCACGACGTGCGGACGGCGCGGCAGCGGCCGACGTCCCTAGCCCGCAGACGGACGAGTATCTGGTCGACGACGATCTCCTCGGGCAGGTCGTCGAGCACGGTCACGCATCTCCTGTCCGGCATCACCGGCGCTCCGTCGGCTCCGGTCAGCTGAAAAGAAGTATCAAAGATTAGTGCTCAAGAAACCCCAGAAACCAGAGGGTCCGACAGATTCGGCGACCGAAACATGTAAATACAAAAGAGAGTTGATATGAGTGCGGATGATATAGATAAGATAACGAAGAGAGAACATGGTCCGAGACGGCCATTTTGCTCACCTGGGTGGGGATGGGGAGACAGACGGTACTCCGGCGAGCAACTCGGCGTGCTCCGGCGGCAGATTGTGGGGAACGGTGAAGCCTAGGTCTCGGCGGAGTGAAAGGGGAGCGGCAGCTAGGCTAGCTGTTTGGTCGCGTGACAAGGCAGGGAGTGGCCGCGTGGGAGTCAGTCGACGCAGGGTTCTAGCAGCTACGGCCGCTCCGTTTACTGCACGGTGACGCCTGGCCATCTTTCCAGCTGCACCTGCACAGGAGTAATTGATGCGCAGACAGCTACAGGTTGACGGGACAACACATAATTTATAATTTATAAATAAACTTGGAGAAAATGAGCAACTCACTTTTTTTCGAAGATTAAAAGAAATACATGCTTGGTTTTGCTCAAAACGGTTCAGAGAGAAGGATCAGGGCCGTCTTCAGGAATTTGGGGCCCCGGTGCGAAATGCAGAATGAAACGCTAAAATATGAGAAATCTTTGTAACTTCAAATACTTTTTTCAGCACCCGAATGGTACTTTCTATTTCTAGACAAGATGAGAATCGAAATATATCCGAGTCTGACCCTTTTACCGTAGGGCAATGAGTTATCACAAGAAATTCTGCTACTGCGCATTGACGGCAGCTAAACTAGCTATAGAAGAGAGGAAATATCGGACAAATAAATCTAAAACCTAACGACTGATCACACAGAGAAGAAAATACAAATACAGGCCTGAAGTTATAGTATGTGCGTGGATAAAAAATTCTCAGTTGATCTCCTAGACCTAGTATATGCGTGGATCACAAAATTCACAATTAATTGCTCTCCTAGATATGGTGTATACGTTGACCAAACTTGCTTTCAAAATATAATAATACTACGAATCAAATCAGGACTCAAGAATTTTGTATGGACTCAAGAATTAGGACTCACTAGATGAGAAGGCGGAGAGCTTCTGGCCAGCCCAATCGATCGGCTCAACGCGTGCCGGCGAGTGTGAGTGCGCGAAGACTCGAGACGCTGGAGGCTCTCGAACACACGGACGAACACCAGATTGGGCAGATGAAAGGGCAGAGGCAGGGCAGGCGGCGCGCCGCGCAGATGAAGCGGAAATTAGGAGAAAACTTCCATGTCGTGAAGATTTAGGGCTGGGCGACTCGTGGACAAACAACCGAACACGGGCAACCTTTTTCCCTTGGGCAATTATCGCTAATGGGCCTGCTAATGACACAACGACTTGGGGGCCCCACTTTTTTGGGGGCCCTGTGCGGTCGCGCCGGTCGCACATGCCTGTCGACGGCCCTGGGAAGGATGATGCCCATAGAACGTCCACGTATTACGGTGGACAAGAGCCGAGCCGAGTCGGGCTCGTCCAAGCTCGTCGGCGATGAGCCGAGCCAGCTTGAGTTTGATGCTCTGGCGAGCCAGAGAACGAGGCTCGGCTCAAGCTTAGCACCAGCCCGGCCGGCAAGCTCGGGCGGCGCCACACACTGCCATGTGGGCACTACTACAGAAACAACTACCAGTGGCTGGCTCCCTCAAAAAAATTACCAATGGCGGGCCCAAAAGGCTGGCTCCCTCAAAAAAAAATATATATTCAGCACATTTATAGAAATTACAATATACACTAATATATTTCATCCATACATACATACATAGACATGAATGCATATATACGTCCATACATGCAATTTACCCATACACACATGCATGTATATTTATACATACATATACATCCATATATACATGCAATTCATCCATACATACATAGTGCCGTGAGATCCACGCGCGCGGAGAGGTCATCGTCGTCGTCCCGGGTGGATGTCGTCGTCGTCGTCGTCGCCGCCGCACGTAGTGGTAAGTCGTTGTCTTTGCTCCACGTAGTGGTAAGTCATCGTCGCCGGCCCACGCATCCCTAGAAGAAAACAAATCCACTACTACAAGCGGAATATATATATTTACAAGTGAAGGCATAACGAAAGTATAATAATCAAGTAGACAAAGTAGTACTACGAATATATACAACTGTGACAGAAGTTTGGCATAAAAGTCAACCCACGGAACATACATATGAACAACACCGGCGTTGTCACTGGGTTTTTTTTCATGGCTTGCTTTGCCGGTTGAGCTCTTCTCTAGTGGGGCGAGCGGCGGTGATTGAGTCGTACAAGGCCGGCATATCGTCGGCATGTGCCTTCACGCGAGCCTCTCGTTCGTTCGACTCATTGTCGCCGGCGTGGGCGTGGAAGAACCCATTTGACGAACGGACGTCCTTGTTGATGACATCCGCGAATGTATTCTGGATGCGTTCAAACTCTTGGCTTCAATCGTACGGGACCCGCTCTAGGCCTCTACTCCACTTGACGACGTCGTTGGGAAGCTTGAACGTTTTGCTTGCCCGTACATACTCCTCGATGTGGTTGCAGACGTAGAAGCCACACGTCACGCTCCCCTCCTGTTGTTGCCTGCAACAGAATTGAGTGTCGTGCTGGAAGCAGACCCGGTTACCTCTCTGGTACCTCCTGACGATGTTCCCCCCAATGAGAGTCCACTCGAAGAGACAATCATCCAGAAGATCCTTCAGGGAATCCATGAAGTAAGAATTGCACGTCTTCGGCTTGATAAAGCGCCCGTAGCCTGATTATGCAAACTTCGAGTCGATAGAAGTTGAACAGCAGGAAGATTTCTTTGAAATCCACATATATTTTGTCCACGGGGAACTCTTCACAGAAACCATAACCCTTTTGCACCTTCACCGTGTAATATGTTGGATTGTTGCCTCCAAACTCATGATTGGCTAACTCCAGCTCTAGGATGTGGTCATGCAGAATCTTCATCTCAGTGCCGTGGCCTTCGTACACATCCGGCGGTACCATTGGTTCACCCGGGATATGAACAAGTGGCCGTTAAGGACCTGTTACGTCCTTTTGTGTTTCAGCACATTGTTTGTATGCCAAGGCCTTCTTCGACGAGCTCTTCTCACCCGGTTTATCATTTGTACCGGTGCTGGCAGCCTGTTTCTTATTATCCTTAGCCCGCTGCCTCCTATTTTCACCGGTTCCGCAGAAAGGGCCAGATCGGCCATCGCGGATTTGGCTGTGGCATGGAGTGTGGTTGGAGTTAGCTTTGGCTTCTTGGATGGTTGCTCCTCAGGCTTGGCTGACGGCGTATCTTGAAATGTGTTGTTGGCAAAGTCGAGGGCATCAGCCTGCTCCTATTCTTCATCATAAGGCAAGTCTGCAAGATCCTCATCTTCATGCCCGCCATGCTCCGCGCCCTCATCCAGCACATCCTTAGCAGATACGGGTTGGCAAAGACCCAAAGGAGATCGTCCTGGTGCACCTAGGCCGGCATGGATCGGAAGCGGTAACAGTGTTCCGCGTGGGAAGCCCTGGTCCCCCAACCTTATATCCCACTTTGGCCAGCTGAGGAACCACGACATGCATTCTCCTAATGGCATTGCTTCCTCTGCCTCTTCAATAGCATCTACATGAAAAAGCAAGTGCTCTTGGCCGTTGAGCACCCTAACCAACGAGACCCTCACCAGGTGCGTTGCTAACTGGAGGTTGCACATCGTCTGTCCCGGAAGGATTCGAGCCATTGCAACCACCACCATCTCATCACCCACTTTGGCAAGGAGAATGCATGGAGTCTCTTCCTGCGAAACATGTAGAAGATGGGATGGTGTTAGATAGAGACTCGAAATCGAAACCAAGATGATTTATGTTGAGCTGGCGACGCTTACCGTGAGGTCATCAATTGAGGGTGGAGGTGATGACCCGTCGTGGCCCATGTAATTAGAGACAGAGGGGAATGCTGCTCTTTGTGGGAGCGATTGGCGGTGTCTGGGTCATCGTCGTCTGCGGCACCAACTGGTTACCAGCAGTTGCGGATTGCGTGCCTTGAACTCAGCTCTCAGTTTCTCAGCCCATCCTGGGAGGAGGGCATCAAACTTGGCTTGTACTTTCTTGTCCACTTTGGCTTCGACTCTGGCATCGATTTCCTGGTCCATCTTGGCTTTCCTTCTCTCGCGTGCAGCCTCGCGGGATGGCTTGTGCCAGTAGTTGTCCCATTTAAAATTGCCCTCGACGCCCAATGATTAGTCCCTTTAGTGATCCAGTAAAGGAGCAGAAAGGATTCTCGCCTTGAAGTCAAAGGCTTCTACCAAGCTTTTGTGAGAGAATTAATTCTAGCTTTTGATCGGATCAAAATCAAGTTGCAACTAGGAACACTTATAATAAAAATAGGCATGGGTATGAGGACTTATTCTTACAACCATATATTTGTTGTCGGGATCATTATGATCTTAGTTTGTGCCCTGGAAGTCATCCATCGAGATGTGCTTGCTACGTATCGAAGTGGGGGATGTGTCCAAATTACGTCTTGACCGGCACGCGTCCTGCATCAAGATTCAGTTGTCCAACCGAAGGCCCTATCCGTCGCTCGGGGTTGCCCCGGTAATTAAGATAACAATAATCAAACAAAAGCATTGAGCGTTTAATGACTACACCTCTTGTATCCCCAGAGATAGGATCCGTGTTACCGTACTAAACCTTTCTGTCACTAGTGTTCAGCATAACACATCACAGTTTCCCTGGCCTTAGTCTCTCCGTGGCTCGCTCTCCATGATCCTGGGTACCTGCATGGATGAAGAACGCGAACGAGACAAGAGACAACTACGAAGCAATTTTATGTTACTCATACGGGACGTTAATTCAAAGTACTTCCATCGATCCTTCCAACAAATACATCGGGTTGTAGGGCTATGCCTCAACCCATGACCTTACCGAACTACTCACACATGGAGATCAGATCGCATGAAGGAATCATTGAAGAACACATCATGAAGATTGATTGATTGATAATATGTCTTACAATGGATGCCGGATGTGATATCCGATTACAAAGTATGGCTAGATGGTTGAGCACTATGGTGAAGATGGTGGTGGCTATGGAGATGTAGATGGGAAATGGAAGCGGCTAGGGTTGATGGAGATAACTGCTGCGAAGATCGCGATGTGTGGCGTCGTGCGTTGCTCTTCTGGCGTTGGGCCTTTTATAAAGGTTGTTCAGGTGGATCAGATGGTGTTGTTGGCAGTCCATACGACCATCCATACGAGTGGAGATGGTCGTATGGAACGCCGTCTTTTGCTCTGGCTCCTCTGCTGCGCCTCCCACTTGATCTCCTCTATCTCCACTTTACTCCTTCCATGTATTGGCTTGATTTCGTCCATAAATAGCCCATTTTCTGTGGAAACAAAATAAAGATCAGATATTTGGAATCCTTTGCATTCATTAGTCATTGGTAGCAATATCGAAGCGAATATCTTGGTTTTTATGAAATATCTTGGTTTAAAGTGAGGTTTGATGAGCGTAAAAATAACACTCATCAACTCCCCCAAGCTTAAACTTGATCGGCCTCGAGCAACATAGAGAGAAATCTGAACCGTAAGGAACTCAGTTGTTTATACCAAAATAATGAGAAGGTTTTGGTTCACTTACGATCGGTATGCCTAGATAGCCCTCCGCTTCTTGACCTGAAAACTTAGTATAGCTGTAGCGGTGGGATGGTTATTATGCAAGTGTTAGTGAAGCAAAGATAATCAATGCAAAGTTCTTGCTCAACTAGATAAAATAACTTAGTAACTCTTAATTCCATTTCTTCCAGTTAACACTTGCTTGCTGGGAATGCACGGAAGAGATTTTCTTTCTTGAGCAATGAAAACATAAATTAGGGAGTGAAAGGTATGTAAAGACAACATGATTCTAGAGTAACTCACTAACACACCCACGAGTGTCTCATCATCAAGGCTCTCAAGCACTTTATTTCAATCATTGTTTGCTGAAACTTTTGTTGTCACGTGACCGGATTATGCCAAAGAAATGATCATGCATAAGGTTTCGCAGCGGCTTAATTTTGGGTATTATGGACCAATATGTTGTCTCTTTCGAGCTCTTGCGATCAGTACCCATTATTTACCACATACACACCCATTCAAGAGAAAGCTGAATAATATTCGATGTAGTGTTGCCACTACGTATGGTAACAAACTCATAGCCGAAATCCGAGCCAAGGCTCTGGTGGATCGTTCATTGGCCAGCGGAGTTCTCAGCATAACATCAAGAAAGGTGACGAAGCCACATTTATACACGTACACGTGCATTGAGTAGCAAGGCTATAGCACCAGCAAGAAGCTGAAGCACCATGTAAGAAATACAACACAGATTTTTGGCATAATCTCATTCACCTTTCAATTAAGTTCCTCTAGACAATTTAATCCACAAGTGCTATTGAGTCTATTAAAATTAACACTATGGGGTTGAGTATCTCTAACATCATCTTCTCTACAAAATTTCTCAACACCCAAGTCTTTCAAGACTTTCTCTTGTGCATGGTTATTCTTTGTTAACATCACTTTCTTTTAAAAATAGTCCCACGGCAAGACTCGGTTATCTAGATTAAACAGAACAAAGGCTATCAAATTATTTTAGCTACTAGAACAAAACCTTTGTTTTAACTATCAAGACTTACTCCCACTTGAATACATCACACATACCACTACTACAACTATTCTAAGTAATTCAAGTGCAAAAGACGGGAGTCGTAGGACATACCTTCACGATCATGAATGTACACACTTCTCTTCCTTAAGATTGCATTCAAGTCTTTCAAGACTTTCTCTTGTGCATGGTTATTCTTTGTTAACATCACTTTCTTTTAAAAATAGTCCCACGGCAAGACTCGGTTATCTAGATTAAACAGAACAAAGGCTATCAAATTATTTTAGCTACTAGAACAAAACCTTTGTTTTAACTATCAAGACTTACTCCCACTTGAATACATCACACATACCACTACTACAACTATTCTAAGTAATTCAAGTGCAAAAGACGGGAGTCGTAGGACATACCTTCACGATCATGAATGTACACACTTCTCTTCCTTAAGATTGCATTCCTCGTTGTCCGACGTAGATCAACTCCTCTGAAATATAAACAAGAATGCAAACGAAATCCAAAGGCAAAAGAAAAGAGCAAAGCAAAACTTATTTTATTTTTGTTTTTTTGGGGTTTTTGAAAGCTAACTTTGCAAATGAAAAATCACAAACGGCGAAAAGAAAAACGAAAGCAAATAAAAAGCAAAGTGTTGGAACAAACCAACACGAGTGTTTGAAGCTCAGCGAGCTGAAGTACAACCTCATTACAACTTATTAATAATAACACCGGCACATCTTGATGGAGATGTGGTAGTGACCTCCCCCAAGCTTAAGCTTTTGCAAGCCCAAACCGGCAAGATCATTGTGGCGGCGGTTGATCAGGAGCCTATCCTTGGTTCCAGTTGGAGAAGCTGGTGTTCATGTAGGCGGACGTGCTTCGGAGGGACCCAACGAGGTTGCTCATATCATTGATGGAGCCCTGAAAATTGTAGATGTCCGCGTAGGTGGTGTAGGCTTCTTCTTGTGGTGTTTCTTCTTGGGGCTGCTCTTGTTCTTCGTCGGTGGCTGATACGTCTCCAACGTATCTATAATTTATGAAGTATTCATGCCATATTTATAACAATTCTATATGGTTTTGGTATGACTTGATTAGAACTAACCCGGACTGACGCTGTTTTCAGCAGAACTACCGTGGTGTTGTTTTTTGTGCAGAAATGAAAGTTTTCCAAATGAGCTGAAACTTTTTGGAGATTTTTTATTGGACAAATAAAAAATATTGGCACCAAGACCCACTGGAGGGGGGCCACCCAGTGCCCACGAGGCACCAGGGCGCGCACCCCCCCAGGCGCGCCCTGGTACCTCGTGGGGCCCACGTAGCTCCGTTTCGCGTGATTCCAACGCTGAAAAATCATATATATTCAGAAACCCCCAAAAGTTAACCTAGATGAGTTTTTACGCCGTCGCAAGCCTCTGTACCAGAGAGATCCCATCTACAGCCCTTTTCCGGCACCCTGCCAGAGGGGGGAATCATCACCGGAGGCCATCTTCATCATCCCGGCGGTCTCCATGACGAGGAGGGAGTAGTTCACCCTCGGGGCTGAGGGTTTGTACCAGTAGCTATGTGTTTGATCTCTCTCTCTCTCGTGTTCTTGAGATGGCACGATCTTGATGTATCGCGAGTTTTGTTGATATAGATGAATCATATGGAGTTTTCCCCTCTCTATCTTCTTGTGATGAATTGAGTTTTCCCTTTGAAGTTTTCTTATCGGATTGAGTCTTTAAGGATTTGAGAACACTTGATGTATGTCTTGCATATGGATATCTGTGGTGACAATGGGATATTCACTTGAGTCACTTGATGTATGTTTTGGTGATCAACTTGCGGGTTCCGTGACCTTGGGGATTTATGCATAAGGGTTGGCACACGTTTTTGTCTTGACTTTTCGGTAGAAACTTTGGGGCACTCTTTGAAGTTCTTTGTGTTGGTTTGAATAGATGAATCTGAGATTGTGTGATGCATATCGTATAATCAAACCCGTGGGTACTCGTGGTGACATTGGAGTGCCTAGGTGACATTAGGGTTTTGGTTGATGTGTATCTTAAGGTGTTATTCTAGTACGAACTCTAGGGCTGTTCGTGACAATTAATGGGGATGGCTCATAAGATTGATCGGGAAGGATAACTTTAAGGTGGTTTTGTACCCTACAACAATTTCTTCGTTTGTTCTCCGCTATTTGTGACTTTGGAGTGAACTCTTTGTCGCACGTGAGGGATTTACATATGATTCAACTATGTCAACAATGTTGGGAGATCGCACTAGTGAAAGTATGAACCCTAGGCCTTGTTTCTAAGCATTGCAATACCGTTTTTATGCCCGTTTACTTTTTGCTACCTTGCTGTTTTTATATTTTCAGATTACAAAAACTTATATCTACTATCCATACTACACTTTTATCACCATCTCTTCGCCAAACTAGTGCACCTATACAATTTACCATTGTATTGGGTGTGTTGGGGACACAAGAGATTTCTTGTATTTGGTTGCAGGGTTGCTTGAGAGATACCATCTTCAACCTACGCCTCCCACGGATTGATAAACCTTAGGTCATCCACTTGAGGGAAAATTGCTACTGTCCTACAAAACTCTGCGCTTGGAGGCCCAACACGAGTCTACAAGAATAAGTTGTGTAGTAGACATCAGTGGCGAGATCTTCTTCACCAACTTGTTCTGGTTCAGGGGCCTCTTGGTCAAAAGCTGCATCTCCTTCCTGTGGCACAAATGCAAAATTTCATTCTCTATCGAGAAACGGTTAGGCATAGGAGTAGGTAGCAAGTACCTAACTCTAGGAATTTGAATACAATGACGACCATGATGAACCACTACCATTGCAGCACTAGAAAGAACTCTAATATTAACAAGGTTGTTATCGACAATGGGGCGGAGATGGTTGAAGTTGAGGCCAAGGGAGTTGGCCAACATGGTGATAAGTCCTCCACACACGATATCTCCTTGTGTATAATTTGCTTGGTGCGCAAGGTGTAATAAAAGTATTGCCCCTAGGTTGGGCAAATAACCGATGTCAAGGTTAGCTGCTTTCCCGAGAATTGGCATATTGTCGTCATTCACCTTTGAAATTTCTCCTCGTGCCTGCAACGAGTTAGTGATAACATAATAGAAATATCGAATAGCAGGACTTTCAATGCAACTGGCCCTTTGCTTATGGCCATGGTAACTCATCTGATAAAAGGATTGCCTTGGGTGCGGTTCAAGAAAATCATAAACATAACGGATGTCATCATTGTTGTTGGTGAAGCCAAAGTAATTACACCACTCATCTAGAGTGATGTTGAAGTCTCGGTCCATGAGGCGGAAAGTGATCCGTTCTTCCTCGTCAACTCTTGGGACTAATCCAACATTATGCGCGAGAGTACTAAGAAACTCAAGCGTCAATCGTTCATATGTCTCACATCCCTGATAAACAAAATGATGCAACCCGGCATTAGCACATAATAAATTGAAATTGTTACCGATGCCCAATTTGGCTATGGTGGACTCGCAAGTCCACTTGGTTGTCTTCATATTCCTTGCATGAAGCTTCTTGTACTTGTTCATGGCTTCACGGGTGGTGAAGACGATTCCCTGCATGAAAACTTGTTGCCTTTGTGCGGCACTCGCGGATGAACTCGGTGCATCATCGCGAGCGACACGTGCGGACCTCCTCGTAAACATCTCTACAAAATAATTTTTTAGTCCAATAGAATGATGCAATAGTGATCCTACGATAACTACAACATTATACTCCTCTAAAAACATCAACGAATCCAAGCCAAAATCAAAATTTGAATCAACAATACGCATACCCTAGACATGGCAATGCTAGGCACATAGAACGTGGATTCGTGAAAAATAAGTTGGGGATCGGAGGAGAAATATACCGTAGATCGATCACGCGGAAGGGTTTGAACTCTTGCCTCGGCCTCCATATGGCCGTCAGGGTGTCATACAAGCATCCATACGAGCGAACGCCGTTGTTCACTCTGGAACGCCTTCTTTGTCTGTGCGTACCTCATACGACCATTCATACGAGCGGACGCGCTCGTATTTAACGCCATCTTTCACTCTAGTCTTCTCTTTCTCTGGTCGTTGCTGCCATATGAGTGCTCGTACGAGCGTGGATACTCGTACGGAATGCCGTCTTCCGCTCTGGAAATCTTCTTTGTTTCTGCCCGAGAGTCATACGACCATCCATACGAGTGGTTATGCTTGTATGATACGCCGTCGTCTGTTCGGGTGCCTCTGGTTGATTTCTGTTGGAGCTGTCCACGCTTCATACAACCGCTCATACGACCTATATGGTCGTATGCTAGGCCGTCTTTTGATCTGTCTCCTCTGAGACCTCGTTTTCTTCGGTGATTCCTACGGGGTTAGTTCCAACACAACATATAGGCATATTTCCAGGCATTCAAACGTTAGTATGACACATAATAATTTTGCACATGACAAAGGCCTCCTTAGCACAACTTTTTCTCAACTCAACTTCCACTATATAAAAAACTTCAACACTCTCTTACTGAAATGGAAAAAAAGCTAAAAGCAAAACTTGCTCTTCTACCTTATTTGCGTGGGTTGCCTCCCACGAAGCGCTTGTTTTCGGTTGGATAGCTCGACCGTAGTGATGATCACTTTGGTAAAAATACACCAAGCCCATAGTGTCTTGCATTGACGATGATGCCGTCTCCGGTGTATGCCTTCATTTTCTTTTTCCTAGGGAAATGTCTCACAAAAGGATCCTTTGCAGGAAGGTCAAATCTTACATTTCCCTCAAACACATTGATAGTAGCCTTTATGGTCCTAAGAAATGGTCTACCGAGAATTATAGCAGCAACGGGATCTTCAGGCATATCAACAATAACAAGATCAATCATGACAGGGCAATCATTAATTTGAATGATAACACCGTGCTTAATCGCTACTGCTTGTGTAAAAGTAGAATTGGCCATATTCAACTTAATTTCAGTACCAAGATTGAGACTATCATAAACAGACTTAGCGATAGTGGAAACACTAGCACCTAGATCACACAAAGCATTGAACTTATTCAAACCAATCTCAATCCCTATAGTAGGCTCAAAGATATCTTCTTGTTTAGCAGGTAACTTACTGAATAGCTTCTTTCTTTCATCATCCAATTCACATACCTTAGTGTAGGAGATATGCCCTAGAGGCAATAACAAAAGTTATTATTTATCTCCATGTTCATAATTAAGTTTATGTTCCATGCTATAACTGCTGTGGTTCCCGAGCCCGTATATCCATAAAGGCTCTGAGGAAAACCCATGTGCACGTGTGGGATAATAAACGGTAAAATGTATTCCTAGTCATGCCTCTAAGACTAGCTCAAGTGTTGCATGATGATTATGTTTTCCTGATCATGAGCATGTCTATGCCAGCAACTTTGAGGGCACAATGTTGGTAGAACACTTGTGTTGAATCGACCCGAATTGATGTTATGCTATGAGATTCATTCGTCATAAGTTAATGGTTAATAACACAGAGAAGTTAATGTTTGCATAATTCCTTAGACCATGAGAGTGTTAAGTTTCTTCGTACTTGCTTCATGAACTTTGGGGTTTGTTAAACGTCATCCGTAAATGGGTGGCTATTACGGCGGCTTACGGATTCATGGAAAAGTATGTCAAGTAACTTGATAGCTCAAGATTGGGATTTGCTCCTCCGACGATGGAGAGATATCTCTGGGCCCTCTCGGTGTTACGGTATCCATCATCGTCTGGCCAGACACATTGTGATTTGATCACGGGGATGCCGGAACACGGGAACGAGAAAAGAGAACAAAACCGGTAACGAGGTAACTGGCATTGTGGACAAGTGTTGATCCACGGGGATGCCGATGTTTCTCACCTCGGGTATTTGTAACATATCGCGAAGCAACAGGAATAGCACACGGCAACTGGAGGTTCACTCGAATATTCATTCGTGTGGGTATAGGGGTCAATAAGGGTGTCCACGGCTCCGATGTTGATCATTGATCGGAAAGAGTTCCGGTCTTGTCTATACTTCACCGAACCTATAGGGTCACATGCTTAAGGGTCATCTATCTGTTGAATACTAGACAGGGAGTCTGAGAGAAAATCACTGAAAAAGTTTCGGACGAAACGGAAACGTTCCGGAGAGGATATCGGAATAGTTCCGGTGAAACTGAAAAGTTGTTTCAGGGTATTCCATTAAGTCAAATTGGTTCCGGCACATGCCTGGAAATTCTTGGAGTATGCCAGAAGTGTTCTGGTAACTTCTGGGTTTTTTCTGGAAGAAAAACCGGAAATGTTCCGGAGCATCCGGAACCGCTTTGGTTGCTTTTCGCTGAAGAAACATTGTTCCGAAATTGTTTCGGAATGCGTTCAAAATTATTTTAGTGGGTACTGGAATTGTTCTAGGCACACAGAAATAATTTGGGATTTAACGAACGCAGAAAAATGTCTTCGTGAATAGTGAAAGTGCTTTTTGGATATTTTTTGGAAAAGTCACCTTTTGGGATATTTTCCCAAAAGGTTTCTAGAAGGCTTGGGGGCTAAGAAACCCTACCCCTTGGATTTCCTATAAATAGAGGTGGAGGGGCTGCCTCCACACTCACTCCTTCTCACATACAAGTGCCATGACATTTCTGGCTTCTCTCTCCCTCCCAGCGAAATAGTTTCGTAGAGCCGAAAGGCTGTCTGGGTTCCGGTGGGAACTAGTTTTGGATGGCGAAGCCCTGCCGGATAGATGACACCGTATGTGTGCAACTCTGTAGAGAGATCGTAGTTTCGGTCTTAGTTCGAGAGTGCCTCCCGAAGGGCTGTCCGAGTTACTGTCCGTGTTTCGGGGGTCCTCCCGAAGGGCTGTCCGAGTGACCCGCCGGAAGGGCTGTCCGTGAGGCCTCTCGGAGGGCTGTCCGAGGATCCGTCCGGTGGGACTATCCGTGAGGCCTCCCGGAGGGCTGTCCGAGGATCCGTCCGATGGGACTATCCGAGGGACTGTCCAGAGGCCTCCCGAAGGGCTGTCCGAGGATCCGTCCGGTGGGACTATCCGAGGGACTGTCCTGAGGCCTCCCGAAGGGCTGCCCGGAGATCCGTCCAGTGAGCTGACGAGGGAGTACATCCTCGCGGTTGGGAGGTTGTAAATCCTAGCTGCGGGGATCTGCACCGCCGATCGTCATCGAGTCTACTTCCGCTGCGCTACGAGTCGGTAACGAAACAGATCAAACCTTGTATGCAGTCTCCATAGTGATCCTGGGCTGGTACGTAGGTCGGAAATTTTTTGTTTTCTGCTGCGTTACCCTACAGTGGCATCATGAGCCGTGCTATGCGTAGATGCAGGTTCGATCTAGAATACATAGAGATGTATGGGTATTGCACAATATAATTTGTAGTAGATGAGTTCTATTACTGAAAATTATTTGTGCGGGTAGCAGATGAAATCTGTTACCCGATGTTCTTGTTGCTTCCCTAGAATTTGCATATTTCTGATCTTGATAATAGCATGGCGGAGTTTCAAAGTTCTGGAAATCCGCGATCCTGATTGATCAATGAAGTGCTAACAGTTCTTTGAATTCCACCATAGTTAAAAAGAAAGATGAAATTTCGCAGACGAAAGGGCAATGCAGATATGATCTGCACGGGGGTCATGCGTATGACGAAGTTTAGTATGGGGCTCGAGATTTAATTATCTCGTGTTTCATACACCCCGCGATGTTAATCAAGCGACTTGAATTATCATACTTGATGATAAAACGTAGGTAGCTTCGGTTTGTTCGAAACCTTAGAAGCCACGTAAAATGAAACTTTGCATGAACCGATTCGAGGCGTCTAACTTGGTTTTGCAGGATGGTTTGCATGTGCATATGATGTGGTATAGCAGTGCTCATATTAATTTGATTATGTATGAGATGACTATATGATGTAAATTAACATGACCTGCGTGTCATGATTCGGCATGATGGCTGGAGCCATATGATTGTCACTTTATGACCTGCGTGTCAACCTTAAGTAATGCACTTATTTTATTAGCTATAGAGATAGCAATATTATTTGGTGCATCGACAAGGTGGTGGCAAACTTCGCGAAGGTGAACACCGACGCGAATGCCGAAGACGAAGAAATACAAGACTTCTCCGTCAGAAAGGGCTATACCATATCATGCTATTATGAATTGCCTGAGATGTTTATCCCTTATGATGCACCCTTCTTGATTGCGCGGTAGTCGCTTTTTATTAGGGTGATCTCTCACAAAAATATCAAGTAGTTAGTGTTCTCCCAAGTGTAGCACCGTCACGACACCTAACTTCTCGAAGTGCGTCATGTCCACATGAGTACAAACAATTAGGGAAGTGTGAGGCGGGTGAGGTCAGACCTCGCAGCGAGATCACTTGGTTGTCTTGACGTTCTGGCATGACCGTCATGAGCTCGGAACACACGCATCGAAAGATGAACAAGAATCACATAGAGATGTGATTGGCAAGTTGGCCTACCGATTGAAATTCTCGTCATCAGTGATGTCCACATCAATGGCGTTGAATTGAAATGTGGATCTTGAATCACTCACAATCAATTATGAGAGATATTGATTTGAGTGGGAGCGCACTTTAGAATTAATTCTTTTAATTCTTAGTGCAATTAATTATGAACTTTGTCTAAATGAAAATTTGCATAATAGTTATAGAAGAATGGCTCGCGTTTCCACCTTCCCTGTTAAAATTGAATAAGCTGTTAAATATCTGGTTAAAACTTTACGGTTGGTAACGTAATGTGAGGATTGTCCTCAAGAGTGCCGAGAAGGACTTTGTCCTACCGCATGCTTTTAGTATTCTCCCGCTAATGCTATGGATAATGTGAATCTCGTCCTTCGATCCAAAAGCTAGAATTCCGTTACGGTCAAGTGCAATATGTTTGCTTCCATGAAACCCGAACTTCAAAGGTTTGGGATAGCTATGTGATATTCATGGAACTGAAAATCATTTTCAGACACAAACAAAGGCTAAAAGATATGGGATATCCAAAGCAATGTTTGTTTTGCAAACTATTAGTAAAAGTGTTTACTATGCATTTGACTAATAATAGAGGGATCCAGTAGAACGCCTGTCATGTATATGAAGGTGAATAAAACAACAACTTAAAGAGGAAGGAAATGTCCGAAGGGTGTTAGTAAGATTTTCACGCCTAGGAAGTCCGGGGCTACCGCCACTCTTAAAGTTGGGTGCTTCTTCTGAGAGTAGGAGAAATACCAAAAGTTAAACTGATAGAAGTATAAAGGCAAAAAGAAAGAAGACTGGAATATCCAGCTCATGTATGAATGCCATACAAGTTATTGATGTATAGAAGGCTGGTCAAAAGAAATAGTTCTTGAGAATTATGATTAAATTGTTAGTCCGTAATTCTTGGGTATTGTGAGTTAATCACAAAGATACCCGCTCGATTGCATTTTGCTGCGACTCGATGCAAGAACTACTACGGCCTAAAAGACTTGCCGGAGTGAGGTTTAGATACGCGATGGGAATATAGTAAAATGTTACTATACCTTCCATCGGTGTATTTTTGTCTGTATTTATTTTCATAATTCATTTAGAGTTTTATACACTCTAGCCCATTGCATAAGGTATCTTGCAAGAAGGTTGTTCATAAGAGAACTTTTGATGTTCGATGTTATGCATAACATAAGGGCCATACTTTCATTAAGAATGAGATGTATGTTATGAATATTGATAATAATACATTACCTCTGTATTTACTTTCATAAATCATTTTAGAGTTTTATACACTCTAGCCCATTTGCATAATGTTTGTTGCAAGAGTGTTGTTCATGAAAGAACAATTGTTGTTCGGAATCATGAATAACATAAGGGCCATACTTCCATCGTGGATGGGATGTATGTTATGAATATTGATAGTAATATGATACATCCATAACACTGACGCTAAATGTCGCAAGACTAAGAGAATACCACACATGTGTGGCACTGCATTTGGTCACATTGGAGAAACCCGCATGGAGAAATTCCATTATGATGGATTTTGAAGTCATTTGATTATGAATCATCTGACACTTGCAACTTTCCTCCGGAAAAGTGAAGTGACTGAAATACCGTTCATAGGCCATAAGGAACGAGCAACGAACTTATTGGTGATCATACATTTTGATGTATGTAGTCCAATAAAGGTTATTGCTAGCAGTGGATTTGTCTATCTTCAAAATGACTCAAGTAGATATATGGATATTTACTTGATGAGACGTAAGTCTGGATCTTTTGAAATCATTCATAAGGTTTTCAAAAATGAAGTAGAAATTATTGTAACAAGAAAAATATGTTTCTGCAAACTAGATTGCCGAAAAGAATATTTGAGTTACAAGTTTAGCGAATGTCTGATGAGTTGTGAAAAGAGTTTCATAACTTACACCTCCCGGAACTCCACTATGAGTGGTACGTCCGTGAAGATGTATTCAAACCATTTATGACATGGTAAGATCAAAGATGACATAAATCAATTTGCCATTATCCCTTTTAAAGCAATGCTTTAGAGACTGCGGCTTTTACACTGAAAAGAGCGCCATCAGGTCTGTTGAAATGACACCATGGTATGGTACGCCCAACCATGCTTTGTCTTTTCTTAACATTTGGAATATGGGGCTTGTGTAAAATATTTACAGACCTATTCCAAATCAGAAAAGTACTACTTTGTAGGTTATCCCAAGTAATTGGGAATTCCTCCACCACTATACCGAGGCAAAAGGTTTGCCACCAAAAACGGTATGCTTTTAAAGAGAATGGTTCTTGCAAAAAGGTGAGTGGGAGAACAGTGCAACTCGACGAGATAACAGTATCTTCGTCATCAGATCAAAGGAAAGGAACCTTGGAAGTGATTCCAGAGTTTCCTACTGCGACTGATACGGAAGCCTCTACATAAGATGTATGGACTTCGGTCGAACTTGCAACTGAACCACGTACGCAAAGCTCGTGCAAACCTCTCAGGTGCGCAAGCGAGATATTGTTGTTAGACAACAGTATACCTACGATACACAAGGAAGCGTTGATGGGCCCTGACTCCGGAATTCGCTAAATGCCAATATAATCCGAGATAGTTTCCATATAAATGATTCAAGATTATATCTTGATAAAACCTTCGGAAGACTTAGAGTCTAACGAACATTAATGGAACTGTAAACTGATGTGGATAAAATGTTTTATCCATAAAGCTCGACTTGTTGCAATAACAAGTTCAAGGAGTTGACTACGATGAGATTGTCTCACCGTAGCGATGCTTAAAGTCAGATCGGGTTAAACTAGCAATTAATACATATTTCAATCTTGAGATATGATACATGGATGCCAAAAGAATTTCCATGCGATGGAAATGCAACCTAGGACTTGCATGTGGTACAGTCCAAGGTATTTTGTCAATCCAGAGGATGCTAGTAAGTATGCAAACTTCAGAGTTCCAGCAATGGACAGAAGAGAGCAAAATGGAGTTGGAATCTTCGTTTTGATGAAATAATCAAAAGAGTTTGATTTCATCAATGGATAACGAAGATGCTTGTGGTTTCAAGAAAGTAAGTGGGAGCATGATAACATTTCTAAAAACTTTGTGTGCTTGACACATTGTTGATTGGAAATTTCTTGACACGATTTAGGACTTCATTAAAAATAGTTTTTCGATGAAGTGCTTGGGCTAAATAGCCTTGACATTAGGCATATTTATCTACGAGATAGAATTGCCTAATAGGCTAAAGCCAAAAAATACATATTGACAAGATGCTAAAACATTTTAGCATTAAAACGCCAAGGAGTGATTCTTGCCGAAGTCACATGGAAAGGGTTTTTGCAAGACTCGGTGTCCCAAAACACTGATGAGCGAAATACATGATGGAGATTCCACACACTTTCGTGTTTGGATTAATCATGTATTCCATGGTATGTAAAACAACCAGATATGTCCAGTACTCCCAAGGAGTTGCGAGTATAGATACCAAAGTGATCAAAAGTACTGATCATGGGACAACAGTGAAAAATGTCATTGAGTACTAGAGTAGCACTGATGACATGTTTTCTCGCAAGCAGAGATTATGAAGTGCTCGTTGTAAGTGATTACATCGATACAGTCTTCATCAATGCTCCATGCGATTTTCAATTTAAGTTAAGGGTTTTGTGTAATACACGATATGGTGGCACGGTGTTTGGAAATCATTCCAAACAGGATACTATGGCGAATTCTATAACAAAGGCTAAGTATGTTGACGCTTTAGAAGCGTCAAAGAATATGTTGAATCATATAGTTCATTCATGAACTTAGTATGGTTCCAAGATGGCTTTTGTCAATGGGACACTACTGCAGGTAGTTGCTCCATAACTCAGTTAGAGGAATCCAGGTTTGACCTGTGATTCACATATATACAAAGCTAAGTCCACACAAAATACGAATTTTGTGAAAGCGTGAAAATGCGAGGATATGCAAACATACACACGGAACTAAAGTTGTCAGATCCGTTGGACATCAGGCTATACCACATGCGAAGCATTTTTTACACCAATATGCCATAGGTGTAATATGCATTAGCATTCACTAGATTATTGACTCTAGTGCAAGTGGGAGTCTATAGGAGATATGCCCTAGAGGTAATAACAAAAGTTATTATTTATCTCCATGTTCATAATTAAGTTTATGTTCCATGCTATAACTGCTGTGGTTCCCGAGCCCGTATATCCATAAAGGCTCTGAGGAAAACCCATGTGCACGTGTGGGATAATAAACGGTAAAATGTATTCCTAGTCATGCCTCTAAGACTAGCTCAAGTGTTGCATGATGATTATGTTTTCCTGATCATGGGCATGTCTATGCCAGCAACTTTGAGGGCACAATGTTGGTAGAACACTTGTGTTGAATCGACCCGAATTGATGTTATGCTATGAGATTCATTCGTCATAAGTTAATGGTTAATAACACAGAGAAGTTAATGTTTGCATAATTCCTTAGACCATGAGAGTGTTAAGTTTCTTCGTACTTGCTTCATGAACTTTGGGGTTTGTTAAACGTCATCCGTAAATGGGTGGCTATTACGGCGGCTTACGGGTTCATGGAAAAGTATGTCAAGTAACTTGATAGCTCAAGATTGGGATTTGCTCCTCTGACGATGGAGAGATATCTCTGGGCCCTCTCGGTGTTACGGTATCCATCATCGTCTGGCCAGACACATTGTGATTTGATCACGGGGATGCCGGAACACGGGAACGAGAAAAGAGAACAAAACCGGTAACAAGGTAACTGGCATTGTGGACAAGTGTTGATCCACGGGGATGCCGATGTTTCTCACCTCGGGTATTTGTAACATATCGCGAAGCAACAGGAATAGCACACGGCAACTGGAGGTTCACTCAAATATTCATTCGTGTGGGTATAGGGGTCAATATGGGTGTCCACGGCTCCGATGTTGATCATTGATCGGAAAGAGTTCCGGTCATGTCTATACTTCACCGAACCTATAGGGTCACATGTTTAAGGGTCATCTATCTGCTGAATACTAGACAGGGAGTCTAAGAGAAAATCACCGAAAAAGTTTCGGACGAAACGGAAACGTTCCGGAGAGGATATCGGAATAGTTCCGGTGAAACTGAAAAGTTGTTTCAGGGTATTCCATTAAGTCAAATTGGTTCTGGCACACGCCTGGAAATTCTTGGAGTATGCCAGAAGTGTTCTGGTAACTTCTGGGTTTTTTCCGGAAGAAAAACCGGAAATGTTCCGGAGCAGCCGAAACCGCTTTGGTTGCTTTTCGCTGAAGAAACATTGTTCCGAAATTGTTTCGGAATGCGTTCAAAATTATTTTAGTGGGTACTGGAATTGTTCTAGGCACACAGAACCAATTTGGGATTTAACGGACGCAGAAAAATGTCTTTGTGAATAGTGAAAGTGCTTTTTCGATATTTTTTTGGAAAAGTCACCTTTTGAGATATTTTCCCAAAAGGTTTCTAGAAGGCTTGGGGGCTAAGAAACCCTACCCCTTGGATTTCCTATAAATAGAGGTGGAGGGGCTGCCTCCACACTCACTCCTTCTCACATACAAGTGCCATGACATTTCTGGCTTCTCTCTCCCTCCCAGCGAAATAGTTTCGTAGAGCCGAAAGGCTGTCTGGGTTCCGGGGGGAACTAGTTCTGGACGGCGAAGCCCTGCCGGATAGATGACACCGTATGTGTGCAACTTTGTAGAGAGATCGTAGTTTCGGTCTTAGTTCGAGAGTGCCTCCCGAAGGGCTGTCCGAGTTACTGTCCGTGTTTCGGGGGTCCTCCCGAAGGGCTGTCCGAGTGACCCGCCCGAAGGGCTGTCCGTGAGGCCTCCCGGAGGCCTGTCCGAGGATCCGTCCGGTGGGACTATCCGAAGGACTGTCCAGAGGCCTCCCGGAGGGCTGTCCGAGGATCCGTCCGTTGGGACTATCCGAGGGACTGTCCAGAGGCCTCCCGAAGGGCTGTCCGAGGATCCGTCCGGTGGGACTATCCGAGGGACTGTCCTGAGGCCTCCCGAAGGGCTGCCCAGAGATCCGTCCGGTGAGCTGACGAGGGAGTACATCCTCGCGGTTGGGAGGTTGTAAATCCTAGCTGTGGGGATCTGCACCGCCGATCGTCATCGACTCTACTTCCGCTGCGCTACGAGTCGGTAACGAAACAGATCAAACCTTGTATGCAGTCTGCATAGTGATCCTGGGCTGGTACGTAGGTGGGTATTTTTTTGTTTTCTGCTGCGTTACCCTACACTTAGCTACAACATGATCAACAAAGACATTATATGCTTCGTCATTTGATACCTCAGGTAGTGGGTGTTTCATTGCTATCATCTTCACAAAGTTTGCAACTGAATATGTATACTCTCACACGTGGCTTTTATCAAGCTCTTCTGCATTATCTTCGCTGCTTCGCATCATTTTGACATCTTCAATCGGGTTATGTTCTAGTTTACCTACAAACTTAGCTAGAATCAAAGTTTAACTCTCTGTAATTTTAGCAACGTGTGCCTCCATGCCTTTTGTTCTTCCATCTAAAGCCTGCACATCATTAGTGAGTCCAGCAATCTTACCAGTTAATTCACCGAGTAAGTTATCATGATTCTTCAAGATATTTCTAAAGGTTTCATTTAGCTCACTTTGACTAGCAATAAAAATTTTCAGAGTTTCCTCCAAAGTATTTCTATTACTATTGTTCATCCCATTAAAATTATTAGAAGCTCCACTATTATTAGGATAAGGCAATCTAGGAGCATACTCATTATTTTTCTAGTTGGGATTGTAACTATTACGAGCAATAAAATTGACATCATTAACATCCTCTTCAGTAATAGCATTCACGTTTACCTCTTCTTTACCTTTAACTATGGAGATGAGTTCATCAATCTTAGCAGTCAACTCCGTGTTCTTCTCTTCAATTGCATTGACTCTTTTGTTCATCCAGCAACTTTTTAGCTTCATCGATGGGCTTACCCATAATAGTTCCTCCTGCAGCAGTGTCAAGCATAGTTTTTGACATAGGATTTAAGGAATTATAAAACATGTGAAGAATTAACCATTCTTCCATTCCATGATTAGGACAATTCCTTATAGCCTTCTTCATATGATCACATGCTAGCGCTAGTGGCTCATGATCTTCTTGCTTAAAACTTGTTATCTGCGACCGCAATTGCATAATCTTTGCAGGTGGGCAAAACTTAGATAAAAACTTACTGCAGCATTCAGTCTGTGAAGTTATACTACCTCTAGGCAAAGTTAGAAGCCATTCTTTTGCTTTTCCTCTCAAGGAGAAAGGAAATAGATGCAACTTCAAAGCGCCAGGTTCATAATCTCTAATGCGTGTCATGTTACACAATTCAGAAAAATTATGCAAATGCATGCTGGCATCCTCAGAAGCAGAGCCTTCAAATTGGTCCTGTTGAACCATAGATACTAGGTTTGGTTTAATCTCATGCTCAGCGGCAGCTACATCAGGTTGTGCAATCGGTTCACACATGAAACTATTTCTAGGAACAGCAAAGCTTCCAAGATTATGAGCCATGGTAATCTTTTTTGAGTTTTCTAGTGACAACACTTGCAACAAAAAGTAAACTAAAAACTGAAACAAAGCTCTAACAAAAACTCTAACACAAAGACTATGCACACAAATCCTCCCCGGCAATGGTGCTAGAAAAAGGTTTGATTAGTCCCTTTAGTGATCCCGTAAAGGAGCTGAAAGGATTCTCGCCTTTTTCCCCAGAGGTGACCCTGAGTTATCGAACCCATGAGAGGACGGTGCCCTTGAAGTCAAAGGCTTCTACCAAGCTTTTGCAAGAGAATTAATTCCAGCTTTTGACCGGATCAAAATCAAGTTGCAACTAGGAACACTTATAATAAAAATAGGCATGGGTATGAGGACTTATTCTTACAACCATATATTTGCTGTCGGGATCATTATGATCTTAATTTGTGCCCTAGAAGTCATCCATCGAGATGTGCTTGCTACGTATCGAAGCGGGGGATGTGTCCAAATTACATCTTGACCAACACGCGTCCTGCATCAAGAGTTAGTTGTCCAACCGAAGGCCCTATCTATCGCGGGGGGTTGCCCCGGTAATTAAGATAACAATAATTGGACAAAAGCATTGGGCGTTTAATGACTACACCTCTTGTATCCCCAGAGATAGGATCCGTGTTACCGTACCAAACCTTTATGTCACTGGTGTTCAGAATAACACATCACGGTCTCCCTGCCCTTAGCCTCTCTATGGCTCGCTCTCCATGATCCTGGGTACCTGCAGAGATGAAGAACGCGAACGAGACAAGAGATAACTACGAAGCAATTTTATGTTACACATACGGGACGTTAATTCAAAGTACTTCCATCGATCCTTCCAACAAATATATCGGGTTGCAGGGCTATGCCTCAACCCATGACCTTACCGAACTACTCACACATGGAGATCAGATCGCACAAAGGAATCATTGAAGAACACATCATGAAGATTAATTGATTAATAATATGTCTTACAATGGATGCCGGATGTGATATCCGATTACAAAGTATGGCTAGATGGTTGAGCACTATGGTGAAGATTGTGGTGGTTATGGAGATGTAGATGGGAAATAGCAGCGGCTAGGGTTGTTGGAGATAACTGCTGCGAAGATGGCGATGTGTGGCGTCGTGCGTTAGTCTTCTGGCGTTGGGCCTTTTATAAAGGTTGTTCAGGTGGATCAGATGGTGCTGTTGGCAGTCCATACAACCATCAATACGAGTGGAGATGGTCATATGGAACGCCGTCTTTTGCTCTGGCTCCTCTGCTGCGCCTCCCACTTGATCTCCTCTATCTCCACTTTACTCTTTTCCATGTATTGGCTGGATTTCATCCATAAATAGCCCATTTCTCGTGGAAACAAAATAAAGATCGGATATTTGGAATCCTTTGCATTCATTAGTCATTAGTAGCAATATCGGAGCGAATTTCTCGGTTTTTATGAAATATCTCGGTTTAAACTCAGGTTTGATGAGTGTAAAAATAACACTCGGTACCCAATATACGTCCAGTAGTCGGCTTCCTCGTCCTACCAAGAGCCTTGTGAATAGGGTCAGATTCCCACCTTGCATCATCGGCCGAATCTTGGAAGCTAATTTGAAGACGCTGGGTAATCTTTGCATGCAATATGAACGTGTACCATTTAGAAACATACCTACTTGGAATGAAGTATAAGATGAGAGCTGGTTTGAGGTTAATTACCGTGGTTTTCGCTACCTACTCCATGCTGGGGTCCTTGAAGACGTATTCTCTGGTCACCGGATCATATGTCGCGCGGGCCCTGACATAACCCTTGTGATCGACTCCTTTATTTACTCGAAGGGGAGGGGTTTACCTTTTGAAGCACACTTTGCGTCCATCGCATCCCACTTCGACTTCTTCTCTAGGTAACCACGGGTGTTGATGTTATGGTTCCCCTACATTTTCTCCCACATGTCCTTTCCCTTCTGGCTCGCTTGCTTGTATTCATTAGTATCTCGATAGGCAATGAACTCATCCCACTCTTCATTGCTAATTGTAGGATATAGTGGTTTGATCTTGGTTTCTAAATCCTTTTTCTCCTCTAGGAGTCTTTTTGTACAGTATTTTGATGAATTCAAGGCTAGGGTGAACGTGCCCAGGGTAAAACTTTCTATGAGGTCTGTATCGTCGTCATTGATTGGTATATTTCGGGCAACCTCCATAACAGGAGCTCTCACCACGGCAGGTCATCTTTGCCCCATATCGACTTCTGGTTTATACTCAAGGTTTCATGAACAATGGCAGCTAGGACGTTACCCCACTTTTGTGCATTCTTTATTGGACTGAGGGGTCTCCCGTCTTTGTCCACTTGAGTGATTACGTACGTAACGGTAGGCACCTTGTTCTGTGACCTAGGATTGTGTGGCCTTCTTGCTCCCTTAGCTTTTGCACCCTCATTTTGTAGGGCGGTCTCTTCGCCGGCATCGGTCGCTTCTTCAGCACCGGTGCCAGACTCGTCTTCCTGTGCAGACTCCTCATGATCCTTGGACGTGTTGTAAAACCCCGATTTTTTGCCCTTTCTTTTTCTTTTGGTTTTATTTGGTTTTCGCTCTGGTTTTCTTTTTGAAGCAGTTCTTTGGACTTAAAACCTGGGAGATCTCCATTTCCTTCCCTCCCAAGTAGTGCTTCATCCTTGCATCTTTTCCAAGATCATGAATATTTCCATTCTAACCCTATCCCAAAGCCCTTTTCTTAGGGAATATTCCTTTTCTTATTAAAGGAATAATCCTGTTTGACCTAGGTTGTGAGGCAACCTATATTTCTACCTTGTATTTAATTCCCACAAAATTCTCATAAATCATTTGGATTATATCTTCTCCAAATGTGCCAAGACATTTCGTTGCCTAGTTCAAAAATAATTCAGGAATATTCATTTTCAATTCTGCCCTGAGTAGCACTTTTGTGAAGGAAGTGCTATTTATCTTTTCTTGATTGCCCTCTAAATTTGTGTGCATCCTCTCATGCCCAAATCATGGTCTTATGCCAAAATTAAGCTTTATTTTCCTAGACAAACTCCCTGGGCAAAATCCCAAAGTTTCTGTCCTGTGGAAACATTTGTGAAGGAAGTGCTAGCTAGGAATATTCAAATGAGCTGAAATTTTGCAAGATCATTCAAATGCTCAAATCATTGCTCTCCACCAAATTTCCCCTCTATCCAATCATCTATGTGAGCTCAACATCAAATCTTTGTTTCTGGTGATATTTTCAGTTTGTGAAGCAACTACAATTTATATTGCTTCATAATTTCTGAAAATTTACCCCAGCCTTCTTACCCTTATAAAACACCACTCCACCAAATTTGAGCTCATTTAATCAAGCCAATAATTCCCAGTAATTTTTCTGAGTTTCTGGCCAGGGGAGTCCATTGTGAAGAAAGTACCATTTTGGTTTGGCCAAATGGTGTGAAATTTTTACTGTAGCTTATTATATTCAAATCATAGTCCTATGCCAATTTTCAGCCCAAAACAATACCCCATGAGAGTGCTACTTCCTGATCAAGTTTTTGGACCAGAAATGCAGTTGCAAAGCATCCACCCTCAAACCTGGTCCATTTAGCCTCAACCTCCGCAATCCTGTAGTCCTTCTAACCCCAAATCTCTGTGACAAACTCTTTTACCATTCTACCTCATGAGTTGACCTTAGAACGTTGCAAAAGTTTGCTGCTGCCAACTTTGGGCGATGTGCCTGATCACCCCAAAAGCTCTTTTGTTGATCTATCACCACAAAGTGACTACACTATGGATGGACTTGTCACTGGACAGGCTTGTCTGGGCCTACTCGTCACGCTCGCGCCCGTGCACGTGGTGACTGCGCCACTGGCATGGCCGGCGCGCGTGCGCTGGCTGCAGTGCGCGTGCTCTGCGCCTCGGCCCCGCCCGGCCACCGTCCAAACCTCCTCCGTTTTGCACCTAGCTCTGCCGCAGCCCTTCCGCAGTTCCTCCTCGCCGCCCTGGTCCGTTCTCCCCCGCTAGGAGCTCGCCGGAACGAGCCAAACGCCCGAGCGCACGCGGAAAGAGTGGCCGCGCGTGCCTGACTCCCTCCACCGCGCGTGCCCTACTCCTACTGCCTCCCCGCGTGCTGCACCGCTCCTCAGCCTCTCCCTCTCCGCCGTCCCTGGTCCCTGTTGCAGCCACTGGTGCTTGTCGCCTCGCCGGGGTTTGTTCTCCTGGCCGCGGCGGCAACCGGCCCGCGCTCGTCCTTCCCCCCCACCTGTTTAAGGAGCCCCGAGCTCACCTCTCCTCATCACCCACCACCTCCCTCTCCCAATCACCCCCCGAGCAAAGAACTCGAGCTGAGGCCTCCTTCTTCCTCCTCTTCGGCCACGGCTCCACCATTCGGCCCCCTCCTCCTCGAGCTCGCTCCAGTGCTTCTCCGACCAAACCAAGCAAATCAGGGAGCTCCCCTCCTTTCCCTGGTCCTTCCCAGCCCCTCTCCCTAACCTATCCTCGCCGGAGTCGCCGAGTTCGCCGACGCCCGTAACCCGCCGCCGCCAGAGACGAACAGAACGACGCCGTCCGGCCACCATCCGAGGAGCCACGGGTACAGGCGAGTGCGCCTTCGAGTGGCCGTTCCATCCCCGCCCTCTCCCCGCTCCGCCGACACCTCTACGCCGGCGAACGGCCGCCGGTGAGCCGCCTCCTCTCTGATTCCCCCCTCTCTCTTTAAATCTGACGGGGTGACCCCACCCGTCAGCCTCACCCGCCCCGCCGAAGCGTTTTAAGTGGAGGCATAAGCCCCACTTTACGCCTTCGACGCCAGCCTCTCTGGAATTTCCAGAAAATCGATTTAATCCATTTTTTTAAATCCAGTTTGACTCAAACTTTGACCGTGAATAACTCCTAAACTACAAGTCCAAATGAACTGATTCTTTTTGCATTATTTTTCTTGCGAGCTCCTCTATTTTCTGGTAGAGTTTGTTATTTTTCTCTTCTGTCTAGAATTTCTGGACAGGAGTATTTGCTTTATGGTATATTCTTAATGCTTGCAAAATATTTTCAGAGTGTTTGTGGTGAGTTGGTGAAGACCAGGAGCTCTTCCCCTCTCTTTTGGAGCAAGGCAAGCCACACCCTCCATTTGCATGATTGCAATGCAATGCATGGTTTATTTGAATTAAATTTGCTTAATATTGCATTATTTTTAAATGATTTATTCATGGCATTATGATTGAATATATGTGAGTTTGTTACTGCCATGATGATGCTTGGATTTCTAGGACTAATGTTTTGTAGATTAAGGATGACATGTTACTTCGGAAGTATTGATTATAGTCATACTTTATCCGCGGTCATATTGAGTATTAGTGGAATTCATGCTAATGATATGGATATTTTATGCTTGGGAGTTTGGATGGATATTGCCATGATTTGAATCACAGGTTGATATGTAACATTGGAGTAACCGTTCTATCACATATCTATCTTGGGGATAAATTCCGTCATTCCGTTGGTCAGGTGCCACCGAATCGAGCTCACTAGTGCAGCCACACTTGCCTGGATGGGGAGGCCCTAATTCGGTCTATTGTCATGCCTCTCGCCGGTGCCTCCAACTAGGGAAGGTTATGTGCTCGCGCTGCCCTGGCCCGGTAGGCGGTCATAACCTTGTGTGCCCAAGTTGTGTTGTACCCGAATGTCCCCGTGTGGGACAAGATTGTTGTGTTGGCCACGACGGTGGCAGCCACAGAGGTGGCGGATGTCACATGTTGGCATCAGGGGCCACCCAGGACATAGCCCAAAGGGGAGTTTGTCGGGAGTGGCCGGGAGGGTGTCATGCAATAGATTGGTTTTGTCGGAACGTTGTTGGTCCACCCGAATGGGAGCACGAGGCCATGAGTTCCGTAGTGTGGGTACAGTGTACTAACCTCTGCAGAGTGTATAAACTATCGATAGCCGCGTCCTCGGTCATGGACACAGTTCGTTGTAGGTCACACCGTTCGATCAACACTCACAATGACGGAATGACTTATATTATGATTTACAGTTGTATGTGAACAAATAACAGTTTGGCATGCTTTCGGTGATGATGGGATAATCTTGAGGTTGATCATCGGATTATGAGGTGATCATGTGATGGTCACGAGGATGTATTGATCACGAAGTGATCGATTGGATATGTTGCTTGGCCAGATAGCCAAGAGTGAGATGGTTCCTTCCGAACCAAGATGATGGTTCACCAGTGATTCCATCCTTACCTTATTACTTGAGTAATATTTACTTCCGCCTCATAGTAGTTAGTAATAAGTGAACTTGTAAATGCTATGTTGTTGTTTTGCCTTGATGCTTTTGGTTGTTGTGAGCTTGCGAGTACATTCAAAGTACTCACCTGACTTATCATGCCAGTTTGCAGGTGATGCTGTGATTGATTGCTTGTCGTGGATCCCGTTCATGCGAGCTAGGCCGTGTCCCAGCCAGAGTCCCTGCGGAGTGGAGTCTACCACCGTCGTCGTCTTTCCGCTGCTACGAGTTGGTCCGCTGCTAGCATAGAGCTACCTTAGCAGGCGTAGTGTCGCCGTGCGGTGTAACCTTTGTAATAGCAAACCTTTGTACCTTTACCTCTTGTAATAAAAGCTGATTTGTTCTATGCCAAGCAGTGCCGTATTCCAGAAGACATTTCTGGGCTGGAATACGGGGCGTTCCGGTCCCTCTGAGCAGGGGTGCCACACGTGTACTCGTTGTCGGACTGATCCCGGGGAACTTCCAGGCGCAACGGTGCCAGAGCATCATCCGTCGGTGTCCGCTCTGAAGATGCAGGGGTTTCTCTGGCCATCTAAAAATGAATTTATTGTATAACTAAAGAAACTATATAATTGACTAAAATAACTATAAACTTCATGGGAAATTTCGACATGACCTTTACTAAAAATGGGACAAATTGAGTGCCAGAAATTCGACGAAGAATCAATATTTCGCCAAAACGTTGGCACTCACTTATATTCCCTGAAAAAGAAGACAACAGAGCGCGAGCAACGTCATCGCGAGCAACAATAAGTTGCCTTCGCACGATGTCCGGTACCACGCAATACTAATATGCCTAACAACTAATAGCCAAAAAAAATATTGAGAGCCAAAAATTTCATCCATATATATAGCAAGTATTCATCCATAGCCAATAATGTCTATTCACATTTCACAAAGCTCACATTGACATGAGCTCACATTTCACAAACTAGGTTTTGACATAGCCAAAAATTCAAAATTCAAACCATATCATATCTATTCACATCTCACAAAGCTGACATTGACATAGCGAGACATTCAAACATTGCACAAAAAATGAAATTGCAAACCATACCCTGTCACATTTTAGCTCACATTCTAGGATTTGATCTCACATTCACAAATTGTGAAATTGCAAAGCATATGCTGTCTAAGAATTTAGATTGCAAAAAAAATGAAAAAATAAAGAGAGGGGAGGATCGGGGGTTACACGGCCTAACTAACCTAGGCACTAACTAACACTAACTAGTTAGAACACTAACTAACTAGAACTATAATTAACACTAATTAGAACTAACCCTAACACTAAGTAGCATAAATTAGCACTAGAACTAGAACTAACTAACACTATTTTGTGCTAACACTAAGTAGGTAATTTTTTAGAGCTAAGTAGTGTTAGTTAATTCTACTTAGTGTTAGCAAATTATTTTTAATACTAACACTAATTTTTGCTAACACTAACTAACACTATTTTTTTGCTAACTAACTAACTAATAAAATTGTTAGTAACACTAATTGTTGCTAACTAACTAACTAACCAAATTTTTGCTACTAAAACTATTTTTTGCTTACACTAACTAACACTAATTTTTGCTAACTAACACTAACAAAATTAGCTCTACAACTAATTAACTAATTAGCCAAAAAAAGAAGAGGAGGAGGAAGTAACTCACCGGAGGTGGAGAGGAGAGGAGGAGAGGGGTGGCGCCGAGCATGGTGGTGGAGGTGACGGTGATGACCTGCAAGGGCACAACGCTATTGCATTTCATGATAAGTAAGTGTTGAATCCCACAGGGAGCGAATAGGAAGACACTACCAACCCCGCAACTACGTTGTCTGCGCAGCCACGTTCGCACCCAAACCGTAGTTTGAAAATAGTCTATTCTATCGGTTGCTAGGAAAGCGAGAATAAAAGGGGTTTTAACTAAACTACAAGTTAGAACACGGAAATAAACTAAGTTAGAACATAAAGTAAAAAGGGGGTTTGTAACTGTAGGATTGAATAGAGCGAAAGGCGGTGTCCAGGCTTCGGTCTCACTAGTACTAGAGGGGCATCTTAGTGGCACTGGCATACTAGTACCGTATACGTGCAGGTGATCACAAGATCACAAGAAAGGACGTCCCCAACATTACATGCAGCACGAGTAAATACTAGATCATGCCACAAAGACTAATTTTGCATACTAGATCATACCTCAACCTAGAACGGGATCAATCACTCAAACATAGATGAATAGACACACAAAGAGGGATGATTCATTGATGTCATCAACATATTCAATCTTACAAATTACAAGTGTGAAGATGGAGAAGGAGAGGGAGATGTCTTTGGCGCGCACGGCCTAGCTAGGACCGGCGCCCGGTGACGGTTGTGGTGTTGACGACACCGCCTTCTCCTCCTCTTGCGCGGTGTGGTGGAGATGGAACTGTGGAGGGAGAGGCCTCCCCCAAGGGGGAGAGCCTCCCGGCGGCTGCCCGGAGTTGTGGTGGATGATGATGGCTGATTGTGGTGGCTAGGGTTGGAGGTGTTTATATAAGAGGCCTTCTCGGGTCTCCTCCGTTGATGTAGATCCTTCTCCTCCATCCAAGGGCTCTAGATGTGGCGCCCCGCCTGATTATCACTATAGCCAGACGGTCGCCGCACACACCAGCCCAGGAAATCACTCTGTCATGCGCGTTTACAACAAGTATCATGAACACAGACATTTCTATTAATGGATATATAAGTCTTACATGGTATTTACAAGGGTGATGGTAGCGGAAAAGCTCTATCTAAGGCAGCATGGTCTTGGTGCGGCTCCAATCCACAGGGATCTGACTGGGTTACTCTTCTAGCCCGCGAATACTCTGGCTCCTCGCTAGAGGTCGTCGAATCCTTAGGTGAACCTGGCCACATTGAAGGCCGCTGAGTACTTTTGAATGTACTCGCAAGCAAACCAAACCAACATATACACCAAGCAAACCAAACCATGGCATTCAAGCATGCACTTGTTAACTTAACGGTATTAACTATCATGCTATGGCAGAATTATCTAGCAAGGTTAGTCATCTAGCAGCATTAATCATTATGTCATAGCAGGATTATCTAGCATGATAATTACTGAAGTAAATGCAGTAAAGTAAAGTATATCAGGTAAATGATCCAAACTCCGAATATGCTCACGATCCAAATCCGATCCAAGCTTTGCGGTCACCCGACCACTCATCTCATAGCCATCTCATGGCTAGCATTCAAACCTTTGACATCATCTGATGTCCATGCATCTGCACTGCAAGTCTGACAACCCTTACCACTCTCTGGTTCAGTCTTAACAATACGTTATATAGTTTGTTCCTCCAGACTCGACACAGACCAAATAGTGGCCGAGTACGAACTGTCCATGACCGAGGACGCGGCTATTCGAATAGATTTACACTCTGCAAAGGTTGTGCACTTTACCCACACCATGGAGCTCCTGGCCTCGTACTTTAGTACATGTTCCCATTCGGGTGGACCGGTGCTGCTCCAACAAAACTTTGTCTATTGCCCGACACTCTTACGGTCCCACCGACAATCATACCCTCCCAGGGTCATGTCCTGGGTGGCCCCTGTGTCACCCCGTGACACCTGCCACCGTCGTGGCCAAACAAATTGCCCCAAACGGGGACCTGGTACCATATAACTAAACTGGGCTCACAGGATTATCGCCGCCTACCGGGCCAGGGTAGCACGCACGCATAACCCTCCCTATTTGGAGGTACCGACAAGAGGCAGGACAATAGACCAAGTTAGGGCCGTCCCATACCAGCAAATGTGGTTGCGCTAGATGAGCTCGGTTCGGTGACACTATGACTCGATCCAGCCGACGGAGGAGGTTGTTGTCATTATTAAGTCACATTCTTTGTCATAGCAATAACAATGGTAATGCATGATGTAATTACTATGAAAACATAACCACCTATCTCCATATGCATTACAATGAGTCACTAGTGCGATAACATGATGAGCATTAGCCGGTAATGTAAACAGCAAATTCAAACTAGCAGGAGTTTAATTATTTTTAACACGTGCATAATCCTTAATTAAACACGCAAGAATACCATAGAGCAATGCTTTAGGGCACATATTATATGGTCGGCTTGCCTGGGGGTCGAGGAATACTCCGGAAAGAAGTGCGATCACCTCGCGGAAAATTCGCCGGAAAGGGTTCTCTCTCGGAGGGGCTGATATAGGGCAGGGGCAAAATGGTCATTTTCAGAAAGTGTAAACATTATGAAAATGATACCATCGGAACGTGCTCAACGAACTGAAGACGTGGGCGTTGGATTCACCTCGATCGAAGTTACGGTTGAGAAGAAACGGCCGTTCGTTGTTTAGGCGGAGAAATAAACAGAAACTGTCCATTTCTGGCCTTAACGGACGAACGTCTGCTATATAACTGTTTCGGCAGCCGGCTGGAGAGAGGAAGCGTCTTTCTCTGAAATAAGCCTTCTGCTAGCGAAAACGTATTATCAGACAGAGTAAAACCAGAGTACGCTTTCCAAAGAGGAAAACGTATTCTTGTAATTGCGCCTCCACTTAAGTCACCGTGGGCCTGGGCGGTAGAGGCTTACAGGTGGGTCCCGCGTTGACTTCTCTCCTCCTCCTCCTCTTCTCTTCTTCCTCCCTCCTCTTCCCGACGCCGGCTACAGAGAGCGGCTGGCTATCGCCGTTGCCGTAGCTCCGGTGGCCGATAGCCCGCGGCGAGGGGCGGGATGGAAGCGGCGCTCCCCGCCGTGCCCGTGGGTAGTCGCGGCAGAGGCGGGGGTGCACTACGGTGGCTGGTTGGGGTGGAGGCAGACGGCGGCAGTGGTGAGCTCGGGCCAGAGCTATGGACTGCCCCGGGAAGAAATGGAGGCGGGAAGGGCTTGCGGGTGGTGGCGGTGGTCGGCTGGTGGTGATAAGAGGAGAGGAGGGGCTCGGGGTAGAGCGAATTTTGGCCGAGATGGGCGGCGGCCATGGCGGCAGTGGGCGGGCACTGGAGCTCTTCGAGCTCGGCTAAGGAGCTAGCGGGCGCTAGGAGGGAGAGGGAGGCCGATGGTGAGCTCGGGAGGGCCGGGGAACTGCTATTTATAGCCGGGCGAGGGGCTAGCCGACGACGACCGAAGCTGCTCGATGCTTGGTGCCGTGGCGACGTGGTTGGCGGGTTGCTGCGTCGAGCGACTTCGCGGGGAGGGGAGAGACCTCGGGAGCGCTCGAGAGAGCTCGGGGAGGATGGAGCCACGGGAGAAGACGACGGCGCGGGTCATGGGCTTCACAGTACCATGGCGAGGTTCGTCGCGGCGCGGCGAGGAAAGGAACGAAGGGGGAGATGACCCGAGAGGAGGAAGTGGACGACGGGGAGTCAGGTCGGCACGAATGGACAAGCTACAGCGGCCTGAGCTGGCCTGCCCGACGCGACGAGCACGCGGTGCACAGTTTCTGCGTGCAGCTCATGTGGCCACCACGGGTGAATCGCGCTCTGGTGCCAGTCCAGCTGTCACACCTTGTCCAACAGGTTACTCACTGCTTAAATAGACAAGATTGGTCATTGGACAAGCCAGGAAAGGTCTAGGTTGGTCTTGGGGATCCAGAGCAGTTTCTAGACAGAAACTTGGGCTGGAAGTTGTGGTCAGAAAAATGTGCCAATCAGCTGGGAAAGTTGTCACAGGGAAATTTGGTAGGAAGGACTAGGTTCTGGTAAAATTTGAAGCCATTTGGACCTCATTTGCATACACTTCCTTTGTAATGCAAGTTTTGGTCCAGAAACTTGACTTTCAATATGCACTCATCTGGCTTGGTGAAATGAGCTGAATTTTTGTGTAGAGTGATTATTTGGAGATATGAAGGTACCGGAAAAATTTCAGCTCATTTGGAAATGCCAAAGTGGTACTTCCTTCACAGAGCTAGAATCTGGACAGAAACTTAGGAAAATTGCTGGGGAAGAATGGATATCTGGATTGAGCTTATTTTTGGTTTACATGAGTTATTTATCAACTTTAACCACCATGCAAAATTTCAGCTCAAGAGGATCAAGGGTTCAAGCACTTCCCTTGCAAACTGGAAATCTGGACATAAGCTAGATGGAATTTTTGAGAGAAATTGGCTTGATGAAATGATGTGAATTTTGGCATACTCACATCATATATGTAATTTGAGGTCCAGGATTAATTTCAAGATTTTTGAAGCAATATAAAATATAGTTGCTTCACAACCTGAAAATAAATCCAGAAACAAGAATTGGAAGATGTGCTCAAAATTTGAACTATGTAACTTGGATTCTTGATGGAAATGGTGAAGATATGGATTGGAGAAGCTCCACAAATTATTTGGGATTTTTCCTGGCTACCAATATGGTAGTTCCTTTAGAAAGTGCCCAAAATGCAATATTGGCTTTAAATAGGAAAATGCAATTTTCCTTATTTAATTATGGCCAATATTTTTATTGGAGCTCAATATGATCACAAAGAATATCTCCACAAGTTTTCATGAACTTTGGAGATGGATAGATATTTTCCTGGACTTAATTCCTTTAACTGGCAGCAAAAGGAATTAATTTTAAATGAAAAATATTGCAAATGACTTGGCAATATTTTTGCATATCCCGGGTTTATAGATATGGGATGATCACTGGGAAAAGTTTGGGAGGCAATAGATCAAAGGAGATTGGGGTTCCTTTGTAACGGAAGGAATTAGGGTTTCCCTTCCGGTAGATCGGAGAGTAGGGTTTTGGCGGCAAAAATCCTGAGAATAAATATTGGGTGGCAAAGTTGGATTAGGGAGAATCTCTGGTTGGATAGGAAAGGCAAGGCTAAATGACCATCTTTATATACCCAAGAGCGAGAGAAAATCCAATAACACCGAAAAAAAAGACGGGAGTCAAATCCCGCGAAGGAAAAAAATAAGGAGCGAAAACCAGGGTGTCACAAACCTACCCCCCTTAAGAAAATCTCGTCCTCGAGATTTTCGGGCTTACCTCCCGGCTAGGGGAAACATACCTGTGTGCGACTTGGATCCATCGGTTGTCTTGTCTTCATTGGTTTGTTGGCCTTTTAACTGCCTCTCCTGACGGCTCAGGTGTTGTCTTTCTACACAGCCATATTGAATCCTTCTCTTTCCTGGTAGGCCAACCTTCTCTCCTGGTATTTTGTAGCCTGATGTTGGTTGGCAGCGAGTGGTATCAACAGAATAGCTCATTTTTAAGGCTTGGAGCTAGCTGCTTCGGGTTTTATTGCGATACTTGGAACACTGCCTACCAAGGGCAAGTCATCTTTTCTTGATACAGGGCTCATGTGCTCGTATGGCCTCGAGTGACTAGGGATGTCTTTCTTTAGTCTGACTGTGGGTTCCGTACGAGGTGTTCCTTTCTGTCTCTTGCATTCTGACTTCGTCCTCAGGTGATTCCCAACTGAAATGTCGGGCATGACCACAAAGCAATCAAAGACGGTAATCTCTGAGGTGGCTCTGCCATATATAGCCTCTGTGGTCCTTGCTATGACCACTGAGTTTTGAGGCGGATGTTTGTCTGGACTAGTTCGTGCTTCTGACAAGATTGTTGATGGTGTGTTGAAGAAGGTTGAATTCCTTACGCCCGAAACTTCTGCCAGGGTAGTGTGCTAAAGAAGGCGGGGTATCGTACCTCGGAAGCTTTCCCTCATGTGGCTTACTGAGGAAGGTCGAGTACCTTATGCCGGAAGCTTTCCGCGGTAGCGTGCTGAGGAAGACTGGAGTACCGTATCCCAGAAGATTTTCCCCTAGTGTCGTAGCGAGGAAGATTGAGAGTCTCGTGTTGTAAGCTTTTCCTGATAGCTTGCGGAGGAAGGCTGGGTTCCTTGTACCAAAAGCCTTGCACTGTGATACGCAGTTGGTCATGTGGCCGGTTCTGGCTTGCTTCCAGAGTATCCGGAATTTATCCCTAGCGGAGCCAGAACTTGGTATAGTCCATACCTTGTTGGTCATGCCCACCGCTAGTCCTTCTGCTGGTCTGATCATTGTTGTTGTAAGGGTTGCACAACTGATGCAGACTTCATGTTGACAATTAATTCGGAATACCCTTTGAATTCAATCCAAGTGTTGTCGGTAATGAGCAGTTGACGAATAATTCCATTCGGTTCAGCTGAGCTTCCAAGCATTTGAAGTTCTCATTGATTCTAGGCAACCGCAAACTTATCCATATTCCTCGCAAACCTTGTTCACAGTGCCCGAAATTTTGTTGTTGCTCTCGGCACCTTCACGTTCTCGAAATATGTCTTCCGTGGGTAATAAATAATTCTTGAGTCCATTGAGAAGAACTCAAGATTCACCCCACTGACTGAAATAATCCTTGTGTCGAGGACCGAATAATTTGCTCCTTAGGTGTAATCCATTCTGCAGCAAACTCCCTTGGCTATAGTCTGGCTTTGTCGGTTGCACTCCGATTCTGCTTCTGACCCATTCTTCATTCCTGACCGATCTGGTGATAATGCTTCGAATATCGGGTAGTTGGCCTGACTTGACTCTTACTGAATTTGGATTATTGGGCATTATCCAAGTTGTGTGCTGGTCTTCCTGACAGCTCTTGCAGATGGATCCAGTCGAAGCGGCAGAACGGGATTGACAAAAGAAGCAAAACCGTGAAAAACCAAAAAGCGAATAAAGCTCAAATTGTGCGGACCTTACACATGTGGCCGAAAATTCACTAGTATAACTAGTATAGCGCACTCGATGTACCTCTAAGGATTTAGAAGCAAAACTACACAGTGCTCCTGGTAGCAACTGGTGTCAAGCTCCTACTACTTTCTTAGGGAACATCAAACTCGACGCACGACCATAGCCAAAGTGGTTTAGTCAACGATCCTAGGGTTGTCAGGGAAAGATGGAATTTATAAGCGTTTCCCAAAGAAAACTAGAGTTAAGAAGAGAAATGGCATGGTTAGCAAGCAAGGTAGGGATATCTGGTTTACCTAGGGGTTCAGGGCTCACGGGTCAATGCCTGGTGTGGACATTTCCCACCGGAGGCAAAGGCCACGAGAGTTGGGGTCTGAAGGAGCCTATGGGGTTGCCTTATGATCACTAGTAGCCATGCCGGTCTGGCAAAGATGGCTGAAATCCATCGGGGCTTTCTACTAATCAAGAGGCAACGAAATCTGGCTAGGGTAACCTACCGTCAGCCTGGCTCTGATACCATCCGTTGTGGTGCCCCGCTTGATTACCACTGTAACCAGACGGTCGCCACACACACCAGCCCAGGAAATCACTCTGGTATGCGCGTTTACAACAAGTATCATGAACACAGACATTTCTATTAATGGATATATAAGTCTTACATGGTATTTACAAGGGTGATGGCAGCGGAAAAGCTCTATCTAAGGCAGCATGGTCTTGGTTCGGCTCCAATCCACAGGGATCTGACTGGGTTACTCTTCTAGCCCGCGAATACTCCGGCTCCTCGCTAGAGGTCGTCGAATCCTTAGTTGAACCTGGCCACATTGAAGGCCGCTGAGTACTTTTGAATGTACTCGCAAGCAAACCAAACCAACATATACACCAAGCAAAGCAAACCATGGCATTCAAGCATGCACTTGTTAACTTAACGGTATTAACTATCATGCTATGGCAGAATTATCTAGCAAGGTTAGTCATCTAGCAGCATTAATCATTATGTCATAGCAGGATTATGTAGCATGATAATTACCGAAGTAAATGCAGTAAAGTAAAGTATATCAGGTAAATGATCCGAACTCCGAATATGCTCACGATCCAAATCTGATCCAAGCTTTGCGGTCACCCGACCACTCATCTCATAGCCATCTCATGGCTAGCATTCAAACCTTTGACATCATCTGATGTCCATGCATCTGCACTGCAAGTCTGACAACCCTTACCACTCTCTGGTTCAGTCTTAACAATACGTTATATAGTTTGTTCCTCCAGACTTGACACAGACCAAATAGTGTCCGAGTACGAACAGTCCATGACCGAGGACGCGGCTATTCTAATAGATTTACACTCTGCAGAGGTTGCGCACTTTACCCACACCATGGAGCTCCTGGCCTCGTACTTTAGTACATGTTCCCATTCGGGTGGACCGGTGCTGCTCCAACACAACTTTGTCTATTGCCCAACACTCTTATGGTCCCACCGACAATCATACCCTCCCAGGGTCATGTCCTGGGTGGCCCCTGTGTCATCCCGTGACACCTGCCACTGTCGTGGCCAAACAAACTGTCCCAAACGGGGACCTGGTACCATATAACTAAACTGGGCTCACAGGATTATCGCCACCTACCGGGCCAGGGTAGCACGCACGCATAACCCTCCCTATTTGGAGGAACCGACAAGAGGTAGGACAATAGACCAACTTAGGGCCGTCCCATACCGGCAAATGTGGTTGCGCTAGATGAGCTCGGTTCAGTGACACTATGACTCGATCCAGCCGACGGAGGAGGTTGTTGTCATTATTAAGTCACATTCTTTGTCATAGCAATAAAAATGGTAATGCATGATGTAATTACTATGAAAACATAACCACCTATCTCCATATGCATTACAATGAGTCACTAGTGCGATAACATGATGAGCATTAGCCGGTAATGTAAACAGCAAATTCAAACTAGCAGGAGTTTAATTATTTTTAACACGTGCATAATCCTTAATTAAACACGCAAAAATAACATAGAGCAATGCTTTAGGGCACATATCAGATGGTCGGCTTGCCTGGGGGTCGAGGAATACTCCGGAAAGAAGTGCGATCACCTCGCGGAAAATTCGCCGGAAAGGGTTCTCTCTCGGAGGGGCTGATATAGGGCAGGGGCAAAATGGTCATTTTGAGAAAGTGTAAACATTATGAAAATGATACCATCGGAACGTGCTCAACGAACTGAAGACGTGGGCGTTGGATTCACCTCGATCGGAGTTACGGTTGAGAAGAAACGGCCGTTCGTTGTTTAGGCGGAGAAATAAACAGAAACTGTCCATTTCTGGCCTTAACGGTCGAACGTCCGCTATATAACTGTTTCGGCAGCCGGCTGGAGAGAGGAAGCGTCTTTCTCTGAAATACGCCTTCTGCTAGCGAAAACGTATTTTCAGACAGAGTAAAACCAGAGTACGCTTTCCAAAGAGGAAAACGTATTCTTGTAATTGCGCCTCCACTTAAGTCACCGCGGGCCCGGGCGGTAGAGGCTTACAGGTGGGTCCCGTGTTGACTTCTCTCCTCCTCCTCCTCCTCTTCTCTTCTTCCTCCCTCCTCTTCCTGACGCCGGCTACAGAGAGCGGCTGGCCGTCGCCGTTGCCGTAGCTCCGGTGGCCGAGAGCCCGCGGCGAGGGGCGGGATGGAAGCGGCGCTCCCCGCCGTGCCCGTGGGTAGTCGCGGCGGAGGCGGGGGTGCACTGCGGTGGCTGGTCGGGGTGGAGGCAGACGGCGGCAGTGGTGAGCTCAGGTCGGAGCTATGGACTGCCCCGGGAAGAAATGGAGGCGGGGAGGGCTTGCGGGTGTTGGCGGTGGTCGGCTGGTGGTGATAAGAGGAGAGGAGGGGCTCGGGGTAGAGCGAATTTAGGCCGAGATGGGCGGCGGCCATGGCGGTAGTGGGCGGGCACTAGAGCTCTTCGAGCTCGGCTAAGGAGCTAGGGGGCACTAGGAGGGAGAGGGAGGCCGATGGTGAGCTCGGGAGGGCCGGGGAACGGCTATTTATAGCCGGGCGAGGGGCTAGCCGATGACGACTGAAGCTGCTCGATGCTCGGTGCCGTGGCGACATGGTTGGCGGGTTGCGGCGTCGAGCGACTTCGCGGGGAGGGGAGAGACCTCGGGAGCGCTCGGGGAGGAAGGAGCCACGGGAGAAGACGACGGCGCGGGTCACGGGCATCACACACTAGTACAAAACGGGCCTTTAGTCCCGATTGGGAAGGGCCTCTAGTCCCGGGTCACCAACCGGGACAGCCCAATCGGGACTAAAGGCCCCCACCCTTTAGTCCCGGTTGGTCACAAACCAGGACTAAAGGCCCTCCACGTGGCCGCGCTCGTGCGCTGGGGCTGGGGACCTTTAGTCCCGGTTGGTGACACCAACCGGGACTAAATCCCTGCCACTTTACTCCCGGTTGTTGACACCAACCGGGACTAAAGGTTTAGGGGTTTAGTGTTTATTGTTTATTTTTCCTTTTCATTTTGTGTTTTCCATTTAATTCTTTTTCATTTCAAACATATTTTACGCTACTACGTACTGTACACGTTATCCATATATAATAGAATTTCTCGTAGAACCAATCATATATCATAGAATTTCTCGTACGACCATGCATACACATATATATATATACAATTTGGTATATACAGTTTCTCCTACAACTTGCAGATCATTACATGCAGGCATTCGGTGAAATGGTATTCTCCGTCGGGAGATATGACCTGCTTAAGCAAAAATCCCGCCATTTCCTCTTGAAGTGCTCGTATGCGGTCCGTTGGTAGGAGCTGATCCCGCATCTCTTTCATCTTTAAAGAAGGAGATCAATATGAATATATTAGTTGTGTGTATATATATTAGATAATGATAAAAAGAATTGTGAATAGTATTTACGTACCCAAAGATTTCTTGCATCTCTGTTCCTTTCGTTGATAATAATGCGAATGTTCTCGCAAACGTAGTATGCACATAAATTATTCCCCGGTGCCTGCGTCAAGCACTTTACGAGAATAGAATTCAATCAGATAATAATCAAGCATGATAATGGTATTGAAACTAGAATTAAAGAGATGCGCGGACGTAGCTAGCTAGCTAGTACTACTTAATTACCCTTGGTCGCCACCATTTCAGGCTTGGTTTCCATTGACCGACAACCTCTTTGATGAACGTTTTCCAAACCCTGCCCGGCAAAGAAAATGAATAAAGGAGTTATTAATTACTTGATATCAGGAAATGAACTAAAGAGGCCGACATAGTGCGATAATGATTGAAATTACCTGTCGAGCATCAACTTCAGGTCGTATAAGCGGATCCAGTACTTCAACTTTAGTTAGTGAGTCCAGTACTTCAACTTTTCCCTCGTCAACTCTAATGATTAGCAGGATCCAATGGAAACTGCGCACACATTTGTATAAGCGGGCATGCATAACTCATCAACTACACTTAACATCGAGTAAGCAAAATAGAATTTGTAGTACAAGACAGTAACACTCACTTGAAGTTGTAAGGAAATACTATCTCTGGTCTGGCATTTAGTTCCTTCAAAAACATTAGCAAGTTGGCCCCTGTGTCTTTGGGTTCTTTTTTTAACACTTGTTCATAAATGGTATTTGGGTCAATGAACCCAATTCCATAGACTCCATCTCTTTTCATTTCAGAAATCTTCAATCTGCATAATACCACACAAAAGAATATAGTGAGGATAATTACAGGCAATGAACGAGCTGAGCTAGAGACTTAAATTACAGAAAGAAATCACTTACAGACAATAGCAACTGACGAGAGATTTGTCCAGTGCATCTTGATTGTATAACTAAAAAAGTTCCGGCAATTCAATCCACACATCTTTTCCATGGTAGTAATGCTCTGGCTTGACTTTCACCATGAGGCTCTCTCGCCCGGCATTTACTTCTCTCAGGTACCAGTCATGCAATCTGCGCATCTGCGTTGGTAGAAGCTCGACCTCCTCAGGCCTGACCAGAGGGTTCCCGGGGACGTATTTCCATGCTAGATCCTTCTCATCAATATTCGTGGGAAGATCCTCGATGCCTAGGAGTTGTTCAACAGTGACACCGGCCTCTCTAGCCATCTGTCTAGCAGCGTCGGTTATTACCGGCTTATCGGTGGTACTCACCTTGAGCGGGGAGATCGATTGCACTGCCTGTTCTCCCAGTTGGGGAACAGTTTTCCCGCTTTTATTACTACCTATTGTAAGGCTCGGCTCCTTATATTTTTGTGCATGATATGACTTCTTAATAGAGCGCTCATAGTCTGAATCACTTTTCTCCACAGTCGGTTTAGCAAGATCCAGAAAGTGTTGTATGACTTTCTCAGGTATTTTCTCCTTCGGCGGCGGGGGCGGTTTCGGTGCAAAATGGGCCTGCACTTCGGAAGCCACTTGGGCTTTGGTTTCGTCCTCAGTCATCTCGTAAGCTAACTTCTTTTTGGCAGGAGGCTCGGGTTTCTTGTTTGGTACTCTCTTCCGCTTGGGAGTCCGCTGACGCTGCAGAGTTTGATATTGCGAACTCACGCTGGCCTCCGTCTCGGGGTGGGCTGGAGTCGGCTGATGCGGCGGACTTGGAGGAGGAGTCGGCTGACGCGGCGGACTTGGAGGAGGAGTCGGCTGACGCGGCGGACTTGGAGGAGGAGTCGGTGCCCTTGGCGTCGAGTTTGGAAAGACGATGCAATCCTTTCTCCATACAATGATACCACGTTTGGCTTCTCCAGTGTCTGCTCCCCTTGACCTCCAGGAAAGTCAAGCTCTAGTGAGTCATATGCCGACAGAACTTCATCCACCCCGACACGAGCATAGCCAGGTGGAATCGGATTGCCGTGGAAGGTTGCTTCAGGGGGATTTGGTAAAGCATAGCCGTCCGCCACCTTCATGGATATGTTCTTCACTTTCATGTGTAGCTCACAACTTGTCGTCTCTTCGATATCATCCACGGGGTAGCGAGCCAGCAGTGCATCATCGGCCGGGACCCCCGTGGAACCCACGCTGCTTTTCGGCATAGATGGGACGGTGGTATCCAATGCTGGATCTGCTTGCTGCTGCCGCTGAGATGCCCTTCCCAGGCTAAGTGTGTCGATCTGCTCCTACTGCCGCATGAAAGCGCGTTCCAACTCTGCGTGCTTTGATTCCATCTGTTGAAGCCGGTCTGCATCCTGTTTCTTCTTGTCTTCCTCCTGCTTCTTCTTTCTCGCACGGCTTCTGTAACTGACGTTCCAGTCCGCAAACCCCTCAACCCACGGAACAACGCCTTTGCCTCGTGTTCGTCCCGGGTGTTCAGGATTCCCAAGGGCGCGTGTAAGCTCGTCGTTCTCTCTCTCGGGCTGGAACACCCCCGTTCGAGCCGCTTCTATTGCAACAAGTAAAGCGTCCGAGGCTTCTTTAAGACTTGCCTGCACCATAATCTCCCCTGTCTTTGGGTCCAACTTTCCCCCATGCGCATAAAACCAAGTCCTGCACCTGTCGGGCCAACCCACTGTTTGTGGAGTGACCCCTGCAGCAATCATCTTTTCCTCAGATTCATCCCACTTAGGCCGACCAGTCTTGTAGCCACCTGGCCCCAGAACATGGTGAAACTGTTTCTTCTCAGCATTGATCTTGTTTATCCTCGACCGTTTCTTAGCTGCTTCCGATTCCTTGAACTCCACAAATAAGTCCTAGTGATCTTTTGCCTTCTCCAGTGCTGTAGTGAATTCTGGAGTCTGCTTTCCTGCTTCGACGTAGCCGGACCATAATCTTTTCTTTTGTTGCGGAATTGTGTGGCCATCTTCTGAAGAGCACTCTTCTTGACTTTCTCCCGTTCTGCATCTGTTAAATGCTCTGGTAGGGTGAAATGTGACATGAGCGTTTCCCAAAGCAGATCTTTTGCTCTTTCGTCGACAAAACTAACTCCTCGATCTCCCTTTGGCTTATTCCATTCTTGAACGGAGATCGGGATTTGGTCCCTGACAATAACTCCGCACTGACGAGTAAATTTGTCCGCATTCTTTTTAGGAGCAAGCGGTTCGCCATTTGGTTTGATCTCATCGATGTTGTACTTTATGCCAGCTTGCAACTTTTTGGCCGGGCCTCGTACTGCCCTGCTTGTAGAAGATTTGCTCGATCCGGAGGGCTAAAAGAAGAAAGATTCGTTAATATATATATATACAAATCAATTAATACATGTAATGATCACCAGAGGCCTTATATATACCTCGCCGGTCTTTGTTAATTGAAGATCATTTCCTTCGCCATCATTGTTTGTGTGGCCTTCGTCTGTTGGTTCTTCCTCAAATATTCCGTCACCGGACTCGTTCAGATATTGTGAGCTGTCATCTTCAGGTTCACCCTCTAGGTTTCGGATCATGTCGAACATGATATGCTCTTGATCATGGTCGTCTCTGCCGCTAGCGTCCATAGCTTAACTAATCCAGAAGAAAGATAAAACAATTTAGTATTCAAATTAGAATGCATCTCGAATAATATCACTAATACATCTCGAATAATCCAATTAATGCATCATCGAATATTATCGAATATAATCTCGAATACATCTTGAATATTATCACTAATACATCTCGAATAATCCAGTTAATGCATCATCGAATATTATCGAATATAATCTTGAATACATCTCGAGTATTATCACTAATACATCTCGAATATTATCATATAACATCACTAGCTAATACAGATCGAATACTATCGAATAATCCAGTTGACTCGCGGTTCCTGAGGCGCGGGCGGTGGACACCCAAAGAGAAGGAACCATCACAGGATCATAGCTCGGGTGAGATCCTTGAAGAACCTGCCAGGTATTGGAGAACCTGACGTCCAACGCAACCATGTAGCGACGGACATGCTCGTCCTCCTCCCTGACACGGCAACGTACCACCTCCTCGGGGGCCGGCTGCCTCCGCACCGATAGTGGCCCACGCAACCGCCACCAAAGAAGCTCCGGGTCGACGATGGGAGCCCGGTTCCTCACCAAGCTGCGCGCCCCGGAAGGTAGCACCTCCCAGTGCCAGCCCGGCGGAGCCCAGTCCCGGACATGGCGCCTCTCAAGCAGGTTGTCGCCACCGAATCGACGATGAGGATGCGGGCCGGGCATCGTCGACGCCAAAAATGTTTCTATGCAAATTTAACATTTTTTAAATGCTTGATTATGATTTTTGTTATTCTTGTTCACTTGATTTTGCAAATACATGACAAACTTTTGCAAATACAACATTAAGATATTAACATTTTCCAAATAAGATATTAACATGTTTTTGATCAATATTTTTAAGATACAACATTAAAATATTTTTAATACATGGTTAACTTTTTTCTATCCAAATTCCACCGTTCATCTACATACATACATACATTGTATACATACATACATATACTAAGCATCTACAACATCTAGTGAAAAAAAACAATCTATGAAAAAAAAAGATGAACAAAATTAAGGAGGGAGAGGCTCACCGGCCGGGATCGTCGGGGCGGAGGGAGGCGGGGAGGACGTCGGAGACGGAGGAGCGGCGCCAGCGCGGGCTCGGGCCACGGCGGCTGGTGGAGGAGCGGTCGTCGATCGCGAGGCGGGCGCGGGCGGAGGAGCGGCGGCAGCGGGCAGCGTGGCGGCGCGGCGCGGGCTCGGGCGGCGCTTGGGAGCAGAGCGGCCGGACGGCGACGTCGAGGTGCGGCAGCCTGGCGGCGGCGTGGTCTTCGGCGCCGTCGGGGGAAACTAGATGGCTTTTGGAAAATTTCGTAAGTGCCGCTTATATACAGAGACCTTTAGTCCCGGTTGGTGGCTCCAACCGGGACTAAAGGCCCCCCTTTAGTCCCGGTTCGAGCCACCAACCGGGACTAAAGGTGAATTTCACCAGGCCAAGCGGCGGGAAGCCCAGGCCTTTAGTCCCGGTTGGTGGCTCTAACCGGGACTAAAGTGGGGCCTTTAGTCCCGGTTGGTAGCTCCAACCGGGACTAAAGGGTTGGTCCTGGCGTGGTGGAAGTTTAGTCCCACCTCGCCAAGCGAGAGGCACTCGGACCTGTTTATAAGCCCCGCTGCGATAGCCGTCTCGAGCTCCTCTCAAAAGCAGGCAGTGCATGCCTAATGTTCCACTCTGCCCTGTGGGGCCTACTTGCCATGCGGGCCGGCATCCTGGCCCATCTATAGTTGGGTTTCTAGTCGTATGCAGGCCGTGTTGGCCTAGTAGGCGGGCATTTTTCTTTTTTTTTTTGCATATGTTTTTTTAGTCCCGGTTGGTGGCTCCAACCGGGACTAAAGGTCTTTTCCAGTTTTTTTTTGTTTTTTGCTTTATTTTTTTTATTTTGTTTCTACTTATAGCCAAATATTTAGAGTTTTTGAGTGAATCTTTTTGGTTTAGGTCACAAAAATTATAAACTTTCTGTTAGTGCCAGTAGTTTTCAAATTTGAATAGTTTAAATTTGAATTCTTTGAAATTTGTGTGAATCAGTAGTTTTTGAATAACTTTACTTTAAAAATAGATTTTTTAGTGATTCTTTTTCCAGCTGTTTAATATTAGTGTGTTTTATCAGTATGTTCAATTTGGTAATTTTTAGGTTATTTTAAATATGTATTTTAATCAAAAACAGATTCTGTTTAGCTCTTTTAGTTTTATAGCTCAAAAAAATCATTAAATGCATGAAAAATAGCGAATGAAGTCAGAAAGGGTTGAAAATTGATGATGTGGCTTTCAGTGGTGCATGTTGAATGCACAAAAAGTCTGGAGTTAAAATAAGTTTAAAAAAAATGAAATGCCTTTGTAACAGATGAGTTTTCGTCCGAAACCCTCATACTTCGAAAGAGATTGTCCAGTTTGTACACGAAGTGCATTCAGTTTTTGCCGTAACCCTCTCAACTTTTTAGCACATGCTATGTGGGTGAAATGATGATACCATGCCAAGTTTCAACCTTTTCAGAGTTCATTTGTAGTGCTTTTCAATTTCAGGGTCATTTAGCTCAAAAAAATCAATAAATGCATGAAAAATAGCAAATGATGTCAGAAAGGGTTGAAAATTGATGACGTGACTTTGAATGGTGAATATTGAACGCACAAAAAGTCTGGAGTTAAAATAAGTTTATTAAAATAAAATGCCTTTATAAGAGATGAGTTTTCGTCCGAAACCGTGATACTTCGAAAGAGATTGTCCAATTTGTACACGAAGTGCATCCAGTTTTTGTCGTAACCCTCTCAACTTTTTAGCACATGCTATGTGGGTGAAATGATGATACCATGCCAAGTTTCAACCTTTTCAGAGTTCATTTGTAGTGCTTTTCAATTTCAGGGTCATTTAGCTCAAAAAAATCAATAAATGCATGAAAAATAGCGTTCCTTCGCGTTTCAAATGCCAAAACACATATATACCCTAACTATTACAAAGATTCCCTCCAGTTTGTCCGAAGTGGGACTTTCCAGATAAGTTCGGAAACTCACTAGAGAAGAAAGTGATGACGGTGAAGCCGGTCACATCCCAGAGTGGGATCTTGGGGTATAAAACTTTTTCTTCGCGTGTGTCCCTTTGCGCCGTAACCATGGACAATCGTCATCATTTAACAGGATGCTTGGGTCTGTCTTCACTGTGAAGGGAGCAATTTCATGAAACTTTTCATAATCTTCTGACATGTCTGTCTTGTCCTCCACTCCCACAATGTTTCTTTTCCCTGAAAGAACTATGTGGCGCTTTGGCTCATCGTATGATGTATTCGCTTCCTTATCTTTTATTTTTCTTGGCTTGGTAGACATGTCCTTCACATAGAAAACCTGCGCCACATCATTGGCTAGGACGAATGGTTCGTCTGTGTACCCAAGATTGTTGAGATCCACTGTTGTCATTCCATACCGCGGGTCTTCCTTTACCCCGCCTCCAGTCAGATTGACCCATTTGCACCGAAACAAAGGGACCTTCTAATCACGTCCATAGTCAAGTTCCCATATCTCCTCTATGTAACCATAATATGTGTCCTTTGACCTATTGGTGTTTGCTGCATCAAAGCGGACACCACTGTTATGGTTGGTGCTCTTTTTATCTTGGGCGATCGTGTAAAATGTATTCCCATTTATCTCGTACCCTTTGAAATTCGATATAGTCGAAGATGGTGACTTCGCCAGCAAGTACAACTCATCTCCAACAGTGTCGTCATGCATGAGACGTGTTTGCAACCAACTGCCGAATGACGCCATGTGTGTACGTTTGATCCAGGGCTCAGACTGCTCCGGGTTCTTGGAGCATACACTATCCAGGTGTTTCTCGATATACGGAGCCACCAAGCTGGAATTTTGTAGAACTGTGTAGTGTGCTTGCGCCCAAGAATGCCCGTCCATACATATTACGGAATCCTTTCCTAGCGTGCCTTTTCCACCCAGTCTGCCCTCATGCCGCGATTCGGGAACACCAATCGGCTTAAGGTCAGGAATAAAGTCAACACAAAACTCAATTACCTCCTCTGTTTCATGGCCCTTGGAGATGCTTCCTTCTGGCCTAGCACGGTTATGAACATATTTCTTTAAGACTCCCATGAACCTCTCAAAGGGGAACATATTGTGTAGAAATACAGGACCCAGAATGGCAATCTCATCGACTAGGTGAACTAGGACGTGCGTCATGATATTGATGAAGGATGGTGGGAACACCAACTTGAAACTGACAAGACATTGCACCAAATCATTCTGTAAGCTTGGTAGGATTTCTGGATCGATTACCTTCTGAGAGATTGCATTGAGGAATGCACATAGCTTGACAATGGCTAATCGAACGTTGTCCGGTAGAAGCCCCCTCAATGCAACCGGAAGCAATTGCGTCATAATCACGTGGCAGTCATGAGACTTTAGGTTCTGGAACTTATTCTCTGCCATATTTATTATTCCCTTTATATTCGACGAGAAGCCAGACGGGACTTTCATACTGAGCAGGCATTCAAAGAAGATTTCCTTCTCTTCTTTGGTAAGAGCGTAGCTGGCAGGACGTTCATACTGCTTTGGATGCATGCCGTCTTTTCCGTGCATACGTTGCTGGTCCTCCCGTGCCTCCGGTGTATCTTTTGTCTTCCCATACACGCCCAAGAAGCCTAGCAGGTTCACGCAAAGATTCTTCGTCATGTGCATCACGTCGATTGCAGAGCGGACCTCTAGGTCTTTCCAATAGGGTAGGTCCCAAAATATTGATTTCTTCTTCCACATGGGTGCGTGTCCGTCAGCGTCATTCGGAACAGATTGTCCGCCAGGACCCTTTCCAAAGATTACTTTTAAATCCTTGACCATATCAAGTATATCATCACCTGTACGGTGGCGAGGCTTCTTCCGGTGATCTGCCTCACCTTTGAAATGCTTGCCTTTCTATCTTAAGAGACGCTTGATCGGAAGAAATCGACGATGTCCCAGGTACACATTCTTCTTACATTTATCCTAATATATACTTTGGGTATCATCTAAATAGTGCGTGCATGCATGGTATCCCTTGTTTGTCTGTCCTGAAAGGTTACTAAGAGCAGGCCAATCATTGATGGTTACAAACAGCAACGCTCGTAGGTCAAATTCATGTTGTTTGTGCTCATCCCACACACGTACACCTTTTATGTCCCACAGCTGTAAAAGTTCTTCAACTAATGGCCTTAGGTACACATCAATGTCGTTGCCGGGTTGCTTGGGGCCTTGGATGAGCACTGGCATCATAATGAACTTCCGCTTCATGCACAACCAAGGAGGAAGGTTATAGATACATAGAGTCACAGGCCAGGTGCTATGATTGCTGCTCTGCTCCCCAAAAGGATTAATGCCATCTGCACTTATACCAAACCATAAGTTCCTTGGGTCACCTGCAAACTCCGGCCACTTTCTCTCAATTTTTCTCCACTGCGACCCGTCAGCGGGTACTCTCAACTTCCCGTCTTTCTTACGGTCTTCTTTGTGCCATCGCAACAACTTGGCATGCTCTTTGTTTTGGAACAAACGTTTCAACCGTGGTATTATAGGAGCATACCACATCACCTTGGCAGGAATCCTCTTCCTGGGGCGCTCGCCCTCAACATCATCACCAGGGTCATCGCGGCTGATCTTATAGCGCAATGCACCGCATACCGGGCATGCATTCAAATTCTCGTACTCCTCACCGCGGTAGAGGATGCAGTCATTAGGGCATGCATGTATCTTCTACACCTCTAATCCTATAGGTCAGACAGCCTTCTTTCCTTCGTATGTACTGTCGGGCAATTCGTTGTCCTTTGGAAGCTTCTTCTTCATTATTTTCAGCAACTTTTCAAATCCCTTGTCAGATACACCATTCTCTGCCTTCCATTGCAGCAATTCCAGTGTGGTACCGAGCTTTTTCTTGTCATCTTCGCAATTTGGGTACAAGAATTTTTTGTGATCCTCTAAAATGCGCTGCAACTTCAACTTCTCCTTTTCACTTTCGCAGTTTATCTTTGCATTAGTAATGGCCCGACCAAGATCATCAGCGGGCTCATCTGATGTCTCTTCTTCAGCTTCTTTTCTTCATTCTCTTCCCCCATTGTAGTACCATATGTTGATGGTATAATTTGGCTGCTAGGTATTTTATGGCCAAATTAATTTAAATGATTGTGGTCAGATTATTGGTTCACATATATATTTGCCCTTGCTGTTTAATTCAAAATGCAGGCTTGGTTGTAGATCAATACAGATGCCATAGCAACAGATCAAGCGTAGCAAAGCTGTTTACCCAGGATAAATAAATGGGATTTTGCATGGACTAGCGGCTAACGAGGACAAGTTCTGGACAGATTATGATATGATGGGCTTAAACGTGGCTGCAAAGTTGAAGGATTTTTGCATGGCTGATGAAGACATGCAAGTAAAGGTGCAGCAACACATCATGAATGATTCCTTATTACCTAGTGTAATTAGGGACCTTGCCGGAATATTTTATTCATATATGCAAGAGTGCTTGTACGTGGATATGGCCTAGATACGTACTACAGATTAGCATGTAGATTCTGTAGGCATATACATGGTAGCCGAATAAGAAGGACAAGTCCTGTTCGGTTTCAGTTTTGGAGTTCTATTTCTATACGCCAAGTCCTGCCCTGTATACGTCAAAGTCCAGCGTGCCTTATATATAAGGCCACGGCCGATTGGAAAAAGCCCCACCAATCGATCTATCAATACGAAACCAATCTACTTTTTCACGTATGTTTTATCTATCGTTCTTTTCCCGCTGAGCCCTAGCAGCCCTAGGGATTGGTTCATCTTTGCCGTTTTGCACTGAAAAGCGGCCGTCCCTCCTCTACGAAAGCGAGGGGATCTTTGTTGCTTTGCTCGTAAAGCAATCGTTCGTCGTCACGAAAGCACGATGGTTATCGTGGTGTCGCGCTGCAATTTTACGTAGCAACACAATTGGCGACTCCGCTGGGGACGAAGAAGAAGGATATACACACAATGGACACTGAACCCAAGAACGGAAGCAACTTCAACCTGGACAACATCATCGCCGTCAGGCTTGACGATTTGTCGGAGGATGATCGGCGTGAGCTTGAACAAGATGATTTGAAGCCTAGTGTGCACACACATGTAGACAAGGAAATTGTACGTACTAGTGAGTTGGCTGATGCATCCGCTGATGAGTTTACTAGAGACAGTGGGAAAATTGAAGCCATTGGTATAGAGGAGAATAGTGATGGTGTGAAGCTGCAGCAAACCGGCCGATGTAATCAGTTTGAGAAGGAAACTAATTCTGGACAAAGTACGCATGCACGGTCAGACAAGGAATTCGTTGTATCCTCACGTACTAGTCAATGGTCTAAATCGGCAAGCTCATATGCTGATTTATTCATGGGAGGTTGTGGCCCAGGAGCGTCCAAAAGTTTCAAGTCTAGCACTGGTTGGGATTCAAGCAATGTACGCGGTCAGAAATTTAAAGCTAGTAACGCACATGATCAGCAGAGAGGTGTTTCGGCCAGGGATAAAATATTTGCCATAAAAGCAGAAGTACGTCAGTACAGGCCGAGAGACTTGGGGGGCAACAGAATTAAGTCAGCTGCACCAGAGACTATACCAAGACCTCGGTGGTGTCCAACGGGACTCACGCACACTCAGAAACGGCGTGTCCATCGACTACGAGCATTTGAAATGAAGGAAGAGATAGCCAGGAAGAAGCGATTGTTCGATAGAGAAAAATCAATGGTGCCGAAGATGACATGGAGAGAGAAGCGCATTGTGGGGGAGAAGTTGCCAAAAGCTCCCAATGGAAAATATTCAAAAAAATAATACTATCCTAGCATGTCCAAGCAGGCTTGAGATAATGTGGCCGATATATTATTCCAAGTATCGCCCTAAGCAAATTTGGCCGACATATTATTTGAAATATCGCCCTAAACAAAAATAATTGGCCAATGTGCTCTTTGGACATCGCCCTAAACAAATTACATGGTCGGTGAAGTGATAAATTTCATCCTACGGTAACTGCTATAGTATTTTTGGTCAATGCAATTGTACCAAAAACAGGGGGGCTTGTGTTGATGGTATAATTTGGCTGCTAGGTATTTTATGGCCAAATTAATTTAAATGATTGTGGTCAGATTATTGGTTCACATATATATTTGCCCTTGCTGTTTAATTAAAAATGCAGGCTTGGTTGTAGATCAATACAGATTCCATAGCAACAGATCAAGCGTAGCAAAGCTGTTTACCCAGGATAAATAAATGGGATTTTGCATGGACTAGCGGCTAACGAGGACAAGTTCTGGACAGATTATGATATGATGGGCTTAAACGTGGCTGCAAAGTTGAAGGATTTTTGCATGGCTGATGAAGACATGCAAGTAAAGGTGCAGCAACACATCATGAATGATTCCTTATTACCTAGTGTAATTAGGGACCTTGCCGGAATATTTTATTCATATATGCAAGAGTGCTTGTACGTGGATATGGCCTAGATACGTACTACAGATTAGCATGTAGATTCTGTAGGCATATACATGGTAGCCGAATAAGAAGGACAAGTCCTGTTCGGTTTCAGTTTTGGAGTTCTATTTCTATACGCCAAGTCCTGCCCTGTATACGTCAAAGTCCAGCGTGCCTTATATATAAGGCCACGGCCGATTGGAAAAAGCCCCACCAATCGATCTATCAATACGAAACCAATCTACTTTTTCACGTATGTTTTATCTATCGTTCTTTTCCCGCTGAGCCCTAGCAGCCCTAGGGTTTGGTTCATCTTTGCCGTTTTGCACTGAAAAGTGGCCGTCCCTCCTCTACGAAAGCGAGGGGATCTTTGTTGCTTTGCTCGTAAAGCAATCGTTCGTCGTCACGAAAGCACGATGGTTATCGTGGTGTCGCGCTGCAATTTTACGTAGCAACACAATTGGCGACTCCGCTGGGGACGAAGAAGAAGGATATACACACAATGGACACTGAACCCAAGAACGGAAGCAACTTCAACCGGGACAACATCATCGCCGTCAGGCTTGACGATCTGTCGGAGGATGATCGGCGCGAGCTTGAACAAGATGATTTGAAGCCTAGTGTGCACACACATGTAGACAAGGAAATTGTACGTACTAGTGAGTTGGCTGATGCATCCGCTGATGAGTTTACTAGAGACAGTGGGAAAATTGAAGCCATTGGTATAGAGGAGAATAGTGATGGTGTGAAGCTGCAGCAAACCGGCCGATGTAATCAGTTTGAGAAGGAAACTAATTCTGGACAAAGTACGCATGCACGGTCAGACAAGGAATTCGTTGTATCCTCACGTACTAGTCAATGGTCTAAATCGGCAAGCTCATATGCTGATTTATTCATGGGAGGTTGTGGCCCAGGAGCGTCCAAAAGTTTCAAGTCTAGCACTGGTTGGGATTCAAGCAATGTACGCGGTCAGAAATTTAAAGCTAGTAACGCACATGATCAGCAGAGAGGTGTTTCGGCCAGGGATAAAATATTTGCCATAAAAGCAGAAGTACGTCAGTACAGGCCGAGAGACTTGGGGGGCAACAGAATTAAGTCAGCTGCACCAGAGACTATACCAAGACCTCGGTGGTGTCCAACGGGACTCACGCACACTCAGAAACGGCGTGTCCATCGACTACGAGCATTTGAAATGAAGGAAGAGATAGCCAGGAAGAAGCGATTGTTCGATAGAGAAAAATCAATGGTGCCGAAGATGACATGGAGAGAGAAGCGCATTGTGGGGGAGAAGTTGCCAAAAGCTCCCAATGGAAAATATTCAAAAAAATAATACTATCCTAGCATGTCCAAGCAGGCTTGAGATAATGTGGCCGATATATTATTCCAAGTATCGCCCTAAGCAAATTTGGCCGACATATTATTTGAAATATCGCCCTAAACAAAAATAATTGGCCAATGTGCTCTTTGGACATCGCCCTAAACAAATTACATGGTCGGTGAAGTGATAAATTTCATCCTACGGTAACTGCTATAGTATTTTTGGTCAATGCAATTGTACCAAAAACAGGGGGGCTTGTGTTGATGGTATAATTTGGCTGCTAGGTATTTTATGGCCAAATTAATTTAAATGATTGTGGTCAGATTATTGGTTCACATATATATTTGCCCTTGCTGTTTAATTAAAAATGCAGGCTTGGTTGTAGATCAATACAGATTCCATAGCAACAGATCAAGCGTAGCAAAGCTGTTTACCCAGGATAAATAAATGGGATTTTGCATGGACTAGCGGCTAACGAGGACAAGTTCTGGACAGATTATGATATGATGGGCTTAAACGTGGCTGCAAAGTTGAAGGATTTTTGCATGGCTGATGAAGACATGCAAGTAAAGGTGCAGCAACACATCATGAATGATTCCTTATTACCTAGTGTAATTAGGGACCTTGCCGGAATATTTTATTCATATATGCAAGAGTGCTTGTACGTGGATATGGCCTAGATACGTACTACAGATTAGCATGTAGATTCTGTAGGCATATACATGGTAGCCGAATAAGAAGGACAAGTCCTGTTCGGTTTCAGTTTTGGAGTTCTATTTCTATACGCCAAGTCCTGCCCTGTATACGTCAAAGTCCAGCGTGCCTTATATATAAGGCCACGGCCGATTGGAAAAAGCCCCACCAATCGATCTATCAATACGAAACCAATCTACTTTTTCACGTATGTTTTATCTATCGTTCTTTTCCCGCTGAGCCCTAGCAGCCCTAGGGTTTGGTTCATCTTTGCCGTTTTGCACTGAAAAGTGGCCGTCCCTCCTCTACGAAAGCGAGGGGATCTTTGTTGCTTTGCTCGTAAAGCAATCGTTCGTCGTCACGAAAGCACGATGGTTATCGTGGTGTCGCGCTGCAATTTTACGTAGCAACACAATTGGCGACTCCGCTGGGGACGAAGAAGAAGGATATACACACAATGGACACTGAACCCAAGAACGGAAGCAACTTCAACCGGGACAACATCATCGCCGTCAGGCTTGACGATCTGTCGGAGGATGATCGGCGCGAGCTTGAACAAGATGATTTGAAGCCTAGTGTGCACACACATGTAGACAAGGAAATTGTACGTACTAGTGAGTTGGCTGATGCATCCGCTGATGAGTTTACTAGAGACAGTGGGAAAATTGAAGCCATTGGTATAGAGGAGAATAGTGATGGTGTGAAGCTGCAGCAAACCGGCCGATGTAATCAGTTTGAGAAGGAAACTAATTCTGGACAAAGTACGCATGCACGGTCAGACAAGGAATTCGTTGTATCCTCACGTACTAGTCAATGGTCTAAATCGGCAAGCTCATATGCTGATTTATTCATGGGAGGTTGTGGCCCAGGAGCGTCCAAAAGTTTCAAGTCTAGCACTGGTTGGGATTCAAGCAATGTACGCGGTCAGAAATTTAAAGCTAGTAACGCACATGATCAGCAGAGAGGTGTTTCGGCCAGGGATAAAATATTTGCCATAAAAGCAGAAGTACGTCAGTACAGGCCGAGAGACTTGGGGGGCAACAGAATTAAGTCAGCTGCACCAGAGACTATACCAAGACCTCGGTGGTGTCCAACGGGACTCACGCACACTCAGAAACGGCGTGTCCATCGACTACGAGCATTTGAAATGAAGGAAGAGATAGCCAGGAAGAAGCGATTGTTCGATAGAGAAAAATCAATGGTGCCGAAGATGACATGGAGAGAGAAGCGCATTGTGGGGGAGAAGTTGCCAAAAGCTCCCAATGGAAAATATTCAAAAAAATAATACTATCCTAGCATGTCCAAGCAGGCTTGAGATAATGTGGCCGATATATTATTCCAAGTATCGCCCTAAGCAAATTTGGCCGACATATTATTTGAAATATCGCCCTAAACAAAAATAATTGGCCAATGTGCTCTTTGGACATCGCCCTAAACAAATTACATGGTCGGTGAAGTGATAAATTTCATCCTACGGTAACTGCTATAGTATTTTTGGTCAATGCAATTGTACCAAAAACAGGGGGGCTTGTGTTGATGGTATAATTTGGCTGCTAGGTATTTTATGGCCAAATTAATTTAAATGATTGTGGTCAGATTATTGGTTCACATATATATTTGCCCTTGCTGTTTAATTAAAAATGCAGGCTTGGTTGTAGATCAATACAGATTCCATAGCAACAGATCAAGCGTAGCAAAGCTGTTTACCCAGGATAAATAAATGGGATTTTGCATGGACTAGCGGCTAACGAGGACAAGTTCTGGACAGATTATGATATGATGGGCTTAAACGTGGCTGCAAAGTTGAAGGATTTTTGCATGGCTGATGAAGACATGCAAGTAAAGGTGCAGCAACACATCATGAATGATTCCTTATTACCTAGTGTAATTAGGGACCTTGCCGGAATATTTTATTCATATATGCAAGAGTGCTTGTACGTGGATATGGCCTAGATACGTACTACAGATTAGCATGTAGATTCTGTAGGCATATACATGGTAGCCGAATAAGAAGGACAAGTCCTGTTCGGTTTCAGTTTTGGAGTTCTATTTCTATACGCCAAGTCCTGCCCTGTATACGTCAAAGTCCAGCGTGCCTTATATATAAGGCCACGGCCGATTGGAAAAAGCCCCACCAATCGATCTATCAATACGAAACCAATCTACTTTTTCACGTATGTTTTATCTATCGTTCTTTTCCCGCTGAGCCCTAGCAGCCCTAGGGTTTGGTTCATCTTTGCCGTTTTGCACTGAAAAGTGGCCGTCCCTCCTCTACGAAAGCGAGGGGATCTTTGTTGCTTTGCTCGTAAAGCAATCGTTCGTCGTCACGAAAGCACGATGGTTATCGTGGTGTCGCGCTGCAATTTTACGTAGCAACACAATTGGCGACTCCGCTGGGGACGAAGAAGAAGGATATACACACAATGGACACTGAACCCAAGAACGGAAGCAACTTCAACCGGGACAACATCATCGCCGTCAGGCTTGACGATCTGTCGGAGGATGATCGGCGCGAGCTTGAACAAGATGATTTGAAGCCTAGTGTGCACACACATGTAGACAAGGAAATTGTACGTACTAGTGAGTTGGCTGATGCATCCGCTGATGAGTTTACTAGAGACAGTGGGAAAATTGAAGCCATTGGTATAGAGGAGAATAGTGATGGTGTGAAGCTGCAGCAAACCGGCGATGTAATCAGTTTGAGAAGGAAACTAATTCTGGACAAAGTACGCATGCACGGTCAGACAAGGAATTCGTTGTATCCTCACGTACTAGTCAATGGTCTAAATCGGCAAGCTCATATGCTGATTTATTCATGGGAGGTTGTGGCCCAGGAGCGTCCAAAAGTTTCAAGTCTAGCACTGGTTGGGATTCAAGCAATGTACGCGGTCAGAAATTTAAAGCTAGTAACGCACATGATCAGCAGAGAGGTGTTTCGGCCAGGGATAAAATATTTGCCATAAAAGCAGAAGTACGTCAGTACAGGCCGAGAGACTTGGGGGGCAACAGAATTAAGTCAGCTGCACCAGAGACTATACCAAGACCTCGGTGGTGTCCAACGGGACTCACGCACACTCAGAAACGGCGTGTCCATCGACTACGAGCATTTGAAATGAAGGAAGAGATAGCCAGGAAGAAGCGATTGTTCGATAGAGAAAAATCAATGGTGCCGAAGATGACATGGAGAGAGAAGCGCATTGTGGGGGAGAAGTTGCCAAAAGCTCCCAATGGAAAATATTCAAAAAAATAATACTATCCTAGCATGTCCAAGCAGGCTTGAGATAATGTGGCCGATATATTATTCCAAGTATCGCCCTAAGCAAATTTGGCCGACATATTATTTGAAATATCGCCCTAAACAAAAATAATTGGCCAATGTGCTCTTTGGACATCGCCCTAAACAAATTACATGGTCGGTGAAGTGATAAATTTCATCCTACGGTAACTGCTATAGTATTTTTGGTCAATGCAATTGTACCAAAAACAGGGGGGCTTGTGTTGATGGTATAATTTGGCTGCTAGGTATTTTATGGCCAAATTAATTTAAATGATTGTGGTCAGATTATTGGTTCACATATATATTTGCCCTTGCTGTTTAATTAAAAATGCAGGCTTGGTTGTAGATCAATACAGATTCCATAGCAACAGATCAAGCGTAGCAAAGCTGTTTACCCAGGATAAATAAATGGGATTTTGCATGGACTAGCGGCTAACGAGGACAAGTTCTGGACAGATTATGATATGATGGGCTTAAACGTGGCTGCAAAGTTGAAGGATTTTTGCATGGCTGATGAAGACATGCAAGTAAAGGTGCAGCAACACATCATGAATGATTCCTTATTACCTAGTGTAATTAGGGACCTTGCCGGAATATTTTATTCATATATGCAAGAGTGCTTGTACGTGGATATGGCCTAGATACGTACTACAGATTAGCATGTAGATTCTGTAGGCATATACATGGTAGCCGAATAAGAAGGACAAGTCCTGTTCGGTTTCAGTTTTGGAGTTCTATTTCTATACGCCAAGTCCTGCCCTGTATACGTCAAAGTCCAGCGTGCCTTATATATAAGGCCACGGCCGATTGGAAAAAGCCCCACCAATCGATCTATCAATACGAAACCAATCTACTTTTTCACGTATGTTTTATCTATCGTTCTTTTCCCGCTGAGCCCTAGCAGCCCTAGGGTTTGGTTCATCTTTGCCGTTTTGCACTGAAAAGTGGCCGTCCCTCCTCTACGAAAGCGAGGGGATCTTTGTTGCTTTGCTCGTAAAGCAATCGTTCGTCGTCACGAAAGCACGATGGTTATCGTGGTGTCGCGCTGCAATTTTACGTAGCAACACAATTGGCGACTCCGCTGGGGACGAAGAAGAAGGATATACACACAATGGACACTGAACCCAAGAACGGAAGCAACTTCAACCGGGACAACATCATCGCCGTCAGGCTTGACGATCTGTCGGAGGATGATCGGCGCGAGCTTGAACAAGATGATTTGAAGCCTAGTGTGCACACACATGTAGACAAGGAAATTGTACGTACTAGTGAGTTGGCTGATGCATCCGCTGATGAGTTTACTAGAGACAGTGGGAAAATTGAAGCCATTGGTATAGAGGAGAATAGTGATGGTGTGAAGCTGCAGCAAACCGGCCGATGTAATCAGTTTGAGAAGGAAACTAATTCTGGACAAAGTACGCATGCACGGTCAGACAAGGAATTCGTTGTATCCTCACGTACTAGTCAATGGTCTAAATCGGCAAGCTCATATGCTGATTTATTCATGGGAGGTTGTGGCCCAGGAGCGTCCAAAAGTTTCAAGTCTAGCACTGGTTGGGATTCAAGCAATGTACGCGGTCAGAAATTTAAAGCTAGTAACGCACATGATCAGCAGAGAGGTGTTTCGGCCAGGGATAAAATATTTGCCATAAAAGCAGAAGTACGTCAGTACAGGCCGAGAGACTTGGGGGGCAACAGAATTAAGTCAGCTGCACCAGAGACTATACCAAGACCTCGGTGGTGTCCAACGGGACTCACGCACACTCAGAAACGGCGTGTCCATCGACTACGAGCATTTGAAATGAAGGAAGAGATAGCCAGGAAGAAGCGATTGTTCGATAGAGAAAAATCAATGGTGCCGAAGATGACATGGAGAGAGAAGCGCATTGTGGGGGAGAAGTTGCCAAAAGCTCCCAATGGAAAATATTCAAAAAAATAATACTATCCTAGCATGTCCAAGCAGGCTTGAGATAATGTGGCCGATATATTATTCCAAGTATCGCCCTAAGCAAATTTGGCCGACATATTATTTGAAATATCGCCCTAAACAAAAATAATTGGCCAATGTGCTCTTTGGACATCGCCCTAAACAAATTACATGGTCGGTGAAGTGATAAATTTCATCCTACGGTAACTGCTATAGTATTTTTGGTCAATGCAATTGTACCAAAAACAGGGGGGCTTGTGTTGATGGTATAATTTGGCTGCTAGGTATTTTATGGCCAAATTAATTTAAATGATTGTGGTCAGATTATTGGTTCACATATATATTTGCCCTTGCTGTTTAATTAAAAATGCAGGCTTGGTTGTAGATCAATACAGATTCCATAGCAACAGATCAAGCGTAGCAAAGCTGTTTACCCAGGATAAATAAATGGGATTTTGCATGGACTAGCGGCTAACGAGGACAAGTTCTGGACAGATTATGATATGATGGGCTTAAACGTGGCTGCAAAGCTGAAGGATTTTTGCATGGCTGATGAAGTTACGTAAGTAAAGGTGCAGCAACACATCATGAATGATTCCTTATTACCTAGTGTAATTAGGGACCTTGCCAGAATATTTTATTCATATATGCAAGAGTGCTTGTACGTGGATATGGCCTAGATACGTACTACAGACTAGCATGTAGATTCTGTAGGCATATACATGGTAGCCGAATAAGAAGGAGAAGTCCTGTTCGGTTTTAGTTTTGGAGTTCTATTTCTGTACGCCAAGTCATGCCCTGTATACGTCAAAGTCCAGCGTGCCTTATATATAAGGCCACGGCCGATTGGAAAAAGCCCCACCAATCGATCTATCAATACGAAACCAATCTACTTTTTCACGTATGTTTTATCTATCGTTCTTTTCCCGCTGAGCCCTAGCAGCCCTAGGGTTTGGTTCATCTTTGCCGTTTTGCACTGAAAAGCGGCCGTCCCTCCTCTACGAAAGCGAGGGGATCTTTGTTGCTTTGCTCGTAAAGCAATCGTTCGTCGTCACGAAAGCACGACGGTTATCGTGGTGTCGCGCTGCAATTTTACGTAGCAACACCATCGTATTCAGGGAACTCAGGATAGTTGTCATCATCATCTTCTTCTTCATTCTCTTCCATTAGAACCCCTCTTTCTCCGTGCTTGGTCCAACAGTTATAGCCGGACATGAAACCGGACGTAAACAGGTGGACGTGAATGACTTTTGAGCTAGAGTAATTCCTATCATTCTTACAGACACCACATGGACAACACATAAAACCATTCCGGTTGTTTGCCTCAGCCGCACGCAGAAAACTATGCACGCCATTAATGAACTGGGGAGAGCGTCGGTCATCGTACATCCCTTGCCGACTCATCTTCATTACACAACACCGAAAAGACCAAATTAATACAAGTTCATACATAAAGTTCATACACACTTATTCTCATAATTAAAACAACATAAAACTATCTAGCTAAAGCATTTAAATGCAACAACAAATACGATCAAAATCGCAACTAAGGTAATAATTGATCCAACAGCATAATGATACCAAGCCTCTTTATTAACGGCATATTTTCTAATCTTTCTAATCTTCAAGCGCATTGCATCCATCTTGATCTTGTGATCATCGACGACATCGGCAACATACAACTCCAATTTCATCTTCTCTTCTTCAATTCTTTTCAATTTTTCTTTCAAATACTCGTTTTCTTTTTCAACTAAATTTAACTTCTCGACAAGAGGGTCGATTGCAATTTCCGGTTCACATACCTCCTAGATAAAAATATCTATGTCAACTTGATGGGCATAATTGTCATAAACACGAAATGCAACAAATAGTTATAAAAGAGAATATACCACATCCGAATCATAAACCGGACGAGGGCCGACGGGGACGGATATCAAAGTCATGGCACTATGTATAACAAACAATCATACAAGTAAGAAAATTATACAAGTAACTATCTAAATCATACAAATAAGATTTTTTTATATAAAAAAGATAAGAACAAGAGGCTCACCAAGGTGGTGCCGGCGACGGGACGGTGTGGGCGATCGACGGTGGTTAGGACGGGGACGGGAAGGCACTAAGTAAACCACACCTACACATATGCAAACTAAGAAGTTAATTTGAGCTCAAATTGCATATAAATCAAATAAACTCCCACATAATTACTCCCAAACTAAAACCCACAAATCACTATACTTATAGAGCATTGCACGAGCTAATCTAGCAATGAGAGATGAAAGGACAAAGTTGCTAACCTTTGTGAACACTTGGATAGATGGGGTGCCTTCAAATCTTGACAAATCTTTGGCAAAAATGGGGGATGAGCTCGAGCAAGGGGAAGAACAGAGGAGAGAAAGGGGAAAACAGAGAGAATGGGCTCGGGCTGGACGAAGGGTTTATATAGGGACATCTTTAGTCCCGGTTGGTTATACAAACCGGGACTAAAGGTCCACCTCTAGTCCCAGTTTGTGATACAAACCGGGACTAAAGGGGCTCGTGGGGCCCCATCCTGACACCAGCCTGCCACCACCCCTTTAGTCCCGGTTTGTATCACAAACCGGGACTATAAAGTCCACCTCTAGTCCCGGTTTGTGATACAAACCGGGACTAAAGGGGATCGTGGGGGCCCCAGCCCGACACCAGCCTGCCACCACCCCTTTACTCCCGGTTTGTATCACAAACCGGGACTATAGGTACAAAATGAACCGGGACTAATGATGCCCGTGCCACCGACCGCTCCTAGCCGTTGGAACCGGGACTAATGGTCACAGTAGTCCCGGGCCATAATCAAACCGGGACTAAAGGGGCGGACGAAAGGTCTGTTTTCTACTAGTGACAGTACCTTGGCGAGGTTCGTCGTGGCGCGGCGAGGAAAGGAACGAAGGGGGAGATGACCCGAGAGGAGGAAGTGGAGGATGGGGAGTCAGGTCGGCACGAATGGACAAGCTACGGCGGCCTGAGCTGGCCTGCCCGACGCGACGAGCACGCGGTGCACAATTTCTGCATGCAGCTCACGCGGTCACCACGGGTGAATCGCGCTCTGGTGCCAGTCCAGCCGTCACACCTTGTCCAACAGGTTACTCACTGCTCAAATAGACAAGATTGGTCATTGGACAAGCCAGGAAAGGTCTAGGTTGGTCTTGGGGATCCAGAGCAGTTTCTGGACAGAAACTTGGGCAGGAAGTTGTGGTCAGAAAAATGTGCCAATCAGCTGGGAAAGTTGTCACAGGGAAATGTGGTGGGAAGGACTAGGTTCTGGTAAAATTTGAAGCCATTTGGACCTCATTTGCATACACTTCCTTTGTAATGCAAGTTTTGGTCCAGAAACTTGAGTTTGAAGCTGAACTCATCTCGCTTGGTGAAATGAGCTGAATTTGGTGTAGGGTGATGATTTGAAGATATGAAGGTACTGGAAAAATTTCAGCTCATTGCCATGAAGTTAACCAGGAAGGGAGTGATACAAGCTATCCCCTTAGTTCCATTGCCATGAAGGTCGAGAAAGAGGAAACTATTTTTGTGGAACCCAAATTCCCATTGCCAAAGGTTTAGACAGAAGGTCAAAATTATGTTAGGAACAAAGCAATGACTATCATAGACAAAAGAAATTATGCATCAGCGATCGCTTCAAAAACACCAACCCGAGGCATGCCAGGTACAATAGCAAGATCATCTATCTGTGTTATTCAACCACTTAACTACCTATACAGCACTGAGCGCAAGCCTCTATGCCTCGCACTTAAAGGAAAAATAGAATAATGGTTGGGGTTTTGAGAAGTCAAAAACAAAGAAAGTCTTGCATCAATGCAGCTGACCATTAGGCAATGGAGAAGGCCTTATGATCGATGTTAACACAAGGTGTAGTGATCGCCATGCAACTAGGATGCACATAGAGCTATGAATATATGAAAACTCTCCTAAGGACTAAGTGGGGGTGCATCCAACTTGCTTGCTCATGAAGACCTCGAGCTTTTGAGGATGCTTGTCATCGGAATATACAAGCCAAGTTCTATAGTGTAGGTTCACCACTAGTATGAAACATGAAACTCATGAAACCTTCTACTTGACAATGCATGAAGTGGTGCTACTTTGAAGCACACATGTATACGAAAAAGGATAATGGTGTTGCTACTTCTCTCTTCCTCACCTTTTTATTTTTCGTTTTTTTCTTTTTTTCTTTTTTTTGTGGCACCTTCGTGGTGCATCTTTTATTTTGTCTCTCTCATTTTTCTTTTCTTTTTTTGGTAGAAGCAACACCTTACAATGATGAATGATACACTTTACAATGACTCACTTCAACTGAATGTAATCATAACTCAAAACTGAAAACATGAGAGAAACTCTATATGATGAATGCCTCTGGCAGTGCACCAGTGTGTGCAATGATCCGGCGTAGCATAGACATCAAAAAACGGACAAGCCATAAAATATCGAGCTAGCCATACTATGATCATGCAAGGTAAATGAAAACATGTCTCTAATCATGTAATGTAATATGATGGTAGTGCATGGTGATATGCTCGGAATGGCAATGAAAATGCCATGTAGGTAGGTATGGTGGTTGTTTTGCGGAGATGTGGTGTTTTATGTGCAGGAGAAGAAGAGAAAGTCCTCCCACGGGTTTGGATGTACCCGCGAAGTATGCGCCAAGTCTCAATATGAGAGTGGGCAATGCACGGTACTGTAGAGGCTAGCAATAAAAGATGAACAGAAGTGCAAAGGCTTCGAACTTGCTTTAGTCATAAAGAACTTAAACACTACACAAGAGTATCGCGGTGTCATGTTGCATACACTAGTAGAAAACAGACCTTTTGTCCGCAGCTTTAGTCCCGGTTTGGATTTGAACCGGCACTAATGTGACCATTAGTCCCGGTTCGGGACGGGCATCATTAGTCGCGGTTCGTTCCGGACCTTTAGTCCCGGTTCGTAACACGAACCGGGACTAAAGGGGTTGTGCCAGGCTGGGGCCCCCACGAGCCCCTTTAGTCCCGGTTTGTATCACCAACCGGGACTAAAGGCCCCCCCTTTAGTCCCGGTTGGTAACACCAACCGGGACTAAAGGGTTGAGGCTTTAGTCCCGGTTGGTGTCTCCAACCGGGACTAAAGGTTGGACCTTTAGTCCCGGTTGGAAACACCAACCGGGACTAAAGGGGTTCTGAATTTTTTTATTTTTCTGTTTTTAGTTTCTGTTTTAAAATGCTTATATCTTTTAAGATATTTGATGTTTTTGAGTGATTCTTTTTGCATTAGATTCAAAATTTTGTCTAGTTTCTGTTTGTGCCATTAGTTTTCAAATTTGAATGGTTTAAATTTTAATTTGTTCAAATTTGCTTCAAACCCTAGATTGTGAATAACTTGAGTTTACAAATAGTTTTTAATTTAATTCTTTTTGCTCCTAGTCACGTGTTAGATTGTTGTCACAGTAAGATTTATTTGGTTATTTTTGGAATAATTTAAAAAAATGAAATGCCTTTGTAACAGACGATTTTCGTCCGAAACCTTGATACTTCGAAGGAGATGGTCCAGTTTGTGCACGAAGTGCATCCAGTTTTTGCCGTAACCCTCTCAACTTTTTAGCACATGCTATGTGGGTGAAATGATGATACCATGCCAACTTTCAACCTTTTCAGAGTTCATTTGTAGGGCTTTTCTATTTCAGGGTCATTTAGCTAAAAAAACATTAAATGCATGAAAAATAGCAAATGGAGTCAGAAAGGGTTGAAAATTGATGGCGTGGCTTCGAATGGTGCATACTGAACACACAAAAAGTCTGGAGTTGAAATAAGTTTAAAAAAATGAAATGCCTTTGTAACAGACGAGTTTTTGCCTAAAACCCTGATACTTCGAAAGAGATTGTCCATTTTGTACACGAAGTGCATCCAGTTTTTGCCGTAACCCTCTCAACTTTTTAGCACATGCTATGTGGGTGAAATGATGATACCATGCCAAGTTTCAACCTTTTCAGAGTTCATTTGTAGTGCTTTTCCATTTCAGGGTCATTTAGCTCAAACTGTACCCCCCCCCCCCCCGTGGACCGCCTTTTTTAGCTTTGTAGAAAATAAACGAAAATGATTAAATCTTCAAAAAATAAAATCCTTTGAGATGTAGTTAGGTTTTAGTGTCTAGTTGGTATAGAAATTTTGAAATATGAATTTTGACCTTTTTTGCAAAAAAACGCAAAAACAATGTAAAACGGCCATAACTTATGCATACGATGTCGAAAAAAAAAGTTTAATACATAAAAAAAAACTAGAGAAAAATTCGGACTCGATTTCACCCGGGTTTACCCGGTGAAGTTTTCTCAGATTCTCAAAATTCCAAAAGGAAAAAAAGTTATTTCAAATCCAAAAAAAAATAAAAAAATAAAAAAATTAATTTTTGAATTTAAAAATAAATGAATGATGTCATATTTGGATTCCTCACATTTTTCTGATAATAATGGATATATTATTTGTCGAATTTCGATTTACAGATTTAAAGATATTAATTATGTCATATTAAATGAATAAATGGCAAAAAAATGAATAAAATAATATTATTACTTATTTTATTTTCATTGAAATTCAATATTATTAGTACTTATTTTGTTTATTTTAATAATTGTTTAGAATTCAAAAAATTAAATCATGTGACATCAAGACCTAAGGGTTAACAGGATTGATAGCTTAAGATTGTCAGGAAAACAACAAGTGCAGACTTGGAAACTAGTGGAGATAGAACCTGAAAGTTAAGCGTGCTGGGGCTGGAGTAGTGAGAGGATGGGTGACCGGTCAGGAAGTTAGACGATTTGGAATGAGTGTGGAGCAGTGAGGAGGGGTGATTAGAGAATAAATTATCAATTAATTCAAAGATTTGAAAATCAGAAAAAAAATAAAAACAAAAAAAAATTCAAAAAAAAAATTTGAAAAAAAAAATTCCAAAAAAAAATATCAAAAATTTTTCCTTTAGTCCCGGTTGGTGTTACCAACCGGGACTAAAGGGGAGCCTTTAGTCCCGGTTCGTGTTACCAACCGGGACTAAAGGCTCCCATTTAGTCCCGGTTGGTAACACCAACCGGGACTAAAGGTCCTGCACCCCCCGTCGCAGACAGCGCCACGTGGTGGGCCTTTAGTGCCGGGCCGTGTTGAACCGGCACTAAAGGGGGGGGGGCCTTTAGTCCCCACCCTTTAGTGCCGGTTAGAGAACCGGCACTAAAGGCCCTCCCCAACCGGCACTATAGGTCATTTTTCTACTAGTGATAAGACTCAAAAGCTATGTACCCCGAGGGGATAGTTTGGCGGGAATAACCCCGTTAAGCGTCCCGAATCAAGCAAAGATGCTGGGTTCATCAGCAAAAAGCCTCTACAATCATTCAATCGCTAATCAAGCCACCACTAGAGTCCCCAACTTAAGTTATTAGGTGAAAGAAAGGCAACAGTTCAAAGGACTCCTTTATTGGGTTTTTGATAAAAAGAACATGGCAATGTTTTTCAGAAGATAACAAGATTTCCACATGCTAAGTAAAACAAATGCAAAGCAAGCATATCAAAACAGCGGGACACACTAATGCATGAAAACCATATGATCAAGAGCATTACACAAGACACTACACATGTAAAAGTAACCTCCCCACGCTTAGAACTAAACTAGGGAAAATTACGAAAATAGAAAGAAGGTGCAGTTATTAAAAGAGAGCGTGAGAAGTGGTTACCTCCCCTAAGCTTAATTAAGCAAAGGGTTAGATACTTTTACCATTGAGGTGCATACGACCTCTCTTCTAATAGGCATGGACCTTTGTTCATGTGATCTCCTTGTCGTGGTCCGGTGGCTGCCCTCCGATAGAACCTGCTAAAAACGAAACTAAAAGAAAACAAAATATTTTTGTGCTTTTATGGTTTTTCATTTTTTTATAGCACAGAGGATTAGCAACACAAGTCATAAAAATATTTGTCTCAACAAGACGGTTCATCTACCTAAGCACCTCGCTTACGACGATAAACTAAGTCTACGAGTGGATCCTCTCCTAGTTTGGGATGAAGTGCATGCGAGACAAGATAAAAACACAAGTGTGCAGCTCCTAGGTGCCTAATTAAAAGAGAGATCTCACTTAAGGTGAGACTCACTACTAAACAACTTTTATTTGAGCGACGTTCATATTGGAAAACATTACCGGGCACTTGTGGTTGAAGTTCGTCACATTGAAGCAACCAAGTGGCTTCTGTGGGTTTGGTACGGTTGGCACCATACCGTACATGTCACCACATAAGGTCCAAACCTCTGCGAAAATAACACACGAAATAAAAACATCGATTCGGTATACGAACGGAGTTCGTATACCCAACCGGCAAAAAGAAATAAGCGAAAACATAGTTGCTACAGAGAATTATTGCCTACAGAGTTTCAAAGGTAATTAAAACTAATTACAGAGAAAATAATCGGTTAGAAAATACCTCGGTGACCTCAGACTTCAAAAATAAATCAGATTGAGGTATTTTTGCCCTCATACGACCGCGTGTACGACCGGGTGCGGTGTATGACACGCCGTCGTGAGCTTTTGTAGACAATGCCCAACATCACCCTCTAGTATGAGCGCGCGTACGAGCGCGAGCGCTCGTATGGTACACCATCTTTTGCTCTGGAAATTTCTTTGTCGGGGTGGACATTGCATACGAGCGCACGTGCGAGCGCGAGCGCTCGCACGGTACGCCGTCGTTCACTCTTTGAAGATGCTCCTTTGTGGTCGCCAGGTCATATGACCGCGTGTACGAGCACGAGCGCTCGTACGGTAGGCCGTCTTTTGCTTTGGACTTCTTGGTGCTTGCGGCCACGAGCTCATACAAGCGCGTGTACGACCATGGTGGTCATATGCTACGCCGTCTTTTCTTCTGGGGCTGCAGAACTACATGAAAAAATTTGTGCTTTCTCCTCACGTTAGGCACATAGCAATATTGCAATAAAAATGATAGGAGGTATGCAACAAAATACAAGCTACCGACATGCCATAAATTTTACCAATGAAAACTATTCCGAAATCAACTCAAATAGCAACTATTCAAAATAAAATAAAAGTGCCAATGCAAGCATGAGTGCAGCTGGACTCAAGACACAAAACTAAGAAAGACACCTATGGACTTCCAGGTTACCCGGCATTGCTTTCTTTATAGCCATATACCTAGGCTTCGGTGCTCCATTAAGTTACTCACCGGGATCCCAAGGGATGTCAACCCTGAGTGTATGTCTTACCTCCGACCAGGGTTAGAAGCACCTCATAGCAAAGTCTGGTCGGAGTCATACCCGCTTACGGTGCATCGGCATCATGTAGGTAAATATGTCCTCACACTCAAGCGAGAACCAATGCACCAAGTGGGGTGAGCATGTCTCCTTATACTTCTGCAACAAAAGAGTTAGAGACTTATATGTATAACTTGAAATTTTACCTTGGTTACCTTTGTAGGGGAACACTTCATAAAATTCTTTATTTGGAGTGGGTAGTTCAACACTCCCTAATGGTTTCCCCTGCTCAACAAATTCGTCCAACAAAGCACAGCTTAACATTAGCACAGATGAATCAAAAGTATTTTCCTCCTCTAGTTTGTCATTATCGCTAACACTAATATAATAATCATCATCCTCAACTTGAGGGTGACTTTCCTGCATGGAAGATTCGTTAGCATCAAGTTCCTCCAAACTAGAGTCATCATCATACTCTTGTTCCTACAGATTAGTATCATCTTGCAATTTTTCTCCATCGCGAAGATGTTCTTGACAAATATAAATTATTGAATCCACCTTACAGTGTATCCAATCAAGTATTTACCCTTACTGCGAGCTTGAACCATTTCGATCTCCAAAAATAGCATCTCTACACTTGTCCGCAACACATACCAGATGATATCCGCGGTGGCATTAATCTTACTATTGTTGTAAGATGCTATCACCTCATCATAGGTCTTTGTGCATTGGAAATCAATATGTTTTGGAGACTAGCAATATCTGCATGAAACTTGATACAGAGAACATAACATATATCCACATGTGTTTAATAAGTCTAGCAATTCTCTAGTATCCATATCAATCATGCGGTTTTTAAGGGTTGCCTCGTCAAGAAATTGATTGAGTGTGTGCAAAAAGCTACCGTCAGAAGTGGGAGATTGGGACGGGTGATCAGTACATTCCTCTTCTTTCTCTTCCTCGCTGCTCTCTTCTTCTTCTTTGCATACTTGTTCATCCTAGATAGGTTGTTCTTTGTTGTCCCCATCATTTTTCTGCAAGTTAGTTTCTTGTTTGCATATTTCAAGTAGTCTTACCAATTCTTGCATCGCAGCATCAATATCGGGGGCTGTTGATTCTTCTTGGTGTACAACCTTTTCTTCTTTAGTAGCCAAACAAGGTAGACTTGTATCATCTCTAGTCCATTGTTGCAATATTTCCTGAGTACTCATCTCAGAAGACATGATAAGCAGTTTTTTTATTTAAAGGGAAAAACAGAAAGATAAATAACAACGAGCAAAATAAAACTAAGTGCGAGCGGGAAGGCAATGACCAGCGCTATGCTCCTCGGCAACAGCGCCACAAAAGCTTGATGACCTGCAAGGGCACAGGGCTATTGCATTTCGTGATAAGTAAGTGTTGAATCCCACAGGGAGCGAATAGGAAGACACTACCAACCCCGCAACTACGTTGTCTGCGTAGCCACGTTCGCACCCAAACCGTAGTTTGGAAATAGTCTATTCTATCGATTGCTAGGAAAGCGAGAATAAAAGGAGTTTTAACTAAACTACAAGTTAGAACACGGAAATAAACTAAGTTAGAACATAAAGTAAAAAGGGGGTTTGTAACTGTAGGATTGAATAGAACGAAAGGCGGTGTCTAGGCTTCGGTCTCACTAGTACTAGAGGGGCATCTTAGTGGCACTGGCGTACTAGTACCGTATACGTGCAGGTGATTACAAGATCACAAGAAAGGACGTCTCCCAACATTACGTGCAACACAAGTAAATACTAGATCATGCCACAAAGACTAATTTTGCATACTAGATCATACCTCAACCTAGAATCGGATCAATCACTCAAACATAGATGAATAGACACACAAAGAGGGATGATTCATTGATGTCATCAACATGTTAAATCTTACAAATTACAGGTGTGAAGATGGAGAAGGAGAGGGAGATGTCTTCGGCGCGCACAGCCTAGCCAGGACCAGCGCCGGTGACGGTGGTGGTGATGACGGCGCCGCCTTCTCCTCCTCTTGTGCGGTGTGGTGGAGATGGAACTGTGGAGGGAGAGGCCTCCCCCAAGGGGGAGAGCCTCCCGGCGGCTGCCCGGAGTTATGGTGGATGATGATGGCTAATTGTGGTGGCTAGGGTTGGAGGTGTTTATATAAGAGGCCTTCTCGGGTCTCCTCCATTGATGTAGATCCTTCTCCTCCATCCAAGGGCTCTAGATGAGCCTTATCATCTCCCAAAACCTTCCTTATTGTCCAAGGATCTCGTGGGAACAAATGGGGACGAAATCGGTAAAGAATCCCGTCTGAAAGGGCAACTTTCGAAGCTGCATGCATGTCATACGACCATCCATACGACCATGTGTGGTCGTATGGAACGCCGTCGTTCATTCTGTCCTCCTCTAGTGTTTTGGCCGCCATTTCTTCATACGGACTCTGATTTTGACATTCTTGGGCTCGTTGGATTCACGAGAGAAACACCGATCCATTTCTGGTCTTAGATCTTGATTTTGAGCACTTTGGAAAAAAAAATCACTTTTCCCGCCCTCCGAAATGCCTAAGTCTGGTACTGTAAGTCCTCCGTATTGAACTCGTCCTTGGTCCTTTCATCGTGCTTGGTCCTAGGTTGCTCCAAAACACCTGTAGACACAAGAAAACAAACAAAACTAATAAAAACCAAATAAAATACTAAATGTGCAATGCTCACAAGGAAAAGTGTAAAAACTGGTAAACATGCATAATGGACAACTATTTGGTTCATTGGGGCATAATATATAGAGAAAACATGCAACAAATGAGCTATAAAAATGCTTAAAATATAGAGCCATCAGACGGTGGCGAGGGCGGGTGTAACAGCCCTAACTATGGTAATGTAATTAGCCTAATTAAGAATGACATGTCATCATATTTATTTTATTATAAATTGAATTAATAATTAATTAGACCCTCACATTTTTATTAAAAGGCAAAACCCAAAAATATTTTCCAAAATGTCCAAAAATATTTTATCAAACCCCAAGACTTGGCTAGGACCTCAACTTTGCTAGGTGGGTTCTTCCCAAATTTTTGTGGATTAAAAAGGATTTAAAATTTGGATTTTTGGATTAGATTGTAACTATGATGAATTGAGCAAATAAATTGAAACAGATAAAATACAAGTCCAAAAATTCTGGAAATTATTGTGTGGTTTTGTTTAGGTGTAGATAGGCTGTACAAAAAGTTTCAGAAAAGTTGAAGCACATTTGATCATCAAATAATTGCAAACAGCAACTAAACAGAATTCCAGAAAAAGAAAAAGATAAACAGAACTATGTACTAAGGCCCACTAGCTATAGTAGCTAGCCCGGCCCGGCCCAGTGTGACAGCGTTGTCTTCCTCTAGCTGTCGGCTGCGCGCACGCACGCGCTCGCCCTCGCCGGCCGATGCACGACGCATGCCTCTACAGGAGCTCATGGAGGAGGTAGATAAGGTTGCCCTCATCCTCGCCGACAAACCCTAGTCCCCCATTTGTCCCCTCTCTCACTCTCTCTCGTTGATCTGGACGTCGTCCGAGCCGCCGTCGCCATGACCGACCTCAAAGTCGTGGCTAGCCGCCGCCCCGCGATGTGAGACCTTATCCAGGAGAACCACCGTCTCGCCGTCTTCGTCTGCGCGTGCTGGATTGGATAGAGAAGCCACAATGCCGACACCCGGGATGATCTTCTCCGACTACGGCCGCCACATGTCTCCGTCGATTACACCGCCGTCAGTGCACCACTGGCCTCACCGAGCACACCATCGAGCTCAGGGTGAGCTCATGCACCTCCCACTCCTCATCCCGGCCTCGGTCGCTTCATCTGTTCGTAGATCCACGAGCGCCGCCGTCGGCCGCTGCGTGACGTCATCGTAGTCGTCATTGCCGGTCACCCTAGCTCGCGTCCGTGCCATCGCTGGATGCACCATGTTGGCCGCATCCCGTAGCACTTTCTCCTAGGCCAAATGGTAGCCGGGAGCACCAGTTTCGTGAGTCGCCGCCGTGCTGTGTGGTCGCCGGGGTGCACCCGCGTGCCACCGGCGTTTAAACCAGCCATGTGCCACTGACTAGTGGGCTCTAGGCCATTAGGTTAACTTAATTACCAGTTTAACACTAATCACCTCACTCATAGTCACAGACCAGTGGGCCCCTTCAACTAATTAACCTGTTAAATCAATCCTAATTAAATGAGACACTCACATGTGGACCCCATGTGTACAGTAGCCCTGTTGACCAGTCATCAGCTGACTCTTGACTGTGCTGACTCGGCACCTGACCCCACCTGTCATACTCACAGGCTAACCACTTCCTAGGTAACAAAAGTATTTTAGGAATTAATTTCGAATTAAAATAAATTAGAAATTCCAGAAAACCAATTAAACTTCAAAAATTCATAACTAATTCAAAAAAATATTATTGATATATGAAAATTAATCAGAAAAATGTGTAGATTCCAAATATGTCATTTTAATGCATGTTAAAAACCATTAAAATTCTGTTTAGGACTAAAACACTAATAGGTCAATTTCCTTTAATTATTTGGAGTTGGGAAAATGCCCTTTAGGTCATTCCCACTTCAATTAAATTGGCTAACATTGCATTAGATTAAATCAGCACCACCAATTGCCATGTCATTCATCCATGCGTTGAGCATTGCAATGCCATATTATTTATTGTTCTTTTCTCTCTTTTCCGATGATTGCTTCTTATCGATAGATCCCGCGACTACTTTAGAGTACGACTACACTTCTGAGGAGCAGTACCAGCCTGCCGAGCAGCAAGGCAAGCAAAACCCCCTTGATCATTCCGATATCGCCTATGCTTTCTCCCTTATTCATGCATTGGAGTATCGCTTCAGTTGTCTGTTCGATAGTTGTTACCTATTTTGATGCATGGCCTATCCTTGTCACCTGTTGTTACCTTTACCGTTTATCCTAGCGTGCCTAATGCCTAGTAGATGCTTGTGTTATCATCATGTTGGCCCTACATTCTTATCGTGTTTAGCTATGCTTAGCGTGTTGGGCAATGATCCATCCGGGCTTGATGAATCACCGTGGTAGTTGCACATGATACATGAGATGGTATATGATATGATATGATCTAGACATGATGATTGGATTGGAGTGTGCTTCAGGAGATAATTATAATAAACATGACTAAAAAGGCAAAGGTGGGAGGCCGTGTGGGAGAGCATGGTGATTTGTTCCACTTAAGCCACCCTAGGACCCGAGTTCTGGTTATATTGATCCAAGTATATACGCGCTAACCACACGTGGGTAATGGTTTATGGGGCCCCCTTTGACTTGGTACCTTTTACCTCAGGCTTTTCCGAGAGTCACACATAGATCGGGCTTTCCATTTGCATGCAGGTATAGATGAAGACTGAAGACTGCTGATGTGATGGTGGTATGGTTTCATCTAGGTGCAGCACGGCGGGCCAAGTGTAGTCTCATCCGAGAGAGGTGGGCTTGGGTCCCGGCCATGTGCACAACGTTTGGGACTGCATCAGGATTACGGCCGGACTCATTATTGCGGATAGGATTTAGTCTCAGGCGGGTGACTCCCTGGATTAGTTTGTAGCGTAGGGGCTATGTTGTGTCAATCACCCTCTGTCGGTACACAATTTGTAGTGTGCTAACTGATCTGGTGTAAAAGGTGATCGTGCGTGTTGGGTACATTTGCACCCCTGAAGGGTTAAATCTATTTGAATATCCATGTCCACGGCAAAGGACGACTTGGAGATTGTGGATCTATCATAGCATAACTTCAACGGTTACTTTAATAAAATTGCCAACATAGTCTGAGTGCCAGGGATCGCTTCCTCGCATGGTAGTCAAGGGAGGGTCCATGGTAGTGTATTGCTGTGGTGAGTAGATGGACTCGTGTGTGCTCTCTTATCTAGTATACCAGGAGCTGGTAGTCATAAGATCCTTTGACTTCTTATCTATTCTGGCTTTTTGCAATATAAGTACACAGATATACCCCCTCTTTGATACTGATGCATATGTGTAGATAGTTCTGATGTAAGTCTTACGAGTACAGTTGAGTACCCACCTTGCTTTATCATTCTTTTTGACCCGGATGCTACTGTCGGGACCCGAGATCTAAGACATACAAGTCTAGCCGCACTAATCAATCAGGAAGCCGGGATTAGTACTCAGGCAATATCAGCCGGTATCGAAACTGTTCCGCTCTGTATCAGAACCGGTCCTGAGCACCAATATTAGGGTTCAGACATGGCGGCCTGTATCGGTATGGCTCGCAGCCTGTACGGGCTGGACCTGAACCCCAACACTCATATTTGACTGAGCTGAAGCGCTACACCTGGCGTGGTGTAGTAGGAACTCCCGAGCTCTCAGTCAAACAGAGTCACCAACCCAAATAGCTGAGTCGAAGTGCCACACCCGGAGTAGTGTGGTTGGAACTCCCAAGCTCCCAGCTAAATGAGTTATAACATCCTGAATCAACGAATGCTAGCAAGTGTATATGAAAGATTCCAAGACCCTACTCACAACGTGCACTTTATAAACATACACGCAGCATGCACCCCGTGAGGGCGAAACAGCCGGCAACACAACACAACTCTACGACCAAAGCATACATATACAAAGGCTCATACATGAGCAGAGATAGCAAATATATCACACAAAGTTCACATGACCCAACATTACATCAAGCAGAAAGCAACATATGTCTGAGTACAGAACAAGTTTAACAAATGCCTTAAGAAGGCTGGAACAAAAGCAAACGACCCTCCCAAAGGCATAGGCTCCTGTCTGGGACCTCCAAACTACTCGGCGACGTCGAACTCCAAGTAGTAACCTACGTCGGGATCACCTGCTCCCCAAGTGCTACTGTCTGAATTGCAGCATCTGGGTCAATGAGAAAAAGAATAATAAAGTAACGGTGAGTACTCATCCGAAGTACTCGCAAGACTTACATCAGATCTATCTACAATATGCATCGGTATCAAAGGAAAGGGGTATATCTGTGTACTTGTACTGCAGAAAGCCAGAGTAGATAAGAAGTCAAAGGAACTTATGACTACCCGATATCTGCTACAATATGAGTAAGCACACACGAGTCCATCTACTCACCACATCAATACACCACCATGAATCCTCCCTCTACTACCCTGCGAGGAAGAAATCCCTGGCACTCACATTAAGTTGGCAATTTTATTATTAGAGTAACCAATAAAGTTATGCTATGAACGGACCACAATCTCCAAGTCGTACTTTACCGTGGACACAACTATTCGAATAGATTTAACCCTGCAGGGGTGCACCACATTACCCACACGCTCGAACGCCACTAGTATTAGCACACAACCATTAGTATGCCGGCAGAGGGTGATCGATACGACATAGCCCTACGTCAAACTAATCCAGGGAAGTCACACGCTGGGTCTATATCCTAACCACAAAGGCGAGTTCGGCCGTACTCCCGATGCAGTCTCATGCATTGCGAGAAGGGACATGACTCAAGCCCACCTCTCCGGATGGTACTATGCTCGATCCGCCATGCCGCACCTAGATGAAACCACACCACACCACATCACATCAAAGTCTCAGTCTTCATGTCCATTTTCTGTACCTGCAGCCACACATACGCAAATGGAAAGCCCGAATCTATGTGACTCCTGGAAAATCCGAGGTGAGGAACTACGGCGCAAAGGGCCCCATAACCATTATCCCACGTGCGGTTAGTGCATATAATTCTTGGATCAATATAACCAGAACTTAGGTCCTAAGGCGGCTTAAGTGGAACAACCCACCATGGTCTCCAGCACGGCCTCCCACATTTGCCTATTAAGTCATGTTTATTTAATTAAATCCTGGAGCACACTCCAATCCGATCATCATGTCCATATCCATCATCTCATATGCCAACTCATGTATCACCTGCAACTACCACGGTGATTCATCGAACCCAGATGGGTCACCGCCCAACACGCTAAGCATAGAAAGACATGACAAGAATGTAGGGCCAACATGATGATAACACAAGCATCTACTAGCCATACTAGGATAATAGGTAAAGGCAACAAGGACAGGCCATGCAAAGGTATAGGTAACACTATCGAACACACAACTGAATCGATACTCTAATGCATGAAAGAGGGAGAAAGAATATGTGATATCTGGATGACCAAGGGGGTTTTGCTTGCCTTGCTGCTCGGTAGGCTGGTACTGCTCCTCAGTGTAGTCGTCATACTCTATGGCAGTCTCAGGATCTCTCTATAAGAAGCAAATACCAAAAAAGAGAGAATGAACAATAAATATCATGGCATTACAATGTCCACACATGAATGCATGGCATGGCATAATATGGTGCTGATCTACTCTATTGCAAGGTTATACAATTTAATTGAAGTGGGAATTGCATATGTAGCATTTCCCCAACTCCAAATATTTAGTAAAAATTGTCCTATTAGTGTTTTATACCTAAACAACATTTTAAGGGTTGTTAACATGCATGAAAATGACATATTTGGAAACTACACAATTCTGATCAATTTTCATACATAATTTACATTTTTCTGAATTAGTATGAATTAGTTATGAATTTTTGAAGTTTAATTGATATTCTGAAATTTCTGATATTAATTTAATTCCAAATTAATTACTAAATACTTTTGTTACTAAGGTTAGCTAGCCTATGTGTCTGATAGGTAGGGTCCAGTGGCTGAGTCAGCAGTCAAAGTTGACCTGGGTCAAACCGGCAGTGGGACCCACTGGTTAGTGTCCCATTGGGGTGATTAGTGGCTAATTAGGCACCACGTCAGTGCCACGTCGGCGAGGGGAACATGGCAGTGACCACTTCAGGCGGCGGCGTCCATGGCTCTCGCCGCTCCGGCGACCAAATCGGTGACGGGGGCTATCGTTCGAACGTGCGCAGCGAGGCGCGTCGTCCTGTGCAAGCGGCATGAGTGGGGGTGGTTAGGAATGACGGCAACAATGACAACTGATGGCGGTGGCGACATGGGTTCGACAGAATCGACCCTACAGGCACGGATCCATCGATCTAGTGAGCTAGGTGGCGTCCTAGCGAGGTCATGAGCACGGTGATGACCTTGGTTGTCTTGGAGGTGGTCGGCATTGACGGCAAGAAGCATGGCGACGATGACAGAATGCCGGCCAGTGCATGGCTACTGCTCGAGTTTGAGCTCGAATCCAGGGGCAAAAGGCGGCGGTGCTCACTGTGGTTCTCGCGGAAGTCTCGGGGAAGCCGGGGGAGGTCGAGGACGAGCGGATCGACGGCGAGAAGTAGCGGACCTCGTCGGTGCAGATGGATGCTGGCGTCGGCATTGCGGCTTCCTGCTCCAATCTAGTGCGTGTAGACGATGTAGGCGAGGTGGTGGTGCTGCTAGACACGTGCTCAGGCAAAGAGGAGCTCGGTGCCCACGGTGATGAGGTCGTCCATGGCGACGGTTGTTCGGTCGTCGACTGGCTCGATGAAAGCAGCACGAGGGGAAAGGACTGAGGGGGCTAGGGCTCGCCTGGGGGTCGAGGGCAACCTTATGGGGCTCTCCTGGCGCTCCTGTGGTGGCACGCATCGCGCATCTGTCGGCGAGAGCGCGCTCCGGCGCAGGCGCAGTCGACAGTTGGAGCTTCATGATGACTGTAGCTTAGGCCGGGCTGGTTTGCTACTGTTGCTTTTGGGCTGCAAGTGCACAGTGTAGTTTGTTTTTATTCTTTTCTGTGATTGCTTTAGCTCCTGTTTTTGATTTGTTTGAGACATCAAAAAATTTCAAATTGGTTGAAACTTTCTGTATAATTCAACAACACCATTACCAAGCCATATACCAATTTTTAGCATTTTTCAATTTGTATTTATTTTGTTGGGATTTAATTGGTCCAAGTTAATAGGGTCACAGTTTAATCCAAATACCCTTAAATCCGTAATTTTTTTGGGAAGAACCCACATGGCTAGATGAGGTGATAACCAAGTCTTGAGATTTAATAAAATGTTTTGGATATTTTTGGAAAATATTTTTAGGTTTGCCTTTTAAATAGTTTTTGAGAGTTGAATTAATTCCAAATTCAATTTAAATGAATGCAACTGTTTTAACATGGCAACATTAATTAAGAAAATGACAGTACCATTACATAGGGCTGTTACAACTGCAAATCAGATAGTGGCATTTGGGAGCAGGTAATCTCATTGCAGGAGCTTGACGCCGACGAGTAGTTTGGAGGTCCCAGACTGGAGTCTGTGACTTGTGGGAGGGTCGTTTGCTTTTGTTTTCAGCCTCTTAGGCATTTGTTAAACTTGTTTCGCTTTCCGCTTGATGTAATGTTGGGTCATGTGACCTCTGTGTGGTATAATTGCTATCTTTGCTCATGTACGAGTTTTTGGATATATATATATATGCTTTGGTCGTAGAGTTGTGTTGTGTTATCGGTTGTTTCACCCTCACGGCGTGCATGATGCGTGTATGTTTATAAAGTGTATGTTTATAAAGTGCATGTTGTGAGTAGGGACTTGGAATCTTTGATATACACTTGCTAGCATTCGTTGATTTGGGATGTTATAACTCATTTAGCTGAGAGCTCGGGAGTTCCTACCACACTACTCTAGGTGTGGCGCTTTGGCTCAGCTATTTGGGTTGGTGACTCGCTTGACTGAGAGCTCGGGAGTTCCTACCACACTACTCCAGGTGTGGCGCTTCGGCTCAGTCAAATTGAGTGTTAGGGTTCAGGACCAGCCTGTATAGGCTGCGAGTGGTGCCGATCAGGCCGCATTGTCTGAACCCTGATATTGGTACTCAGATTTGGCCCTGAGTGCTAATCCCGGCTTCCTGATTGATTAGTGCGGCTAGACTTGTGTGTCTTAGATCCCAGGTCCCAAAGCAGGGCCGTTGGAGGCGGCTGGGGAGCTCGGGGAAGAGCGGTCAAGTGCGGGGGAGGCGACGGTGCGCGGGCTCAATGGGCTCAGTCGGGGCCGGTGGCGAGCACGAGGGCGACCAGGGCCGGGGCGGCGCAGTGGACCTCGGGGCATGGGAGGCGAGGGCCGGTGAGGTTGACGCCAGGGTAGAGAGAGAGAGAGAGAGGGGGGGGGGTCGAACCACGAGTGAGAGATTGACAGAGAAAGGGGATCAAGCCGGGTGGGGGTTATGAGGTAAGTTGCCAATTTTTCTCGGTCCTCCCCTCTGCCCCTCTTGCTCTGAGACCTAGCCTTCGAGCTATGGCCGCTCTGTATGCCGGCCATCGAGCCGTGGTTGATTATGTGATGGTGGACTGTTATGATTTTGGTGACGATTGTGTGCAGCTATTATTTCCCCTACTGTTTGCTTAGGTAATTTAATTAGGATGACATGTTTTGCTTCCCTATTGATGATTCTAGGCTGTTGGATGATGCCAATTGGGATGACATGTTGTCTCTAGGTTTCTCCTGGAGTCAATATAATGCTAATTTTCATATTGGAGCCTTTAATCATGCTACTGTATTTCTGAATCTACATGATTTAGGGTTTTGTATTCCCTTTGACATGATACTATGTGTCTATCTCTAGTCATTATATAGACCAGAACGGATTTATTATGCTTGGTCTTGGCCTAGCTTATCTGGGTTCACGATGGAATCATGGTTTAATTCTGTTTTGTTCTGTTAAATTTTGTCTTACGAAATGGAAAACAGCGATCACCTAATGAGTATCAACACTGCATTAAAAAACAGCAGCGGCTTCTATTTAGGTTGTCTTGAAGCTAGGGTTTATTTATCAGTTCCTTTTGGCATATCTATCAATATTCTGCCTTTAGAAGCTCCATATAAAATGGCTCTTGTATGAATGACCTATGTTGCTGCATCATAAAATGTGTTTGGCTCTATCTGATTCCTAGCTTGCACTCTTTGCTTAAAAAAATGAAGCGTGATGAATGATTCCTGCCAAAACTCATTATATGTTTAAAACGCTGATTTTTTTTCCAGTTATTACAAAATCAGCGGTAGATTATGCATCACTATGCATTTGTTTTTAATTTTTTTGACATATTCCCTTTTTTTTTCTCGTTGCCCGGGATGTTTGCCAGGAACTAATCTTGATGTATGACCAGGTTGGTCCTGGTGTCGCGTGCATGCGGACCTGGTCCTCTCGTCGGCGCGACCTGGTTGTTCTCATCGCAGTCTCCGACGATAGTTGTTGGGTGCCCGCTGTGGCCTCCCACACGTGCGCTGTTGAATGCTCGATTCAGTGCCCGTTGCTTCGTTCGCGTGGGCCTCCCGCCATGCGACAGAGGCGGCGGTGCTGTACGGCCTCGGCTACAACCATTCTGGTAAGTTCCTGGTTTTTCTCGGTCCCTCCTTTGCCCCCCTTGCTCTGGGACCTAGCCTTCGAGCTATGGCTGCTCTGCGTGCCGGTCATCGAGCCGTGGTTGATTATGTGATGGTGGACTGTTAAGATTTTGGTGATGATAGTCTTCCAGTTATGACCTTCCCTACTGTTTACTTATGTAATTTGATTAGGATGACATGTTTTTGTTCCATGTTGACAATTCTAGGTTGCTGGATGATGCCTAGTTATCTCTGGGTTGCTCCTGGAGTCAATATTATGCTCATGTTCATTTTAGAGCCTTTAATCATGCTACTGTGATTCTTAGTTGATAGGATTTAGCGTTTTATATTTCCTTTGGCGCGGTACTATCTATCTCTAGTCATATTATTGATAACAGATTTATTATGTGTGGTCTTGGTCTAGCTTATCTGGGCTCATGATGGAATAAAGATTCCATTTTCCTGTAGCATGGCTATGTGTTGATCAATCTCAAATATTGTTATGCTATCATTTTGTGTTGTGTCCATTAGAGAGAGACCTGACTCCGTTGTTTGAATTTTACAAGAGAGCATAGGTAAGGGGAAAAAAAGAACCTGTAAGTCATGGTTGTTACAGGCTGAGGGAACTTGATACACTCAAGGGACACGTGGAGTCGGTTGTCAAGCTGAAGGATCTCGACATTGAGACCATCCAGCAGTCTGTAAACAGTGTGATGGTCTGGCTCCCATTACTGCCTCCTCGGCTACAACTACTTTGGTGAGTCGCTGGTTCCTCCTCTGTTTGGTCTGGGAACTAGCTTTCGAGCTATGGCCATGTTGTGCTCTGCTCTGGCCATCAAGCCGATGATATAGTGCTTGTGGTCTGTGGTGGTAATCAGTGGCCTATGGTGCTATGTTGTTATTGTTGACATGTAATGTTTAGGCTTAGTGATATTCGCTCCGTTAATGATCATGGCTTCGGTTTGTGGATGGTTAGGCTCTGAGTAACTGGATGTCATGGTTATCATCTCTGTTTATGCAAGAATTTGGAAATTGCTACTATTTACTTAGGCTTTCTAAATAATCTTAGATGTCTCAACAGTGCTATTCTGCCCCTGTTTTCAGGTTATATATGCTATGTATAATGAACTGGAGAGATATATTCTATGCTACTGTTTGATAGCAATCAATTTGGGATAAGAACAATAGCATCATGTTGGTCTTTGGTTGTGGTTTATCTATTTAGATTCTAGCCATAGATATTTATGAGATTCCTACCGTGCAGTTCATAGATTCATATTATACTAGATAGTAGCTTAGCTTCTGTTGGTATTTACATAAATACTCTATGCTCTTAGATGAACACTAAAACACCTGCTCTTAGATTTGGTAATGGCTCAATTACTAACCCATCATGGTTTAGGTTCAGTTTCTAACTGTCAAGAACATGATGTTTTGTCTCCTTGTTTCTAGAGTTTGATGAAGAACTGTGGTACTGGAACTTACTGGGTTGTCTAGTTGGTACTGTCTACTAGATGATATTTGATTTATAGTCCTTTTTACAAAGGCATGTGTAGTGTAGGTGCCGTGCAATATGTATTTCTTAGATGATCACGGATGTTCTCTTCTTGAATGGGTTCCAGAACATAGCTATTGTTTTTAATTCTGGTTTGGTCACTATTATGATTGCTTAAACTATCCGGAGTAGCTCCTATTACCAAGTATATGTGTCGTGCATAGTGTTTATCTACCCTGAAGAGAGATGCTTACATTCTTAAGAGCCATGGACCTTTCCTCACTTATATTTTGTTAGCATGCACCTCTGTTTTGTTTTGTGTTATGTTCATTAGAGAGAGACCTTACTCAGTTATTTGCATATTACAGGAGATCATAGCTAAAGTTAAAAAAAAACTTGGCATCGGCTCCCACGACTGCCTCCTCGGCTGCTACTGCTTAGGTGGGTCCCTGGTCTCTCCTTCCTCCTCTGCCTGCTCTGGGACCTAGCCTTCGAGCTATGGTCGTACTGTGCTCTCCTCCAGTCATCGAGTCGATGATCTAGTGCTTGTGGTCTGACGTGATGGTCTGGCCTATGGTGCTATGTTCTTACTGTAGACATGTTCAGGCTTAGTGATTTGCTCTCTGTTACCGATCATGATTATGTCTTGGAACGATCATGATTCTATCTTGCAACTGGACTATGGTGCTATGCTGTTACTATTGACATCTTCTCACTTATTTTGTCAGCATCTTTGTCTTGTGTTGTGTTCATTAGAGAGAGCTGACTCGGTTCTTTGATATATTACAGGAGAGCTTATGTAAAGAAAAAAAAACCTGGAAGTCATGGTTGTTACAGGCTGAAGAAACAAAGCCTGCAAAGTCCGACTAAATCTGGAAGTAATCTGAAAAAGAAATTCAAGAAAAACAAACTAATTGACTTTAAAGACACTAGAACTTATTAAAAGGACACGTGCAACGGATGAAGAAACAAAGCCTGCAAAGTCCGACTAATATAGAAGATTTGATGAGTTGCTCACTACACAAAGAGGTTCCATAGCACTAACTGAAGAACCACCGTCGCCTCTTTGGTTTACTATAAATACAAAACCAGTTCCTGTGAATGCCCTCAACAAGATGGATATTACTTTCTGTTTCTTCGTGAGTTCAATGTTAAGGAGATTTGCTATAGCAGATACAGATAATTACAGCCACCTGTCCATTACAGTAGTATTCTGTTCTATATGTTACCTTTTCCTCTTGTTGTACTCCCTGGATCTCAACAAAGTTTGTGCATGCCAATCTGATGAACCGGCCGAAAAGCAAGAAGTAAACGCATGCAGGAGAAGTAGGGACCGATGGTAACAATAATTCAGTTAGTTGCCTTGCTACCAGGAAGTTTCTCAGGAAAACAATGATGGATGAACCATGCATGCATGCGTCTGACAATCAAACAGACAATTGCATGCATGATAAACGTGAATAGGATTTCTTTTGTGAGAAACACCTATAACTTTATTCATACTTATAATCATTACATGTACAATGCTTTGGATACAAGATCCAAAAAATTACAAAGTAATTCCTACAGCTAAGAATTACAATAAAACCTCTTGGAGATATATTCTCCGTGGTAGCAATCTTTGCAAAACAAAATAATTCTAAGACATCAGTAAAGAGACTGTAATTGGACTGGAGCACCAAGACTGCCACTCGTTCACCCGCACGAACTTGATTACCAATAAAGGTGTCTGAAAGCCCCTTGAATCGCCCATCCAAATAGATGGGAAGCCATGATCGATGAACGGATTTGGGCCATGGATAATCCTCTAGAAGTACAGGCTGTCGAACCACACAAGATCTTCACCAAAACATCGATGAAAGATTCCAACTCCACAAAGGATCAAACCAACAAAATCAATACAACACAATAACATAAACTCATCAGATCCGAATAAACGGATATGTGGGGACACAAACCTCTCTGGATCCATGGCACCGCCACGGTAGAGAGAACAAAATTATTCGCAAAAACACCACCAGGAAGATGCTGACGAAGACCACAAAATTTTCAGATCTAAGGTCCTCTCAACTCTCAGCGCCAAGATGATAGCCGAAGGCGAGGGGACCGGGTTAATGTCCGGCCGGCCCCTCTCCCCTCTCTGTTCCTGACTGCGTGCATGTGTTGTCGTACTGAAATAGGAGGAACAATTTTAGGCCTCCAACGCGGCCGCCAAAATTGGGCCGGACCGATCCGGGCGTCCGGCCCCAAATCGAGGGGTGGTCTAGGGGAGTCCGGACGTCTGCCACGTCGGCGTCTGACAGTCTGGACCCAACCAAAACTGAGCCGTCGCCTGTGTTTTTCACACTAATGGAGGCTCATCGGCCTCCCACCTACCCGCATTCATGCCCCGCCGGCCGGCGCGCCGCCCGAGGAGCCTATCCCGGCTATTAAAAGCCGGTCGGCGACCCCCCAAACCCTAGCCGCATCCCATCTCTCATTTCCACACGTCCGTGCCGCCGCCGCCCGGAGCAGAGCCCTCCCCCTCCACATGCACCTTCCTGCCGTCCGTCGTCGCCATGGTCTGCTCGAAGATCACGTGGTACAAGATGTTGACGCCGAAGCGCCGCGCCGAAATCGCGGCGGAGGTCCGCGCCATGGACGACCGGCGCCGGGCCCGCATTGCGGTGGGCCAACCTCGGAGCTCTCCGGAGCCGAGCTCGGAGGAGGAAGAGGCGGAGGAGGAGGGCGACCCCATGGCGTCGGCGGAGGTCTAGGAGGAGGAGCACCCCGCGGAGGAGGATGAGGCGCCCGCAGAGAAGGAGGAGGCGATGGCCATTGACGCCGTGGCCGGCGGGGCAGACGGCCTCTTCTCCATGCCGGAAGCAGAGGAGAAATTCCGCCTCGTACTGCTGGAGGAGCACCACGCGTCGGAGGCACAACTGGAGGTGGAGCGCGCGGATGCCGCAACCATGGCGGCGCTCCTTGCGGACACGGAACTCGTCACCGAGAACCGGGCGGTCTATGCGTCCATGCAGAGCGACCGCATGGTTGAGCGCGAACGCCACCAGATCCGCATCAACGACGCGCGGCGCGTCGTGCTCTTCACGGACCTCGAAGATGATGACAAAGAGGAGAAGGAGGAGGCCGCCGCAGCTCGTCCGCGGATTCGGCAAGCCACCAACGACGACGAGGCCGGCGTCTGCGGGGTGATCAACCTCACCTCCGATTGGGGAAGAATAGGATTAGGAGTAGTTTTTAGCATTTTTTAGAGCTCGTTTGCATTGTAAAAAATCTATGAACCAGTATGTATCAACGTTGCATGGATCGGTGTCCGCCTTGTTACGAGGGATAGCGTTGGATGGCCGGCGTCCGGCCGGATGTCCGCGGACACATCCGGACGTGTCCGCGGACATTTTGGGGCGTCCGTTTGATGATCCGCGTTGGAGCACCTCCCATGGTCCCATGCTACATGTACACCACAGGTATATAGCACGTGCGCTCGTGAGTATACCGGCGACTTTTTTTTTTTTGAACACAGTACAGACGCAAGCGTTCATATACACGCGCATACACTCACCCCTATGAATGCACACACGCACACCCTACCCCTATGAGCACCTCCGAGAGACTGAGCCGGCATATCATCTTGAAATTTACGAAGTCACCTTAGGCACCTCGTCGTCGACGGGAACGTCTCCTCCCACTAAATGCGCATCACCGGAAATCCTGAAATAATTCCAGGAATAAATGCGAGCACCAGGATTTGAACTCTGGTGGGCTGGGGATACCACAGTCCCTTTAACCATCCAACCACAGGTTGGTTCGCAAGTATACCGGCGACTTATGAGTTGTGACGACGTGCGACACGACGCGGTAGCGGATATAAATGCATCCATTTTTGTTGTAGATTTTCTTAGTTGGTACAACATATATCTTGACAAACAGTTTTCCTAGTTTTCTCATATACTCGTATCCATAGTTGCAGGACAAGCTCTCTCACTGCTTATCTTCACGTTTTCTCTGGAGATAATGGTGCATGTCTGAGTGGTTCTATAGTGCAATAGTTGCAGGACAAGCACTCTCATTGATTATTTTCACGTTTTCTCTGGAGATGGTGCATGTCTTGAGTGATTCTATAGTGCAATTGATTACCGTGGTTTCCGAAGAGTGAATTTGTCGAGTACTTGAATCATGTAAAGCTGGGTCATGTGCCAAGGCTGGCTTGTGTTGAGTGGGGTGTTATCCAAAGTGCCTTCATATTCAGGATGTGCCATCCAAAGGGACAAAAATTACTCACATGGCGTCCGATCGGTCGACAAATAGTAATATCCTTCTATTTTAATTTTGAGGTAAATGCATTGGTGGTGCCTAAACTTATCCAAAACCTACTTATCCAAAACAACTGTGTTTTTTTTTAATTTTCTTATTTTTTTTTTGAATTTTCCCAAAACAACTGTTTACTAATGAAGCTTGCCTACAAATGCAGGGGCTTAAAATTGATCCTTATGCGTCCATGAATTAATCCTAGTCTTTCAATAATTTTCCTATGCAATTGAATGAGATTTCAGCAAGCAAAAAAATTACGTGTGATTTTAACTATTAGTTAACCACATAAATCATTCGTTATCTATTTTACCAGATAATCAAAGTAGAAGGAAGAAATATTATAAACATTTCTGGTTGTAAGATCCATCGTCAGAATTTTTTAAAGTTTTGTTTAGCTTTTGCTTCAATAAAAAAAAACTGTAACTTTTATCCAGCACGAACAGACGAATTTACTCGGTTGGGCTGATTTGAACGATCGAGCCAGATACAGAGTAGACTTGAGAGAACTTGGAAGTTTGCCATAGGGGTATTTGGGTCTTTTTGTGTGGATTTTGTGAGCTAAAATAATTTAAATAAAATTGGTTAAGATATGAAATAGGGCAAATGATCAAAAAGTCAATGTAATATGGGGCAAATGATCAAATGCAAACTAACGTGGGGCAAAATGATCAAAGCCCCAAATAATATGGGGCAAATGATCAAATCCCCCCGTGCCACCGCAGGGGGATAGCCGCGCGACCGCCAGGGAGGGACCAGAGGAGCAGCGAGAGGCAGCGCCGCCACCACGCCGGACAGCAGCGCGAGGCCGGCCGGACCCGCGCCGCCGAGCTCGAACAGCCGAGGGAACCCAGGGCCCTGGCCACCGTCGCCTCCAGACAGGCCGGGGGAAGAGCCGGCTGGAAGGGCCCGCCGCCGCCGCCGCCGCCGCAGGCCGCGTGAGTCGCAGGAGTGGCTCACGAGGCGCTAGCTGTCCTTGCTACTCTCAGTTTGATTTTCGGTTCTTCTGATACTTTGGTTGGTGTTATCAGTGAGATTTAGCCCTTACTTTGAGTTTGCTTGAATCTAATTTGTCAGCCGCCGTGCCCAAATCTTGGCCTTACCGGCGTTGGAGTTTAGGTGGCTGTACTGAATAGGCCAAGACGAAACGATAAGCTATTCGGACAGCGAAAAATACTCACGAAACGTCTAGACTTTTTTTTCTTTCTTTCCCGGCGGCCGAGTTAGCCGGCTCACACTCACACGCACCTCTGACCAACTCTACTACAGTTCCGCTACATCCTCATCTCGTTTCCTCACCAAAGCAAGCACACCGCCCCGAGCCCCCGACGCTGGTGAGCAGAATTGGCCGTGCGTGCTGTCTTGGGGCCGGCCACGGTGGTGTCCACTGCGTCCATATCTTCCTGTCACGCCGCCGCCGCGGTAGCTATTTCGCCTGCCCAGGGTAAACGGCCTCTCCTCCACGCGTCCTTAATAATTTACTCGTTTCTCTTCAGCCGATCGCCGGAGAAGTCGTTCTTGCGCCGGATCTGTCGCTGCAGTGTCAGATTCTCTAACGGTTGCTTGTTTCTAGTTGATCGGTCCCAGCGGACGGACGGAGCACCATCGATCAGTCAGCATGCCGGACAGCAGCGGCGCGACCGTCCTCGACGACCTGCCCGAGTCGATCGTCGTCGAAGAGATACTCGTCAGGCTGCATGCCAAGGACGTCCTCCGCTGCCGCGCCGTCCGCAGGTCCTGGCGCGGCGCCACCTCCGCCCACAAATTCATGCTCGACCACCACCTCCGCCAACCCTCGCTCCCCATCCTCCACCTCCCCGACGTCAGCAGAGGGGAAGGCCGCCACGTCGTCTTCCGCAGGGACGGTGCCGGAGCCTCCTGGCGTCAGAAGCTCTGCCCCATCCTCCGGTACAACAAGTACAATTATGGTTCCCTCCATGTCGAAGCCGTCTGTGATGGCATCCTCATTGTCTACCATAGATCCAAATTTTACATTTGCAACCCGGCCATCCGCAAGTGTGCTCCCCTACCAGAGCCCCTATTTGGAAAGGGAATCATGGTCCACGTAGTCGGCTTCTACCAGCACCATCCGTCGGAAGAATACCGGGTCCCTCTGGGTCTCACAGCGCGTCTTGAAAGCCGACAACAATGATATCTACATCCTCAAAGTGGGATCCGGTAAGCCGAGACGCATTAGACCGCTGTCTTCGGTGGAGCATCCATTACTCAAGCAGTTTTCCTATGATCCACCGGTCTACCATCGTCGGAGCTTGCATTGGGATATGGGACGAGATGGCATACTAGTGTTTGACACGGCAGTCGAGACATTCCGGTGGATGTGTCGTCCATCCTGGCCAGGCCACTGGGAATCGTTGTTTGACCTGAAGGGGATGCTTGCTTTCTGTGGCACCATTAACTGCCTCGACATAGATGTTTGGGTGATCCAGGACTACGAGACAGAAACCTGGTCCTTCATGTGCCACATTAACTTGTCAGCGGTGGCAGCATCGTTACCACCATCTTCGAGAATTGTTCCTAAGGTGGCTGCACTCAATGAACGAGAGTTGCTGGTCCAGTTTCGTCCTAGGCATCTGCTGCGGTGCGACACCCATGGCAAGTTCTTAGGAGATGTGGAAGTCGAAGGGGACAAAGACGACAACTTGTGGCTTACTTCGCATTGCCTCCAAGAGAGTATCATGCCACTCCTGCCGTTCCATGAGACGCAAGAAGTAGATGGTGCAAGCAAGGAGGCTCCGTTCTTCATAGGGCCGTAAGAGTCGTTGCTTCATTTGGATGTTCTGGACTCTTGAGTTTTCTGCATCCTAGGAGTATCAATCCTATTTGAGCCTTGTCTTCTGTTCTTAGTTAATAGCATTACTTAGTAGTATTATCAGTAGAGAATAGGTCATTTTGGATGGTCGCAGTAGCACTTATTCTATCTTCATTTGGCCCCTAATACGCTATCTTTAACTTCTTGTTGAAAACCCTGTGGCGCTGCCGTGGGCATAATAGAAAATTTTGTGCAAACACTAACATTTCTGCTTGTTAATCAAGGACTAGTTAAGTAAGTAATGAGAGAAGATGACTAGTTAAGTAATATGCAGTAATTTGATTATCATCTTTTCTTAGAGACACAAGCAAAGCGATCTTTGGGACGGTGTTCAGCCATGCAAGGTGCGCTCCACCGTCCTCTTCTCCACCCTCTGGAACTTATGGAAGCGACGGAATGCTAAGATCTTCAGGAATGAAGTCGAGCTGATCTCCTTCATCTTCCGCCGCTGCGCCGACGATCTGCTCTTTTGGTCTCACAGCTGCTCTAAAGCGTCTCGTAAAGCTCTTCTCCAGGACTGGGGTGTAATGTTCTCTCATTTAGCTGTCTATAGTTTTGCAGCTTGTGTACTTGCCTTGGCTTAGCTCTTTCCTAGTTTTTGGTTTTAGCCTGCGCCATTTGGTTCTTTGGCTTTTGGTTACTCTCTTGTACTGAACTTGAGTTTTGAAGTTTGGAAAATGCTTCACGCCGGCTTTTAGCCCGCCGTAGTTCCCTAAAAAAAAAAAAGAAGCAAAATGGCTTTCCTAAATTTTGTTACAGATCGAGCAGAATATGGATAATCTTTGGCTCTTTGCCCCATGGATATCCCGAACACACGCCTCAAATTGCAGAGTTATGATCAGCCGAGCCTTTGTATGCTCTCTCCTCGGACATCAAGAATTAGGTGGTGGCATAAGACTCCAAACCACGGAGGGTGAAATGCCAAATTTGCTGGAGAACAACTTCAGACGCGAGGAATACTGCAAGAGGGCGTGATGTACATTGGCGCCGTTGCTGGGTTTGAGGTGCTTACTAGTTTGATCTGCATAGAAGCATTCTTTACTATTTTGAGCAAATCGTCTGCTACTCTCACCTCCAAACAAAATAATGCATAAACATAAATAAGAACCAACTACCCCGCAAACAAAATAAAATAAAAAACTGTGTATGCACATATACAAAAAATAATGTGTTGAACGTGCAAACAGCAGTCAGCAATGAGAAAGCAGGCAAAATCATAGACACAAGCTGAGATTTCCTTACCAATCTATTGAATAATTGAGGCATTGTTTCGATAATTGAAACAATCCCTTTCCCCACAATCCCTTCTACCTACATTTGTTCGGTTAAACCTCTTGCCTCTTTGCAGCTGCAATAGCAAATAGAGCACAAAACCATACATGCTTTCAGACAAAACCAGGGACAACATGCAACATATCAGGTTTCATCATTCGACAGGTCAACAACAGTTATTCATCTTTTGATAGCAAAAATGTGATAATGGTTCAAATCTTAACAAACAGATGGCAATATATGTAGCATCATCTCAACATTCCCTAACCAATCATCTAGCTAGCTGACATGCCCAGCTAGCTAGCATGAACCAAAATGACCCTCTAGCTTTGAAGAATGTTCGTTCACAGTGTTCTCTAATCATCACAAGCTAAAAAATACTCAAATTCTTGCATCAAACTATAGTAAAAACCAAGACCATGGGTGAAGAAAATATTGTCATGAATGAGCTCCATATAAAACAAATTATCCATAAAGCTCGACTGCATCGCCCTCTTCTCGCAGCCGCCGCCCGACAGCCAGACTGCTCTTCTTCACTCTGAGCATGTTTGACAACAAGCCAATGATTAGTCATGCTAGTAAAGTTTCCTAAATATTTTGGATAGCTATGCTGTGTACATACATGCTTGTAAATGCTGTGTACATACAGTTCAAGCATAGGCAAAGGCAAATGTTGTGTACATACATGCTGTGCAAAGGTGATCATAGCTATCAGGAACAGATGAAAGTATAATCTCTTCCACCTTGTTTACAGTGTCATTCTTTGAGGTGAGCAACGAAGACGGCAAAATGAGAGCACTGTCCAGGGGGTCCTTCAGCAAAGATTTAAAAAAATATATACCAGGCTAAGAACCTGCCTGTATTAATGACAGGATCTTCAACGAAAACATTTTCCTATTCTATTCTGAAGCAGGACCTTTTTTCCATTAAGAAAAATGAACTCTCGAACAAAACTAAGTAAGCTAAATTCTAGTTATTAGTTGATGAAATGAAAGCAACGTAGAAAACATTCTTCTGCAGACGTGCAGAGGTAACTGCTTTAGCTATTTGAGCCCTAGAGTATTGTTGGCATGCATGCAGCTACTTGGAGTGCTAGAAAACTTGAAAGGGATATCATCAGTTCAGGTTGCTTCTCAGTGTGTGCTCCAAGCATATGCAAATGGAAATGTACAACTTGTGAATAAGACAGACGCACAGAAACTCTCGCAATTTAGCACACATTTCATGAGCAATACAGATTAAGATAAAGGTTGCAACTTTGCAGCTTATGTACCCTCAGAAGAGGATACACTGTTGCAGGTAAATCACTACCTGTAATTTGTGCTCCACTACAATGGTCTCAGCAGTTATCTATACTGAAAAAATTAATGTTGTGTCTGAAATAGTTCTGTCCAGAGGGCTGAGTGGATCAAATACCTAGGAACATTCACAAATTCTGAAGACAGGGCTAATGCAGTATATTATGCAGTTAAGACCAGCAAATGCAACTTAATTTTGCATTGTGATGATTGAGCAAGAAAATTGTGTTTATGCACTCAGTAATATTACTACCATAATAACCGTTGCTGTCGAATGCATAGCAAGCATTGCTGTCGAATAAATTAACCAAAGCAATGAACAGGCATAAGCAATGGCTAGAATGCATAAATTAAATAGCAAAGAAGCATTGGAGTACCTGTGTTTATTCCATTTCACTCCTCAGCCACATATTAAGTTGCACGACTTGATTCCTAAGCATTATATAGTGACTTTTAGTTGGACACAGCAGCAAGCTCCATCCAACTAATAGTCCAATAGTAGAAGCAAGCGGAATATGCATCCATTTCCATGGAGTAGTAAAAATAGCTACCCTTTGTGTATCAGTCACATGTAAGCCTCCCAGGTTCTCCTGCAACAAGAGCAGAAAAAAAGAACACTTCAGTGACTAACAAAATTTGTGCATTCTGGGCCTGTTTGGATTGGAGCCCCAAGCCTCTGGGCCAAAAAATTGGCGTTGACTGAGTGGTTAGCTATGTGTTTGGATGGACACCGATACTTTGGCGTGCCCACGCTAGCTCGGTTTCTCAGTTCATTTCCACACCAACTATTTGGCGAGAAGCGGGCAGCCGATTGCTCCGCCAAATTTTTGGTGCGCCCATGATTGGCAGGGCTAGCTCTGGCAGCATCCAAACAGGCCCTCTCACACCATGTAACTAAGCAAATTATCACGGCTGCAAAAGACCAAGGAATAACTACTGCTGTCTATGGTTTAGATCAGTCATCAGGCAGAAGCGGCAGATCATAATAGCAACTTATATTTTTAGGAATATAGCAAATGATTGTTTTTCCTTCCCTAAACAATCTAAGCAGACCTTTGTTCAAATGATCGTCACAAAGGACGACTGTGAACAAGCAACTGCAGCTTATCAAACCATGACTCCTGTCAACTAAAGTTCAGGCACTACAATAAGAGAAGCACACAAGGCATTGTTCAAATGAATCATTGGTTGGCTTCTCAATATCTAACAAACTATAAAAATTTCAGTTCGGCTGATGGAATTTTAAGAAGGAAATTCTCTTTATAATCATCTAGGGTTATATTGGACGAATTTGAACCAATTGCAGCACTGAATTCTTGCCCCATCCCAAATCAAGAATTCAGCAGAACTAAGCAGAAACCCTAACCAGAGAGATGAGGAGAGGGGAATGAGGAGGAGGAGCTTACCAGCTAGGACACCGCGTGGGGGGAGAGGGACGTCGGAGAAGGGTCGTTGAGGTCGCCGTCGAGCTCGCGCTGCTGCAAGTCACCTCCTGTTCGTCGTCGAGCTCGCGCCGCCGCTCCACTTGACCTCGGGGTCTCCTCCAACAGGGGGTGGGAGAGAGAAGCACGCCGCCGCCGTATCCTCCGGTTGGATGCACAGCCGCCCGCCGCCCGCCGCCTGCTGCCGCCGCTGTCGCCTCCAATCGCACGAGAGGAGAACCTGAGAGAGGAGGAGAGAATCGTTTTTTTCTTTCTCGCCTACCGTTTCGTCGCTCGGGCGGGGGTGGAAGGAGATGATTTTACCTTGGTGAAACCCGGAGTCCGGCCGGGTTTAAACGAATGCATGTATAAGGCTAATCGGGATCGAACCCCGACCGGGGCTAAACCCAAACCTGGCCATATGGGCCATGCCGTGCGGGGCGGGCCGGCCCGCGGGCACAGAATTTCGGCCCGGCACGTGCCCGGCACGACACGCGATTAAAAGGGCTGGGCTGGCCTTGGGCCCGCCACGGAACAAGGTCGATCCCGAAAGCCAGGCCTTAAGGTCGGGCACGGCATGGCACGCAGCCCGTCCGGCACGCGCGGGGGAGGGCCGTGCTCGGCCCGGCGCGGCACGCGCAAGGGAGCGGGAGGGCAGGAGGGCTGTGCCCAGCACGGCACGCGGCCCAAGTCGACCCTTTTAGCACTGTTTGGCCTTTTAGGGCTGTTTTGGCTTTTTTTAACCTGAAATTTGAAATTTGGAGGGGTAAAATGGTTTGAAAATTGTTGATTTTTTGCTATAAATAGGGCTGCCCCCCCCCCCCCATTTTCCACACTCAAACACCGCATCTCATCTCTCATTCACCCCTCTTCTCATGGGTGATCCCAACCAGTTCTTTGTCTTCATGCCACAAGATTTCGTGATTAACATACCCGATGATGTCGATCTACACAGTTTTTCTCCTATCCAATCCCATTCGCAACCTTCTCAACCTTCGCAACCTGCTCATACCCAATCCCATTCCGGTAGTGCCAGCACTGCCTCCACCACCGGTGCAAAAAGCACTACTAGGGAAAACCCTAGCTGTAGCGCGGGTTAAAGGCCTAGCAGTAGCGCGGCCCCCCGCGCTACTGCTAGGGCGCTACAGCTAACTTTTAGCAGTAGCGGGGGTCTGACTCCGCGACCAGCGCTACTGCTAACTAACTGTAGCGCGTCTATTAGACACGCGCTACTGCTAAGGCCGCGCTGCTGCTATATACAGGCCCCTCGCTACTGCTAATATTTTCTGTATTTTTTTTCTTCCGCGTATTTACGCTGTATTTGTACATGTTTTATACAGTAGTCTCATCATATCATACACATACAATAGTCTCGTCATATCATCATCATCATCATGATCTAACACAAATGATGTCTCATCATCATCTCGAAATAGCGATACAAGTTATGACATGTCTCGAATACATGCAACTACATGGTCATCACATACACATGTTTCATCATCTATCTAAACTATGATATACAAGAGAAGAGCGATCACTATGAGAAAGAGCGGGATTATGTAGTAGTTCTTGAGGCGCCGGTTCTGATTACTCTCTCGCGCTAGCGTGAACCTCAAGTAACTATCTTCCGCTTCGCGTCTGCTTTCTAACCCTCTTTGGCTGCCGCCCGGGAACCGGTACACTTGGGCCTGACACTCTGGCCACTCGTCGTACACTCCTGGAATCCTCCCTATGTACATGGCATAGCACTTCTTCGCCATCGATGATCTATATCCCTGCATCGTCACTTGACGAATTCATCAATAATATGCAACATAATATACTTGAGCAACACGAAGAGAAAGAGTTAGCCAATACAAGCAACATATATAGTAAACATAAATAACGAAGTTCATCGTACCCAAACTAATTAACTAGAGCGATCTATGCTAGTTGAGGAGGACGGTTTACATCACAAAGTTTCGTCGTACAGAAATTCAAAGTTTCGTCCTAGAGAAAGTAGTAACTAAACGGACACATTGTCATCGTCAATCACTCCGCCATGTCGTTCCATCCGTCCAAATCCGGGAGGATGCACCCTAGCTTCGTGAAAGGCTTCATGTCCAGACGCTGTAGGGCTATGCGTGTTCGGACGTCATCCCGCGACACTGGGCCTTTGTAGAACATCCTTGTTTCTTCGACGACCTCCTTCATGATGACCGTCGCAAGTTCACGCTGGATGTGATAGAACTCAGTTCGGAGTCGATGATCCGGTACGGTTCCTAAGTCTTTGGCCCATTTGAGGATATCGGCATCGCCGGTAGTAGATGACATGCGAAGATTTTTGCCGATCCCTTCTGTACTACAGCATGTGATGGATGACGTAGAATCCATCACTAAGACTAGCTGTCGGTTGCTGCACGCACCAGAAGTCGGTCTTATGGCCGAAACACGGCACGCCGTTCCTTGTCTTTTTGACCCTGATTTCGCCACCCCGGTGGCCGAAGCTTATGATAGCACTATTGAGAACACTTTTTATGTGTGTGTAATCCTTTTTCTGTATGTTCTTCGACGAGTCCAAATATAGAGCGTGGGAGAATCGCGGGTAAAGAATGATGAGGACGACGCACCCCTCGCTGCGCAAAATAAGTACACCTCAAATTAGCCTCCATGCGTGCAAAGGAATGATTGAAATTTACGAAAGGATGTATGTGTTATAGTGGCTATCCGTGGATGACTTACTTGGGATGATAAGGCAGGAGAATTGTTTCCTTGTTCTTATTGACGACCATGAAGTCGGCGATGTAGTTCCTCGTATATTCACGGTGCTCTGGGCAGACTACCAAGAGGCCCTCGTGCATGTAGTACGGGTCCGCGACCGAGATATAAGAGATTTGCTCGCGCCTGATGATGTAGTTCATATGCAGCGCATAAAGACGGACGAACATAAAATCCAGCCATCTCATGTGAAACATGTCGAAGATGTAATCAAATCGCAGGAAGAACATCTCCGCGGGGAATGTATGGACGTACAACATGGCTTGCGGCACCTGAACCGCGTAAAGCGGGTATCCTGGAGCCTCCGAGGCGAGAAGGCTTTTCTCTCTCGACAGCACATCGTCATGCAGTCTCCTTAAATCGCCTGATATGCCCTCTGGCGCTTTCACCGGTAGGATCGGCTTGCCCGTTGTCGGTGTCAAAACCGGCGAATCTCGGGGTAGGGGGTCCCGAGCTGTGGATCTCGGATCGATGGTAACAGGAACAAGGGAGACGATGTTTACCCAGGTTCGGGCCCTCTTGATGGAGGTAACCCTACGTCCTGCTCTTGTTTATATTAATGAAGATGTAACAAGTACAGAGTCGATCTACCTCGAGATCGTAATATGAGTCTAACTTCTAGGGCTAGGTGAGCAATGTTGCGTTGTTGTCTATGATCTAGAATATCATCTATCGACTAGCCTGGCCTCGGCTTATATAATGTACCGGAGGCCTAGGATAACAAGAGTCCTAGTCGATTACGTCGGTGGAGAGGAGTCCTTGTCTTGATCACCAAATCTTGTGAAATCTTCCTCGTATATGTCATGGGCTGCCCGAAGTGGCCCATTAGTGAACCGCCATGGGGGTCTTCGGCCCAATCCACCTAGTCGGGAAACGACGTGGTGAGTACCCCCTAGTCCAGGACACCATCACCCATGACATGCAATACCGCCGCACCTCTGATCGGTATACTGTCTGCAACTCGGGTCTACGGAGGCGGCTGACTGCTAGAAACAACTTTGGCGCCAGTAAGGCCTTTCCTCGGCGGTCTCTTCCTCTGCTTCTTCTTGGCTACAGGTAGTGAGCCTACCAGACCCTCCCTGACAACCTCCCCAGTGTTGTCAGGCTCAGCATTGCACGACCCTCGCCTTGTTGATGCTTGGCTGAGGCGGCATCTGGAGGCGTGTCCTGCGAGGATTGCATGAAGAGAGACTTCCTGCAATCAACCCTAGGACGTTCCTGCTCCGGCACATCAGGCATCTCCTGCCTGAGTCATATTGCTGAGCCATCATTCCTCCATCGTCATAGCCGGTATTGAGCCACCGGAGAGGGTCATCCTCCTCCATGTCATCATCCATTGCTTCTTCGATGGGGGCGACGTCATCAGCCACTATTGGACCCCCTTCCTCGCGTCGTCCGCTATCACCCGGCACGACAAGCGGTGGTAATTGCGTAGGTGGGGTGGTGTTCATACCTTGCTGAGGTGTTGTCGTTGGTGTGCTCCCGGCCGCCTCCACATGAAGAAGACTCTTCGGCCACAGCAGCATCCAACTCTTGCAATCGCCAAGCCGCGTCGGGGTCTCGTCGTCCTCTCCCCCGAGTCATATCGGAGGAGCCAAATCCTCGTGGCACACTTTGACACTCGCCAAGGAAACCTTGAAGACGCCAACGGGCATCTCCCGGTTGTGGAACAAGCGTTCCATGGGCTTCACTATCGTCGCCTTTCCCACGTCCACCTTCTGGCCGTTGATGGTGTACAGTACGGTGCATGGGGTTTCGTCGGCCTGCGAGGACATGTCTGCGACGTCAGACATCCGAAAGCCAACGGAAACGGAAGATTATAGATATGTTGAAGAGGGTGCGACGCGTAATTACCGTGAGGGCGTCGAGCTCAGCCAAAGTCGAAGCCCCGCCGAGCACGCTAGAGACGGAGGATGGGCTGCTATGAGCGGGTGCGGGAGCAGGTGCGGTTGCTGGAGCAGGTGCTGGTGCGATGTTCACCGAGTTGCTCCTGACGAAGCTAGGAATGGGAAAGTCCTCTACCCTTTAGTCTGGATTTTGCTTCGTCCAGTCGACAACAGCCGGAATCAAGGTACTAACCGTAGCTGCGAAATCACTTCTACAGGCAGCTATCGTTGCCTGGACTGCCTCGCGGACCAACTCAGCTTTGGTCGCTTCTTTGGTCTCAGATGTTTTCTTCTCGACCGCAAGCGCCACCTTCACGTCGATGTTGACTTGACTGAACTTCCTTCTATGCCTTTTGGCCTCCGGGTCCTCGTGGTAGTAGTACTTCCATGTGGCGCCGTCTCCGGCGGCGTGCACATGTCCATACTGCGGCCGCTGGTGCATCGGGAGTCCCTTCAGTATGTTCATGGCCCGGTTGAAAGGGGTGTCCCACTTGGGCCTCGCCGACGACTGAGATGATGAGTCGCTTTCGGCCGCAAGCTTGTGTTGCTCTCTCTGCAAAAGGAACGTGAACCATTTACAAATGTGACTAGAACGTGTAGTCGACTTGATCAGAAGCTAATATAAGGTGGTGAAATAATAATTACCAGTAGTCTCATGAAATCCGTCGTCACCCCGTCAGTGTAAAAAACCTTTTTTTCCGCGTCCCACTTGTACCAGGCCCTGATGAAGTCATGCTCTTGCTGGTCGGTGAACTCCGCCAAGGGGTCTGGGAGCCCCGGATGTTCACGTTCCGCGTCCTCCATAGCCCATATGGGCCTCTTGCCCGTGTAACCACGGCTTCCAAGGCGGTGGTTCCCCGTGTTCCTTTCCTAAAGCCCCTTCATTTTCTCTGTCTTTTCCTTGGTTTCTTCGACAGCGCAAGTCTCCTTGAATTTTTGAAACTCCGGTTCCATAAGTGTCGGATTGTCCGCAAAAATCTTGGAGTAGGGTTCTTTTTTATCAATCGCTCATTTCCAGGCGGCCAATGCGTTGCTGAACTTGCCCATGGCTTTGTTGTTTATCTTGTCCATGGCATCATCTTCCCGCGGGGATTTGGCGTCATCCCGGCCGGGGAACTGGAATCTCTAGTGCAACTTCGTCAGGAGGAGGTGCTCCAAATGTGGTTTCTTCCTTAATTCCGAGTCGTTGATGCTGGCGGTTTCTCGTAGGATGCATCCTATTTGGTTGCCGTAGCACTTTCGCGCTTCCTCCGGCTCTATTGGCTCGAATTTGCCGAGGTGCACCGCCGTGACCACCAGTCTTCCGGTGCCGAGCTGGTTTGGGCGTCGATGTGACGCCCCTGCTCAACCGTGCACTAATCATACACCCAAACATGCACGATCAAGATCAGAGACTCACGAGAAGATATCACAACACAATAGTAGACTCAAATTTAACATAAATCATCATATTACAAGCCAGGGGTCACGAGGACCCGAATACATAAATCAGCGGAAGCAAATATTATCTGGGTACAGACATAGTTAATGAAGATTGCCTTAAGAAGGCTAGCATAACAGCGACACTGATCGAAAGGCATAGGCCTCCTTCCTAGGGCCTCCGAACTACTCCTGGTCGTTGGGCTCCTGCTAGTAGTAGTCACCACTGGTGAACTCTGGCTCCTGGGCTCCGTCATCTGAATGCAGCAATCGGGTAGAGGAAAAAGGTAGCAAAGCAACCGTTGTTGGGGAACGTTGCATGGAAAACAAAAAAAATTCTACGCACACGCAAGATCTATCCATGGAGATGCATAGCTACGAGAGGGGGAGCGTGTCTACGTACCCTCGTAGACCGTAAGCGGAAGCGTTAGAACAACGCGGTTGATGTCGTCGAACAACTTCACGATCCAACCGACCGAGTACCGAACGTACGGCACCTCCGCGTTCAGCACACGTTCAGCTCGGTGACGTCCTTGACTTCTTGATCCAGCAAGACGGCGAGGTAGTGGATGAGTTCCAGCAGCACGACGGCGTGGTGACGGTGATGGAAATGCTATCTCCGCAGGGCTTCGCCCAAGCACTACGAAAATATGACCGAGGGACGGAACTATGGAGGGGGGCGCCGCACACGGCTAAGACAATGTTGTCTCCTTTGGGGTGCCCCCTCTCCTCTATTTATATATGTGTAGGGGCTTGGAGTAGAAAGAATAGTGCCACGTGAACAGTAACAGTGAACAGTACACACGTGGACTTGGACTCCAAAGTCCAATCCTATTCCTACTAGGACTCTCCCTTTTTCCTTCCCTAGCTGCGTGGGCTTTTGAGGACTTGGTGCGCCTGGCCCAATAAGGCCAGGGCGCCTCCCCTTAGCCCATGCTAGCCCTTGGGACGTGGTGGACCCACTTGTGGACTTCCGGACCCCTCCGGAATCCTCCGGAACCTTCTGGAAGCTTCCCGGTACAATACCGAAAAAAACTGCACCTTTTTCCGGAACCCAAAATATGACTTCCCATATATAAATCTTTACCTCTCGACCATTCCGAGACTCCTCGTGACGTCCGGGATCTCATCCGGGACTACGAACAATATTCGGTTACCAATTCACATAACTCATATAACACTATATCGTCAACGAACGTTAAGCGTGCTGACCCTACGGGTTCGGGAATGATGTAGCCATGACTGAGACGCCTCTCCGGTCAATAACCAATAGTGGAACCTGGATGCTCATATTGGTTCCTACATATTCCACGAAGATCTTATCGGTCGAACCGCAATGACAACATACGTAATTCCCTTTGTCCGTCGGTATGTTACTTGCCCGAGATTCGATCGTCGGTATCTCCATACCTAGTTCAATCTCGCTACCGGCAAGTCTCTTTACTCGTTCCGTAATACATCATCCCGTAACTAACTCCTTAGTCACTTTGCTTGCAAGCTTCTTATGATGTGCATTACCGAGAGGGCCCATAGATACCTCTCCGAAACACGGAGTGACAAATCCCAGTCTCGATCCATGCCAACTCAACGGACACCTTCGGAGAAACCTGTAGATAATATTTATGATCACCCAGTTACGTTGTGACGTTTGATAGCACACAAGGTATTCCTCCGGTGTCCGGGAGTTGCATGATCTCATGGTCTGAGGAACATGTATTTGACATTCAAGAAAGCAGTAGCAATAAACAGAACGATCATATGCTAAGCTAACGGATGGGTCTTTGTCCATCACATCATTCTCCTAATGATGTGATCCCGTTATCAAATGACAACTCATGTCTATGGTTAGGAAACCTTAACCATCTTTGATCAATGAGCTAGTCTAGTAGAGGCTCACTAGGGACACGGTATTTGTTTATGTATTCACACATGTATTTAAGTTTCCGGTCAATACAATTCTAGCATGAATAATAAACCTTTATCATGAACAAGGAAATATAAAATAATAACAACTTTATTATTGCCTCTAGGGCATATTTCCATCAGTCTCCCACTTGCACTAGAGTCAATAATCTAGATTACATAGTAATGAATCTAACACCCATGGAGTCTTGGTGCTGATCATGTTTTGCTTGTGGAAGAGGCTTAGTCAACGGGTCTGCCACATTCAGATCCGTGTGTACTTTGCAAATTTCTATGTCTCCATCCTTGACATATTCACGAATGGAGTTGAAGCGTCTCTTGATGTGTTTGGTCTTCTTGTGAAACCTGGGCTCCTTGGCTATGGCAATTGCTCCAGTGTTGTCAGAAAAGATTGTCATTGGACCCGATGCACTAGGTATTACACCTAGATCGGATATGAACTCCTTCATCCAGACTCCTTCATGTGATGCTTCCGAAGCAGCTATGTATTCCGCTTCACACGTAGATCCCGCCATGACGCTCTGCTTGGAACTGCACCAACTGACAGCTCCACCATTTAATATAAATACGTATCCGGTTTGTAACTTAGAGTCATCCGGATCAGTGTCGAAGCTTGCATCAACGTAACCCTTTACGACGAGCTCTTCGTCACCTCCATAAACGAGAAACATGTCCTTGGTCCTTTTCAGGTACTTCAGGATATTCTTGACCGTTGTCCAGTGATCCACTCCTGGATTACTCTGGTACCTCCCTGCCAAACTTATGGCAAGGCACACATCAGGTCTGGTACACAGCATAGCATACATAATAGAACCTATGGCTGAGGCATAGGGAATGACTTTCATTTTCTCTATATCTTCTGCCGTGGTCGGGCATTGAGTCTGACTCAACTTCACACCTTGCAAGATAGGCAAGAACCCTTTCTTTGACTGATCCATTTTGAACTTCTTCAAAACTTTGTCAAGGTATGTGCTTTGTGAAAGTCCTATCAAGCGTCTTGATCTATCCCTATAGATCTTGATGCCCAATATATAAGCAGCTTCACCGAGGTCTTTCATTGAATTTTTTTTATTCAAGTATCCCTTTATGCCATCCAGAAATTCTATATCATTTCCAATCAACAATATGTCATCCACATATAATATTAGAAATGCTACAGAGCTCCCACTCACTTTGTTGTAAATACAGGCTTCACCGTAAGTCTGTACAAAACCATATGATTTGATCACCTCATCAAAGCGTATATTCCAACTCCGAGATGCTTGCACTAGTCCATAGATGGATCGCTGGAGCTTGCACACTTTGTTAGCATTCTTAGGATCGACAAAACCTTCTGGTTGCATCATATACAACTCTTCTTTGAGAAAACCATTAAGGAATGCAGTTTTGACATCCATTTGCCAGATTTCATAATCATAAAATGCGGCAATTGCTAACATGATTGGGACAGACTTAAGCATCGCTACGGGTGAGAATGTCTCATCGTAGTCAACCCCTTGAACTTGTCGAAAACCTTTCGCGACAAGTCGAGCTTTGTAGACAGTGATATTACCATCAGCATCCGTCTTCCTCTTAAAAATCCATTTATTCTCAATGGCTTGCCGATCATCGGGCAAGTCCACCAAAGTCCACACTTTGTTCTCATACATGGATCCTATCTCAGATTTCATGGCCTCAAGCCATTTGTCGGAATCCGGGCTTATCATAGCTTCTTCATAGTTCGTAGGTTCGCCGTTGTCTAACAACATAACTTCCAGAACAGGATTACTGTACCACTCTGGTGCGGAACGTACTCTGGTCGACCTACGAAGTTCAGTAGTAACTTGATCTAAAGTTTCATGATCTTTATCATTATCTTCCTCTCTTATTGGTGTAGGCATCACGGGAACGGTTTTCTCTGATGAGCTACTTTCCAATTCGAGAGAAGGTACAATTACCTCATCAAGTTCTACTTTCCTCCCACTCACTTCTTTCGAGAGAAACTCCTTCTCTAGAAAGGACGCATTCTTGGCAACAAAGACCTTGCCTTCGGATCTGTGGTAGAAGGTGTACCCAATTGTTTCTTTAGGGTATCCTATGAAGACGCACTTCTCCGCTTTGGGTTCGAGCTTATCAGGTTGAAGCTTTTTCACATAAGCATCGCATCCCCAAACTTTAAGAAACGACAGCTTAGGTTTCTTGCCAAACCATAGTTCATATGGTGTCGTCTCAACGGATTTAGACGGTGCCCTATTTAACGTGAATGCAGCTGTCTCTAATGCATAACCCCAAAACGATAGTGGCAAATCGGTAAGAGACATCATAGAACGCACCATATCCAATAAAGTACGGTTACGACGTTCGGACACACCATTACGCTGTGGTGTTCCAGGTGGCGTGAGTTGTGAAACAATTCCACATTTTCTTAAATGAAGGGCAAACTCGTAACTCAAATATTCGCCTCCACGATTAGATCGTAGAAACTTTATTTTCTTGTTACGATGATTCTCTACTTCACTCTGAAATTCTTTGAACTTTTCAAATGTTTCAGACTTGTGTTTCATCAAGTAGATATACCCATATCTACTCAAATCATCTGTGAAGGTTAGAAAATAACGATACCCACCGCGTGCTTCAACATTCATCGGACCGCATACATCGGTATGTATTATTTCCAACAAATCAGTAGCTCGCTCCATTGTTCCGGAGAACGGAGTTTTAGTCATCTTGCCCATGAGGCATGGTTCGCAAGTATCAAATGATTCATAATCAAGAGATTCCAAAAGTCCATCTGCATGGAGTTTCGTCATGCGCTTTACACCAATATGACTTAAACGGCAGTGCCACAAGTATGTTGCACTATCATTATCAACTTTGCATCTTTTGGCATCAATATTATGAATATGTGTATCACTACGATCAAGATTCAACAAGAATAGACCATTCACAAAAGGTGCGTGACCATAAAAGATGTTACTCATATAAATAGAAGAAACATTATTCTCTGACTTAAATGAATAACCGTCTCACAATAAACAAGATCCAGATATAATGTTCATGCTCAACGCTGGCACCAAATAACAATTATTGAGGTCTAAAACTAATCCCGAAGGTAGATGTAGAGGTAGCATGCCGACGGCGATCACATCAACCTTGGAACCATTCCCGACGCGCATCGTCACCTCGTCCTTAGCCAATCTTCGCTTATTCCGTAGCGCCTATTTCGAGTTACAAATATGAGCAACCAAACCAGTATCAAATACCCAGGCGCTACTGCGAGCATTAGTGAGGAACACATCAATAACATGTATATCAAATATACCTTTGCTCACTTTGCCATCCTTCTTATCCGCCAAATACTTGGGGCAGTTCCGCTTCCAGTGACCAGTCCCTTTGCAGTAGAAGCACTCTGTTTCAGGTCTGGGTCCAGCTTTGGGTTTCTTCGTGGGAGCGGCAACTTGCTTGCCGTTCTTCTTGAAGTTTCCCTTCTTTCCCTTGCCCTTTTTCTTGAAACTAGTGGTTTTGTTAACCATCAACATTTGATGCTCCTTCTTGATTTCTACCTCTGCTGATTTCAGCATCGCGAAGAGCTCGGGAATTGTCTTCTCCATCCCTTGCATATTATAGTTCATCACGAAGCCTTTATAGCTTGGTGGCAGTGACTGAAGAACTCTGTCAATAACACTCTCAACCGGAAGATCAATTCCCAGCTGAGTCAAGTGGTTGTGGTACCCAGACATTCTGAGTATGTGTTCACTGACAGAACTGTTCTCCTCCATCTTACAGCTAAAGAACTTGTTGGATACTTCATATCTCTCAACCCGGGCATTAGCTTGAAATATCAATTTCAGCTCTTAGAACATCTCATATGCTCCGTGGCGTTCAAAACGCTTTTGCAGTCCCGGTTCTAAGCCATAGAGCATGGCACACTGAACTATCGAGTAGTCATCAGATCGAGCCTGCCAGGCGTTCACAACGTCTGCAGCAGCTCCTGCAGCAGGTCCATCACCTAGCGGTGCATCAAGGACATAATTCTTCTATGCAGCAATGAGGATAATCCTCAAGTTACGGACCCAGTCCGTGTAGTTGCTACCATCATCTTTCAACTTAGCTTTCTCTAGGAACGCATTAAAATTCAACGGAACAGTAGCACGGGCCATTTATCTACAACATAGATATGCAAAAACTATCAAAACTAAGTTCATGATAAATTAAGTTCAATTAATCAAATTACTAATGAACTCCTACTTAAATTAACATCCCTCAAGTTAACTAAGTGATACATGATCCAAATCAACTAGCCCATGTCCGATCATCACGTGAGATGGCATAGTCATCAATGGTGAACATCTCCATGTTGATCATATCTACTATATGACTCATGTTCGACCTTTCGGTCTCCAGTGTTCCGAGACCATGTCTGTACATGCTAGGCTCGTCAAGTTTAACCCAAGTATTCTCCTTGTGTAAAACTGGCTTACACCCGTTGTATGTGAACGTAGAATCTATCACACCCGATCATCACGAGGTGCTTCGAAACGACGAACTTTAGCAACGGTGCATACTCGGGGAGAACACTTTTATCTTGAAATTTAGTGAAGGGATCATCTTATAATGCTACCGTCGTTCTAAGCAAAATAAGATGCATAAAGGATAAACATCACATGCAATCAAAATATGTGACATGATATGGCCATCATCTTGTGATTTTGATCTCCATCTCCAAAGCATCGTCATGATCTCCATCGTCACCGGCTCGACATCATGATCTCCATCGTTGCGTCGTGGTCGTCTCGCCAACTATTGCTTCTACAACTATTGCTAACACATAGCGATAAAGTAAAGCAATTACATGGCGCTTGCATTTCATACAATAAAGAGACAACCATAAGGCTCCTGCCGGTTGCCGATAAATTACAAAACATGATCATCTCATACAATAACGTATATCACATCATGTCTTGACCATATCACATCACAGCATACCCTGCAAAAACAAGTTAGACGTCCTCTACTTTGTTGTTGCAAGTTTTACGTGGCTGCTACGGGCTTCTAGCAAGAACCGTTCTTACCTACGGCACAAAACCACAACGGTGATTTATCAAGTTTGCTGTTTTAACCTTCAACAAGGACCGGCCGCAATCAAATTCGATTCAACTAAAGTAGGAGAAACAGACACTTGCCAGCCACCTTTATGCAAAACAAGTTGCATGTCTGTCGGTGGAACCGGTCTCATGTACGTGGACATGTAAGGTTGGTCCGGGCCGCTTCATCTTACAATACCGCCGAATCAAAATAAGACGTTGGTGGTAAGCAGTATGACGATCACCGCCCACAACTCTTTGTGTTCTACTCGTGCATATCATCTACGCATAGACCTGGCTCATGATGCCACTGTTGGGGAACGTTGCATGGAAAACAAAAAAAATTCTACGCACACACAAGATCTATCCATGGAGATGCATAGCTACGAGAGGGGGAGTGTGTCTACGTACCCTCGTAGACCGTAAGCGGAAGCGTTAGAACAACGCGGTTGAAGTCATCGAACAACTTCACGATCCAACCGACCGAGTACCGAACGTACGGCACCTCCGCGTTCTGCACACGTTCAGCTCGGTGACGTCCTCGACTTCTTGATCCAGCAAGACGGCGAGGTAGTGGATGAGTTCCGGCAGCACGACGGCGTGGTGACGGTGATGGTAATGCTATCTCCGCAGGGCTTCGCCCAAGAACTGCGAAAATATGACCGAGGGACGGAACTGTGGAGGGGGGCGCCGCACACGGCTAAGACAATGTTGTCTCCTTTGGGGGCGCCCCCTCTCCTCTATTTATATATGTGTAGGGGCTTGGAGTAGAAGGAATAGTGCCACGTGAACAGTAACCGTGAATAGTACACACGTGGACTTGGACTCCAAAGTCCAATCCTATTCCTACTAGGACTCTCCCTTTTTCCTTCCCTAGCTGCGTGGGCTTTTGAGGACTTGGTGCGCCTGGCCCAATAAGGCCAGGGCGCCTCCCCTTAGCCCATGCTAGCCCTTGGGACGTGGTGGACCCACTTGTGGACTTCCGGACCCCTCCGGAATCCTCTGGAACCTTCTGGAAGCTTCCCGGTACAATACCGAAAAAAACTGCACCTTTTTCCGGAACCCAAAATATGACTTCCCATATATAAATCTTTACCTCTCGACCATTCCGAGACTCCTCGTGACGTCCGGGATCTCATCCGGGACTACGAACAATATTCGGTTACCAATTCACATAACTCATATAACACTATATCGTCAACGAACGTTAAGCGTGCTGACCCTACGGGTTCGGGAATGATGTAGCCATGACTGAGACGCCTCTCCGGTCAATAACCAATAGTGGAACCTGGATGCTCATATTGGTTCCTACATATTCCACGAAGATCTTATCGGTCGAACCGCAATGACAACATACGTAATTCCCTTTGTCCGTCGGTATGTTACTTGCCCGAGATTCGATCGTCGGTATCTCCATACCTAGTTCAATCTCGTTACCGGCAAGTCTCTTTACTCGTTCCGTAATACATCATCCCGTAACTAACTCCTTAGTCACTTTGCTTGCAAGCTTCTTATGATGTGCATTACCGAGAGGGCCCAGAGATACCTCTCCGAAACACGGAGTGACAAATCCCAGTCTCGATCCATGCCAACTCAACGGACACCTTCGGAGATACCTGTAGAGCATCTTTATGATCAGCCAGTTACGTTGTGACGTTTGATAGCACACAAGGTATTCCTCCGGTATCCTGGAGTTGCATGATCTCATGGTCTGAGGAACATGTATTTGACATTCAAGAAAGCAGTAGCAATAAACAGAACGATCATATGCTAAGCTAACGGATGGGTCTTTGTCCATCACATCATTCTCCTAATGATGTGATCCCGTTATCATATGACAACTCATGTCTATGGTTAGGAAACCTTAACCATCTTTGATCAACGAGCTAGTCTAGTAGAGGCTCACTAGGGACACGGTATTTGTTTATGTATTCACACATGTATTTAAGTTTCCGGTCAATACAATTCTAGCATGAATAATAAACCTTTATCATGAACAAGGAAATATAAAATAATAACAACTTTATTATTGGCTCTAGGGCATATTTCCATCAACCGTGAGTACTCATCCAAAGTACTCGCAAGGCTTACATCAGAACTATGCTAAATATGCATCAGTATCAAAGGAGTGGGGCTATATCTTTGGACCGAACTGCAGAAATGCCAGTATAGAGGCGGAAATCCTAGCCTATCGAAGACTAGCATCTTGAAGCAATCTGGTAGCATCTTGCAGCATCAGAAGAGAGTAGAGTATAGTAACATATAGTAACAAGTATAAATTAACAATGCCCAGAGATCCTTACTCGACTGCCCTGCGAGAAAGCGACCTCGGAGCAATATAACAGTTAAGTAACAATGGTAGTATCCGGTTCAAGTTATATAAGATCGGGTTACTCTCATATATCCAAGCGTCCTGTTACCATGGACACGGCTATTCGAATAGATTACTTCCTTGCAGGGATGCAATACTGTTACCCAATATTCTCGATTACCTTTGGCCGGACACACTTGCTGGGTAACGCCCGGCCTCGGATAATCGACACGCCGTAGTCCTACCTAGGGTCTCCAGAGAGGTCCCCGCCGGTCTACATCCTAAGCGCGAAGGGGTCATGGACCGATCGCCCTAAGCACTCCAGGTTGTTGTGCGCAGGGCGGACCCAGGCACCACCATTGTCCTGGGTGGCGCCGGCCCAGCCCGGCCACAATGCTGAACTGGACGTCTGACAGAGCTTTCGGGAGGAACGTACGTCGTAGAGGGCCCCATAAACCATTATCCCGCGTAGTGGTAGTGCGTATAAGCCAGTGGCCAACTAAGATCGAACACCCAATCCGTTAATCGTGTTTTAGTAGCTCGCGGAGACGAACAGGGCTAATGTCGCTCCGACTTGGTAACTCATGGTCTACGACCAGGGACCAGGCCCACCTCTCTCCTAGGTGGTCTCCGCCTGCCCTGCCGTTCCGCCACAATATCACTCGCGGGTACCCTTAGGGACGACCCGTCTTGTTTCATTATCTCGCGGGCACTCTTGGAGCCGGCCCGACTTTAACAGTTCAAAAGTATTACAGTAATGTAAACATATCCGTGATCATCTCCCAGAGTGATCACGGCCCGATATCAAGCATGGCAACGGACAAGGGTGAAGGGCCACAGATGGATTAACAACTTAGCTAAATAAGCATCATAGGACAACAGGGAAGGCATCATCAGTAGGCGACGAAAACAGGCTACGCATCAGATAGGGAACTACCGGAACAGTATCAGTAGCAAAATCTAATGCAAGCATAAGGGGGAGAGAATGGGTGATATCTGGATGATCAAGGGGGTTTGCTTGCCTGGAAGCTCTGCGGTGGAAGAGGGATCGTCGGCGGTGTAGTAATCCTCAGGGGCGTCGTCGGCAGTCTCGGGGTCTATCGGGAGAGAAGGAGGGGGAAGAAACAGTAAATACACGGCAAACAAATGCAACACATATGCATGACATGGCAGTATGAGGGTGGTTATGTGACCTAATGCACCGTTAAGTATTATGGACGGAGTGGGAAAATATCTGGGAATATTTTCCCAGCTCCGGACAGTTATCGGTATACGGATCCGGAGGGGACGGTTCCATGTTCATCATGTTAGAGGGGTGTGGTAGGTAAGTGGGTGGCACATTCGGATTCGTCATATTTTTCTGATCGTTTTTCAGATATAAATTATTTTCATCTGAGCTACGGTTTAATTTCTATGATTTTTCAAAGTTTTTGCAATATTCTGGATTACTTTAATTACTAAATTCGTCAGAAAATGTGTTATGACGTCATCATGACATCAGCACTACGTCAGTGGTCAACTGACCCGCTGACCAGTTAACAGGGCCCACGGGGGACCCACATGCAGCGACTGGGCGCTGCCCAGTCAGCGTTGACTGAGTCAACAGGGCCCGTGGGTCCCTTTGTCAGCGACCCAGGGGGGCCCACGTGGCCGGCCAGGTCAGCGGCGGCGCCGGAGTTGCGCCGGCGAGCCCTCCCGCGGCGGATCTTCGCCGGAGAGGCTCGCGTACGGTCGACCATTTGCGGCGCGGTTGGGCTCTTTCGATTGGGCACTCCATCGCGCGTCGAACGGTGGTGGCCGCAGCGGCTGAGGTGGCTGGCAAGGGCGCTAGCGACGAGCCGTGGCGGCGGTGCGGTTCGGGTCAGAGGGGAAACGCGGCTACGGTTTGATCTCGAGTGCGCGATCTGGCTAGGCGGGGTCAGGAGCTCACCAGGAGCACGCTAGCGCTACTGGCTCGAGCCATAGGGGCTTGGGAGCGCGGCGATGGCAGCAACGGTGGCGGGTAGAGCACGGCAATGGCGGCAGCCAACAGCGGCAGCAAAGGGAGCTGCAGAAACGAGAGGAGGGGCGCGGAGCTCACCGAGTGGCTCACGAAAAGCCGTTGACAGTTTAGGAGCAGCCGATGGCGGTGAATCGCGACGAAGGAGTTGCGGTGGCCGGAGATGGGGACGAGGACGAAACGGCAGCTGCAATGCTTCCGAACTCCAACCGAAGGCGCCAGGTGAATAGGAGGAAGCTGGCGGAGCTCCCAGACAGCTCTGCCGGACGCGGGGCCATCGGTGGCCGCGGGATCAAGCGGCGCACGGCGGCGGCGGCGCTCGGGTGAGGAGGGAGAGCGAGGGAGGAAGGGAGAGAGGGGGACCAGAGAGGTCTGGGAGGGAACCAGGGGTGCTCTTATCCACCACGGCGGGCGCGGGAGCACGCTGTCGAGCTGCAGAGGGGGGAGGGGCAGGGAGCGGGCATGCGCGCGCGTGCTGCAGAGGCGACAGCGAGGAGACAGGGGAGCGGGAGGTGGAAGGACGCGCCGGCTGGGCTGGGCCTTTGGCACTGTGGACTAAGACCTAGTGCCAGGGGCCCTTTTTCCTTTTTCTTTTGCATTTTTGACTAGAACAGGCACTGTTTGCAATTAATCCAGCCACCAAATGACTTTTGTAAAATATGCCACTTGTCTCAATAAATGTTAGGCAATATTTAGCACTGCCACAAAAAGTTTGGGGGCATGATGTTTTCATTTGAATTTTGTTTAAAAGAAAATGGATTAAAGGGACTGTTTTAGGTACTGTTTTTGGTGCTAGCTTCCAAATGAGCAAACAAGTGATATTGTTTTCCTCAACCATAATTATCTATGGAATATTTGCTAAATCATGTACTATTTTTCATACAAGTTTGTAACTTTTAAAATTTCACTTGTTATTTGAATTGGAATTTGAAATGAGATATGATTCAAAGGTGATCAAGCACTGCAAAATATGATGACTTGGCATAATCACAGTGGGTTGCTATAGCTTAATACATGGGGGTGTTACAATTCTCCTCCTCTAAAAGAAATTCTCGTCCCGAGAATTAAGAGGTAGAAGGGAAAAGATCGGGGTATTCATCACGAAGACGATCCTCACGTTCCCAAGTGGCTTCATCTTCAGAATGATTTGACCACTGAACTTTAAGGAACTTGGTTGTCTTCTGACGGGTTCGACGTTCAGCTTGATCAAGAATGCGGAGCGGATACTCTGGATAAGACAGATCATGTTGCAATTCAAGCTCTTCATGATCCACTGCTTGGATAGGATCCTTGAAGCAGCGACGGAGTTGAGACACATGGAATACATCATGAACTTGAGAAAGTTTTGGTGGCAACTCTAACTGATATGCCACTTCTCCACGTCTGGCGAGAATACGGAATGGGCCAATGTAGCAAGGAGCTAGCTTGCCCTTGATTCCGAAGCGGTGAGTGCCCTTCATCGGAGTGACACGAAGGTAAGCATGTTCGTCAGGTTGATAGACCATTACCTGGTGTTTGCGATCATAGTTGCTCTTCTGACGAGACTGAGCTGTCTTCAGATGTTCACGAACAATACGAACTTGTTCTTCAGCTTGTTGGATAATATCCGGACCAAAGAGTGGCCATTCCCCAGTTTCTGACCAATTCAGAGGGGTTCGGCACTTACGTCCATATAACACTTCAAAAGGTGCCATCTTCAAGCTAGCCTGATAGCTATTGTTGTAAGAGAATTCAGCAAACGGGAGAGATTCCTCCCATTTCTTACCAAATGAGATGACACAGGCTTGAAGCATATCTTCAAGTATTTGGTTTACTCGTTCAACTTGACCTTGCGACTGGGGGTGAAAAGCCGTGCTAAAGGACAGATGAGTTCCCATAGCTTCTTGAAAACTTTCCCAGAACCTTGAGGTAAAGAGGCTGCCACGGTCTGAGCTGATCTCCAATGGAATACCGTGGAGCGACACAATTCTGGAAACATACAGGTCTGCTAACTGACTAGCAGTGATTGTCTCCTTGACAGGCAGAAAATGAGCAACCTTGGAGAATCGGTCGATGACAACAAGAATGGCATCATGACCCTTCTGCGATCTGGGAAACCCAGTAATGAAATCCATTTTGACTTTGTCCCATTTCCATTCAGGAATAGTAAGTGGTTGCAGAGTTCCATCAGGTCTTTGATGTTCTGCTTTGATGCGACGGCAGACGTCACATTCAGAAACATAACGAGTAATGTCTCGCTTCATATTAGGCCACCAAAATCTCTAGCGAATGTCTTGGTACATCTTGGTACTACCCGGATGAATAGACAGAGGCGTGTCATGAGCTTCTTTCATAACTTTCTCTTGCATATCCTTGATCTTAGGTACCATAAGACGACTCTTGAAATATAAGGCTCCATCTTTATCCACAGTAAAGAATGAAGGATTTCTGTTTGAGAGATAGCGCTTTATCTTCTTGACTTCAGTGTCATACTTTTGCATGTTCTTGATGCGGCGGTCGAGATCTGGCTCAACAACAAGGGTATTGAGAGAACCCTGTGGAACGATATGGAGGTTCAACTTACGAAGTTCTTCGTAGAGAAGGGGTTGTGCTTGCTGAACCATAAGGTTATTGCAATAAGACTTGCGGCTCAAGGCATCGGCCATTACATTAGCCTTGCCAGGGGTATAAGAAATATCGATGTCATAGTCGGCTATTGTCTCGAGCCACCTTTGTTGACGGAGGTTCAAGTCTGGTTGAGTATACAGGTACTTCAGACTTTGATGGTCCGTGTATATCTCGCAACGAGTACCGAGAAGGTAATGTCGCCACAGCTTCAGAGCATAAATAACTGCAGCTAGCTCAAGATCATGTGTTGGATACTTATCTTCGTTAGGACGCAACTGATGAGAGCCATAAGCAATTACTCTCCGCTCTTGCATTAGGACATAGCCTAATCCTTGACGGGACACGTCACAATAAATCACGAAGTCCTTGCGAGAATCTGGGGGAGCAAGCACTGGGGCAGAAGTAAGCTTGTCTTTGAGTGTCTGGAAACTTTCCTGGCACTTTTCTGTCCACTCAAACTTTATGCCCTTGTGGAGCAGGTCAATCAATGGCTTTGCAATCTTAGAGAAATTCTCGACGAAACGGCGGCAATAGCTGGCGAGTCCGAGAAAACTCCTGACTTGCTTGACGTTCTTCGGAGGAGTCCAGTCAAGAATAGCCTGAACTCGTTCTGGATTAACATCAATACCATCCTTGAAATCACATGACCAAGATAGGTCACCTCGGATAACCAGAATTCACACTTGGAATATTTGGCATACAGTTGATGTTCTCGGAGCCTCTCCAGTACAAGCCGAAGATGTTCAGCGTGTTCTTCTTTATTCTTGGAATATACTAGGATATCATCTAGATAAACCAGGACAAACTTGTCGAGGTAGTCCATGAAGATATAATTCATCAGATGAGAGAAGGTAGCTGGAGCATTGGTTAAGCCGAAAGACATGATGGTGTACTCGTATGAACCATAACGAGTAACGAAGGCTGTCTTCGGAATATCCTCCTCACAAACTCTGATCTGGTGGTAACCCAACCTCAACTCGAGTTTAGAGAACACAGAGGAACCAGCAAGTTGATCATACAGATCATTGATTCTGGGGAGTGGGTATTTGTTCTGGATTGTTGCTCGGTTGATAGGTCGATAGTCCTGGACCAATCGGTTAGTTCCATCCTTCTTCTTGACAAAGAGTGAAGGTGCTCCCCAAGCAGAAGAACTTGGGCAAATGAAACCACTGCGAAGTGATTTGTCAATTTCCTCCTTAAGCTCAAGGAGTTCATGCGGCGGCATCTTGTACGGACGCTTCACAATAGGAATGGTGCCAGGTTTCAAGTCGATGACGAATTCGACAGCTCTAACAGGTGGTAGTCCTGGAAGTTCTTCTAGAAATACATCTTGGAAATCACAAACGATTGAACGTTCTCTATTCCCTCAAGAGGTGAAGCATTCAATGCATTTAGAGTATATATCTGGCTCTCGGCATTCTGAATTGTTCGGGCTGAGTAGTTGATTGTCTGGCCGGCAGGGTGCGTGAGCTGTACTGTCTTGGCGGCACAGTCGATGAAAGCATTATGGGCTTTCAGCCAATCCATACCGAGAATGACATCTATGGTAGAAACCTTGAGGGCCATGAGTGAAGCAGTGAACACTAATCCTCCAATTACAATGTGGTTGTTGTGGGCTATCATTGAGGTATCCCACTTGGATCCCGGAGAACTAACCACCAGTGGAGGGTACATGTTTTCAAACGATAAGTCATGTGTGCATGCAAATGCTTCAGATATGAAGGAATATTTGCTAAATCATGTACTATTTTTCATAGAAGTTTGTAACTTTTAAAATTTCACTTGTTATTTGAATTTTGATTTGAATTGGAATTTGAAATGAGATATGATTCAAAGGTGATCAAGCACTGCAAAATATGATGACTTGGCATAATCACAGTGGGTTACTGTAGCTTAATACATGGGGGTGTTGCAGTCGATCCCTCTTCTTCTTCTTCGTTTGGTTAGCGGCTTCGCCGGCACCAGCTTCCGTGGTCTGGTTGCCACCATCCGTGCCAGTCTCGGCGCCGGTGTCGGTGCCATCGGTGCCGGTGCCGGTGTCGGTGTCGGGGTCGGCGGCACTGCCACCCTCCGTTATGACAAGGGGGCCCTGCAACCCTTGTGCTTCCAGATAGTCAAAGTAAGCATGTGCATTCTCTAAGATTGTGTCGGCGTGATCAGAACCCCCGGCTTTGTCATTCTGCGCCATGTTTCCTACGGTTCAGTCTGCTCATTTAATTCTAGACCTAATAAAATGAATAATGACATAAAAAATGGCCTATGTTTTGCCGGAATGTTGATTCATTCCCGTTCCGGTAAATCCCGGGCACTCGATATGTCCTACTTTCTATCACAAGTCATGCTGAAATTCACGGAAAATTTTGGCATGACCTTTGCTAAAAGTGGACATATCGAGCGCCTGAAATTCGCCGGAACGGAAATGAATCAACATTCCAGCAAAACATAGGCCACTCGGATCAGTTTCCCTACAAACAAGAAAATGCCTCTGCTTGCAAAAAACAGAAATGTATATGCTTCTCTTACACAACACAATTCAAAATATTAAAAAAATATGTGTTCCATGCACTATAATTCACAAACTTGCATCAAATTGTTAGCAACCTATGCTTGGGCTCATCTTTGACTTTATATGATCAGTCACAGTAGCCCTAATTTTGTAAAACAGTTTAAGCTAGGGCTCATCTATGACTTCCAAATAAAAGATAGCTATTTAATATGAACAAAAAGCTCATCTTCTTCTATCTGTATGTATCCATCCGGCATTAAGCTCAATATACATACTTGTAGTTGAAACCCTAGAAAATCCTAGCTATGATCAGAAACCCTAGAAAACCCTAGAAATGGATGTATATCTTCTTCTATCTTCTATCTGTATGATTTCGAGCTATGATCACAAACCCTAGAAAATTCTAGAAACTCTAGCCACTAGCCACAGGAAAGGAGAGCGGGAGATGGATCAATCCTTGGGGGGCGAGGCGGCCGGAGCGACCGGAGGAGGAACCGGAGCTCTGCGTTGGCCGTGGTCGACGAGGGGCCGCTGGGGACGGGGAGGAGGTGGCGACGAGGCGGCGGTGGACGACGGGGAGGAGGCGGCGATGACGGGGAGGAGGCAGTGACGAGGCAGGGGCGCCGGGGCTCTGGCAATGGCAAGGGCGCGGGGCACTCTTCCCAGTTTTTCAACAGCTCATCGATTTCGGCGCCGCTCCTCTTACGTGGAGGTCCTCGATGCTCAGCCTCACCATTGAATAGATCTCCACGGTTTCTCCATGGGTCATCCTTCTCGAGCCATCTTCGATGCCCCATGTACACGATTTTCGCAGACCCGCCATCTTTCGGTAGCAACTGAGACGTTGTATCATCCATGCACCTCGTGCATCCGCAATATCCATGGCACACCTGGTCTGAGACATATCCATAGGCAATAATGGAGGAGAAGCAAGTGAGGGAGAGGAGGGGAATGGGGAAAGGTGGCTGCTGTGCCTAGCAGCATCGCGGGTCAGGAGCCACCGCTACTGCTAAAGGCAGTAGCAGTAGCGCTGGGTGAGTAGCCAGCGCTGCTGATAAGTGGGGCCCACCAGCTGGCATAGTGTGCCCACAGTTGAAGCGCGGGGTAACAGGCCCGCGCTACTGCTATATGTTTAGCAGTAGCGAGGGGTTTATGGGCCTCGCTGCTACTACAGGTAGCCCCGGTGGGTACGGTGGGGACCACTTTGCAGCAGCGCGGGGTGGCAAGCCCGCCCTACTGCTATGTTCTTACCTATAGCGCTGGGTACATACCAGCGCTGCTGCTAAGTAGCATTAGCACTGGCCCATTACCCCATGCTACTGTTAACCCTCTACCTATAGGGTTTTCCCTCGTAGTGAAGGTTTCGTCGCCAGACCTCAGGTGTGTGGAATGAGTTCGAACAAGAACCATATGAGGTGGATGGTGTTCAGAGGTGGAAGGCTATCTACAAAAGATGCAGGAAGGAGCTGACCAGAGAGTTCGGAAAAGGAACTGGCCACTTGAAGAGGCACATCGATAGCCACTTGAAGAAGGAGACAGAGATGGCGACGAGATAGACCCAGCTCCAATACAACCCCGACGGTTCGGTAAGTAATTGGGACTATGATCCTGCTTTAGCTCGTGAAGCTCTTTGTCGTTTAATTGCTGCTAATGATTTACCATTAAGTTTTAGTGAGTCTTCCGCTTTTTTCGAATATATTCAAACTGCTCATAATCCTAGATTCGTTCCAGTTTCTATACAAACTACAACTAGGGATATGAAAAAGTTATGCAAAATTGGTCTTTTTCCTTACCAGGGTTTTTCTCCAAGGGGAGTTTTACCAGGAAGGTTTTAATGAGGCAGCTACTAATAAAGATCAATATTTATCCACATGACACTTTGCCTCTTTTGGAGTTGAGCTTGTAACTAGGCTTTTTAAATATTTTTTATATTTTTCTTAATTTTTTTCTTAATTTTTAGATTTTTCTATATTTTTCCTTAATTTTTAAGATTTTTCTGAATTTTTAAAAATCAGAAGGCCCGGAAGGACGAAAAGCAACGCGGGCCGGCCCGTAGCCGTCCCTTGCCGGCCCGGCCTTTATAACTGTTGTGCCGGGCCAATCCCTGTGGCCAGGCCTTCGGTCTGGCACAGCACGACCCTTTTATAAAAGGGTCAACACAGGCCGTGCCGTGCTAGGCCCTTTTACAGCCAAGCCGTGCCAGCCCATATGGCCAGGTTTGGCTAAACCACAGGTTCGCCCAGGATTTGGCCCCGACGGCGGTGGCGCGGCTTCGGGCTCATCGGGAAGCTTCTTGAGGCAGGATACACCGTCCACGCCACCCTGCGAAGCATCGGTATGCGCGTTCGATTACTTAAATCAGCGTAGGTGATTGATGCAACTCGCGGCTGCCAATCAGTAGCCGGAGTAGAGCGGCGGGGTGCAGGCTAGTCCGGTTGGTGGCTGCAGGGGACGAGGGGATAGCGGGGCTGCTGCGGCAGCTCATGCCCGGTGGCGCATGCTGTTCGAGGCCGATCTCTATGACGCCGCTAGCTTCGCACTGGCCAGCACCGGCTGTCAGTTCTTCTTCCTCGTCGCCACCCCGTATGCCCACAAGGTCGCCGCCTCCGAGGTTATGTCATGTTCCTGAGGTGGAGGCATGGCGAACGAGTCGGATACGGTGGATTACCACGATTTGAGGAGAAATCGGGGTGAGAAATCAGTGAAAGGGGATGAGGAACAGTAGCAGAGGATGTGGAACTGAAACAAGAGGATGAGAAGCTCGAAGACGATTCATTTCATTCGCAACATTTTACAAGTCTGGTACTTATACTGCTCCTACCCAACCCACACCATGGTGGCCCTCGGCCCATCTCGTAGCCTAGGGTACAAACCATATGGTGACAGCCCACAGCCGGGTGCTACGTACACTCTCCCTCCCTTGAAATCCAGCTTGCGCTCAAGCCGACGATGATCAACTTTGAATCAGGAATGCATGTAATCTCGTCGAGTTGAAGAGCCGCCCCACCTGGATCATATGGTAGCAGTATGTGCTTGGAGATGATTTGACTGCTAATCACAAGCTGATGAAAGAAATTACAATCCACCCCATATGTGTGCTTGATAGTGTTTAATCCTCCCAACTCAATGCCAAACCTCAGAATATTTGTTGTTCCACCTCCAGGAGGAATATGCTGCTTAACTACAGAAGGTTCGAACCAACCAACCAAATAGGTGTACCAATTAACACTTCCCGACTCTTGCCTCTTGCTCTCCCTCTCTACTATAGCGTTCCTTGAAGTCGTCGGCCGGGTACCGTAAAATTCGCCCCCCCTTCTTCCTCTCTCCTCTGTAGGGGAACACAGCAGAAAACAAAAAAAATTGGTACTGCGAGCACGCCCAGGATCACTATGGAGATGCATACAAGGTTTTGATCTGATCATTACGGACTCGTAGCGCAGCGGAAGTAGAGTCGATGTAGATCGTTGGTGCAGATCCCCGCAGCTAGGATTTACAACCTCCCAACCATGAGGATGTTCTCCCTCATCTGCCCCTCGGATAGTCCCTCGGACAGCCCTTCGGGAGGCAGTCGTACAGTCCCACGGACGGTGTCTCGGACAGCCCTTCGGGAGGACCCTCGAACTTGGACAGTATCTCGGACAGGCCTTTGGGAGGACCCTCGAACAGCCCCTCGGGCAAAAGATCGAACCCATGACCTCTCTATGGGGTTGCACACATACGGTGTCATCTATCCGGCAGAGCTTTGCCGCCCAGAACTAGTTCCCACCGGAACCCAGACAGCCTTTCGGCTCGACGAAACTATTTCATGTGAGGGAGATAAGAAGCCAGATCATTGCATGGCATAATGTATGGGAGAAAGAGTGAGTGTGGAGAGCCCCTATCCACCTCTATTTATAGGAAAACCAAGGGGTAGGGTGGCACTTGGAAATACCAAAAAACCCATGGCATGTGACCTTCATAATGGCATAAAGGGAAGGCAAGTGGAGCTCCATGGAGGAGCTCCAACCTTGGCCGGCCACACCATGTGGGCCCCCCCAAAAGGGGTTCCCTCCTCTCCAAGTTATCCCCTAGACCTTTTGGGGAAAGCCCAAAAAGGTGGCTTTCCAAAAAGCAACCAAAAAGTGTTTTTCACTATTCATGAAAACATTTTTCCGCGACCGTTAAATCCGAAAATATTTCTGTAGGTCCAGAACATTTCTAGTACCCACTAAAATAATCTGGACGCGTTCCGAAATATTTCCGGATCAATGATTTTCATCAGCGAAATGCAACCAAGACATTTCTGGCTGCTCCGGAACATTTCCGGTTTTCTCTCCAGAAAAATTCCAGAAGTTCCTAGAACAATTCTGGCACCTCCAAAAAGTTCCAAGCGCGTGCCGAAACCTTTTTGGCTCAATGGTTTACTCCGGAACAACTATTCGGTTTTACAGAAACTTTTCCGGTGTTCTCTCCAGAACTTTTCCGTTGTCTCCAAAACTTTTCCGGTGACTTTCTCTCAGACTCCCTGTCTAGTATTCAGCAGATAGATGACCCTTAAACATGTGACCCTATAGGTTCGGTGAAGTATAGACATGACCGGAACACTTTCCGATCAATGATCAATAGCGGAACCGTGGACATCCATATTGATCCCTATATCCACACGAATGAATATTCGAGTGAACCTGTAGTTTGCCGTGTGCTATTCCTGTTGCTTCGCGATATGTTACAAACACCCGAGGTGAGACTTATCGGCATCCCCGTGGATCAACAACTTGTCCACTATGCCAGTTACCTCGTTACTGGTTTTGTTCTCTTTTCTCGTTTCCGTGTTCCGGCATCCCTGTGATCAAATCACATTGTGTCTGGCCAGACGATGATGGATACCATAACACCGAGAGGGCCCTAAGAATATCTCTCCATCATCGGAGGAGCAAATCCCAATCTTGAGGTCTCAAGTTACTTGTCATACTTTTCCGTGAACCCGTAAGCCGCCGTAATAGCCACCCTGTTACAGATGCCGTTTAACAAACCCCAAAGTTCACGAAGCAAGTACGAAGGAACTCGATACTCTCATGGTCCAAGGAATTATGCAAACGTTAACTTTCTCTGTGTTATTAACCATTAACTTGTGACGAATGTATCTCATAGCATAACATCAATCGGGTCGATTCAACACAAATGTTCTTTTAACATTGTGCCCTCAAAATTGCCGGCATAGTCATGCCCATGATCAGGAAAACAGGATCATCATGCAATAATTGAGCTAGTCTTACAGGCATGACTAGGAATATATTTTACCGTTTATTATTCCACACGTGCACATGAGTTTCCCTCCGAGCCTCGTGGATATTGCAGACTCGAGAATCATTGCAGTTATAGCATGGAACATAAACATCAATTACGAACTTGGAGATACAAAATAACTATTATTATTGCCTCTAGGGCATATCTCCTACAGACTCCCACTTGCACTAGAGTTAATAATCTACTCAATGCTAATGCACTTTACACCTATGGCATACCGGTGTAAAATATGCTTCGCTTGTGGTATAGTCCCTTTCCAACGGAGCTGACAACTTCAGGTCCGTGTGTATCTTTGCATATCCTCGCGTTTTCACGCTTTCACAAAATTCATATTTTGTATGGACTTGGCTTTGTATATATGTGAATCACTGGTCGAACCTTGATTCCTCAGACTGAGCTATGGAGCAACTATCTACAATAGTGTTGCATTGACCAAAGCCATCTTGGAGCCATACTAAGTTCATGAATGAAATATATGATTCAACATCTTCTTTGTCGGTTGCGACAACATACTTAGCCTTCATTATAGAATTCGCCATAGTAACCTGTTTGGAACAATTCCAACTTACTGTGCCACCATATCGTGTATTACACAAAACCCTTAACTCAAATCGAAAATCGCATGGAGCATTGATGAAAACTGTATCGATGTAACTACTTACGATGAGTACTTCATAATCTCCTCTTGCGAGAAAACATGTTATCAGTGCTACTTTAGTACTCAACGACATTTTTCGCTGCTGTCATATGATCAATATTTTGATCACTTTGGTATCTATACTCGCAACTGCTTGGGAGTACCGGACATATCTGGTTGTTTTACATACCATGGAATACATGATTAATCCAAACATAAAAGTGTGTGGAATCTCTCCATCATGTATTTTGCTCATCAGTGTATTAGGACACCAAGTCTTGCTAAAACTCTTTCCATGTGACTTCGGCAAGAATCACCACTCGGCGTTCTTATGCTAAACTATTTTAGCATCTTGTCAATATGTATTATGGCTTAGCCCTATTAGACAATTCTATCTCCGTAGATAATTATGCCTAATATCAAGGCTACCTAGCCCAAGTTCTTCATCGAAAGACTATTTTTCAATGAAGTCCTAATTCGTGTCAAGAAATTTATATTATTTCCAATCAACAATGTGTCAAGCACACAAGATTTTAGAAATATTATTATTATGCTCCCACTTACTTTCTTGTTTTTACAATCATCTTCGCTTTCCATTAATGAAATCAAAACTCTTTTGACTATTTCATCAAAACGAAGATTCCAACTCCATTATGCTCTCTTTTGTTAATTTCTAGATCTCTGAAGTTTGCACACTCACTAGCATCCTCTGGATCGACAAAATACTTTGGACTGTATCACATGCAAGTCCTAGGTTGTATTTCCATCTCATGGAAATCCTTTTGGCATCCATGTATCATATCTCATGATTGAAGTATGTATTAATTGCTAGTTTTACCCGAACCGACTTTAAGCATCGCTGCGGAGAGACAATCTCGTCATAGTAAACTCCTTGAATTTGTTATAAGCAACAAGTCGAGTTTTATGGATAAAACACTTTTATCCGTATCAATTTATAGTTCCATTAATATTCGTTAGACTCTAAGTCTTCCGAAGGGTTTATGAAGATCTAATCTTGAATCATTTATATGGATACTATCTCGGATTGTATTGGCATTTAACCAATTCCGGAGTCAGGGTCCATCAATGCTTCCTTGTGTATCGTAGGTATACTGTTGTCTAACAATAATATCTTGTTTGCGCACCTGAGAGGTTTGCATGAGTTTTGCCTACGTGGTTCAGCTGCAAGTTCGACCGAAGTTCATACATCTCATGTAGAGGCTTCCGTATCAGTCGCAGTAGGAAACTCTGGAATTACTTCCAAGGTTTCTGTCCCTTGTCCTGATAACGAAGATATTGTTATCTCGTCGAATCGCACTGCCCTCCCACTCACCTTTTTGCAAGAACCATTTTCTTCAAAATCATACCTCTCTTTGTGGCAAATCTTTTGCCTCGGTATAGTGATGGAGGAATACCCAATAACTTGGGATAACCTACAAAGTAGCACTTGTCTGATTTGGAACAGGTTTGTAAAATACTTTACACAAGCCCCATATTCCAAATGTTAAGAAAATACATAACATGGTTGGGCGTACCATACCAAACGTCATTTCAACAGATCTGATGGCACTCTTTTCAGTGTAAAAGCCGCAGTCCCTACAGCATTACTTTAAAAGGGATAATGGCAAATTGATTTATGTCATCTTTGATCTTATCATGTCCTAAATGGTTTGATTACATCTTCATGGACATTCCACTCACAGTGGTGTTCCGGGAGGTGTAAGTTATGAAACTCTTTTCACAACTCATGAGACATTCGCTAAACTTGTAATTCAAATATTCCTTTTCGCAATCTAATTGTAGAAACATAATTTCCTTGTTACAATAATTTCTACTTCATTTTGAAAACCTTTTGAATGATTTCAAAAGATCCAGACTTACATCTCATAAAGTAAATATCCATATATCTACTTGAGTCATTTCTGAAGATCGACAAATCCACTGCTAGCAACAACATTTATCGGACTACACACATCAAAATGTATGATCACCAATAAGTTCATTGCTCGTTCTTTATGGCCCGTGAACAGTATTTCAGTCATTTCACTTTTTGGACGAAAGTTACAAGTGTCAGATGATTCATAATCAAATGACTTCAAAATTCATCATTACGGAATTTCTCCATGCGGGTTTCTCCAATGTGACCAAATGCAGTGCCACACATATGTGGTATTATTTTAGTCTTGCGACATTTAGCGTCAGTGTCACGGATGTATTATATTATTATCAATATTCATAACATACATCTCATTCATAATGAAAGTAGGGCCCTTATGTTTTTCATAACATCGAAGAACAATTGTTCTCTCATGAACAACCTCTTGCAACAAGCATTATGCAATGGGCTAGAGTGTATAAAACTCTAAAATGAAAAATAAATGCAGAGGTAATATGCTGATGGAAACTATAGTAACTTTTACAAAGTTCCATCACGTATCTAAACCTCATTTCTGGCTAGTCTTTTAGGCCGTACTAGTTCTTGCATCGAGTTGTAACAGAATGCAATCAAACGGGTATTCCTGTGATCAATTTTTAATCACAATACCGAAGAATCAGTGACTAACAGTTTAATCATAATTCCCAAGAACTATTTCTTTGACCAGCCTTCTATACATCTATAACTTGTATGACATTCATACATGCGCTGGACATTCCAGTCTTCTCCCTTTTTGCCTTTATACTTCTAACAGTTTTACTTCTAATATTTCTCCTACTCTCAGAAGAAGCACCCAACTTTAAGAGTGGCATCAGCCCCGGACTTCCTAGGCGTGTAAGTCTTACTGACACCCTTTGGACATTTCCTTTCTCTTTAAGTTGTTGTTTTATTCACCTTCATCACATGACAGGCATTCTTCTGGATCCCCTCTTATTAGTCAAATGCATTGTAAACACATTACTAATACTTTGCAAACAAACATTGCTTTGGATATCTCATATCTTTTAGCCTTTGTTTTTCTGAAAAATAATTTTTAGTTCCATGAATATCACATAACTATCCCAAACTTTTGAAGTTCGGGTCTCATGGAAGCAAAGGACGAGAGTCACATCATCCATGGCATTAGCGGGAGAATACCGGAAGCATGCGATAGGACAAAGTTCTTCTCGGCACTCTTGAGAACAATCCTCATATTACGTTACCAATCGTAAAGTTTTAACCAGATATTTAACAGCTTATTCAATTTTAATAGGGAAGGTGGAAACGCAAGGCAATATTCTATAACTATTATGCAAATCACACTTAGACAATGTTCATAATTAATTGCACTAAGAATTAAATGAATTAATTCTAAAGTGCGCTCTCACTCAAATCAATATCTTTCATAATTGATTGTGAGTGATACAAGACCCACGTATCAATTGTTCGCCATTGATGTTAGCATCACTGATGACAAAAATCTCAACCGGTAGGCCAACTTGCCAATCACATATCTATGTTAAAGAACATATCGTGCCCCCATGTTTGGTTTTGGTAATTGATGACAATCCCTATGGACTAATGGTTTCCTTGAGTTATATTTGAAGGGTTTGTCCATAGGCTTTGCTTGAAGACCATTTGTTGGTTTCAAGGTTATAAGAAGAAGATTATGTGTTGACCATGGTGTTATTCAAGGATTTATCCAAAGATTGGCCATGTGAGAGTTGAGCATATTGCAAGCATGTCTTGAAGAAGAAGATCATGTGAACATTCATGTTTACCTTCAAGACATCATCTTTATGAAGAGAGAAGATAAAATACAAGGTTGATCAAGACTAAGTACAAAGAGTGAATTCAAGTAGATCAACACACAAAGCGTAGAAGATGTACCGAGTGGGATCAAGTGATCTCATGGTATGGTAAGCATTGTCCATTACGCTTTGTGTACTAACCCGTGGTCTATGTGAGAGTTCTTTGTGGGGTTAGTTATGTTTCCATGGGCGTGCATCAAAAGGAAGATATCATATAACCCATGGAGGATGACATCAAGTGGTGATCATCATCAAGGTTGTGTTGTGCAAGTTCAAGTGAAGCATCGTGAAGAGATCACATGCTTGAAGCTTGCCGTCCATTGTGGTGATAATGGAACTGTGAAGATGTGCCGAAGAGAGGCTCACCCATAGTGGAGTATGGGGGAGCAATCTACTAGTCTTCATCGAGCGTGCGGAATCAAGAAAGGTGGTCCAACTTGAGGATATCAAGATCGTCATCATCTAGCTCAAGTGGATTATGCGCAAGGCAAAGGTTTGACTTTGATAGGTTTTCTATTTTACCGGTCTCATGGTGTTAGTTGGGAGACCGGGTTATAGGATTGATTGCTGTACTATCAAGGGCGGCTCTCGAGTGAGTAGCTTGATCGTTTCGTTCGTAGAGAGCTCAAACCATTGCATCCTTGGCATCATCTTTCTTGGTTCTTGTTTGGATTTTCTCTTTGTGAGTTTTGGACCTTGTGGTCATCTTCATGACAAGCTCAAGTTCATCGAAAACAGATTTCGTATGCATCATCTTTGCGTTTTCGGTGTTGGAGTTTTTGCCGGTTCATATTTGTGGAAGGTTCTCTTCTTCATCTTATTGGCATTTATTCTCCATTGCTAGTTCTTAATATATCCAACAAGCTTGAGTTTGCTGATTTCGGAGTTCGTTTGCACAAGTTGTGGCTGTTCTGGCTTTTCTGGTATTTGGCGGTAGTACCGCTCGGCTCCACGGTAGTACCGCTTAGGCGATACTTCCGCTGTGAGCTACCGCAGCTTCTACCGCCTACGGTGAGGCAGTGTGCAACTTTCTGTTGCCGATTTTTATTAAACGAAAGTAGTGCGGTAGTAGAGCGGTAGTACCGCTTAGTGCGGTACTTCTGCCCTCCACCACCGTTGCTACTACCGCGTATATTTGAGGTGGTGTTTTTGTCTCTGTTGCTTGTTTGTAATTAGCGGTAGTAGAGCAGTAGTTGGGCGGTAGTACCGCTTGATGCGGTACTGCCGCTCCAGTACCGCTCCACTACTTCGTTTCTTTTGTTCTGCGAACTTTAGCGGTAGTACCGCTTGGATGGACGGTAGTACCGCTTCGTGCGGCACTACCGCTCCAGTATTTATGTACTCGCTTACAACAGACAGGAACTACCGCCTAAGCGGTAGTACCGCTCTCCAGAGCGGTAGTACCTCTTGAGCACGGGCTGTGTGCATAACGGTTGGATTCATGGGGGACCTATTTAAGGGGCATTCTTCCCCAATGGTTCACCACCTGTTTTTGGCTTGCTTTAGAACACTTCTCTCTCCTCCATTGTTGACTCTCTCAAGCTTGCCTATCTCTCAATCCCTCCAATGATTGTTGCTAGTTCTTGAGGGAAAAGAGAGAGGAGATCCAGATCTACGTTTCCACCAATCACTTTCTCCTCTATGTGAGGGGAACCCCTTGGATCTAGATCTTGGAGTTCTTTGTGTTCTCTTCTTTGTTCTTCCTCTCATATTCCTCCATAGCTTTTGTTGTTGTGGTGGGATTTGGGAGTGACGGACTTGGGCACTCCGTGTGCCCTTGCCATTGCATTTGGTGCATCGGTTTGAGTTCCCCACGGTGATACGTGGAAGGGAAGTTTGAGTAGCTTATTACTCTTGGGTGCTTGGTACCCTAGAGCTTGTTCCTCTTGGGTGCTTGGGCACCCTAGACGGTTGGTGGTGTCGCGGAGCTCAATCATTGTGGTGGAAAGCTCCGGGACAAGCGTCGGGGTCTCCAATTAAGTTGTGGAGATTGCCCCGAGCAATTTGTACGGGTTTCGATGACCGCCCCCAAGGGTTGCCAATTGTACGGGTTCGGTGACCGCCCCCAAGGGTCGCCATTTGTACGGGTTCGGTGACCTCCCTCAAGGGTCCCTTAGTGGAATCACGACATCTTGCATTGTGCGAGGGCGTGAGGAGATTACGGTGGCCCTAGTGGCATTTTGGGGAGCATTGTGCCTTGATGACCCACAAGTATAGGGGATCAATCGTAGTCCTTTCGATAAGTAAGAGTGTCGAACCCAACGAGGAGCAGAAGGAAATGACAAGCGGTTTTTAGCAAGGTGTTTTCTGCAAGCACTGAAATTATCGGTAACGAGTAGTTTGATAGCAAGATAATTTGTAACAAGTGACAAGTAACAATAGTAATAAAGGGTGCAGCAAGTTGGCCCAATCCTTTTTGTAGCAAAGGACAAGCCGGAACAATCTCTTATAGTAAGTAAAGCGTTCTCGAGGACACATGGGAATTTCATCTAGTCACTTTCATCATGTTTGTTTGATTCGCGTTCGCTACTTTAATAATTTGATATGTGGGTGGACCGGTGCTTGGGTGCTGCCCTTACTTGGACAAACCTCCCACTTATGATTACCCCCTCTCGCAAGCATCCGCAACTAGGAAAGAAGAATTAAGATAACTCTAACCATAGCATTAAACATATGGATCCAAATCAGCCCCTTACGGAATAGCGCAAAAACTAGGGTTTAAGCTTCTGTCACTCTAGCAACCCATCATCTAATTACTACTCCACAATGCATTCCCTTAGGCCCGAAGATGGTGAAGTGTCATGTAGTCGACGTTCACATAACACCACTAAGGGAATCAACAACATACATATCATCAAAATATTGAACGAATACCAAGTTCACATGATTACTTATGACAAGACTTCTCCCATGTCCTCAAGAACAAAAGTAACTACTCACAAAACATAACCATGTCCAAGATCAGAGAGGTATTGAATAGCATAATAGATCTGAACATATAATCTTCCACCAAATAAACCAACTAGCATCAACTACAAGATGTAATCAACACTACTAGCAACCCACAGGTACCAATCTGAGGCTTTGAGACAAAGATTGAATACAAGAGATGAACTAGGGTTTGAGATGAGATGGTGCCGGTGAAGATGTTGATGAAGATTAGTCCTCCCACGATGAGAGGATCGCTGGTGATGTCGATGGCGACGATTTCCCCCTACCGGAGGGAAGTATCCCCGGCAGAATCTCTCCGCCGGAGAGCAAAAGTGCTCCTACCCAAGTTCCGCCTTGAGACGGTGGCGCACCGTACCAAAAGCCTTCTCTATATTTTTTAGGTCAAATGCACTTATATACCAGAAAATGGGGGCCAGAAGTGGGCCATGCCTCCACGAGGTACCAGGGCGCGCCTGGGGGGGGGTGGCGCGCCCTGGTGCCTCGTTGGCGCCTGGGTGGCCCCCTCTGGTACTTTTTGCTTCCAATATTTTTTATATATTCCAAAATAATTCTCCATAAAATTTCAGCTCATTTGGAGATGTGTAGAATAGGTATCTTGACAGAGCTTTTTCAGGTCCAGAATTTCAGCTGCCGGCAATCTCCCTCCTTGTGTGAATCTTGCATATTAAGAGAGAAAAGTCATTAGAATTGCTCCACAAAGTGTTATATTGATTAAAAACACTATAAATAACAGTAGTAAAACATGATGCAAAATGGACGTATCAACTCCCCCAAGCTTAGACGTCGCTTGTCCTCAAGCGAAAGCCGATATCGATAATCATGTCCACATGTTTAGAGAGAGAGAGGTGTCGATAAAAACAAAATACGGACATAGAAGCATCATGATCATTATTATAACAGCAATATTTATTATCATAAACTTCTCATAAGCAAGTAACAATTCATCACTACAATGGAGTATAAGGCATAAACTTTCTTGAAAACTAACAAACTATGTTCTCAGTCAAAAATGCAATTGCAATTCATCATATTTTCAGGAAGGGTCTCATGTAGGAGCTATTTAGCAAGTCCACATACTCAACCATCATTTAGTCTTTTATGATTGCTAACACTCACAACATATATATGGAGCAAAAGTTTCAGCCAGACACATAGAAAGATAGGGGCTTGTGAATTTGCCTCCCAACTGATTCACCTCAAGGGTGATGTCAACAATAATAAATCATGATCACCCATATCCAAATGGATATATGTGCCTAGATCTTTCCCCACCACATGATGCTTGCAAAAGAGAAAGATAAAAACGAAGTAGAGGAGAATATTATTGACTCTTGCATAAAAAGTAAATACATAAAAGTAAAGGATAGGCCCTTCACAGAGGGAAGCAGAGGTTGTCATGCGCTTTTTGTTTTTGGATGCAAGAGCTATTAATGCAAAGGAACATCACTTTATATTGCCCCTTGTGATAGCAACCTTTATTATGCAGTCTATCGCGTTTATTTCTTTACCATCACAAGTTCGTACAAAGATTATTTCCCTTACAATAAAAGTTCAGACATATTTAGAAGCAATTTTTATTGCTTTTTGCACCGATGACAACTTACTTGAAGGATCTTATTCAATCCATAGGTAGATATAGTGGACTCTCATGACATGAAACTGGGTTTAAGGGTTTTGGATGCACAAGTAGTATCTCTACTTGGTGCGAATTTTTGGCTAGCAAAGATATTGGGAAGCACCACATGTTGGAGGATCTATAACAATATAACTTCTCTGTGAATATGAACAAACATAACTCATTACGTTGTCTTCCTTGTCCAACGTCAACAATTTGACATAAAATACTTGATGGGGGCTCACAATCATAAAAGATCTCGAAGATAGTATGTTTGCATGTGAATCTTCTCTTCCCTTATTAATTCTTTCATGAATTGCATCATTGACTAATACTATGTTTGTTAACTTCCAATAAATTTTACCACTTATACTTTTCTTTATGTAATGTCATTACTTTCCATAAGATTAGCATATGATCTTTTTCATTATTTTCATTGCTAGAATTGGAACATGAAAGTAAAGAAGCAAAAACTCAAACTACTCTTTATTATATAATTCTCAACTCGATTACATAGATAGATAGATCATGATGCTAACACTCGAAAATAGATCATACTAAACTTTTATTCAACTAGATCACGAAATAACTAAGGATTGAGCTAAGATAGGTGAAGATGGTAAAAGTGATGGCGATACGATACCGGGGCACCTCCCCCAAGCTTGGCACAAGCCAAGGGGAGTGCCCATACCCGTGTGCTCAAGTTCCTTTCTTTGGTGATGGTGGTGATGGTGGGGTGAGCTTGTCCAGCTTACATTTGAGGATGAAGTTTTCCTCCCTTAAATCATCGACTTCTTGTTCAAGCTTCAATACCTTTTTACATAGTGCCTCCTTGCTTTCCTGCAGAAAACGGGACGGGATAAATTGGATCTTAGACTTGTTTACTGTGTTTGGGAGGCTCAATTTCTTGAACTCCACATGCATATCTCCAGGTTGAGGTAGAGGGGCATCGTCTTCATCTGAGCTCGCGTCTTCCGTCTCCTTTATGTTGGCATCTTGCTCCTCCTCCTCGGACCATCCATAGGGGTATATATCCCCATAGATCTTTGGATTTGCAACATAGTGTGATACAAAGCTTTCTCCATCCGAGTCCTGAGACGACATGCTTTCGGATCTATCAGAAAAATAGCACGAAACAAGAACAGAAGAGATTTCTATGATACGGTGGTCAAAACATCTGGAAGTATATATAAGGATTTTTATCTTGCAAAACAAGTAATCCAGAAGAAAAATGGAGTCAGGAAGGCTCACGTGGGGCCCACGAGGTACCAGGGCGCGCCAGGGGGGTGGCGCGCCCTGGTGCCTGCTCGTGGGCACCAGGTGGGTCCCCCCGGCTCTTTCTTATTTTTTGTATTTTTCTAAATATTCCAAAAGTCATAGAAACTATATTTATGGAATTTTTGGAGTCAGTTTACTTGCTGTATCACATACCTCTTCCATTTAGGGTTCTGGAGTGTTCCGGAAGGTCTCTCTTATGTATTCCTCCGGTGTAATTGTCTCAATAATATTAGTTTCAACATTAATAGGGGTACCTGAAATATAGTGCTTAATTCTTTGCCAATTCACCACTCTCGGATTAGTGCCTTCGGAATTATTTATTTTGATGGCTCCGGAGCGATAAACTTCTTCGATGATATCCGGTCCTTCCCATTTAGAGAGAAGTTTTCCTGCAAAGAATCTCAAACGAGAATTGTATAATAGAACTTGCTCACCTACTTTAAATTCCCGTTTTTGAATTCTTCTATCATGCCATCTTTTAACTTTTTCTTTAAACAATTTGGCATTTTCATAAGCTTGGGTTCTCCATTCATCTAATGAGCTAATATCAAATAACCTCTTTTCACCGGCAAGTTTGAAATCATAATTGAGTTCTTTAATTGCCCAATATGCTTTATGTTCTAACTCAAGAGGTAAATGACATGCTTTTCCATAAACCATTTTATAAGGAGACATACCCATGGGATTTTTATAAGCAGTTCTATAAGCCCATAATGCATCATCAAGTTTCTTAGACCAATTCTTTCTAGATCTATTAACGGTTTTTTGCAAAATTAACTTTATTTCTCTATTGCTCAATTCTACTTGACCACTATTTTGAGGGTGATAAGGAGATGCAATTCTATGGTTGACATCATATTTAGCGAGCAATTTACGGAATGCACCATGAATAAAATGTGAACCACCATCAGTCATTAAATATCTAGGAACTCCAAACCTCGGGAAAATAACTTCTTTAAGCATTTTAATAGAAGTGTTATGATCAGCACTACTAGATGGAATAGCTTCTACCCACTTAGTAACGTAATCAACAGCAACTAAAATATGAGTATACCCATTGGATTTAGGAAAAGGTCCCATATAATCAAATCCCCAAACATCAAATGGTTCAACAGCAAGTGAATAATTCATAGACATTTCCTGACGTCTACCAACATTACCAATTCTTTGACATTCATCACAAGATAGGACAAACTTACGAGCATCCTTGAAAAGAGTAGGCCAATAAAAACCAGATTGTAATACCTTGTGTGCAGTTCTGTCTCCCGCATGGTGTCCTCCGTAAGCTTCGGAGTGACACTTCCGTAGGATTTGTTCCTGTTCATGCTCAGGTATACAACGTCTAATAATACCATCTACTCCTTTATAAAGATGTGGGTCATCCCAGAAATAATGTCTTAAATCAAAGAAGAACTTTTTCTTTTGTTGGTATGTGAAACTAGGTGGTATATATTTAGCAACAATGTAATTAGCATAGTCTGCATACCAAGGAGTATTACAATAAGCATTTATGATAGCTAATTGCACATCAGGAAAATCATCATTAATAGGTAATGGGTCATGAAGAACATTTTCTATTCTAGACAAATTATCTGCTACGGGATTCTCAGTTCCCTTTCTATCAATAATATGCAAGTCAAATTCTTGTAGCAATAAAACCCACCTAATGAGTCTAGGTTTAGCATCTTTCTTTTCCATAAGATATTTAATGGCAACATGATCGGTGTGAACAGTTACTTTATAATCAACTATATAAGATCTGAATTTATCACACGCAAACACAACTCCTAGAAATTCTTTTTCAGTAGTGGCGTAATTTCTTTGGGCACTGTATAGAGTTTTACTAGCATAATGGATAACATTTAATTTCTTATCAACTCTTTGTCCTAGAACAGCACCAACAGCATAATCACTAGCATCGCACATAATTTCAAAAGGCAAGTTCCAGTCAGGTGGTTGAACAATAGGTTCAGTGGTTAAGGCTTTCTTAAGTGTTTCAAAGGCTTCTAGACAATCGTCATCAAAAACAAATGGAACGTCTTTTTGCAAAACATTGGTAAGAGGCCTAGAAATTTTAGAGAAATCTTTAATAAATCTCCTATAGAAACCAGCTTGACCAAGGAAACTTCTTATACCTTTAATATCTTTAGGACATGGCATTTTCTCAATAGCGTCAACCTTAGCTTTATCAACTTCAATGCCTCTTTCAGAAATTTTATGCCCCAAGACAATGCCTTCATTCACCATAAAATGGCACTTCTCCCAATTCAAAACAAGATTAGTTTCTTCACATCTCTGCAAAACTCGATCAAGGTTGCTTAAGCAATCATCAAAAGAAGTTCCGTAAACGGAAAAATCATCCATGAACACCTCAACAATCTTTTCACAAAAGTCAGAGAATATAGCAGTCATACATCTTTGAAAGGTAGCGGGTCCATTGCATAAACCAAAAGGCATACGTCTATAAGCATAGGTTCCAAAAGGGCAAGTGAAGGTGGTTTTCTCTTGATCGCGTTGTGATACGGGTATTTGATAAAAACCAGAATAACCGTCTAGGAAACAAAAGTGTGTATGCTTAGACAATCTTTCTAACATTTGATCAATAAAAGGTAAGGGGTAATGATCTTTCCTAGTAGCTTTGTTTAATTTTCTAAAATCAATTACCATCCTATAACCAGTTACAATTCTTTGTGGAATGAGTTCATTTTTATCATTTGGAACAATGGTAATACCTCCCTTCTTAGGGACACAATGAACGGGACTTACCCATCTACTATCAGCTATGGGACAGATTATACCTGCTTCCAGAAGTTTTAATATTTCGGTTCTTACCACCTCTTTCATCTTAGGATTTAATCGTCATTGGTGGTCGACAACTGGTTTAGCATCAGGCTCCATATTAATCTTGTGCTGACATAGAGTGGGACTAATGCCCTTAAGATCATCAAGAGTATATCCAATAGCAGCTCGGTGCTTCCTTAGAGTTTTTAGTAACCTCTTTTCTTCATGCGCTGAAAGGTTAGCACTAATAATAACAGGATATATCGTCTTTTCATCAAGATAAGCATATTTCAATGTATCAGGCAATTGCTTCAATTCAAACACAGGATCACCTTTAGGTGGAGGAGGGCCTCCAAGAGTTTGAACAGGAAAATTGTGTTTAAGGATAGGTCGTTGATCAAAGAACATCTTATCTATTTCATTTCTTTCATTCAGATGCATATCGTTTTCGTGGTCTAGCAAATATTGTTCCAACGGATCAGTAGGAGGTACGACAATAGAAGCAAGACCAATAATTTCATCTTTACTAGGCAATTCTTTATCATGAGGTTGTCTACGAAACTTAGAGAAATTAAACTCATGAGACATACCACCAAAATTAACGCTAACAGTTTCTTTAGCGCAATCAATCTTGGCATTAACAGTGTTCAAGAAAGGTCTACCAAATATAATGGGACAAAAATCATCTTGTGGAGAACCAAGGACTAGAAAATCAGTAGGGTATTTTATTTTTCCACACAAGACTTCAACATCTCTAACAATCCCAAGTGGTGTAATGGTATCCCTGTTTGCAAGCTTAATAGTAACATCAATGTCTTCTATTTCAACAGGTGCAATATCATGCATAATTTCTTGATATAAGGTAAACGTAATAGCATTCACACTAGCACCCAAATCACATAAGCCATGATAACAATGATCTCCTATTTTAACAGAGACAACAGGCATGCCCATAATGGGTCTGTTTTTATCTTTAGGATCAGGTTTAGCAATTATAGCTGCTTCATCGCAGAGGTAAATAACATGCCCATCAATATTATCAACCAAGAGATCTTTAACCATAGCAACATTAGGTTCAACTTTAATTTGTTCAGAGGGTCTAGGTGCTCTAATATGACTTTTGGTAACTGTCGGTGTAAAAACTGGCAGACCTTGGGGTAGGGGGTCCCGAGCTGCGGATCTCGGATCGATGGTAACAGAGACAAAGGGAGACAATGTTTTACCCAGGTTCGGGCCCTCTTGATGGAGGTAAAACCCTACATCCTGCTTCTGTTTATATTAATGGAGGTGTATCGAGTACAGAGTTGATCTACCTTGAGATCGTAGTATGTGTCTAACTACTATAGCTAGGTGTTCGATGTTTGCTGATCTCCCCTACGGGCTAAACCCTATGGCTTATATACACGCCAGGGAGGGTATCTAAGGTTACAAGGTCGGTATCTTGGAGTAAGGCGGCTGGAATAATCTTGGAGTACACTGCAAGTCTTCGGTAGAGGCAGTCTTGATCACGTCTCCCATGTGCGACTTCCGGAGTCCATCTTGATCACGTACGGGGGCATACCGGCCCATCCTAAGAGACAGGCCGGCTAGGTTGGCACCCCCCAATCTAGAACACCGTCAGTAGCCCCTGAACTAGTCTTCGATGCCGAGGTCGACGGCCTACACTTCCCGGAGTCTTGGCTCGATAGACAAGTTCCCATGCTTTATTCCCCGACCAAATTTAAAGACTTCGGTCAACCCTTAGAATTCCGTTGGGGCCCGATTTCAGATTTCGAGAATCGTGCGGCCTAGACGGCTGAGCCTCCTTTATGGAGAAAACATCAAAACGTCCGCCCCCTCTGCCCTTATTTACCAGACGCGTAACCCCTGCTAGTGACTGTTCACTTTTGCCACCACAGCAAAAATTCTCCTCCCCTCCCCGGCTCAAGAACCCGAACAATGGCGAGTGGCGAAGGATCGTCAAAGCGTCCTCATGGCCCTGATAGTGGAGACTGGGGGAGCTATTCCGTCGCGCGCCTCCAATTGGAGCGCTTGGCGACGCAAGGGTACCTGCCTGATGCGGATCTAGCCGCTACCCGTCCTGGACTGACGTCCATTGATGGTCAAGCCCATGCCGAAAATTTCCCCACGCCACGAGGAGATGAGCGGGTATGTTTCGTGCCTTTCTTCCTTCGCGGCTTAGGGTTCCCAATACACCCCTTCCTCCGTGGTCTGCTGGACTTTTACGGGCTGCAATTACACCACCTCTCCCCGAATTTGATACTGCATATTGTGGGGTTTGTTGCGCTCTGCGAGTTACATCTCGGCTGTAAAGCACACTTCGGATTGTGGCGGAAGTATTTCTGTGTCGTGCCCTGCTCTTCGGCAGACAAGCTATTCAAGGTTGGAGGAGCCGAAGTATGCCGAATTGACAAGACCAACTACCCAACAGGGACACCTCGGGAGGAAACCGATTACTGGCCTTCCGAGTGGTTTTACATCACCGACGTCCTGTTGTATGAGCCTGTCCGGCCAGGCCTTCCGCACTTCTCATTGGACCCACCGCGGAAGCGTTACAGCTGGAGGCCGCTGAGTTCGACTCAAGAGGAGGACAAAGCCGTGACTAGGCTAGCAGCCTAGGTGAAGTCCCTATCAAGCGCTGGCCTGACCATCATTGACGTGATGGCGGTTGCTCTATACCAAAGAATCCAGCCTCTCCGGCAGCGTCAGCACTTATTGTGCGATTACAATGGGTCCGAAGACGCCTCTCGGTCCATCAAAGGGGCTTTTATGGACCAAATGACCCTCGGAGCCGTACTAGCCAGCATATACCAAGGGTCGGCCGAGGAGTTTGCCAAGCGCCGGTTCCAAGACGGGTTGTCATACTACAACCCTGCTGACATAGTAAGTGTTTACTTCGGGCTTTATACATTTTACCTCGGGGATCCTCAACATTAATCCGTTTCACATCGGTTAAACAGAGGTGGAGGCGTTGGCTGGAAGGAGTAAGCAGTCCGGCCCCCGAGCCGGAGTTGCACAGCCGCGCCGAAGACCCTCTTCATCACGAGGACGAAGATCTAGGATTGATTTATGACGGTAGGAGTTTCTTCCTGGAGAGCCTTGATGGCTCGAAAGTAGCGGTCGTCCTTGACATGCCGGGGACGAGGCCAGCCTCATCGGTAACTCTCCCTTCCTCTAAACGAAAGAGAGTCCCTCGTCCCCCTGTCTCCAGTCTTCTGAATCCTCCTCCAAAGGGGCGGCGCTCCCAACGCCTACGCAGAGCAGTAGTTCCACCGGAAAGGGCCCAGCCAGAAGCGCCAGCAGCTCCGGTCGAGGGCATGGGAACAGGTGAAAGTGCTCCATCTGTCACTAGGTATTTCCTAGGTCGATATTTTCAGAAAAGACACTTTGGATTCTAACATCCTTAATTGTTTGCAGACAGCCTCCATCCGCTAATGTACATGTGGAGGCCGAGAAAAGCCCGTCTCCGCCCAAGGAAACAGAGGTCCGAAACACTACAAGGGTGGACCCCAGATGCACCCAGCCCGAAGACTCGGCAACGTCGGCCACTCCGTCTGAAATCCAATGTGCCGCGAATTATCGTCGGCGAAAGGCTTCTTTAAACAATCCGGCGTTTTCGGACAGGGAGCTTAATGCGCTCTGCGCGGTAGACGCGTACCTCGGGGCGACCCGAGGTGCCTTTGATGAGGCGCTGGATATCCTGTCGCAAGGGCTGCGGGTAAGGTCTTTAAAAGACAAGTATAACTACCGAGTATGGTAGTAGCCCCTAAGGCTTGATAAGAGCCCCTGGGGTCGTATCAAGACTTGAATGTTAACCCGCAAACTTTGCTATAACAGGAGGCTCGCTTAAGGAACGAGCAATTGACCTCGGCTTTAGACCAAACAAGGGGACAGCTTGACGCGGCGTTAACCGAGGTGTTGCAGGTGAAGAAATTCACCAGAGAGGCGCACGGTAAGTGCGTGTTTATTGAAGTATATAAGTAATATCCGAAGAGTAGAGCTGACGCCAGGATTGCTTGTAGCAGCGGAAGCCCTGGGCCATCTCGAAAGAGACCTAAAGCAGGCCCGCGACGATCTGGCGTATGCTGAAGCGCAATGCCAGGCGAATCAACAGGTGGTTACTCAGAGAGCGGGTAGCGTGAATACGCTTAGGGCTGAGAATGCCCGCCAAGCCCAGGAGATTGAGAGCTTAAAGGCTCGCCTAGCTATTGCGGAAGCAAAGAATCGACGCACGGACGACATGATTTATGGTAAGTTATAAGTCGCGTCAGACATGTGTTATTCGGTTAATCCGAAAGATTTATCATGCGAAATGTTATTGATGACAGCTAGCTTGACTGGTCTTCCTCCGGAGTCTCGGGGCTCGTCGTCCAAAGACATGAGCATCCGTTTATCCGCGGTGCACGAAGGAACGCGGCAAGCGATGAAGGACGTTCACCAGGCTTTATGGCCCGAGGTGGTACTAGTTCCCGAGGACATGGCCGTGCTGGCCGAACAGTTAAAGAGAGCACGGCGCCGGATCCAAGCGTGGAAAGTGTCATCTTGTCGAGAAGGGGCGAGGGAGGCCTGGGCCATGGTGAAGACCCACTATACCGGTCTGAAGACGACGGAAGAAATCCCTACCAGTCTAGCATATGACAGTGTAATGCCTGCGGCACGCCTCTCGCAAAAGGATTGTTCGTTAGACATCCTAATAGACGGGCTCGACCGTGCATGAAAAGTATTGTATGACTTTATGTACCGAAGTATACTATGTCAATTTTTTGTCCGTCCGTTGATCCAAACTCTGTCAGCCAGCCGTCGGCTTCTCCCTTCCCGAATAAATTCTGGGGAGTGTCCCTTACTACTGGCCTAGGTCATCGGGCCAGATGCTTCGGGGGACCAGGCAATCGGGCTGTCCGGCTCGAAGGACAAGAGGGTAATGGAAGATTATGTTATATTACTTTTTAACGTAAGAAACATCTTCCAAGAAAAATAGTTCATCCAACGGTTCCTTTTCTCGGGTGTTGTGTCGAACACGCCCGTCCGGAGACGGATGACCTCGGGGGTAAAGCCCCTGGTCGGGGTTTGAAAAGACCCATGCCACGGTAATCCTATGTCATAGCCGACCAATCCACATTGTAAGAAAGCTAGCTTTCGGCTTTGTCCGTCTGAGGTACTACATCGGTTGACCCGTGAGTAACAATCACAGCGGTGCTCCCTTTGCCCTCCAGCCGAAATATCGGGAACGTAGAGGGCAAGCACAGGAGCCGGACAACCCAGCTTGGCCAAATCTTAAAGTGGATCGATGCATATATTGGCGTAAAAGACAATAGTTCATAAGGGGCAGAATAGCTTATGTTTTGAAAAGAACATGCGGGGTGGTTCTCGGGGTCACTAAATGATTGTCCGAGGTAAAGGACAAAAAAAAAGAAGAAGAAAAAAGAAAAATGCACAAGGTATTTACACGAACCGTATGCTTTAGTTTCATGCATACAAACGTCGGAGTAGCGCCGCGTTCCACGGATGGGGCTCCAGTCGTCCATCTTCTGGGTCTCGGATTCGATAAGCTCCTCTCACGAGTACTTGGTCAATGACAAACGGTCCATCCCATCTAGGGGAGAGCTTGTGTTTTTGCTTTTCAGGGTGTAATCTCATTACAAGGTCCCCGACATTAAATTCTATGGTGCGAACCTCTCTAGCGTGGTAGCGTCGTGCCTGCTGTTGATAAATAGCTGATCTAGCCCGTGCGACATTCCACTCTTCATCGAGAGCATCTAGGGCGTCTTGACGATCGAGTTCGGCCTCCAGCTCCTCATACATGCGCACCCGAGGTGCGTCGTGTATGATATCGGAGGGGAGGACCGCTTCGGCACCGTAGACCATAAAGAATGGGGTATACCCTATGGATCTGTTCGGTGTGGTACGCAAGCCCCATAATACGGAATCAAGTTCCTCAACCCATTTGCAATCGGCTTTCTTAAGGGAGAGGACAAGCCGTGGCTTAATTCCACTGAGGATTAGTCCATTGGCTCGCTCCACTTGGCCATTAGACTGCGGGTGGTAGACGGACGCGTAATCGAGCTTGATGCCCATTTTCTTACACCATGCCTTGACCTCTTTGGCCGTGAAGTTGGTTCCGTTGTCTGTGATCAGACTGTGGGGGACACCATAACGGTGAACTACCCCCGATATGAATCCGATGACCTGGACGGCCTCGGCCGAGGTAACCGGCTTTGCTTCGATCCACTTAGTGAATTTATCTACCATAACGAGTAGGTATTTGTTTTCGTTTAATCCTCCCTTGAGTAGCCCGACCATATCAAGCCCCCAGACCGCGAAGGGCCACGTAATGGGGATGGTGCGCAGAGCCGTGGGGGGCATGTGGCTTTGTTTGGCAAATACCTGACAGCCCGGGCAACGCTGTACCAATGCCGAGGCATCGGCACTAGCCGTTGGCCAGTAGAAACCGGCTCGAAAGGCCTTGCTGACCAGGGTCCGAGCTGCGGCGTCATGTCCGCTCATGCCAGAGTGTATCTCGTGTAGTACGAGTTTCCCTTCTTCTTCGGATATGCATCTCTGGAGGACGCCTGTTGTGCTCATTTTATAAAGTTCCCCTTCATGAACCTTGTAAGCTTTAGATTGTCTTACAATCCGATGGGAATCGGCTTGGTTATCAGGGAGCTCTTTGCGGAGTAGGTATGCGAGGAGTGGCTCGGTCCATGGTGCGATGACTGCCATGACCTCGTGCACTGAATCGGTCTTCCGGATAGTTGATCCGCCTATGATACCGTCGTCCACTTCGGGCGGGGCTTGTTGCCCGACATCGGTTGAATCCGGTGTCCCCTTGCTGTCTAGCCAGACTACGGATGGCTTGAAAAGCCGCTCGAGGAAGGTGTTTTCGGGAACCTTGTCCCGTTTTGCGCCCATTCGGGCGAGTACATCTGCAGCTTGGTTACTATCTCGGGGTATATGGTGAAATTCCAGCCCCTCGAACCTGGCTGAGATCTTTATGACGGCATTGCGGTAAGTTGTCATCTTTGGGTCTTTGGCGTCGAATTCGCCAATAATTTGCGAGATCGCGAGGTTGGAATCACCTCGGACTTCGAGCCGCTTGACACCCATGGAGACTGCTATCCGAAGCCCATGTAAAAGGGCTTCGTACTGGGCCGCGTTGTTGGAATCTATGTACATGATTTGCAGTACATATTTAATGTTATCTCCCGTGGGGGAAGTAAGCACCACGCCAGCCCCTAGACCGGCAAGCATTTTGGAACCGTCGAAACACATCGTCCAGTGCGAGTAAGTACTGTACTCACGGGGTAGTTCGGCTTCGGTCCACTCGGCGACGAAGTCTGCCAACACCTGGGATTTAATGGCCCGGCGTGGTTTGTAGCTAATTTCAAAAGGTAGGAGCTCAATAGCCCATTTGGCGATGCGCCCCGTTGTGTCTCTATTGTTGATTATATCACTCAACGGGACGTCGGATGCCACCATCACTGCGCACTCTTGAAAGTAGTGCCGAAGCTTGCGCGATGCCATAAAGACTGCGTAAGCTATCTTTTGGTAGTGAGGGTAGCGTGTCTTGCAGGGGGTTAAGACCTCGGACACATAGTATACGGGTTTTTGGACTTGGAACTTATGACCTTCAATGTCTCGTTCGACCACGTGGACTGCGCTAACCACCTGGTTTGTAGCCCAGATGTATAATAGCATTGGTTCGCAAACCCCTGGTGCCGCCAGGATTGGGTTTGTGGCAAGGAGGGCCTTGATGTCTTCCAGGGCCGCCGCAGCCTCCTTGATCCATTTGAACGTTTTAGTCTGCTTTAACAACCTGTACAATGGTAAAGCTTTTTCGCCAAGTCGTGATATAAAATGACTCAGGGCTGCTACGCAGCCCGCTAGCTTTTGTACATCTTTGAGCTCTGTAGGGATCTCTAGTCGATCCAGGGCTCGAATTTTGGCCGGGTTGGCCTCAATTCCTCGGCTAGATACAATAAAACCGAGGAGTTTGCCAGCCGGGACCCCGAAGACGCATTTTTCGGGGTTGAGTATTATTTGATATTCCCGTAGGCTGGCAAATGTATCGCGGAGGTTGTCCACCAGTTGGTCGACGCGTTTGGTTTTAACAACCACGTTGTCTACATAGGCCTCCACAGTTTTTCCGATGTGATCTTTCAAGCAGGTTTGAATCATATGCTGGTACGTAGCGCCAGTGTTCTTTCATCCGAAGGGCATCGTATTGAAGCAGAACGGTCCATAAGGCGTGATAAATGATGTTGCTACCAGGTCCGATACCTTCATTCTTATTTGATGATACACTGAATAGGCATCTAGAAAGCACAAAGCGTCGTGGCCCGCAGTGGCGTCCACAATTTGGTCAATACGGGGTAGAGGAAAGGGCTCTTTAGGGCAGGCTTTATTGAGGTCTTTGAAATCGACACACAACCGCCAGGACCTGTCCTTTTTCGGTACCATGACCAGGTTGGCTAACTAGTCGGGGTGTTTTATGTCTTTGATGAATCCTGCCTCCAGCAGCTTTGCCAATTCCTCGCCCATCGCTTGATGCTTGGGCTCGGAAAAACGCCGACGTGTTTGCTTAACGGGTTTATAGCCTGCCAGTATATTTAGACTGTGCTCTGTGAGCCTACGGGGTATCCCCGGCATGTCGGAGGGGTGCCAGGCGAATATATCCCAGTTTTCCCTAAGGAAAGCGTGTAGGACTTCGGCAACTTCCGGGTCGAGGTTAGCCCCTATGGACGTCGTTTTAGTGGGGTCCATGGGGTGAACTTGGAACTTGATGATCTCGTCGGCCGGCTTGAAAGAAGTAGGTTTTGATCTTTTGTCCAGGATGACATCATCCCGATCGACTTCGGCGCGTAGTGCGGTTAACTCTTCGGCCGCGAAGGCTTCGGCCAGGGTCTCGAGGGAGAGGGACGCCTTTTATTCTCAGCTTTGAGCGCCCTGTCGGGATCACTTGAAATGGTAATGATCCCTTTTGGGCCCGGCATCTTGAGCTTCATGTAGCCATAATGCGGTACCGCTTGAAATCTTGAAAAGGCGTCCCGTCCGAGGATGGCGTGATATCCGCTTTTGAAAGGCGCGATATGGAATGTAATCTCCTCGGAGCGATAATTGTCCGAGGTCCCAAAGACTACGTCTAAAGTTATCTTTCCACTGCACCGTGCCTCCCTTCCGGGCACTATTCCTTTAAAGGTAGTGGTGCTTGGTTCTATGCGTGTTTTATCGACGTGCATTTTATCCAGAGTGTCTTCATATATCAAATTCAGGCTGCTGCCTCCGTCCATCAGGACCTTATGGAGGCGGCAGCGGTCCACGATAGGATCGAGGACTAGCGCGGCGGGGCACCTGTCCGGGGTAAACTTCGGCTGATCATTCTTAGTGAAGGAGATAGGCATGTCTATCCACGCATTCCGAGGCGATACCCGCTGGACAGCGTTAACTTCCCGTAAGGCCCGTTTGCGCTGGTTTTTAGACGTAAATATCTCATAAATCATTAAGACCTCGTCTTCATCCGAGGTCCGTCCAGAGTGGCTGGAGGTGCCTGCCAAAAGGGCGGGCCCCCCTTTGGCCACCTGCCTTAGCACCCAACAGTCTCGAAGGCTGTGGGTTGGGCAGGAGTTAACTAATACGGCATGGATCGGGCATTGTTTACCCAGGAAGCCGTCCAAGGCCGTTTCGGAGTGATCGGAGGTTTTCTTCTTCTTCCGAGGTCGATCGGCCGGGAAGTTCCGTTTGCGATTTTCGCGCCGAAGCGCTGGCTGGTCGCGTCCCGGGTAGTTGTCACAGATCGAGTCTGCATTCTCCTCGGTCCGCCAGGCGTCTTCGATGGCACAGAATCGAGTTACTAAGTGGGTTAATTCAGGGAATGTTTGGACGCAACGGCGAGTAAGGGCGTTTGAGATGCCTTTATCCTTGCATTCACGCTCGAAGGCGGCAATTATATCTGAGTCTTGGTAGTCCAGGATCTTGTTCTTGACGGATAAGAATCTGGTCCAGTATTGTCGAATTGGCTCGCCGGGGACCTGCCGTACGTAGGCTAAGTCCCAAATGTCAGACGGGCCGAGGTTATCAGGACGATATTCCGTGCAGTGGATGAGCGGGCCAGATCCGATCTCTAAAGACGGCGGAACCCCGTCACCCTCGTCCGATGCAGGATTCGCCATTATCGGTCTAGCCGATTCGATCTGGGAGTCGGTTGCTGGTGAGTCGCTGTCCGATCCGCTTTCCAGGAAGTACCTCAGCCCCTTGCCCGTGAGGGGACTCTCTGGTAGGATCAAAGAGGGGTCAAGGTTTGCTCCCACCATAGGTGGGGGTGTTGTCGTGACCGAGACTTCGGTCGTGGAGATGTGCTCAATGGGTTTGAGGCCGTTAACCGGCGATCCCATCGATCCCTCTGGTGATCACGCAGCGGAACTCTCAATGAAAGCACCACTGTCGGTGTAAAAACTGGCAGACCTCGGGGTAGGGGGTCCCGAGCTGCGGATCTCGGATCGATGGTAACAGAGACAAAGGGAGACAATGTTTTACCCAGGTTCGGGCCCTCTTGATGGAGGTAAAACCCTACGTCCTGCTTCTGTTTATATTAATGGAGGTGTATCGAGTACTGAGTTGATCTACCTCGAGATCGTAGTATGTGTCTAACTACTATAGCTAGGTGTTCGATGTTTGCTGATCTCCCCTACGGGCTAAACCCTATGGCTTATATACACGCCAGGGAGGGTATCTAAGGTTACAAGGTCGGTATCTTGGAGTAAGGCGGCTGGAATAATCTTGGAGTACACTGCAAGTCTTCGGTAGAGGCAGTCTTGATCACGTCTCCCATGTGCGACTTCCGGAGTACATCTTGATCACGTACGTGGGCATACCGGCCCATCCGAAGAGACAGGCCGGCTAGGTTGGCACCCCCCAATCCAAGACACCGTCAGTAACCACAGTTGAAACTTTAGCATGTTCCTTAATCCTAACAGGAAAAGATGGTTTCTCAATATAAGGGGTAGGCACAACTGGATCAGCATGGTAAACAATTGTTTCTTCTTTAACACTAACAGGTTCCTCAATTTTTTACTTAACAGGGGGGTGATATTTAAACCACTTCTCCTTAGGGAGGTCAACATGAGTAGCAAATGATTCACAAAAGGAATCTACTATCTCAAAGTCAAGTCCATATTTAGTGCTAAACTTATGAAAATTATCGGTGGCCATGAAAGATTTAACACAATCGAACTCAAGTATTATACCTCACTCATTACGTTTGTCGAGTTCCCAATCTTTAGTGTTGCGTTTAATTCTATCCAGAAGATCCCATCTGAATTCAATAGTTTTCTTCATAAAGGAGCCAGTCGAAGAAGAATCGAGCAAATTTTGACTATCATGAGAAAGCCGAGCATAAAAATTCTGTAAGATAATTTCTTTTGAGAGCTCATGATTGGGGCATGTGTACATCATGTACTTAAGCCTCCCCCAAGCTTGAGCGATGCTTTCTCCTTCACGAGGCCAAAAATTATATATATAATTCCGATCATGATGAACCAAATGCATAGGATAAAATTTCTGATGGAATTCTAGTTTCAATCGCTTCCAGTCCCATGTATCAGTATCATCACATAACCTATACCATATTAATGATTTTCCCTCCAAAGATAAAGGGAATACTTTCTTCTTAACTCCATCTCCGGATATACCTGCAAGCTTAAACAATCCACAAATTTCATCCACATAGATCAAGTGCATATCAGGATGTACCGTTCCATCTCCTGCATAAGGATTAGCTAGCACTTTCTCTAACATACCTGGAGGAATCTCATAATAAATATCTTTTTCAATAGGTGCAGTAGGTTGACGGGCAACTATTCGTGTTTCCGGTCGAGGTGAAGATACCCCGAACAAACCCCTCAAAGGATTTCATAGTGACAAGTGACAATAAATTTCAGCACGTAATATAAATGTTTCCTTACCAAATTCCACTTACCAAAGGCGCTTCACTCCCCGGAAACGCCGCCAGAAAAGAGTCTTGATGACCCACAAGTATAGGGGATCAATCGTAGTCCTTTCGATAAGTAAGAGTGTCAAACCCAACGAGGAGCAGAAGGAAATGACAAGCGGTTTTCAGCAAGGTGTTTTCTGCAAGCACTGAAATTATCGGTAACGAGTAGTTTGATAGCAAGATAATTTGTAACAAGTGACAAGTAACAATAGTAATAAAGGGTGCAGCAAGTTGGCCCAATCCTTTTTGTAGCAAAGGACAAGCCGGAACAATCTCTTATAGTAAGTAAAGCGTTCTCGAGGACACATGGGAATTTCATCTAGTCACTTTCATCATGTTTGTTTGACTCGCGTTCGCTACTTTGATAATTTGATATGTGGGTGGACCGGTGCTTGGGTGCTGCCCTTACTTGGACAAACCTCCCACTTATGATTACCCCCTCTCGCAAGCATCCGCAACTACGAAAGAAGAATTAAGATAACTCTAACCATAGCATTAAACATATGGATCCAAATCAGCCCCTTACAGAACAGCGCAAAAACTAGGGTTTAAGCTTCTGTCACTCTAGCAACCCATCATCTAATTACTACTCCACAATGCATTCCCTTAGTCCCAAAGATGGTGAAGTGTCATGTAGTCGACGTTCACATAACACCACTAAGGGAATCAACAACATACATATCATCAAAATATCGAACGAATACCAAATTCACATGATTACTTATGACAAGACTTCTCCCATGTCCTCAAGAACAAAAGTAACTACTCACAAAACATAACCATGTCCAAGATCAGAGAGGTATTGAATAGCATAATATATCAGAACATATAACCTTCCACCAAATAAACCAACTAGCATCAACTACAAGATGTAATCAACACTACTAGCAACCCACAGGTACCAATCTGAGGCTTTGAGACAAAGATTGAATACAAGAGATGAACTAGGGTTTGAGATGAGATTGTGCCGGTGAAGATGTTGATGAAGATTAGTCCTCCCACGATGAGAGGATCGCTGGTGTTGTCGATGGTGACGATTTCTCCCTCCCGAAGGGAAGTATCCCCGACAGAATCTCTCCGCCGGAGAGCAAAAGTGCTCCTGCCCAAGTTCCGCCTCGAGACGGCGGCGCACCATCCCAAAAGTCTTCTCTATATTTTTTTAGGTCAAATGCACTTATATACCATAAAATGGGGGCCAGAAGTGGGCCAGGGCCTCCACGAGGTACCAGGGCGCGTCTGGGGGGGTGGCGCGCCCTGGTACCTCGTGGGCACCTAGGTGGCCCCCTCTGGTACTTTTTGCTTCCAATATTTTTTTTATTCCAAAATAATTCTCCATAAAATTTTAGCTCATTTGGAGATGTGCAGAATAGGTATCTTGACAGAGCTTTTTCAGGTCCAGAATTCCAGCTGCCGGCAATCTCCCTCCTTGTGTGAATCTTGCATATTAAGAGAGAAAAGACATTAGAATTGCTCCACAAAGTGTTATATTTATTAAAAAAACTATAAATAACAGTAGTAAAACATGATGCAAAATGGATGTATCATGCCTCCACACCGCTCCAAACGGAGATTAGCATCCGCAAGGGTGTGAACTTCGGGATACATCGTCGTCTCCGTGTGCCTCGGTTATCTCTTACCCGAGCCCTTTACTTAAGCAGTTTACTTTGTGATAACCTTAGTGTTTCATGTTATATATCTTGCTATCACTTAGTTGTTTATCTTGCTTAGCATAAGTTGTTGGTGCACATAGGTGAGCCTAGTTGTTTTAGGTTTTGTGCTTGACAAATTAAACGCTAGTTTTATTCCGCATTTGTTCAAGCCTAAACCGTAATTATTTTAAAGTGCCTATTCACCCCCCCTAGGCGACATCCACGATCTTTCAATTGGTATCAGAGCATCATCTCTCGTTATTAGGCTTAACCGCCTAGAGAGTAAAGATGTCGACTAGGGGATTAGGATTCTTTGACACTCTTAGTTTTGATGGCACAAATTTTGATGTTTGGGTAAATCGCATGCTTAATCTCTTTAGGGTCATGGACCCAAATTTAGAGCAAATTGTAGATATGGGTTTTTCTCATCCAAAGGATCCTCAAAACATATCTTTAGAGGATGAGAAAAACTCTTATCTCAATGCTCAAGCTTCTAATGTGCTTCTCGATGCTTTGAGCAATGTAGTTTTATTTCAACTCATGCCGTTTCGGGATGCTCATGAGTTGTGGACAAAGCTACAAGATAAATATGGTGTGTCCAAGATTTGTTGGAATGATTGTTCTCCCTCCATCTCCGGCCGTGTTGCGTTCTCAACTTCTTCTACTTCACCTACATGTGGATTGCCACAAGGTAATGATATGGTGAGTAGTGTTGTTCATTGCAATGATGATAGTGGGCTTATTGTTGATGATTCTTCATCACTATCTTATTGCAATGCTTCATCTTTGGACTTTAACACTTCAAGCACTCTAGATATTTCACATGCTTGTGTTGATAGTCCTTGCATATCATGCAGAAATTGCTTGTCTAAATCACATGATGATATGCTTGCTATGTCTTGTTGCCATGATAAAAATGCATCTATTTCCTCGAGTTGTTGTGCTAACAATGTAGAGGAAACCCAACACTCCATGGAACAAGATGTGGTCTTGAATGGTGCTTCAAGGGATCTTACATCATCATCTATTGCTTCTCACTTCTGCCTTATGGCTAAGGCTTTGAAGGTATCTCCTACTTCGAATCCCAATATATATCTTGATGATGATGTTGATGATAATGAGGATAATAATGAAGAGAATGGTAATATTGCTTCCTTAAAAATTAAGGGGGAAATGATTTTTAAAACTCTTCATAAGAATAAAATTGCTCGTTCCAACTTCATGAAAATCATGTCTATTGCCATTGAGGGCAAGAAATACATTGAGGAGTTGGAATCTCATCTTGAGGAGCATGGGGACACCATTGATAAAATGGAAGGTCATGAGCGTGATTACGCAAATGAGATCGCGGAGCTATCTCAAGCTCTTGAACTTGAACAAACCACCAAGGAATCTCTTGAGGAGACTTTTGCTCTAGAACTATCTAGAGTAAAGGAATCCCGTGATAGAGCCCTTGAGGTGGCCAATGATTTCAAAACTAAAAATGATAAGCTTGAAGTTGCACATGTCAAACTCCTTGAGGACTTTGAGCACCTCGAAAATGACTCAAGGGTCATTAAGAGTGAGCTCATTGAACTTACCGAGTCTCATGCAAAACTTAAAGCTTCATATTCAAAAGAGCTTGCCAAGTTGCCTTCTCCTCTTGCTATTAATGATGATGCTTGTGCTACTAACTCTACTTCTTGTGAAGCATCCATTTTGAAGGAGAATGTTGAGCTAAGGGCTCAACTTGAGTTGCTATCTAGCAATTATGGGAAATTGGAAGAAAGTCATGTAAAGCTCTCAAGCTCTCATGATGATCTTCTAGTCTCCCATGATCGGCTAAAAATAGCTCACGAGGCTATTATTACAAAGGTAACATCTAGAGAGCCTCATGTGGACATAAGCACTAGTACTTCTACTCAAAATGCTATTTTGCAATGTGCTAGTCCGCGTAATTCATCTACCCATAACATAGGTACATCTTGTGATGAATTACTTTCCTTGCCTTGTTGCTCTAATGATGAAGCTTATACTTCCTCTAGTACTTGTGTTGATACTAACCATGTAGAGGAAATCAAAGAGCTCAAGGCCCAAGTCGCTACTTTGAAGAAAGACTTGGAAAAGGGTTGTGAAGGGAAGTCCACACTTGACAATATTTTGAGTGGACAAAAATCCCCCAATGACAAGGTGACGGTGTCCTTGATTGGGGGGTGCCAACCTAGCCGGCATGTCTCTTCGGATGGGCCGGTATGCCCCCGTACATGATCAAGATGGACTCCGGAAGTCACACATGGGAGACGTGATCAAGACTGCCTCTACCGAAGACTTGCAGTGTACTCCAAGATTATTCCAGCCGCCTTACTCCAAGATACCGACCTTGTAACCTTAGATACCCTCCCTGGCGTGTATATAAGCCATAGGGTTTAGCCCGTAGGGGAGATCAGCAAACATCGAACACCTAGCTATAGTAGTTAGACACATACTGCGATCTCGAGGTAGATCAACTCTGTACTAGATACACCTCCATTAATATAAACAGAAGCAGGACATAGGGTTTTACCTCCATCAAGAGGGCCCGAACCTGGGTAAAACATTGTCTCCCTTTGTCTCTGTTACCATCGATCCGAGATCCGCAGCTCGGGACCCCCTACCCCGAGGTCTGCCGGTTTTTACACCGACACTGGTGCTTTCATTGAGAGTTCCGCTGTGTGATCACCAGAGGGATCGATGGGATCGCCGGTTAACGGCCTCAAACCCATAGAGCACATCTCCACGACCGAACTCTCGGTCACGACAACACCCCCACCTATGGTGGGAGCAAACCTTGACCCCTCTTTGATCCTACCAGAGAGTCCCCTCACGGGCAAGGGGCTGAGGTACTTCCTGGAAAGCGGATCGGACAGCGACTCACCAGCAACCGACTCCCAGATCGAATCGGCTAGACCGATAATGGCGAATCCTGCATCGGACGAGGGTGACGGGGTTCCGCCGTCTTTAGAGATCGGATCTGGCCCGCTCATCCACTGCATGGAATATCGTCCTGATAACCTCGGCCCGTCTGACATTTGGGACTTAGCCTACGTACGGCAGGTCCCCGGCGAGCCAATTCGACAATACTGGACCAGATTCTTATCCGTCAAGAACAAGATCCTGGACTACCAAGACTCAGATATAATTGCCGCCTTCGAGCGTGAATGCAAGGATAAAGGCATCTCAAACGCCCTTACTCGCCGTTGCGTCCAAACATTCCCTGAATTAACCCACTTAGTAACTCGATTCTGTGCCATCGAAGACGCCTGGTGGACCGAGGAGAATGCAGACTCGATCTGTGACAACTACCCGGGACGCGACCAGCCAGCGCTTCGGCGCGAAAATCGCAAACGGAACTTCCCGGCCGATCGACCTCGGAACAAGAAGAAAACCTCCGATCACTCCAAAACAGCCTTGGACGGCTTCCTGGGTAAACCATGCCCGATACATGCTGTATTAGTTAACTCCTGCCCAGCCCACAGCCTTCGAGAGTGTTGGGTGCTAAGGGAGGTGGCCAAAGGGGGGCCCGCCCTTTTGGCAGGCACCTCCAGCCACTCTGGACGGACCTCGGATGAAGACAGGTCTTAATGATTTATGAGACATTTACGTCTAAAAACCAGCGCAAACGGGCCTTACGGGAAGTTAACGCTGTCCAGCGGGTATCGCCTCAGAATGCATGGATAGACACGCCTATGTCCTTCACTCAGAATGATCAGCCGATGTTTACCCCAGACAGGTGCCCCGCCGCGCTAGTCCTCGATCCTATCGTGGACCGCTGCCGCCTCCATAAGGTCCTGATGGACAGAGGCAGCAGCCTGAATTTGATATATGAAGACACTCTGGATAAAATGCACGTCGATAAAATACGCATAGAACCAAGCACCACTAACTTTAAAGGAATAGTGCCCGAAAGGGAGGCACGGTGCAGTGGAAAGATAACTTTAGACGTAGTCTTTGGGACCTCGGACAATTATCGCTCTGAGGAGATTACATTCCATATCGCGCCTTTCAAAACCAGATATCACGCCATCCTCAGACGGGACGCCTTTTCAAGATTTCAAGCGGTACCGCATTATGGCTACATGAAGCTGAAGATGCCGGGCCCAAAAGGGATCATTACCATTTCAAGTGATCCCGACAGGGTGCTCAAAGATGATAATAAAGCGGCATCCCTCTCCCTCGAGACCCTAGCCGAAGCCTTCGCGGCTGAAGAGTTAACCGCACTACGCGCCGAAGTTTATCGGAATGATGTCATCTTGGACAAAAGATCAAAACCTACTTCTTTCAAGCCGGCCGACGAGATCATCAAGTTCCAAGTTCACCCCACGGACCCCGCTAAAACGGCGTCCATAGGGGCTAACCTCGACCCGGAAGTTGCCGAAGTCCTACGCGCTTTCCTTAGGGAAAACTGGGATATATTCGCCTGGCACCCCTCTGACATGCCGGGAATACCCCGTAGGCTCGCAGAGCACAGTCTAAATATACTGGCAGGCTATAAACCCGTTAAGCAAACACTTCGGCGTTTTTCCGAGCCCAAGCGTCAAGCATTGGGCGAAGAATTGGCAAAGTTGATGGAGGCAGGATTCATCAAAGACATAAAACACCCCGACTGGCTAGCCAGCCTGGTCATGGTACCGAAAAAGGACAGGTCCTGGCGGTTGTGTGTCGATTTCAAAGACCTCAACAAAGCCTGCCCTAAAGACCCCTTTCCTCTACCCCGTATTGACCAAATTGTGGACGCCACTGCGGGCCACGACGCTTTGTGCTTCCTAGATGCCTATTCAGGGTATCATCAAATAAGAATGAAGGAATCGGACCAGGCAGCAACAGCATTTATCATGCCTTATGGACCGTTCTGCTTCAATACGATGCCCTTCGGATTAAAGAACGCTGGCACTACGTATCAGCGTATGATTCAAACCTGCTTGAAAGATCACATCGGAAAAACTGTGGAGGCCTATGTAGACGACGTGGTTGTTAAAACCAAACGCGTCGACCAACTGGTGGACAACCTCCGCGATACATTTGCCAGCCTACGGGAATATCAAATAAGACTCAACCCCGAAAAATGCCTCTTCGGGGTCCCGGCTGGCAAACTCCTCGGTTTTATTGTATCTAGCCGAGGAATTGAAGCCAACCCGGCCAAAATTCGAGCCCTGGATCGACTAGAGATCCCTACAGAGCTCAAAGATGTACAAAAGCTAGCGGGCTGCGTAGCAGCCCTGAGTCGTTTTATATCACGACTTGGCGAAAAAGCTTTACCATTGTACAGGCTTTTTTTAGTAGACTAAAACGTTCAAATGGACCAAGGAGTTTGCGAACCAATGCTATTATACATCTCGGCTACAAACCAGGTGGTTAGCGCAGTCCTCGTGGTCGAACGAGACATGGAAGGTCATAAGTTCCAAGTCCAAAAACCCGTATACTATGTGTCTGAGGTCTTAACCCCCTGCAAGACACGCTACCCTCACTTCCAAAAGATAGCTTACGCAGTCTTTATGGCATCGCGCAAGCTTCGGCACTACTTTCAAGAGTGCGCAGTGACGGTGGCATCCAACGTCCCGTTGAGTGATATAATCAACAATAGAGACGCAACGGGGCGCATCGCCAAATGGGCTATTGAGCTCCTACCTTTGGAAATTAGCTACAAACCACGCCGGGCCATTGAATCCCAGGTGTTGGCAGACTTCGTCGCCGAGTGGACCGAAGCCGAACTACCCCGTGAGTACAGTACCTACTCGCACTGGACGATGTGTTTCGACGGTTCCAAAATGCTTGCCAGTCTAGGGGCTGGCGTGGTGCTTACTTCCCCCACGGGAGATAACATTAAATATGTACTGCAAATCATGTACACAGATTCCAACAACGCGGCCGAGTACGAAGCCCTTTTACATGGGCTTCGGATAGCAGTCTCCATGGGTGTCAAGCGGCTCGAAGTCCGAGGTGATTCCAACCTCGCGATCTCGCAAATTAATGGCGAATTCGACGCCAAAGACCCAAAGATGACAGCTTACCGCAATGCCGTCATAAAGATCTCGACCAGGTTCGAGGGGCTGGAATTTCACCATATACCTCGAGATAGTAACCAGGCCGCAGATGTACTCGCCCGAATGGGCACAAAACGGGACAAGGTTCCCGAGAACACCTTCCTCGAGCGGCTTTTCAAGCCATCCGTAGTCTGGCTAGACAGCAAGGGGACACCGGATTCAACCGATGTCGGGCAACAGGCCCCGCCCGAAGTGGACGATGGTATCATAGGCGGATCAACTATCCGGAAGACCGATTCAGTGCACGAGGTCATGGCAGTCATTGCACCATGGACCGAGCCACTCCTCGCATACCTACTCTGCAAAGAGCTCCCTGATAACCAAGCCGATTCCCATCAGATTGTAAGACAATCTAAAGCTTACAAGGTTCATGAAGGGGAACTTTATAAAATGAGCACAACAGGCGTCCTCCAGAGATGCATATCCGAAGAAGGGAAACTCGTACTACACGAGATACAGTCCGGCATGAGTGGACATCACGCCGCAGCTCGGACCCTGGTTAGCAAGGCCTTTCAAGCCAGTTTCTACTGGCCAACGGCTAGTGCCGATGCCTCGGCATTGTACAGCGTTGCCCGGGCTGTCAGGTATTTGCCAAACAAAGCCACATGCCCCCCACGGCTTTGCGCACCATCCCCATTACGTGGCCCTTCGCGGTCTGGGGGCTTGATATGGTTGGGCCACTCAAGGGAGGATTAAACAAAAACAAATACCTACTCGTTATGGTAGATAAATTCACTAAGTGGATCGAAGCAAAGCCGGTTACCTCGGCCGAGGCCGTCCAGGTCATCGGATTCATATCGGGGGTAGTTCACCGTTATGGTGTCCCCCACAGTCTGATCACAGACAACGGAACCAACTTCACGGCCAAAGAGGTCAAGGCATGGTGTAAGAAAATGGGCATCAAGCTCGATTACGCGTCCGTCTACCACCCGCAGTCTAATGGCCAAGTGGAGCGAGCCAATGGACTCATCCTCAGTGGAATTAAGCCACAGCTTGTCCGATCCCTTAAGAAAGCCAATTGCAAATGGGTTGAGGAACTTGATTCCGTATTATGGGGCTTGCGTACCACACCGAACAGATCCACAGGGTATACTCCATTCTTTATGGTCTATGGTGCCGAAGCGGTCCTCCCCTCCGATATCATACACGACGCACCTCGGGTGCGCATGTATGAGGAGCTGGAGGCCGAACACGATCGGCAAGACGCCCTAGATGCTCTCGATGAAGAGTGCAATGTCGCACGGGCTAGATCAGCTATTTATCAACAGCAGGCACGGCGCAACCACGCTAGAGAGGTTCGTGCCAAAGAATTTAATGTCGGGGACCTCGTAATGAGATTACACCCCGAAAAGCAAAAACACAAGCTCTCCCCTAGATGGGACGGACCGTTTGTCATTGACCAAGTACTTGTCGGAGGAGCTTATCGAATCCGAGACCTAGAAGATGGACGACTGGAGCCCCATCCGTGGAACGCGGCGCTACTCCGACGTTTCTATGCATGAAACTAAAGCATACAGTTCGTGTAAATACCTTGTGCATTTTTCTTTTTTCTTCTTTTTTTTTTGTCCTTTACCTCGGACAGTCATTTAGTGACACCGAGAACCATCCCGCATGTTCTTTTCAAAACATAAGCTATTCTGCCCCTTATGAACTATTGTGTTTTACGCCAATATATGCATCGATCCACTTTAAGATTTGGCCAAGCTGGGTTGCCCGGCTCCTGTGCTTGCCCTCTACGTTCCCGATATTTCGGCTAGAGGGCAAAGGGAGCACCGCTGTGATTGTTACATACGGGTCAACCGATGTAGTACCTCAGACGGACAAAGCCGAAAGCTAGCGTTCTTACAATGTGGATTGGTCGGCTATGACATAGGATTACCGTGGCATGGGTCTTTTCAAACCCCAACCAGGGGCTTTACCCCCGAGGTCATCCGTCTCCGGACGGGCGTGTTCGACACAACACCCGAGAAAAGGAACCATCGGATGAACTATTTTTCTCGGAAGATGTTTCTTAAATTAAAAAGTAATATAACATAATCTTCCGTTACCCTCTTGTCCTTCGAGCCGTACAGCCCGATTGCCTGGTCACCCGAAGCATCTGGCCCGATGACCTCGGCCAGTAGTAAGGGACACTCCCCGGAATTTATTCGGGAAGGGAGAAGCCGACGGCTGGCTGACAGAGTTTGGATCAACGGACGGACTAAAAATTGACATAGTATACTTCGGTACATAAAGTCATACAATACTTTTCATGCACGGTCGAGCCCGTCTATCAGGATGTCTAACGAACAATCCTTTTGCGAGAGGCGTGCCGCATGCATTACACTGTCATATGCTAGACTGGTAGGGATTTCTTCCCCACCAGGCCCCATGGGTCCCACCTCTGCCGATTTCGTCGTCTTCAGACAGGTATAGTGGGTCTTCACCATGGCCCACGCCTCCCTCGCCCCTTCTCGACAAGATGACACTTTCCATGCTTGGATCCGGCGCCGTGCTCTCTTTAACTGTTCGGCCAGCACGGCCATGTCCTCGGGAACTAGTACCACCTCGGGCCATAAAGCCTGGTGAACGTCCTTCATCGCTTGCCGCGTTCCTTCGTGCACCGCGGATAAACAGATGCTCATGTCTTCGGACGACGAGCCCCGAGACTCCGGAGGAAGACCAGTCAAGCTAGCTGTCATCAATAACATTTCGCATGACAAATCTTTCGGATTAACCGAATAACACATGTCTGACGCGACTTATAACTTACCATAAATCATGTCGTCCGTGCGTCGATTCTTTGCTTCCGCAACAGCTAGGCGAGCCTTTAAGCTCTCAATCTCCTGGGCTTGGCGGGCATTCTCAGCCCTAAGCGTATTCACGCTACCCGCTCTCTGAGTAACCACCTGTTGATTCGCCTGGCGTTGCGCTTCAGCATACGCCAGATCGTCGCGGGCCTGCTTTAGGTCTCTTTCGAGATGGCCCAGGGCTTCCGCTGCTACAAGCAATCCTGGCGTCAGCTCTACTCTTCGGATATTACTTACTTCAATAAACACGCACTTACTGTGCGCCTCTCTGGTGAATTTCTTCACCTGGAACACCTCGGTTAACGCCGCGTCAAGCTGCACCCTTGTTTGGTCTAAAGCCGAGGTCAATTGCTCGTTCCTTAAGCGAGCCTCCTGTTATAGCAAAGTTTGCGGGTTAACATTCAAGTCTTGATACGACCCCAGGGGCTCTTATCAAGCCTTAGGGGCTACTACCATACTCGGTAGTTATACTTGTCTTTTAAAGACCTTACCCGCAGCCCTTGCGACAGGATATCCAGCGCCTCATCAAAGGCACCTTGGGTCGCCCCGAGGTACGCGTCTACCGCGCAGAGCGCATTAAGCTCTCTGTCCGAAAACGCCAGATTGTTTAAAGAAGCCTTTCGCCGACGATAATTCGCGGCACATTGGATTTCGGACGGAGTGGCCGACGTTGCCGAGTCTTCGGGCTGGGTGGATCTGGGGTCCACCCTTGTAGTGTTTCGGACCTCTGTTTCCTTGGGCGGAGACGTGCTTTTCTCGGCCTCCACATGTACATTAGCGGATGGAGGCTGTCTGCAAACAATTAAGGATGTTAGAATCTGAAGTGTCTTTTTTGAAAATATTGACCTAGGAAATACCTAGTGACGGATGGAGCACTTTCGCCTGTTCCCATGCCCTCGACCGGAGTTTCTCGTGCTTCTGGCTGGGCCCTTTCCGGTGGAACTACTGCTCTGCGTAGGCGTTGGGAGCACCGCCCCTTTGGAGGAGGAGTCAGAAGACTGGAGACAGGGGGACGAGGGACTCTCTTTCGTTTAGAGGAAGGGAGAGTTACCGATGAGGCTGGCCTCGTCCCCGGCATGTCAAGGACGACCGCTACTTTCGAGCCATCAAGGCTCTCCAGGAAGAAACTCCTCCCTTCATAAATCAATCCTAGATCTTCGTCCTCGTGATGAAGAGGGTCTTCGGCCCGGCTGTGCAACTCCGGCTCGGGGGCCGGACTGCTTACTCCTTCCAGCCAACGCCTCCACCTCTGTTTAACCGATGTGAAAAGGATTAATGTTGAGGATCCCCGAGGTAAAATGAATAAAGCCCGAAGTAAACACTTACTATGTCGGCAGGGTTGTAGTATGACAACCCGTCTTGGAACCGGCACTTGGCAAACTCCTCGGCCAACCGTTGGTATATGCTGGCTAGTACGGCTCCGAGGGTCATTTGGTCCATAAAAGCCCCTTTGATGGACCGAGAGGCGTCTTCGGACCCATTGTAATCGCACAATAAGTGCTGACGCTGCCGAAGAGGCTGGATTCTTCGGTCTAGAGCAACCGCCATCACGTCAATGATGGTCAGGCCAGCGCTTGATAGAGACTTCACCTTGGCTGCTAGCCTAGTCATGGCTTCGTCCTCCTCTTGAGTCGAACTCAGCGGCCTCCAGCTGTAACGCTTCCGCGGTGGGTCCAATGAGAAGGGCAGAAGGCCTGGCCGGACAGGCTCATACAATAGGACGTCGGTGAAGTAAAACCACTCGGAAGGCTAGTAATCGGTTTCCTCCCGAGGTGTCCCTGCTGGGTAGTTGGTCTTGTCAATTCGGCAGACTTCGGCTCCTCCAACCTCGAATAGCTTGTCTGCCGAAGAGCGGGGCACGACACAGAAATACTTCCGCCACAATCCGAAGTGTGCTTGAGAGCCGAGATGTAACTCGTAGAGCGCAACAAACCCCGCAATATGAAGTATCGAATTCGGGGAGAGGTGGTGTAATTGCAGCCCGTAAAACACCAGCAGACCACGGAGGAAGGGGTGTATTGGGAACCCTAAGCCGCGAAGGAGGAAAGGCACGAAACATACCCGCTCATCTCCTTGTGGCGTGGGGAAATTTTTGGCATGGGCTTGACCATCAATGGACGTCACTCCAGGACGGGTAGCGGCTAGATCCGCATCAGGCAGGTACCCTAGCGTCGCCAAGCGCTCCAATTGGAGGCGCGCGACGGAACAGCTCCCCCAGTCTCCCCTATCAGGGCCATGAGGACGCTTTGAAGATCCTTCGCCGCTCGCCATTGTTCGGGTTCTTGAGCCGGAGAGGGGAGGAGATTTTTTGCTGCGGTGGCAAATGTGAACTGTCACTAGCAGGGGTTACGCGTCTGGTAAATAAGGGCAGAGGGGGCTGACGTTTCGACGTTTTCTCCATAAAGGAGGCTCAGCCGTCTAGGCTGCACGATTCTCGAAATCTGAAATCGGTCCCCAACGGAATTCTAAGGGTTGACCGAAGTCTTTAAATTTGGTCGGGGAATAAAGCATGGGAACTTGTCTATCGAGCCAAGACTCCGGGAAGTGTAGGCCGTCGACCTCGGCATCGAAGACTAGTTCAGGGGCTACTGACGGTGTCTTGGATTGGGGGGTGCCAACCTAGCCAGCCTGTCTCTTCGGATGGGCCGGTATGCCCCCGTACGTGATCAAGATGGACTCCGGAAGTCGCACATGGGAGACGTGATCAAGACTGCCCCTACCGAAGACTTGCAGTGTACTCCAAGATTATTCCAGCCGCCTTACTCCAAGATACCGACCTTGTAACCTTAGATACCCTCCCTGGCGTGTATATAAGCCATAGGGTTTAGCCTGTAGGGGAGATCAGCAAACATCAAACACCTAGCTATAGTAGTTAGACACATACTACGATCTCGAGGTAGATCAACTCTGTACTCGATACACCTCCATTAATATAAACAGAAGCAGGATGTAGGGTTTTACCTCCATCAAGAGGGCCCGAACCTGGGTAAAACATTGTCTCCCTTTGTCTCTGTTACCATCGATCCGAGATCCGCAGCTCGGGACCCCCTACCCCGAGGTCTGCCGGTTTTTACACCGACACAAGGGTGGACTTGGATTCAACTCCAACAAGAAGAAGAAGTCCAAGAGCAACAAGAAGAAGGGCCAAGAACAAGTCAAGAACTCGGCCAAGATTATTTGCTTCAAGTGCAAAATTGAAGGGCATCATGTTAGATCTTGCCCATTGAAGAAGAAGCCTCATAGTGACAAGCAACAAGGGAAGCGGCCACAAGTTCAATCTCATGCTCAACCACAAGTTGAAGAAAGGCCACTTCCCAAGAAGACTCAAGTCAATGATCTTCAAGTTGAGAAATCAATTAAGATGAAAGAAAAGAGTAGATGTTGCTACTTATGTCGTGAGAAGGGTCACCTCGCTTCTTCATGCATGAATGGTAACCTATCCAACCCAATTATTGTTGATGATATCTATTCTCTTCGGAAGGATAAGGTTGGCAGTGTGTTTGCCAAATTTGTTGGTACTTAAAGTGGTGTCAAGAAAAAAACCATTTGGGTAGCCAAGCCTATTGTGACTAACCTCTTAGGACCCAACTTGCTTGGGGACCAACAAGCTCAAACTTGATCAATAGGTGACGTTGGAGGGCATTGGAGACATGGCTACATCATGAAGAATTAAGGGATCTTCATCATTCATATTGTCTCAGGCCAAGTCATTTGGACTATCATGTGTCTATCTTATATCCAATGTGCTTCCTTGCGGTAACTTGTACTTACTTTGTTTACATTGAAAGTTACTTGCCCATTTGCATGTTTTGGTTTTGTACCTTGCATGTGTGTGTATATGTTGTGCTTCCAATTTGCTTATCTTGAGAAATCAAGTATGTGTATGTTGGCTTGCACATCATGTACGTGTGAGTCTTGTGTTGAGCCTAGTTTGCATCTTGTTTGTATCTTAGTTGGCTCTTGTGAGAGATTAATGGAACATCCCATTTTGGGGGAGGGATGTGTTTTGTGCACTTCACGATCCTACAAATATGTGTACATGAGGAATATCACCTAGTATTGATATAGCAAGATTATCTAGTCTCTATGTGGTATGTCTTCTCATGAGAAATTCAAATTCTAAATGGTCCATTAATTATCTCTTGTTAGTTTTATTGCCTCTTGTTAAGAATTTTAGGTTATCACATTATGGGGAAGTAATATGCTATGTGTATATTACAAGCCTAGAAAATGTGTACATTTGAGGTATTGCCACTTAGAGTTGATATCGTAAATTATCTTGTTTCTAGGTGGCATGATTGCTCAAACAAGTTCCAATTTGCTTAAATGCTTTTATTGCTCATCTTTTGGATCTTGTTTGTGAGAGAGTTTCTTGGTACGGTTTCCCTCCAAATGTATCTTCATATCATACTTGGGAACCGTTTGCTTCAAGTTATTCTAATCATTGCATAGCATGATTGGTTTCCGATCTTGAGCTACCAAGAATCTCTATCTAAGCATTGTGCTTAATTCATATCATTTGCCGTATGCTTATGTTGTTCGGTGTGAAGATGATATTGGACATATTTGCAATCTACCAATGGGAATTATTTCCAAATACTTCTTGTCTTTTGACAATTGATATTCATTTATGTGGTAGAAATTGCTAATCATCTTTACATTGGCTTGTGTTTATATTTTCCTTATTTTCTTGCTAAGAAATTGTTTCAACTCCCATTGTCTTCCTTGCCTCTTGTGGATCTTGTTGATTTCTTGAACATGTCGAGTGTTTCTATAGATATAGTGAAAGTGGTGATCCCATCTTGTGCATTTTGTATTCAAATGCAGATTCTATATAATGCACAACTCTTGGGGGAGCTTTCCTATTTTCGGTAGAACACTCACCTTATGATCCATATCAAGTGCTTGGTGGAAGGCAAGCATTTTCTTTTTGGTACTTTGTGCCATCATGAAAATTTGTAGAGGGTTTGGTTTGTTTGGAACCTTACTCTCTTTTGGGAGTTTGATATCTCTTTCTTTAATATATTTCATTTGGTGTGTATCAATGGATATCTCATTCCTTGATGTATCCTTTAATTGGTATCCTTCAAGTGATAAGCTCTTCATTTGGTATCTTATTTTTCACTTGGTAGCATTTCTATTGGTATCTTTTCAATCATGTGTTGATTTGGTTCTTTGATATAATTTGAACAACCTTATGTGGTGTCACACTTTCGTGTGCCTCCTTGGTTTACTTGGTGTTTTGTCCAAATTGTATCTCCTTTTGGTTCTTGAAAGTATTGAGCATGCATATTTACTATTTGTACTTTCTTTGGCATGCTTTCTTTCTTTGACCCAATATATAGGGGAAACTCCATCAAATCCTTTTTGGCTAAGATGTCCATGAAATTCAATTTCATATCTATATGCACATATTTGTGTGGAGTTTGTCCTATGTATTGTTGGTTATCTAACTCTTTGGTCCCAATGAGTTTGGGTACCATTTTGTTTGTGTTGTTGTTCTAGGAACAATTGGAGATGCCTTGGATGCTTGGCTCACTCACAAGGAAGGTGTTGTCACCATGTGCTTATTGGAGTCAAGCTAGGATGATCATTGAACCATTATCTACTACATCATTCCAATGCTATCTCGGTAACAAGTATCTACTTCATGCATACATTTCTTGCATTCAACCTTGTGTAGGTTGCATCATGGCATGAATTTATTGATTCATTCTTGTGATACTTGTTTCCTTTCTCAAAGCATCCCAACAATGATCTCTTGTTGCTAGTTGTGATATCTTTGATGGTTGTGTGTTTGGAATTCATTTATATTCAATAAGATAATATTAAGCCATGTGCTATGATTTTCAAGCAAAGATCTTGTTGGTATATTTATGATTTCCTTTTGGATATCTTGTTCCTTCCTTGTGTAACTATTTCATGTGTACATCCTTCTTTGTGGATATATATCATCATGATTGTCATCTACCTAGAATCTTATACATGTGAGAGAAGTTACATCTCTAGTTGATATCCTTTTCTTTCACGTCCACTTTTTCATTCTCGTGTTATTTCTTTGGTGACTCCGTGAAAGTTTTTGCCTTGAGTGCGGGTCTTATATCGTTGCATCTTGATGCACTCTTTCTTGGTGAAGTTTCTTTTCCTCATGCTTGTCTTGATGAGGCTTTTGCCATTTCAATTGGTATCCCTCCTCTTGACAAGGCTATCATTTTCTAGCTTCACCATGGGTTGTCACAAGCTTTGGTTTTTAATTTGCATATTAGTAAGCTTGTGAACCCATTTGCTAGTTGTGTGTGTGACCTTCTTAGCTTCGTGTGCGCGGGAAGGACATGTCTTGCACCTTGTATCTCATTTATTCAAGACTATGTTGATGCTTAATGCTCATCCTTATATTAGTCTTCTCAAGTGCTTTGCCATGACTCACACACATCATTTTGGTTGAGCCTATTCTTAAGTTGCCTCTTTTTACATGTTGCTCAACCATATGTTTGTTGCAAGTGCTAGGCTTAATGTCTTATCTATGCTCACTTGCACTTGTCTGTGTGTTTTATTGATTTTGGGGGAGCGATGATCCTATTTTGTGCACTTTGTGTCCAAATACAAAAATTCTATATAGTGCACAAATCATGGGGAGCTTCTCTAGTTTCTTTAGAACACTCCTTTGCCCATATCATAATATCTTTTATCCATTTGGGTCGTCGGATCTTTCGATTGCTTGCTTCACTTCTTGGTATGCCTTTGTGCCATATCATCCTTTTGCAATCTTTGGATCCTCAATATAGTTTGTCTTCCTCCTACTATTTATCATTGGATTTGTGTATTTCATTGCACTCGTATTTTGAGGAATACACACTTTATGGAGGAACACATATTATATTGGCCTTCTAAGTTTTTCGCCCATTTTGGCAATCGATGCCAATGGGGGAGAAGTTTGGTGAGTTTAGAGAGAGTTTGGAGAGTTTAGAGGGTTTAGAGGGTTTTTTGATTTCATGCTTTGGTTTTGTTCTTAAGCATGCATTTGCATCTCATGCTCATGCATTATTGGTTGTTGCTTTGCATCGTTGTGCTTAAATTCCAGAAAGTCCCAGAACAATTCTGTCACCCTCCAAAAAATTCCAGGCGCATGCCGAAACCTTTTTGGCTCAATGGTTTACTCCGAAACAACTTTTCGGTTTCACCGAAACTTTGCCGGTTTTCTCTCCAAAACTTTTCTGTCGTCTCCGAAACTTTTCCGATGACATTCTCTTAGACTCCCTATCTAGTATTCAGCAGATAGATGATCCTTAAGCATGTGACCCTATAGGTTCGGTGAAGTATAGACATGACCGGAACACTTTCCGATCAATGATCAATAGCGGAACCGTGGACATCCATATTGATCCCTATACCCACACGAATGAATATTTGAGTGAACCTGTAGTTTGCCGTGTGCTATTCCTGTTGCTTCGCGATATGTTACAAACACCCGAGGTGAGACTTATCGGCATCCCCGTGGATCAACAACTTGTCCACTATGCCAGTTACCTCGTTACCGGTTTTGTTCTCTTTTCTCGTTTCCGTGTTCCGGCATCCCTGTGATCAAATCACATTGTGTCTGGCCAAACGATGATGGATACCGTAACACTGAGAGGGCCCTAAGAATATCTCTCCATCGTCGGAGGAGCCAATCCCAATCTTGAGCTATCAAGTTACTTGTTATACTTTTCCGTGAATCCGTAAGCCGCCGTAATAGCCACCCTGTTACAGATGCCGTTTAACAAACTCCAAAGTTCACGAAGCAAGTACGAAGGAACTCGATACTCTCATGGTCTAAGGAATTATGCAAACGTTAACTTTCTCTGTGTTATTAACCATTAACTTGTGACGAATGTATCTCATAGTATAACATCAATCGGGTCGATTCAACACAAATGCTCTTCTAACATTGTGCCCTCAAAATTGCCGGCATAGTCATGCCCATGATCAGGAAAACAGGATCATCATGCAATACTTGAGCTAGTCTTAGAGGCATGACTAGGAATACATTTTACCGTTTATTATTCCACACGTGCACATGAGTTTCCCTCCAAGCCTCGTGGATATTGCAGACTCGAGAATCATTGCAGTTATAGCATGGAACATAAACATCAATTACGAACTTGGAGATACAAAATAACTATTATTATTGCCTCTAGGGCATATCTCCTACATCCTCCGCCGGCGTCGCCAGCCGGACTGGGAGAGGAGGAAAGGTGTGTCCGCTATATATGTTAGGGTTTGTTTGTGTTTGTTTTTACTTTTGAATAAATCTGATCTTCACCTAGTTCTTCTCCTTCTTGTTGCCCTTGCCATGGTCAAGGTGGCCGAAGCAGTGGCTGCGAGAGATGAAGGGCTGGCCGGATCCATGGCCTTGCTCGCATGATATTTGGATCTGGAGCTTGGTACTTTCTCTTGGTCGATCTCTGCCGGCTGCCGAGGTGGTTGAAGGCGAGAGATGAAGACGAGGGAGACTGAGTTCTAGAGAGAGGGAATCATGTTCAGCTCTGGAGCTAATTCCCAGAAGCTTGCGCGTTGGAGCAACGCCGCCCACCCTTGGCTCGGGTGGTTGAAGGGCGGTCTCGTGAGAGCTACGCCGCCCACCGTAGCCATGGTGGTCGAAGGGCGGTCTCCGGCAGCTTGCCTCTGCATCCTATGGTCGAAAGGCGACCAAAGCCCCTTTCCTTCCGACTGTTGTGCCAAAAGGGAGGCAGTTGGATTTCAGCCTGGCGTTCATAGGCCCTGTCTCCGGCGAGATGGTGGTGGAGCTGCAGCGAGCCAATCGATCCATGTGGTCACGTCCCCGACGTCGATTTGTTTGGTTCAAGGCTGGATCCTATGCTATGTACCGGATTGCGTTCTTCCTCAGTGTTCTGAGGTCCTGTTTGCAAGGAGCAAGGACTTGTTTGTAATTTTCTCTTTCTGTCTGGTCCTTGTGTAATATGGCTTTTACTGCTCTGGTGCTTATCTAATAAAATCTAGGTCATTCGGAAAAAAATAGGTGTATATCTGAGTATATTGAATACTTGGCATCCGAGAATAACCATGCACCTGACATGTGCAGTGTGGCACCCTTTCCTTTGCCTGTAGCCAAGGCAACAAAGAAACAAGCAGACATGACTGCAGTTCCTATGGTCCCTTGAGGTTGTTGATGAATCTCAGTTCTGATGGTTTGCAGAAAGACACTGAAGTGAAAGTAGATGCGCGCAGCTGAACCATCTCCAGAACACTTAAAGTGCCGCCATCCCAAATTTTGACCAACATACGTAGACATCACCTGTATTCAAAGAAGATCTCATGGTGAACATACTTGATAGCAATATTGTCCATAGAAAGCTTCATGTAGTTCTCAGCTGGTTGCACACGGTCCAGACCACAATAAATCATGGTGAACTTCACAATGCTTATATGTAACTAGCAAAATGTGCCCGTGTGTTGCAACGGGAGAAACAAATCCTCGCACGCCCTAGCGACCCATCCGTGTTGTCACTTCTCTTCGTCACCATCGCTGATGGTGGTCACATTATCCACGTATTCACGATGAATGTGATCAATCCCAAGACGATGAGCTTTCATCATACTCTAGCATGCCGCTTCGCGAGCCCCTTTTTGCACCGACTTGTAATTCTCAGACATGTAATGATGGTGGACGCCACCCATGTCTCACCAACACTTGGTGCATGCACCATCTCCATACCAACTTGTAACAGGGGTCTATCGGGATGGTGTCGGCGTGGATGAGCGTGAAACCCTGGTCGGAATTGAAATAGTGGTCAGTCTCTAGCAGTGGCGGAGCTAGCACAGGATCATTGGGGGGGGGGGGGGGGGGGGGCAATGGCGAAATATGGATTCCTTAAGTGGCTATAGCTCCGTCGGTGGTCTCTAGCTCCTGCACCACGGCCTCCAAGATGTCCAGTGTGACGGAGTCGAACCAGAGAAAATCCATGTTCATCTGTCACACAGACGTCCTCCGCTGTAGACATTTTGTTTCATCCGCTTGCACGCCTCCACACGATCCTTGCTCCTCATGGCTTCGTTTCGCGACGGTCTCCTCCATGGACTCCCCGGCGCCGCCTTGCCATTTTGTGCTAACGGGCGCCACGTGGCTAAGAAAATAAAATGATGGTACTTCTTCCATAGCTATGGAACCAAAACAAAAAGGATCGATAAAAAATAATTAAGCGAACAAATCTTTCATTTTTATTTTCCCCTTAAACTCACCACGACGACCAAAGTGCTATAGTAAACTGCAAAGGGCCACAAAATTCTAACCAAATGAAACATGCCTAGTACGTGGATATGGTTGCTCCACGGTATTGCACGACTGACGAAGCAGGCTAACTTCTCTCTTTTGGTCTGACGAACCTATTTCCTAAGTAGCAACTTGGCGCTGTACTGCTATATATCTTCAGCAATACCTTGTGAATGCGTGTGTATTTGGGTTGAACTCCTCGTGGTGATTTCCTAGCTCTATGCAATGTAGGAAAACGTGTTGGACAGAGCTACGGACAGTTTTTTTTAGAAAAAGAGATACGGGCAAATTTTATTTTATTTTTGAGAAAAAGATACGTGCAGTTTTTTTTTTTTTGAGGGGCTAAAAGATACGGGCAGGTGATAGACGAACGTGGGGCAGGTGATTTCCCAGGCTATGGGCCGGACTTGCCCAGCCGAGCAATACTTGGCCCATCCGGCCGAGCAGGCTCCTGCTTGCCTCGCTGCAGCCCAGTATGGCATACGCTCGTGACTTTTATTACCACTAGTAAGCTTGCACGTGCAATGCACGTCTTAATTGTCATCAAATAATTATCAAAGTAGTGGTCCAATATTTACAGGGTTTTCATCTATATATATATATGTTCTATTACCAATAATAATACATTTTTAGGTGGAAGCAAAACTAAATGACATGGAGAAATGAAGGAGGTGCAAATAAGATTAAAGGTCAACAAATTTATGTAACAAATGAAGGTGGAAAGGTCGGAGGCGACGGGTCGGAGCACGGTATCCTGGAGGCAGCGACGCATGGGCGCGGGGCACATCAGAGGAGGAGTTTGGGCACACACCGACCAATTTGGACAAAAGTTGAGCTTGAAACCATAGTAAACCATGCAGCTAACTAGCTATTTACTTACATAATAAAGGAAGAAGCTAACTGCATATTCGGTGATAAAGTATCAGAAAGCAAACCAAAAAATATACTATATAGGAAAGAAACTTTCAGTTCTAGAAAATACTTTTGCTACCCTCGAATAATACAGATTGTGATTTCCAGCTTTGTATATAATCGGAAACCGTTGTAATATGACTTCCCATTGCATCCTAAAACTTTCAAAGAGCTTAGAAGCAATATATGTTGTAATTTCCAATAGCATGCCGCGCCTATCATGTACACAGCTTTCTAAAGACAATTTAAAATTGACAATTATGCAAGCAGATGCAATCACAACCATAGATGTAAACATATTTCTTAATATGAGGTAGGAAACTATTTGATCAAACGTAAAAAGGATCAAAAGGACAAATATATAGGAAGCAAGAAACATGACAACACTGGAGTAACTGATGATAATCCCATCAATAACCCCTACACCAGCTGCATTATGATATATATTGTGTGATTTCTTGTTGCGTGGAAATGCTGGACTTGGTGGAATACACATACCTCGTACACCTTTTATTTGCCTAACCCCATTTTATTTTCTGGTTCAACAATTGCAAGCTTGCAGCATAGCTGAAGCATTGCAATCTACAGACCTAAGCATCACTTTTGTTAAGAAACAAACAACTGAATGTGTTCAGAACCTACAACTGAATATGCGTGGATCCATAAGGCAGCATGATTCTCAATTCGTATTCAGAACCTACAACTGAATAGACTAAAGTTCAATTTACTGCGGCATCTATCAGTTCACTTGTGCAAACAGCAAGAAACCTGCAAACATGAAACAAAACATATTTCAGAGGCCTAACTTGGTACAGAAGTAACATTCAACACAACATTAAATCTTGAGATTATTGGTATTGTACCAGGTGATACTTGTGGGGGCGATGACTCCGGTTCTTCGACGTTCAAATTGAGAGCTGCAGTTTGGTATGTTGGGTAGGATAGTCAAGCAAATTATGATATAATGATCTGATTTTTTAATCTAAAACCTGGTTTGCAGATCAAGGAGGCATTTCATCAAACAAATAAAGGGCATCTGAAATTAACGCTGTGCTATGCACCCAATGCACATCTACCAGAGAGCACGATACAGACTATAGAGGAAAATAGAGTAAGCAGATGCCAAGGTCGAGAGCATGCACTCGCTAACTCAGAAATCAAGATCCTAAAGTATGAACATCTCCACCAACAAGCAGGGACATACCATTTCTTGAATCATCATCATCATACCACGCGTGGTCCATCAGCCAGTCGTGTCGTTTTCATCTGATCATCCACACCCATAGTCATACTCTGCGCGCAAGACACAACTGTGTCCTCGTGCCACTGGTTAGCCCAGAGGGTTTGTGCACGTCGACGCGCTCGAAGCCGCGCTTGGTGATATCATTTTCCTAAAGACGTCACGCGCAACAAGAACGTCACTGAGGCGCTGGCAATCGTCCTCATGTATGACAGGGACTGTCGATTTCGCAGAGTAGCGCCAAGAATGTACAGCAGCAGCAACACGCAAGTGCATTGCCACATGCAAATAATGTAAGCATGAGAACATATAGTACCATTTGTTCTTACTTGTCCATCAGCTATTTTAAACAGTAAGGAGAGGAGGGGTGGAGGAGGACGACCAGCAACCTGTAGAGCGGGAAGAAGGCTGTGGGGCGGAAGCACCTGGAGGGAGGGAAGGGTGCTGGTGGGGAAGCCACGGCCTGCTGCTCCACGCCGTGTTGTGCTCATTCAAACTAAGTGTTGTGCAAATTCACAAAAATACAGGAAAACTGCTACACATGTACGTACAAGGTTCAGTGCAAAAAACACCAGTAAATAAAGAGCTAAAACATTGCACTAATTCTGCCTTATTTACCTGCAACGGGGTGGACGACGGAGAGCCATGTCGCCTTCTAGCCGCTGCAGCACGGGAGGACGGCTGGGTCACGTGACCCGCCAGCTTGTGGATGGATCCATGGTGGCTGACCGTCGAGCTCGAGGCAGAGAAGATGAGGGGAGCGACGGCGAGATCCATGGCGGCCAGGCGGGCGAAGAGGATGTCGTCGGTGAGGGCCGCATCGGCAAGATCCGGTCACCCCACCACCTGAAGAGCAACGGTGAGCTCCACGAGCTGTAGGCCGACGGCGTGCTCCATGCCCTGCTACGGGGAGGCCATGGCGGTGGCCACAGCTCCTCCTGCTCGCCTCGATCCCGGCGAAACACCCCGACAGCCGGAGGCAGCACCGACCTCGACGAAACTGCGGCCTCCATCCCGGAGCGCACGGCGGACCTCGGCCCCGTCGCTACTCCTCCCGTCGCAGCCCCAAGCGGCAGCGTCGCGTGGGTAGGAGGGCAGGCGGCGGGGAGCGGCGTTGCTTCCGGGCAGCGGCGTTGCGAGGACGGCCACGGTCACGGGGAAGCGCCCCGATCCAACCCCGCACGCCAGGCGGCCGCCGAAACCCGCTCGCCGGCGAGCACCTCCTCATCCACCGTCGCCGCCAGGCCTCTCCTACTCCTCCCCTCTCCTCCTCTCCCGAAGATGTGCCGCCGCCCCGGTCGTGTTGTTTCCCGTATATTATGACTTTTTCCTTGTAGCTGAACAAATGCGGGCGCCGATGGCGCAGTTTTCGTCCGCCTCCTCAAATTGCTAAACGTACTTTTAGTGAGAGTTAGTTGTTATGTTGACGGTTAGATCCAAATGAGTAGGCTTGATCGTGAGGCTCTAATTGTTGCGTGTTGTACGTTAGGCAAAGTGTGTTTAGGGAAGATAATGTTTGGTCTTTTAATAGCAGTAGAGAATAAACAGACGAACGAATCGTTTTCCTGTCACTTTAAATTTACTGTGGGTTTATTTCATAAAAAGTTAGGGGGTTTCTTGCAAAACAGATGACGGAAGAAATCTTCTTCTCTTTAACATTAGGTAAAAATGCCCGTGCGTTGCAACGAGAGAAAAAAAATGTGCCTAGCGTTATAAGCATAACTCAGAGTACTCAAGACCCATTCTCAATGCTCGTGCGTTGTAACGGAAAAAAATCGCAAGGCTCTATCTAATAAGCATGACTCAATCAACACCCCTCATTGGTTCACGTCCTTTATGTCAACACGTCACCCGAACCGTGTCGCCACTTACTCTTTCTCCCTCTAATCTGCAATTGCAATGACAACACATTAAGAGCTAAAGTGATTATTAAAAACCTATTATCCGCAATATTCTCGCGATATGTAGAGGTTGCAGAAGTTGAAAAGCTTATGGAAACAAAAACAAAATTGATTGGTTGCAAATTATAGTTCAGTCCAAAAAAATTTATCTATCTAATAAAGAAAATGGCCATCATGCTCTAGCACACCACTTAGCGAGCCCCTTCATTGAACTTACTAACAAAAAAAAGAAAGCATGAAGGCCAAGCTGGGTAAACATAAATGTAAATTTGTGCTAAAATGATATTAAGCATACATATTAAATACTGCAGTTGCAACATACTGGACATCTCTGGACCTTTCTTCATGTATTTAAGCACCAATGGGATAAGAACAATTTAAAAATCAACAGAAGGTCGAATCAACCAAATTATGTTTCATCAATTCAGCTCACCATGTACATAACACAAATTATGTTCTTAATTCAATGCCAATTTTATTGTAAAGCTTCATCTGTACTTACTCGAATCAGGCACAAACAGTTGTATGGTAATACACATGTTACCTTGTGCATGCTGGATTAAAATGATCCAGTTATGTCACCGGTCCTGATGCACATCGGTGAGTGACTGCAATATTTCATTATAGTACGCAAGTACAGATGCGTGTACATTGAGTGTTGCATGATGCAGGATAGCTAGGCTTTCAGATCTTGCTGATATAAATGAAGCGTCGTCTTCATTATCTGCTTTATTAGTACCAAGGAAATGCAAGAACATGAGTTACCGTTTCAATTGGCTTAATCATCATGAGGAAAATATGACCACATGACATAGATGTGCTCTGATCTCCATGCTCTGAACAACTACGAAACATTTATCTACAAAATGATTTATTTGTATGATTTGGTGGTACCGTACTATGACTGTTGTTTCATGAAACACCAGTTTCAATATTGGAAAGTTAATGCGCCGCCTCCCATAATGAACCTGCACAAAGGATATTAGACAGTGGCCTCAGATTCAACTGAATTAAATATCGGTTCAATTCTCTTAAGTTGATCTTCATTTTTTTTAATTATAAGTAAATAAATGAGAAAAGTTCGGTGGAGTGCAATTGTAAAAATAATGATACTACTATGTGTATTGTGCTAGATCGATTGTCATAGTTCTTCCTCTGATTCAGCTAGCCGATGAATTGTTCGTTTCATAAGGGCAAATTAATTATGCATACTTTCAAGTATATAGTACTCCATAAGGTTTTTATTTCTGTTAACAATGCACAGCGGATGAATGGATAACTGAACATATATTAAAGCCTAAGTGCGTCAAGTTCATTACCTGATGGCAGTAGGAAAATATGGAGCCTTATTTGGTCTTCTGATGTGCCGCCTACAGTGCGTAATTTTGCATGGCGTTGTGCGACTAATTCCCTACCTACATGGGAAAATAAACATAAAAGAGGATTGGAAACTTCAGCTACTTGCCCGGTTTGTGACAAGGGAATAGAAGATAATTTTCATCCGTTTTGCATATGTCCACGAGCTGTCGAACTATGGGGTACTATGTCTGAAGTATGGCGCCTTCCTGAGCTAAAATCAATCAAACACATGGGTAAGGAGTGGCTGCTGCATACCTGAAGTTGAACGTTGCATGCTACTGATGACGATGTGGAGGAGCTGGCATATTAGAAATGAAATAGTGCATAGCAAAGATCCACCCCCGGTTGATGTGTCGAAGAGATTCTTATGCAGTTACTTGGATTCACTGCTATGCATCAAACATGAACCGTTTGCTGATCCATGCAAAGGTAAAACAGTGATAGTTCCTGTACAGTCTCTTCCCAAGCTACATAAATTGAAAGCTGATGCTGCGCCTTTGAGATGGTCTCCTCCATTGCAAGGATGGACTAAACTGAACTGCGACGGTTCTTTCTCTCCGGATGATAGAGCTGGGTCAGGCATGGTATTGCGCGATGGAACTGGAGCGATCATTTTTTCTTCGTGCAGGCACCTGTTCTATTGCCGGGACGCCCTGGAAGCGGAGCTTGGTGCGTGCATGGAAGGCCTCTCTTTGGCCTTGTCACGCACTGACTTGTCGGTTGCAGTTGAAATGGATTCTTCAGTAGCAGTAAAGATGATTCAAGCTCGCGATGTTGATAGATCGCTTTACTCTTCCTTGGTGAAGGAGATAAAGTACCTTTTGAGTCTTCGTAGAACTAGTATTACTCACATTAATCGGTCTCAGAATAAAGTTAGTAATTCTTTGGCGAACTTTGCTCATTTAGAAGGTAAGACTATGACCTGGCTGGGGTCTGGTCCACCTGAAGCCATTGAGCTAAACAACATTGATTGTAATTTTGTGTGATGTGAGTAATACAATGTTTACCTGCAAAAATAAAATAAAAATTAAAGCCTAAGAGGTCCCTGATGGCTCAGAATCAGACTAATCTACACAGGCTGGAATATGAATCACTATGAATAACAGAACATCTCCGGCCAAGACCAGAGGATCTCAATCTATTTTCCCTACCGGTTAAAATCTCAAAGAATGGAGTTCGATCTGGAGCGAGAGGAGCGGGCATCTCGGCTGCGGTGAGGAAGTGGAGTCTGGCGGAGACCTTTCTCCTCTCGTCCCTCGATTGATTTGATCGAGCAGAGCGTTCTTTGCGTTGCAGCTATGGATCGACGGGCACACATCTTTAATAGGCGGATTGATTTGGAACTTCCTTTGGAATACCAGCACTACTTTCCAAAAGAAAATATCATAGCTTCCATGTATATTCCGTGGATTGAATTTTTGGAGGGGGACGTGCTCCTGGTAGAGAGGAAGGAGATCGATGACAGAAGAGAAAGGAGACCAGGTCTGGTGCGGCAAGTGCTCCTGTTTTTTTTAGGGGGAAGGAAGGCCCAGCCCAATTACGTATTACCCAATTACGCATAAGAACGCACGGAAAACCAAATATGAAGGAAAATAACTAATAAACGTATGGAGAACTATGAAAGCATCCTCCCTTTATTATTATTAGGTATAGATATAGATATGTTACCAGGGTCGTGATGGAGCGGCGGAAAAAATCGCCCTGTCCGAAAATTTCGGAACGGCGATTTCGCCACCGCCGCATCCTGCTGATTCAACCTCCGCCACTGCATCAACTACCGCATCCAGCAGTTGTGTTCCCCGATCCCCTCGTAGGTCTCTCCTCTACGTCGACCGCCGCCGCAGCGAAGGCCGGGAGATGCGGCCGCATGCACCACTATGCCGTCCAGGAGGACGAACCCTCCCAGCGACGTCCGCCGCCCATGGGATGCCACCGCCGTCACGAAGACGGCCAAATCGCGGGGCTCCAGTCGTTGCTGTGTGCGGCTCTGCATCTCTCGCCGAAGGGAGCAGCGCTGGAGGTCACGCCGTCCAATGGGGCCGTGGGATGCCCCGCCGCCAGGACATTGACGGCCAAGTCATAGGGCTCTAGCTCTGGCTATGCGTGGCTCCGCATCTCTGCAGGGAGCATCATTGGAGGAGGCGCCGTCCAGGAGCTCTCCTTCATCTTCCTTGTTTGCCTTCGTCGCCAGAGGAACTGCATCCGGAGATGTCCTGTGGCGGCCCGAAGGTGGCAGAGCAGTCGATGGTGCACGCATCCATTTGCATGCCGCCGGACATTACCAACATGGGGCCGCCTTTCTCCGTGCATGGATCGCCAACGCCGAGGCCCAGACTGCCAAGCTCCATGCCCCCCGTCGACTGGCTCGAGCATAAGGCCGACGACCATGACGGGCTGCTCTCCGCGTTCCTTGTCGACATGAGCGCCAACGGAGACGCCCACGAGGAGGAAAAAGATGAAGCCGACGATATAGCTGTGGACACGATGCTCTCTCGTGCTCCAGCTCATCACCATCGGGGACACCCGGGAAGGCTGGATCAGTACGCTGAGCCACCACACCGGCGAACGACACCCCATTGCGGCGGCCTTCAATGTCAACGACCCCACCAACGGCGCATACGTCATGCGATAGCGATGAGGCGACTGTCTGCAGCAAGTCGGATAGTTCAAACGGAGAATGCCGGGGCAACGGCCCCGGGGACGTGGAGGATACGTCACGTTGTTTCTCGTCGGTTGTTTGCGGCTAGATCCGCGCCGTGACATGGCTGGCCCCCCGATGATCGTGTTGACGGTCTAAGGTGGGAATTCATCCCACCCGCATGCTAGCGTCACTCTGGCCTGGTTTGGAGTACTTTCTGACGTGACTTTCAGAGGATCCATCATGAAGATGGTGATTGAAATACCGCTTCATATCCGGGGTGAAAACTCTTGTTTTGGCCTTTATTGGTCGGACTCGGCAGCGACAAACTTGCGTTGTTATCTTGTTGAAGGTGGTGTCTCCTTGTTGGTGCGATGGCCTTCAATGGTTGGTCGCGGCAATCGGGATGAAAATCCTTGTCCTGACCGTCTCCGATCGAACGTGGCGACGGTGGCGAGAGGGTGTTTATCCCTTCTTGAAGGTGTTGTTGTGAAAGAACTCGACTTAGTCGTAGGTGTTAATTTCATATCTTGTAATGGTTCTGCCATAGTTGCTTATGCTTTGTACTCCTTTTGTTGATGATTTTGGCCTCGTTGTCTTGTATCAACTTTAATAAAGATGGTTGTGTGCATCATAATGATGCAGAGGATGGGGGTTTCAACCTCCTTTTCAAACAAAAAAAAGTAATATGTTACCAATAGCTGATATCCAAGTGTCGAGAATAAACTGTAGAATACAGGGGGTCCCATTGTCTTCCAGAAAAATATGTTGGAATTGATCTCAGGTTGTTATTGACCGAGAGAAAAAGGGGGAGTCTTTTCCCACGATGGTGCTTTGATCGGGGGCACCCAGTACCAACGTCTGGTTTTTGGTCCCTGGCCCATCAGCCCCTCATATATAAAGAGGAGGTCATATACCTTCACAAATAACAAGTACACATACGGGACAAACCCCTAGTGTCTAACTGCCGATCCTAAAAAGAAGGGCTGAAGGGCTAGAAGACCACTACCACCGCCGGCCACCTCCAGGTCCGTGCCGGCGGCGTCCCTCTACATCGCCCTGCTGCTGCCCTTCCTCCACGGCGATCTCCTCACTGCTGGAGATGCTAAGGTGGAGCCAAGGGCTATCCTGCTAATGGATCAAGACAATCACGGTTAGTCACCACTATTCTGCTTCAGGGATGTTCTAATCAAGAGATCCAGATCCTAGTTATCTTAACTCTAAAGTATAATGTCTAGAAGACCACTACCACCGCCGGCCACCTCCAGGTCCGTGCCGGCGGCGTCCCTCTACATCGCCCTGCTGCTGCCCTTCCTCCCTGACGATCTCCTCACTGTTGGAGATGCTAAGGTGGAGCCAAGGGCTATCCTGCTAATGGATCAAGACAATCACGGTTAGTCACCACTATTCTGCTTCAGGGATGTTCTAATCAAGAGATCCAGATCCTAGTTATCTTAACTCTAAAGTTTAATGTCTAACATTGGTATCATGAGCCCGTTTGATCTCTGTTTAAGAACCCCAATTAGACTCGGTTTATGTTATTTACTAGAGTCATGGTCTAATCCCTTACGATTTTGAGTAATGTTCATGTATAAATCGCTTCCGCTTACGGACTAATGATGATGACATCTGGTTAAGTGCTAATTGCCCTGACTAATGTTTGCTAATTATGTAATCGCCGAAATTATATTTTCGCCTAATATACGATTAGCACTGATTGTGGCCTCGATTCAGAAAAGCATTCGAAAATTTAAGAAAAGATCCCAAGAAAAATTGCAGTTTTTCCCCAAATCCCGAGCACTAGAAGAAAAGAATAAATCCTCAACGTGTTTAAGGCTCGGGGTGCTTACCCGCTCCAGATTGGAGACGTTGCCGTGCCGCACACACATCATGGACGCCTACAAGCATGGCCACCACGCCATACGCGTCAACGTCAGTACCTCGTGCTGCCGCGGCACCGTTGAAGTCGTGCCGTCGCCATACGCAGCGGCGGACGAGGCGCAGGTTTACGGCGCCTGGAGCAGCGCTTGATGGATGACGCTGGGTGCCTCGCGTCGCCGCCGGCGGGCACTTATGGCCGACCTGGCACCAGTGCTCTCTCCTTCGGCATCCCGCAATAAACGCCGTGTAGCTGCATGGGTGGCCACGCTCGACGGAGCAGCGCGCGGGATCCCTCCGTTGCACGCTACTCCGGCGAGCGGAGCCGCCGAGCCGCCATGGACACCGGGATCTCGCGCCGTCAAGGACCGCCGCCTCTCTCTCAACGAACGGAAAAATCGGGGGAAGAGGTGCAAATGGCTAGGGCTAAGGTTGGCGCATATTTTGTTCTGCTCGGGGACGTGCACGACCGTCCGATCAGATCAGACGGCGGACAGCCGAGCACAGCAGTTCATGGGCCTTCGAGCGATGAAAGGGGCTGTATTCAGCTATGGGCTACGACCCAGGTTGTGTTGGCCCAGTATAAAGTTTTCTTATTTTAACGAATTTAGCTGCTGGATCGTTCCTTTTATGGGTTGCCGTTGGTTTTAGGCCGAAAATAAGTATCAAGTCGTTTTGTTTATTTTCAGTGCATTTGATGTGTTTCAAGTAGACTAAAAAATGTGTAAGAGGTAATGTTAATAATGATATTGTTTTTTAATGGGCTGCCGTGGGTTCCTATCGGCCAAATTATGTCTTTTAGGCAATTGGTATTTTTTTTCGTGCATTTGATTCATGTTGTTCATATTAGTGATAATGTTTATGCACTGTTAATATGTCTTGATTGCCTAAAATTATGCTAAAGATTATGTTTGAATTTTCTGAATAAAATGGACCGATGAGAAATTTTATTTGGAAAATATTAATGTGGTATAATGTAAATGCCATTTATGGCATTTTTAGTGCACTAGTAGAAAACAGGGCTTTGGTCCTGGCCAGATCAGAGCATTAGTCCCGGTCGTGTTACGAACCGGGACTAATGGGAGCATCAGTCCCGGTTCGAGAGGTTAGGACGCCGGCCGGGCCTCGGCAGGCATCAGTCCCGGTTCGGCTGGGACCTTTAGTCTCGGTTCCAGCCACCAACCGGGACTAAAGGGGTTGCTGCCCTTTAATCCCGGTTGGTGTCTGGAACCGGGACTAAAGGGTAGGCCATTAGTCCCGGTTTTAGACACAAACCGGGACTAAAGTTTTGCCTATATATATCCACGCCCCCCTCCCCCCCATCTCCTCTGTTTTTTGGCCGTGGAAGGGTGGAGGTGTGGGCTACTCTGTTTTTTGCCTATATATGCACATGAGGTGTTCGATGAAATGCCGGAGCCACACTTAAGCTTTCTCCTCTGTTCTTCCTCCAAGCTCGACCTCCAAGCTCCATTTTCCCCAAGATTTGTCTAGGTTTGGCGGTGAACCAACTATCCAAGTGTTCTAAAAAGGTTAGCAACTTCATCCTTTCATCTCTCACTGCTAGTTTAGCTCATTTCAAATGCTCTAGAAGTAGTGTGGCTTGTGGGTTTTAGTGGAGGAGTGTATGTGTGAGTTTATTTGATTTAGATGCACAATTTGAGCTCAAAATAACTTCTTAGTTTGCACATGTGTAGGGTGCCGTTCCGTCCCCGTCCCCATCCTCACTGCCGTCGATCGCCCGCGTCGATCTCGTCGCCGGCACCACCGTGGTCAGCCTCTTGTTCTTATCTTTTTTTTAAAAGAAAAAATTCTTACTTGTATGATTTATATAGCTACTTGTATAATTTTCTTACTTGTATTATTGTTTGTTATTATATAGTGCCATGGTTTTGGTATCCGCCCCCGTCGGCTCTCGTCCGGTCTATGATTCAGATGTGGTATATTATCTTTTATAACTATTTATTTCATTTAGTGTTTATGACAATTATGCCGACCAACTTGACATAGATGTCTTTATCTAGAAGGTATGTGAACCGGAAATTCCAACCGACCCTCTTGTCGAGAGGTTAAATTTAGTTGAAAAAGAAAACAATTATTTGAAAGAAAAATTGAAAAGAGTTGAAGAAGAGAAGATGAAATTGGAGTTGCATGTTGCCGATGTCGTCGATCTACACAAGATCCAGATGGATGCAATGCGCTTGAAGATTAGAAAATATGCCATTGATAATGAGGTTTGGTATCATTATGCTGTTGGATCAATTGTTAGCTTAGTTGCGATTTTGATCGCATTTGTTGTTGCATTTAAATGTTTTACATAGTTGTATGTTAGTTTCAATGTATGTTTTAATTAGATGCTCTAGAGAGCTGTATGTTGTTCTATGAGAACTATGTATGAACTTTATGTATTTATTTTTTCAGTAATAACATTTGATCACTACTGTACTTTGGTTTTAATGTGATGATAAACTTGTATTAATTTGGTCATTTCTCTATTGATGATGTTCTGTAATGGTTTTTGATATACTTAATTATATAATGCACGCAGATGAACCGGCAATGGATGTACGGTGACCGACGCATCTCCGACTACATTACAGGCCTGCATAATTTTCTCGATGTGGCTGAGGCAAACAAGCAGAATGGTTTTATGTATTGTCCATGTACTGTCTGTGAGAATACGAAGGATTACTCTTCCTCGAAAACCCTTCACTTCCACCTGCTTGAGAAGGGTTTCATGCCACACTATAATGTTTGGACCAAGCACGGAGAAAGAGGGGTTATGATGGAAGACAACGAAGAAGAAGAGGATGATGACAACTATCATATGTTCCCTGAATACGGTGATACTGCAACGGGGGAAGCTGAAGATCAAGAGGCACCAGATGTGCCCGATGATGATCTTCGCCGGGTCATTGTTGATGCACAGAGAGGATGCGAAAGTGAAAGGGAGAAGTTGAAGTTCGATCGCATGTTAGAGGATGACAAAAAAGGGTTGTACCCAAATTGCGAAGATGGCAACACAAAGCTCGGTACCGCACTGGAATTGCTGCAATGGAAGGCAGAGAATGGTGTATCTGACAAGGGATTTGGGAAGCTACTGAAAATAATGAAGAATAAGCTTCCAAAGGATAACGAATTGCCTAACAGTACGTACGAAGCAAAGAAAGTTCTCTACCCTCTAGGATTAGAGGTGGAGAAGATACATGCATGCCCTAATGACTGCATCCTCTACCGCGGTGAGGAGTACGAGAATTTGAATGCATGTTCGGTATGCGGTGCATTGCGGTATAAGATCAGACGAGATGACCCTGATGATGTTGAGGGCGAGCGCCCCAGGAAGAGGGTTCCTGCCAAGGTGATGTGGTATGCTCCTATAATACCACGGTTGAAACGTCTGTTCAGAAACAAAGAGCATGCCAAGTTGTTGCGATGGCACAAAGAAGACCGTAAGAAAGACGGGAAGTTGAGAGTACCCGCTGATGGGTCGCAGTGGAGAAAAATCGAGAGAAAGTGGCCGGACTTTGCAGGTGACGCAAGGAACTTATGGTTTGGTATAAGTGCAGATGGCATTAATCCTTTTGGGGAGCAGAGCAGCAATCATAGCACCTGGCCTGTGACTCTATGTATCTATAACCTTCCTCCTTGGTTGTGCATGAAGCGGAAGTTCATTATGATGCCAGTGCTCATCCAAGGCCCTAAGCAACCCGGCAACGACATTGATGTGTACCTAAGGCCATTAGTTGAAGAACTTTTACAGCTGTGGGACATAAAAAGTGTACGTGTGTGGGATGAGCACAAACAACAGGAATTTGACCTACGAGCGTTGCTGTTTGTAACCATCAATGATTGGCCTGCTCTTAGTAACCTTTCAGGACAGATAAACAAGGGATACCACGCATGCACGCACTGTTTAGATGAGACCGAAAGTATATATTTGGATAAATGTAAGAAGAATGTGTACCTGGGACATCGTCGATTTCTTCCGACCAAGCATGCCTTAAGAAAGAAAGGCAAGCATTTCAAAGGTGAGGCAGATCACCGGAAGAAGCCTGTCCTCCGTACTGGTGATGATATACTTGATATGGTCAAGGATTTACAAGTAATCTTTGGAAAGGGTCCTGGCGGACAATCTGTTCCGAATGACGCTGACGGACACGCACCCATGTGGAAGAAGAAATCTATATTTTGGGACCTACCCTATTGGAAAGACCTAGAGGTCCGCTCTGCAATCGACGTGATGCACGTAACGAAGAATCTTTGCGTGAACCTGCTAGGCTTCTTGGGCGTGTATGGGAATACCAAAGATACACCGGAGGCACGGGAGGACTAGCAACGTATGAACGAAAAAGACGGCATGCATCCAAAGCAGTATGAAGGTCCTGCCAGCTACGCTCTTACCAAAGCAGAGAAGAAAATCTTTTTTGAATGCCTGCTCAGTATCAAGGTCCCGTCTGGCTTCTCGTCGAATATAAAGGGAATAATAAATATGGCAGATAAAAAAATTCCAGAACCTAAAGTCTCATGACTGCCACGTGATTATGACGCAACTGCTTCCGGTTGCATTGAGGGGGCTTCTACCAGAAAATGTTCGATTAGCCATTGTGAAGCTATGTGCATTCCTCAATGCAATTTCTCAGAAGGTAATCGATCCAGAAATCCTACCAAGGTTACAGAATGATTTGGTCCAATGTCTTGTCAGTTTCGAGTTGGTGTTCCCACCATCCTTCTTCAATATTATGACGCACGTCCTAGTTCACCTAGTCGACGAGATTGCAATTCTGGGTCCTGTATTTCTACACAATATGTTCCCCTTTGAGAGGTTCATGGGAGTCTTAAAGAAATATGTTCGTAACCGTGCTAGGCCAGAAGGAAGCATCTCCACGGGCCATCAAACAGAGGAGTTCATTGAGTTTTGTGTTGACTTTATTCCTAACCTTAAGCCGATTGGTGTTCCTGAATCGCGGCATGACGGGAGACTGGGTGGAAAAGGCACGATAGGACCGAACTCAATAATATGTAGGGACGGGCATTCTTGGGCGCAATCACACTACACAGTTCTACAGAATTCTACCTTGGTGGCCCCATATATCAATGAACACAAGAATATTCTACGCTCCAAACACCCGGAGCAGTCTGACGACTGGATTACACATGAACACATGGGGACTTTCGGCGGTTAGTTGCAAACACATCTCATGGGTAACACCACTGTTGGAGATGAGCTGTACTTGTTGGCCAGGACACCATCTTTGACTGTATTGACTTTTCAAGGGTACGAGATAAATGGGAATACATTTTACACGATCGCCCAAGATAAAAAGAGCACCAACCAAAACAGTGGTGTCCGCTTTGATGCAGCAAACAACAATAGGGCAAAGGACACATATTATGGTTACATAGAGGACATATGGGAACTTGACTATGGACGTGATTTTAAGGTCCCTTTGTTTCGGTGCAAATGGGTCAATCTGTCAGGAGGCGGGGTACAGGTAGACCCGCAGTACGGAATGACAACAGTGGATCTCAACAATCTTGGGTACACAGACGAACCATTCATCCTAGCCAATGATGTGGCGCAGGTTTTCTATGTGAAGGACATGTCTACCAAACCGAGAAAAAGAAAAGATAAGGAAGCGAATACATCATACGATGAGCCAAAGCACCACATAGTTCTTTTAGGGAAAAGAAACATCGTGCGAGTGGAGGACAAGACAGACATGTTAGAAGATTATGAAAAGTTTCATGAAATTTCTCCCTTCAGAGTGAAGACTGACCCAAGCATCCTGTTAAATGATGAAGATTATCCATGGTTACGGCGCAATAAGGAAGGGACACACGCGAAGAAATAGTTGGAAAGTGCCACTTCGGACAAACCGGAGTGAATCTTTGTAAGAGCTAGCTAGGGCATTTTGGCATTTGAAACATGATTTTATAATAATTATTTATTAAGTTATGAAATTTCAATTATTCCTATCCTTTTAGTATTTTAATTATACAGAGGAGTTAATCAATGCAATTATGTCCAAACAAAATATGAATGTCTTCTGAGCACCGGTTGGCTGCTCAATATTTTCAAAAACATATTAACAAACCACCACCTGATGTGTCAAAGAATAAAGTTATATAAAATTCTAGTTATGATCAACTAAAACAAAACTATAATATTCTTCAATAGCAAAAAGAATCAACTAAAAAGCTTTTATAAAACTCTAGTTATGATCAAAATAATATTAACTTAAAATTATATAAAAATGAGGTACATACCTCCAACTTTACCTCAAGCCTGCTCCTCTCTATAAAATTGACATAACATATGCAAAAAATAACATAAAAAATAAAAAATAAAATTGACATAACATATGCAAAAAATAACATAAAAAATAAAAAAACATAACGTATGCAAAAAATTAAAATTGCCATAACATAAAAAATAAAAAGACATAACATATGCAAAAAATTAAAATTGCCATAACATAAAAAATAAAAAGACATAACATGTGCCATATATTTTATAGTGGTTATGAAAGAATATTAAAATTGACATAACATATGCAAAAAATAACATAAAAAATAAAAAAACATAACATATGCAAAAAATAACATAAAAAATAAAAGCCCGCTCCTCTCTATAAAATTGACATAACATATGCAAAAAATAACATAAAAAATAAAAAATAAAATGACATAACATATGCAAAAAATTAAAATTGCCATAACATAAAAAATAAAAATACATAACATGTGCCATATATTTTATAGTGGTTATGAAAGAATATTAAAATTGACATAACATATGCAAAAAATAACATAAAAAATAAAAAAACATAACATATGCAAAAAAAACATAAAAAATAAAAAAATACCCGCCTACTAGCAGACACCACGGCCTGCATACGACTAGAAACCCAACTATATATGGGCCAGGATGCAGGCCCGTGGGCCACGAGTAGGCCCCACAGGGCAGAGAGGGACGTTAGGCAATGTACTGCCTGCTTTAGAGAGGAGCTTGGGAGGGAAATCTCAGGCGGGCTTATAAACCGGTGCGAGTGCCTCTCGCTTGGCGAGGTGGGACTAAACTCCCACCGCCCCTCGGCTGTGCCAGGACCAGCCCTTTAGTCCCGGTTGGTGGCTCCAACCGGGACTAAAGGCCCCCCTTTAGTCCCGGTCCGAGCCACCAACCGGGACTAAAGGCGAAACCCAACCCTTTAGTCCCGGTTGGTGGCTCGGACCGGGACTAAAGGGGGGACCTTTAGTCCCGGTTGGAGCCACCAACCGGGACTAAAACTCTGTGTATATAAGCAGCACTTAGGAAGTTTTCCAAAAGCCATCTGCAGTTTTCGATCTCCCTCTCCCCCGACGACACCGAAGACCTCCCCGAGCATCGCCGCACCTGAGCCACTCCTCGTCGCCGGACCTCCTCGCCATCGCCACCACCGAGCCCGCTCCCCTCGTCACCACCCCTGAGCCACTCCTCGTCGCTGAAGACCTCCCCGAGCATCGCCTCCCCTGCTGCCACTGCTCCGCTGCATGCTCTGCTTGCTGCCGCCACCGCCGCTGCATTGCTGTTGTTAGATGGATGGATGTTAGATGGATGTTAGATGATGATCTTGCTAAAACAAATTGAAGAACAATTTTTTTTCTGAATTTTTTGACAGTGCACATCAAGTGTATGATGAAATGCCAAAGGGCTCTAGGAATTTTTGAGAATTTTTGTGGTGAGGTGTTGATGCACAAAAGAGAGTCTGGCAAAGTTTCAGAATTTTTGGAGCAATTTAAATTGGGCTTTGACCATGGAGTTTGAATCTGGTCCAAATTTGAACTGAATGAAATTTGAAAAATTTGAACTATGGAACCAAATGTTTTTGGTGGAATGGGTTGTGGGTACTGTCAAATAGATGGAGTAATTTTTATGGGTGCAAAAGAATTGGGGAGAATATAGCTCCTTTGCAAATCAAAGAACAATTTTTTTGCATTAGAGTTCATTTTGTCTTTTTTGTATGTTTTAATGCAAGCATCTTTTGGGCAATCTTTGAACATGAAGTAGGAGCATTTTGATGTCATCTTGCTGGTAGATTTTAGTTCATGCCATGTTAGGACCTGTAGTGAGTGCTACAAGCTTGTAAACTTGCTATCTATTCATTTCTGCCATGCCATGCTATTTTTCTCTTAAGTCTGAAACTGGCAGTATTAATACTTTGCATTTTGCCTTGAGGTTTGCAACAAATCTGTGCATCTTTGGATCATGATCAGTAAGGGTGTTTTGTTGAGGGTAATTAGTACATGCTTGGCATGCTCTTTGTTGCCATGAAAAACTGTTGTAGCATATATTTTACTTGCCTAAAAGGTTGCATCATGAATCTGTTTTCTGCCACTCTATGCAAATATCACTAAGTCTGAAAATCTAGGGGTCATTTGAATTAGTTCAGTAATTAAGCATGTTTTTCCATGTGTTACATCTCCGTGGAATTACAGGTTGTGGTGTTGCATCTCCGTGGAGTTGGTCCCTGATCGTCCCTCCGCTGTTCGACAAAAGGTGTCCATTTGTTGTATGTTGAGTTCTGTTCATAGGAGGATGGTTGGTTCATTTGTTGAGTTGTGTATTCATCTTGTGTATAAATCTTGTATTCATTTTGTATTCATCTTGTGTATAAATCTTGTATTCATCTTGTACAAATATCGTCGTAACTTCGACATGAGGGGGGGGGGTCGTTAAAACATAACCCCGATAACTTTGATTTTGAGGCATATGAAAACCTGATTTGCATGTCGGACAGGCATGAGAGTATCCTCTCCCGAAAGGTAGGACGACTCATCAGATATGATTCTAGATAATGTCCAATGCCTCATATCGCGAACATAGTTATATTGGATAATTGATCTTCATATAAATGAAGCATAAAAGTTTAGCAATCACTTACAAATTTTCATGTTGTTCATTGACTTCGACATGAGGGGGGGGGGGGTCGTTAAAACATAACCCCGATAATTTCGGTATAACTTCGACATGAGGGGGGAGGGGGCCGTTAAAACATAACCCCGATAATCCACTAATCCATTGCTCATATGCATATGATTCCTTGTTGTGATTAGGTCTATGTTTGCCACTAATCCATCTCTCATGGTTGTATATTGCCATGTTGTAATATTTGCAGAAACTATGGAACACGACAGAGACTTAGAACAAGAACATGCGTTGGAGGAAATAATCCGCGACGGAGATGATGATATCATCACCTCACAGTTTCTCAACGACTCCGATGGTGAGGGAAGAGAAGATGACGGCTCCGCCAGTGTTGGAGCCTTAACTGTTGCAAAGTCCGGCGAGGTATATATATTAATTAAGCCTCTGCTGACTAGATGCATTAATTGTTTTGTATGTACATATATTAACACTTATTTCTTCTTTTAGCCCTCCGGATCGAGCCAAACTTCTATAAGGAGACGAGGCCCGAAGAAAAGGTTGGGCGAGAATGAAAGGTTCACGATCGAAGAAGTCGATGCAGATGGCAAACCGACTATTCCCAAGCGGACCCAAGACCGATTTATACATCAGTGCGGAGTTGTTGTTAGGGACAGCGTCCCGATCAGCATCCAAGAATGGAATAAGAAGAAGGACGATGGAGTTTCTTATGTCGACGATAGATGCAAAGATCAGCTTTGGAACTCGCTCATGATAAATTTCAGCCTACCGCCAGAGGAGGATCCAAATAACCCAGTTATACAGCGAAAAGTCAAAAAATGGACTCTTAAGAAGATGGCAGAACAATTCAAGAACTGGAAGAAAAGATTGAATGAACAGTTTGTCGAGAAAGACGAGACTCCAGAATTCACCGGTCAATATGCGAAGATAAAAGATCACTGGCCCGCAATTGTGGCGTACAAGAAATCGGAGAAAGCTAAGAACAGGTCACAGACAAATAAGCTAAATGCTGCAAAGAAGCATTATCACCATGTTATGGGGTCAGGTGGCTACAAGGTTGCCCGGCCTACGTGGGACAAAGCTGAGAACGACCTGCTTGCTAAAGGGATCCAACTAGCGACATTGAACTGGCCCGAACGGGCAAGGACTTGGTTCTTCGGGCATGGGGGAACTTTGGACCCAGAAACAGCAGACTCCGCCGGAGGAGGCCCCTCAGCAGAATCCTCCGCCGAATCAGCGGACTCCGCCTCCTCCGCCGTGTCAGCTGACTCCGCCTCCTCAGCAACGGCGGAAGAGACCCGCCGCCGCTCCGGCGGCTAGCAGTACAACAACGAAGAAATCCAGAGCAGGTCCAAGCGTCAAGAAGGCTCCTGCCAAGTTACCATACGACATGACTGAGGAGGAAAACACCGAGTTCGTGGCTGCCGATGTGAAACGCCACCTTGCACCGAAACGTCCAGATCCAAAGGAGAAAATAGATTCGGTAAAAGCGAAGCGCTATCTGGATGCCCTTAAGCGACCACCACCGCCTCCGCCGCTATCACACTATGACCGTTGTATTATAAAGATATTTGATGAAGTGAAAAGGTCGGGAAGTAGCAGAAGTAGCAGTGCTGCAAGAACTGGGAAAACAATTCCCCAGCACGGCGAACAGGAAAAACAATCGTGCCCCCCGCTCAAGGTGTTTCCCGATATCGCTAATGATCCGGGGGTAGCGGCCGCTCATCCTGGTTACACTCTTGCTGATTACTTAGGCGATGAGGTATAGTTCGAAATGGCTGAGGTAGCCTTTAGATACCAGCACGGGAAGCCTCTCGTCAGACCTGAGCAGCTCCCGCATCTATCAACGATGATGCGAAGATTGCATGACTGGTACTTGGAAGCCTGCAAGGAAGGGACCAACAGTTTCTACGTGGGAATTAAAGATGAGCACTACTTCAATGGAGTCGAGGTGTTGTACATTGAATTTGAAGAATTATTTCAGTTATACAATCAAGAAGCCCTCGACAAAACTATCGTCAGTTGCTATTGTCTGTAAGTATTTTTTCTGTAATTAAGTCTCTAGCTTAGCTCGTTCATTGCATGTATAATTATCCTCACACTATATTATGCAGATTGAAGATCCTCGAATGCAGAGGAAAAATCTATGACATTGGGTTCATTAACCCAAATACCGTAAATGAATATACGGTAAAAAAAAACCCGATGATACAGAGAAAAACTTGCTAAAGGCGTTACTTGGACAACAAAATAAAAGGGAAAAACTATTTCCTTACAACTTCCAGTGAGTGTTACTATCTTGTGCACATTCTGTTTCGCTTACTCGAGGTTAAGTGTAATTGATGAGTTATGCGTGCACAGGTTCCACTATATTCTGCTAGCCATTCAGCTTGACGCGGGACAAGTAATTGTCTTGGACTCAAGACGTAAAGATCCTATGGAGTGGACAGACATGAGTCAAATGCTCCAGAAGTAAGTTCAATCATTATCGCACCATATCGGCAACTTTCGTTCATTTCCTGATATCAAGTAATCATTTTCTTTGCCGGGCAGGGTTTGGAAAAAGTTCACCAACCAGGTTAGGGGTGAATGGAAAAAGGAGTTGCGATTTTCACACCCCAAAGTAAGTACTACTAGCTAGTTCCGCGCATCTCTCATTGATTCTAGTTTCAATACCATTATCATGCTTGATTAAAATTTTGATTGAACTCTATTCTCGTAAAGTGCTTGTGGCAGGCACCCGGGAATAATTTATGTGGATACTACGTTTGCGAGTTCATTCACCACAAGACCTCTGAGCAGGGCAGATCTTCAGAACAATTTGAAGTACGTAAACAATGTTCACATTTTTATTTTATTACCATCAATTGTGTTGAGTTTCATTCATATATATATATATATATATATATATATATATATATATATATATATATATATATATATATATTGACCCCCTTCTTTAAATTAAATCTGGCGGAAGCGGCAAGAACTCCTACCAACTGATCGCATACGAGCAATTCAAGAGGAATTGGCGGGATTCTTTGTTGAGCATGTCATACCTACAGACGGAGAATACCATCAGGATTTGCAAAGCGATTGTGGTAATTAGATATTAGGGATCGTAAGAGATGTTATATTGTATATATGCATGAACGTGTACTATATGTAGTAACGTCGAATAGATATACGAAAACTTGTTGTTCGACCAAGCACGGAGAAAGAGAGGTCACTTCTCTCTATATATTGATCATGACGATGTTGTGTAATGGTTCCTTAATTGCTATATGTAGTAGCTAGCGTCGAGTTCAATGAAAAGCATAAAATAAAAATGAAAACCCTAAATGTAAAATAATTGAATGGTAAACACAAAAAGAAAAGGGGAAACACAATATGAAACCCCTAAAGCCTCCAAAACCCCTAAACCCCTCCTTTCAAAAAAAAAAAAACCCCAGCGCCTGGCAAGTAATGACGCGTGGCTGACTTCTAGTCCCGGTTGGTGTTACCAACCGGGACTAGAGGTCCTCCTGCCTGGGCGCCCACAGTGGCCACGTGGAACCCCTTTAGTCCCGGTTGGTGTTACCAACCGGGACTAAAGGTCCTCCTGCCTGAGCGCTACGCAGCGGCCACGTGGAGCTCCTTTAGTCTCGGTTCGTAACCCAACCGGGACTAAAAGTGGGGGCCTTTAGTCTCGATTGTTCAGTCTCGGTTGCAGAACCGGGACTAAAGGCCCTCTGGAACCGGGACTGATACCCTGTTTTCTACTAGTGGTGGCGATATTTTATTTGTATCGTTTTAAAGTTTAAATATTAATGTTGTGAAATGATATTTATCCTGATCACAATCTATAATGTTTCATTCCCTAATGTTTCAAATATTTTATATGGAACCTTTATTTGAGTTTGAAGTTTATGGTGATGCCATCCTAATGGCATTTCTTAATGATGTGATCATTTCTAATGGGCTGAGGCCAGTTCAAGGAGAATGTGATGGTTGCATTGTTCGGTTTTCCGCATCGCACTATGCGTCATAATAATATTGGGGCAATATGTCTATTGGGAAAAATAAAGTTTTTGGTTGGTGCATTTCATGTCATTTTATTATGATATGCACCATTGAAATATGCATAAAGACTCAAAATAATGTTTATGGGGTTATGATCAATCCCCTAAACAAAATTTGCTTTCCAAAGTACATGTTGTCATTTGTTTGACAACTCTTATTTGCCAAATATTGTTATTTTGTGAATCCTTATGAAAAATTTATGTCCAAATTTTATTATTTGGAAAATGTTTATACTGACGATAATATTAATGACATTTTCACTCTGAATGTCCACTTTAATGTTTACTCGGTGGGAGTGACATTTATATTTATATGTTAATTCCAATGTCATTTTCATTATATGTCATTGAGAATTTTAATGATAATTTTGACACTTATGTTCAATATTTATATTATCGTTGTGAGATTTAGTGTCAAATGGCATCACTGTGCCTCATGGCACACATGGTTATGTTATGATGTTGCTTTATGTTAATGATGGCAATTAATTTAGTCGAAGTTCTTGCTGGTCATTACGAGATTTTATGTCTCTCTGGTCAAAATGGAACCAACGAGAAGTGTTGATTAGAGATTTAATGAGAAAATGTTCTAATGGCATATGATGATATTCTGACCAACATTGATTATGTTTTTCATGTGTCATTTACGAATAAATAAGTTTCTTTTTCGTTATCTACCCAACGGTGATAAGGATTAGAATAAAAATTAAGCATGTTTTTATTCATCTCATTGCATGGTTAGTTTATGCTTGATTCTTTGTTATGATGATCATAAAGTTGTCTCCTCTTTTCCAGCAATAATAATGATGTCAAACTTTTGTTTGGCATAGACGAACCTTATGTAAATAACTTTCCCACATGGAGAGTGGAGATCATTGTCTCATGTAAGGAATCTCCCAACGTTTTTCTGCCACTAAGGTTGAAGGATGTTAATCATGATGATAAGGCAGACATTGGGAGAGATCTCAAGACGCATGTGCCATCATGCACATTACTAATGCAAAGGAGATTAATGTCAAAACTATTGGATTTATTCCACTAGATTTTGGAGATGACTTGATCCTTCATTTTATTGATGATGTTTTGTTCATGCTCCTAGTTATTGCAGAACCTTAATTTTATCTCTCGAACAGATGACGCAATTTTGTATGTTATTAAGTCAACTCCAATAATGTAATGTTAATCCCACCTTATGGTGAGACGAGTTATGTTTTCACTAAATGAATCTTTTGTAAAGATTATATGCTATGTTACAATTGAAGATGTAAGAGAAGTGTAATTAATGAGACCTCATCAAAATGGTGGTTTTAGATCACATTTCGAGGGGGAGAATGGAAGTCTCATTTAATATGAGATATCATGTTCACTTCTCCTACTTAGATCATAGCATGTACAACTAAGCAAAATATGTATCTCAATTTTCTAATTAAGATGAGAAGTCTTGGTTGGAGAATGTATGAAAAGCACATTCTAATGTTGGTTCTCTAATTAAGATGCAACAAGTCTTATTTAGAAGAATGAATGAAAAATGACTCCTTTATCATGTTAGTGTGTACTTAGTCCCTTATGAGCATTATGAAGAACACATGAATGCTAAAGTGGCAAGCTTGCTAGTCTAATAACCATCATGATGTAACATGTTGATTATATATCTGACCAACGTCGTTTATAATCATATGTGACACTTCACTCAAGTGGCAAGTTTGTCAGTATCATGTGGCTTGTGGTTATATTTCTGACTAACGTCGTTTATAATCATTTGTCACAGTTCATTAAGTTCTTTTCCATCTTCAGCCCAACGGTGTTGTGGTTTAGAACTGAGATGATTGTTATCAAGATTTTGGATATATTTTCCATCTTATAAATAAAGTGATCATTAGGGAACCTGGAGCGTATGAACATTAATCTTAAGGATAACTCCATTAGATCTTTGTTCATATGCATCAGGTAAATTGAGGTTTTTTTTCTAATGCAACACTTGGTGTTGAGACTCAACAATTTCCCTATGATTGATAATGTGTGTGAATGATCATCTTAGTGGCTTGTTGCCATATAGGATGAGGATTATGAGTTCTAATGATGTATGGAACTCCATAGAATTTCCTCAGTGAGTTGTTGTGACGCTTGTGTTATTACTATGACATGCTCTTGTGTTGACTTAGTTGAGAATGTATGTATGACTCAACCGTACGGTCTTGTCATGGGTGAAGTTAACATGCATGTTATCTAAAGAAATACAATTATGAGATAATACAAGCGTTGGGACACTCATACTATAAGACGAGGGGGAGTGTGATCACTACCTTGTGGAGATGGAATATTTTGGCGAGCCAATTAATTTCTATCTTCTATTTGTAACATGAATGATCTTGGTGATGCCTCATACTTTGCTTGTATTAAGTTTTGCCAAGATATAGGTCCAAAAGGAGTATAAGTTTTATTATGATGACATACGTTGATAGAGTACGGAAGAAAATATTATGTGGTAGTACTCTATCGCACCTGCTACTAAAGTCAAGGGCAATAAAGGTGGACATTTTAGTGTCCAAGGAACCATTATGAACTGATCAGGTAATGTTAGTTCCTTATGGTTCAGCTGTCGGAAGCAATGTAAGTATTCAAATATGAACGTGCCCTATTTATGATCGGGATAATTGGCAAATATACAAGTAAGTCCATAAATGGACCACTGGAAACGCCGCCAAAAGTCTTGTAGATATGCAAGACAATATAGTTTACATGTTCACTAATAAGAAGTCTGGTAACCTCGATATCCTGGGTTATTTAGACATTGTTTCTGCGAGATGTGTGGATATTAAAGTGTCCACGTTATGTTACATCCTCACTCTCGCATATGGAGCTATATCGTGGAAAAGCTCCAAAATGACACTGATGGCATTAGAAATAATGCACTTAATCATGTGGCATGTTAAGAAACTATTGGGCAGGTTGTATGTCAAATAAGTTTTTTCCCGAAGTTAAGGTGGTAGACAGCATTTTCGAACCACCTACTACATTATGAACACGCAGTTTTCTATACGAGTAACAACAAGTCAATGGCGTTGCCAAAACCATTGACAATATGTTTCATGTTGTGAAAGATAGAATCCAGGATCAAGCTAATGATGTTAAGCATATAAAAATGATTTGTATGTTTTACGGATCCGTTTACCAAAGGCTCACCACCCATATTTATGATTATGTTGCCGGCATGGGTTAGGAAAGCCTTTTGATCCTGGAAATCAGGACCATCAAATAAACCAACTCCCATAAAGCAAAATGATATCCATTTCGAAATAGAATGGCATACTATAAATATTGAGGTTCAATGACACTTCACTGGTCATTACAACACCTTACTTTGGTATATTATTTCTATTAAGAGTGGGCTTATGATGTTTGTCAACCTTACGATCAAGGGGGAGAATGTTGGAATTGATCTCAGGTTGTTATTGACCGAGAGAAAAAGGGGGAGTCTTTTCCCACGATGGTGCTTTGATCGGGGGCACCCAGTACCAACGTCTGGTTTTTGGTCCCTGGCCCATCAGCCCCTCATATATAAAGAGGAGGTCATATACCTTCACAAATGACAAGTACACATACGGGACAAACCCCTAGTGTCTAACTGCCAATCCTAAAAAGAAGGGTTGAAGGGCTAGAAGACCACTACCACCGCCGGCCACCTCCAGGTTCGTGCTGGCGGCGTCCCTCTACATCGCCCTACTGCTGCCCTTCCTCCCCGACGATCTCCTCACTGCTGGAGATGCTAAGGTGGAGCCAAGGGCTATCCTCCTAATGGATCAAGACAATCACGGTTAGTCACCACTATTCTGCTTCAGGGATGTTCTAATCAAGAGATCCAGATCCTAGTTATCTTAACTCTAAAGTATAATGTCTAACATAATATACCCTCTTGTACATGCAAGTGAGAGCACCAAAACTATAAATTACTGTAGTCCCTTGAAGCACATTGTAATTTCCCCTTGTACTGCTCATGTAGATACTCAAATCCAAGTACAACAAAGTGCTTGCTGCCATAGTTCACCTCCCGACCAGGGCACGCATCTAGGCTTCCAAGTAACAAGCAAGTAAGCGGAATAAAATGCAAAGTTCCCAATAAAGGACAATCATTCACTCCATGATTCAAACAAGGGTCTGCTACAACATCGATCTTGTTGAACCGAGCCTCACCTTTTCCAGTTGCTAGAAATTGTCTTGTAAAGATTTGCATGGAATACCTTCCCTAGCCACTGCATTAGCCTGAGCTCATGAAATCAGCATATCGCACATTTCTGCAACACCACTTGTATGTTCTTGCTCGGGAGTGCCATGGTGACTTTCAAAGCAAGTTAACTTGATTTACATGCAATGGAAACCATTGCATTGACCAGATAACTTGCGCATTCCTCTTGATCCTCGTTGGCAGTGGAGACCATAGATGGAAGGAAGGCAAAGAAAATCTCCGCATCGCCCAAGACGCCGAGCGGATGTCGCTTCGGTTGGACGCCACCGCCACTCGGTCTTGATGGCTTGGAGAACGGCAGCTGCAGGGGAGATCGGCCAGACCGCCAGACGCCGCGTACCCGCCAAAAAAAATCTACATCAACTTGGGATGCAAACCGGACGTATAGAGGATCAAATTGGGTGCACACTTCAGGAGTCGGTGGCCGGAATATGAACCGACAGTGGTGCGCCATGTAGGGGATGTGCGCATAGATTAACATGTTCAGATGGGCTTTCTTCATCATCTACATCAACTTTGATCTCAAGATCAGGCTCGGAAATTCATCCATAGTATAAGCAATTTTTTCCAAATCATAATTTTCATCATAAGTAATAGGCATATCATAAGCATCATCATCAATAGTGGCAATAGACATAGTTTTATCATTAAAAGCAATACCTTCATCAACCGTGTCATTATTTTGAGTAGCATCATTTAAAGTAATTTCCTCCCCAAAAAATTTAGCTACCCAATGGTTGCTTGTCTTCAAGCCTCAACCTTATTCTGACTCCTACTAGGGCAATCAGGTTTAGGTTAAGCTCGAACATCTTAGTTTTCCACTTCTCTTCCGACACAAGCTTCTTTGCCAAGCCTTCCCCATCAACTGGAAATCCAGTAAGAAAGGCAAGGGGCGCAACGGCAAGGCAATCTCAAATCATAATGGGAGTTTTAGGTTTCTTTAGATAGATTCGCCTTTGGGGTTGTTACAGAATCGGTTCTTCAAGAAGGAGCTCTTAGTACGATGGATGCATCGAATGCAAACTGTAAGGAAGAATAATTCTCTTAGCAGACAAGAATGAAATTCAATTAGTCCCACACTTCCCGCAGGAATCGAAGAGTACGCAAGCACATTCATTTAATGGGAAAGCTTTCCTTGGCTAGACCCCTATCAAGAAAGATGCCAATTCCCAAAAGCAGTAACAATAGCAATAGCAGTAGGAGTAGCATTAGGAATTAAGACCGCCAGACCTCATTCATCAAAGTAGCAGTCCTTAGGGGCTGAAAAAGAGCCTAGATTCCCCGCAATTATCATAGGGGGGCCATAAACTTTTTCATTATCTAAATATTCATCATCCTCATCACTTGAATCATAAAGTTTACCATGTCTATTCCAATCATACTTAACATTCAAAGAGCATACACCAATAACTTTTTTTCTTTAGTTTCTTCATGATGTTTTATTGGCTCAAGATAATTTTTCAGCAATTCATCAACTATCTACATTTTTTTGTATTTTCTTTTATAAGCCAAACTAGTGAACAAGAAACTAAAAGATAAAATTGCAAGATCTAAAGAAGATACCTTGAAGCACTCACCTCCCTGGCAACGACGCCAAAAAAGAGCTTGTTGTCTACTACACACTTCTATTCTTGTAGACATTTGTTGGGCCTCCAAGCGCAGAGGATTGTAGAACAGTAACAATTCTCTCTCAAATGGATGACTTAAGATTTATCAATCTGCGGGAGGTGTAGGATGAATGTATTCTTCTCTCAAGCAACCCTGCAATAAGATACAAGTAGTCTCTTGTATCTCCAACACACCTAATACAATTCTCAGTTGTATAGGTGCACTAATTTGGCGAAGAGATTGATAATTTGGATGATAGATTGATAATATGGATGGTGAAAATATTTTTGTATTTTCTAATTAAATAAAAACAACAAGATAACAAGATGTAAACGTGACTGAAATGAGGTTGTAATGGTTAGAAACAAGGCCTGGGGTTCATTGGTTCACTGGTGCCAACTCTCAACATTAATAACTTCATTGAAAACACATGATATAACCTCACTAGGTACGGTAAAGCATCATATTCCAAAGTTCCATTTTTATTGGATGAAAATAGGATGAGATCTCATAGATGTGGTAATCACACCTCAAAGTTGTCTTTCTAATCTTAATCTATTGAGCACCCCAATGTCTTCTCAGGTGCCCTAGAAATTATACTAGACAATCACCACATGATATCTTATCTTTCTAATCTTAATTCATAGTCACCCAATGTCACCTCAGGTGTCTCCGGAAATTATACTAGATATGCATCATATGATCTCATGAATTCCCAAAGTTCAATATAACATGAACAAGATTCAATTCATAAAGAAACTTATAACTAGAGATACATCATATAATTCAACTCATCATCAATGCCCAAGATCACAATCATGGATGCAACTCATATGATCAAGAAAGAAAGACAGATGACACATAGCTACTGCATACAAACCCCTAGCCTCGAGTGTGGACTACTCCGACATCATTATGGGAGCAGCAAGGGTCGATGAAGAGGTCCAAGACGAAGATTTCCCCCTCTGGCAGAGTACTGAAATAGGGTAGTAGATGAAGATCGCCTCGAAACGCGAAGTGGCGGCGGCGAAAAAATTCCATAAAAAATATGACGAGGGTTTGTGTAGTATATATAAGCTAGCTGCAAAGGGAGGAGGGCAGGGGAGCCAAGGTGGGCCTAGGCACCCACTCCAGGCGCCCTAGCCCACCAGGCGCCTGGGTTGGGCGCCTAGGACCCCGGGCCTCCCCTGGTGCCCTAGCTCTGGCACAGCCCCTCTCCAGGTATTATATGGACTTTTGTAAATTTTCAGATTTTTTCCGATAGCGTAAGTATTTTATTTTCCTGAAGCCAAAAACACTGAAAAACAGGAACTGACACTGAGCACTGAATTAATAGGTTAGTTCCAATAAAACTTCAAAAAAATTTCAAAAATGATGAAAATAAGGCATGAGCAATACAAAAATCATAGATACGTTTAAGAGCGTGTAGGCGGACCCAGATCTTAAGCGTAATCTCGCACGGTTCCGGCCTGACGAACGCCTCCCTGATCTTAGCTTCGATGTGTTGTTCAGCGGGAGGAAGATCTTGCCGCTCCTGCGGCCCATGTGCACTGTTTCCTGAGACGGAAAAACAGCCGCAAATTCCTCCTCAGACAACTTCCTAATCTGCTAGTCCCACTGGTCAGAAACGATGTGTTTCAGTTCATCCTCCAGGATGCGGACCGACATGAGCTCAGGGTCACTGGAGATGATAGCCCCGTTGGACTGGTTCGGTTCCTCTTCGTCTTCATCCTCCACATCGAGGTAAAAGAAGCCGCACCTCACTATGAGAAGCAGGAAACCCTAAGTGGATCGGTAGAGCCTCGCGGTAACAACACCCGCTTATATATAGGGCGCCAGGACCGCTCATAGCCTTCCAGCCCACTCGGACTCGGGTGCGATAAGGGGCCACCACCCAAAGGCGGCCTAGGCCCAGGCGCAACACGGTCCGAAAAGGGCACCAGCGACCCAGGGGGACATGCATGGGCCACGGAGGTAGGGAGTGGGCCTGGCCCAACACCGAGACCCGGGGCCTCCACCAGAGACCTTGCCCCATCCCTCAAAAAAAAAAAAAAATCCGGCCCATGGCCTAGCGCCGGCTCCAGCGGAGGAAATCCTAGATCGGAGCGGAGATCCTCGACTAGCCGCCGCCGTCACAATAGCCCTCACCGGCGATGGAGAGGCCGAGCCAGACCCCGCAGTCGCCACAGCCCGGTGCGGGGAGCCCTCCTCCGCACCGCGCCTCCCCACCGGCGACATCCCGGACACGCACGGGATCCCACGCCTGACGGCGCGCGAGCCCTTGCGACCCGAAGCGAAGGCCAGACGCCGGCGAGTCTTGAGGGCGCCCCCCCCCCCCCCCCCCCCCCCCCCCCCCCCCCCCCCAGCTCCTCCGCCCGAGCACTGCAAGCTCCAAGCAAGAGCGGAGCCGGTCTCAAGCGGGAGCGGGTAGACTCGCGAATCCCCCCGAATCCCGCACCCACCAGCTCGTCACCGGCGAGGGTCGTGACGTGCCACCGCGCTTGACGCACACAAAATCGCCCTTCGAATCGCCATAGCTAGTCCGTACAGTAGCCGTTGCCATCCGTCCACTTGATCCGAAACTGAGTGAAATGAATCCGTAATCCTTCTGGTGTGTCAGCCAATTCTCGTTAGGATCATTACATTTGGTAATCAGAGACCCTTCAGTGCAGTGGACCCCTACCGAAATTTCCAAAACCTGTTTGACAGTTTGCCAACCACAATACGTTTTTTTTTGAAATGAGGCAAAAGATTTGCCATTTTCATTGATTAAGAAGAAGAGATTTGCCCGGTTAATTAGAGGAAAACCGGGCGAAAACCCAGATACAACCCCCACGGGGCACACACAGCCGACCAGGCCACAGACAAGCCAAACAGTCGACCGAAGCGTCGAGGACATGTCAGCTCCGATTTTGCTGAAATGCTACACAGGAGAAAGTTGCAAGCCTCGCACTGACCTAGTCCAGCGCATCATCCGGAGAGCACCGCCCGCTGAAAACCGCCCTCATGGAGTCATCGTTGCCGCAGAGGCATCGCACGCAGCTCCGACTTCTCTGTCACAGCCAGAAGCCAGCATAGGCACACCCATTGACACACCGGACCGTCGACATCAGAAGGGCAAGCCGCGACCCAGCTTCGCACGCCATCATCGTCGTCGCCACACGAGTCGCAACGCCAACCACACGCATCACCAGTTGCGCACCGGCCAACCGTGATGCCGCGCACGTCCAGCCTGCAGGAAGCACAGAAGGGGCCAAGATCTCCAAGACGGTGCCCCAAAGAGGGAAAACGACGTTGAAGACGACGCCGCCGCCCGATCGAACAGGATCATGACTTTCGCCCGCAGATCTTGACCCGAGAGTTGAGGAAGTGCAAAACTCCTCGACGGCGCCTCCAAGGAGGAAAGCGACGCCCACGGGCGCCGCCGCCTCCAAGGAGGAAAGCGACGCCCACGGGCGCCGCCGCCGCCGGCCGGCAAGCGTCGGCTAGGCTTTCGCCTGGAGCAGCACGAACAACACTCCCACGCAGAGCACTCCACTGGCCCGCACACCTCCGACGCAGCGAACACGCCACCGCCACGCCAGAGCCACCTCCTCCCTCGTCGTCCATCTGCCAAAACAGACGAGCCAGATCCAACATCTGGCACCCACCACCACTGCACGAGCACCCCACACCAAAGAACAGAGCTCCCAGACGTGGCAGAGGCCCCACGGACGCAGACAACCAAAACCGGCCACAGCCGGCCAGATCCGGCCGAAGCCGGCCAGATCCGGCCGAGCCGGCAACTCCATCGACGAGATCCCACGGGGACGAGCTCGCACAGGCAGAGCCAGGGGGCTGCCACCCCGCCTAGGCCAGCTGGAGAAGGACCGTCGGCGACGCAAGGCCACGACGTCGCCGGAGTCATCACGCTGAAGAACCGCCGGGTCATGCCGCGCAGCAGGAGGACCGAGCTTCCTCCACCGCAAGCACCCAGCGCGGCCGTAGCAGCACAGCGCCCAGGCCCGACCACCGCGCCGCCCAAGCGGCCGCCGCAGCCGACGTCGCCACAAGACCGAGGCTGCCACCCCGGGGCCCAAGATCCGCCGCGCCCAACACTACGGCCGGAGGTTCCCCCTCCTCTTAGAGGAACGGGCCCGCCGCCACCGCGGCAGGGGCCGGCGGCAGCGGAGCAGAGGAAGACCGGACCTGGCGGCGCTCGGCTTTGGGGGCCCCCGGGTCGCCTCGGAGGAGGCAACGCGAGGGAGAAGGGGGGGGGGGGGGGGGATTTTTACCACAATACGTTTGAGCCTGACGAAAATCCTCTTAGCTAGATTGACGCAAAACACCTTGGGTGTACCCTAGCTGGGTATAGGAACCGGTTCGGAGCTCAATCACGGCACTGAAGAGAGGCGGCCTGATGCTCACAACAAGGATAGCGAGGGTGGAGGAACATTCGGCCGACCACGAGCAGAGCTTCGATAAATTGGTCACTCTGGCCAGGGAGAACGCGAACGGCAAAGTAGGGGCCGACTACATGACGGAGCAGGTTGGGGGAACAAACTGTCAATAGATCTGATCAGAATGAAGGGCTACATATACCTTGTCCACTAATTGTCTACCAGAGCATGGGCCATTGAGCAACCTACCCGGGGCGGACCTTGAATGATAATCAGACCGGCCAAAATATAGTCAGTGCGGAATATGTCTGGGGATAATTTTTTCTAGAATAAAAAGGACAATAGATGTTGGGAAACGTAAAGAATTGAGTTAAGTGTGAGGAATAAAAAGGACTATAAATGTCAGGAAACATAAAGAATAGAGTCTGCCACAAACAATACGTTCAACTGTTTAGGTGAAAGCAGAGCCATTTGCACAATCATCACCGAACTCGGTTCCTCCCCTCTCAGATATTGAACTCACTAGAGGGCCATAATCACTTGGCCAACTGTTCGTTTGAAGATCGTGCAGAATATATTCCTTCTTGGGCTTGTTCAACGGTAGCAGGTGAGTTGACTGGATCTTCGTTCATCTCCATGATTGCAATTCCGCCCTTTAGTGCAATCGCAAGGCTACAAACATATCATGCTCTAGTCAGTAGTTCGAAAACTACTCCAATAATAGAGCGCAAAAAAGGACATGCTGAACAATTATCATGCTCTAGCAGGTGAGTTGACTGGATCTATGCTTGGGATGTTGAATAACAGACCACTCCACGTGTGACCTTTTCCTATATAATATTGTTCTGCCTTATCGTTTGTTCTTGTCTTAGGAGCAGCAGAAGACAATAGCCAACAATTATTCATCATACTTTCACAACACATAAGCTGTGTATCTGTTTTTTGTCAACCCGGTAGCAAATCTATGGATTGCTTTGTTGCCTCCATTTTTAAGAAAAATTAGCTAGTACAGTAGGTTCGTTACATATGAGACCATATTGTATTTGCTTCGTAAGAAAAGCAGGGACCGACTCTTGTTAATTTATTTCTGTATTCATTGAAAAGTTTTCGAGGCGTCCACACCCCTAATATGTTTTCTGTGTACGATTAAGTGTATCTTTGTGTGATGTCAAAAAAAAAGTGTATCTTCGTGTTTCTATATATCACCTGGTTGACATCTTGGGATATTTCCTTTTTGTTGAGTGATTTTTTTTATGTGGTTTCTTTATAGAGTGGTCATCTTGATGAAGGATAATTTGGCAAAACGTAGAAGGGAGGGGAGTAAAAATGTTGTTTTTGTGATCAAGAGGAAACGGATAATCATATTTTTATTCCGTGACCATTTGCCGAATTTGTTCGGAAATTGGTTGGGTGGGGTGCGTCATAACTTTAAGGCGTATATTCGAGTGGAAGTGTGTGCTTTTCTTTGGGTAATATGGAACTGCCCTAACCCCTAATGATTGTGTTTATAACAGAACTAGCCCAGTGGTCCTCGCAAATGCGAGAGCATCGTCTTTAGTATGTTCTAAGCTAGTGAGAAATAAACATATGGTCTCGCGGATGTTCACATTATGCGGAAGGCAGCAATACAGTTCCATGTGTTGAAAACGACGGTTAATTAAATTAATGGTCTAATTGATGTTCACATTATGCAAAGGAATAATATGGTTCAATAGACGCCACCAATATTATGCTAAATTAAAAATCACCTAGCATGTTTTTATTACTTTACATTTGTGGTCGGCTGATTATTATGCCATTTTTCGAAGCACCATAGTGGTGACCATATGTGTCATTTACGCACAATATTATAATTGTATGAAGAATTGAAGTTCATATTACGAGGTAGCCTATAGTTTTTATGTGATGTCAGATCAATATGAGAGGTTAACATGCCGATTATCCGTAATTGGTTTACGATCGACTGTTTGATATTTAGTCACACCTATGAAATATACCAATTGTTATATATCTATTTATGTCCGTTGGCGGAGAATTATAATATTTTGTGTGTTTACGTAGAATTATGAAGATTTATGGGATATGATATGTTTAGGTATAATTATGATGATCTATCGGTTGTGATATGTTTGATTACAGTTGAAAGGATCGAGATGGGCCTAGAGGGGGATGAATAGGACAACTACAAATTTTACTTTGATTATTAGCAAGTTTAGGCTATGCGGAATATAAATTGTGGGCCTAAACAATGCTACGGTAAGATATGCAACCTATATGATGCTTGCAAGGTCAAGTGACCAAAGTAAACAACAAGTGAGTTAGGGTTAGGAATAACCGAAGACCATGGAGATGAAGATGTATCCTGATGTTCACTTCCTTGGAGGGAAGCTAGTCACCATTGGAGGGGTGGGTGTTACCACGAAGGCTCACCCTCTTCTCTTTGAGATATCACCACAAAGGCAATTCCTAACCACTAGTGGTAGACCTTGAGGCGGCCTCCAAACCTTTACAAATGACGGGGTAAATCACAAGTTGATTCCTCTCCGGGGACTCCTACCGTCTAGAAGTCTCCAACCTCATATAGTAACAAATCCTCAATGAACTCAAAGGGGAACCCAAATTCCTTCGGTGAAAATATAGATCGGGGGCTCCTCTATCTTTTCCCTCAAAAAAGTAGAATGACTTGATGGAGGGATGTTGAGGTTATGGAGCTTTTGAGCTTTGGAGAAATGGAGTAAGAGAGAGAAAGTAGCTTAGCTCATGAATGGAAAAAAGGATAACCCTTGGGGAAGATGAAGTGGGCCTTGTATAGCACCACTTGAAATCTACCCGTTGGGCCTTTCCACCACCTCCCGGAACCTCCGACGTAACCTTCCAGGACGTCCCGGATTCCGGGATCGACTCCGGGCCATCACATCCGGCAGGCACCAGATGCTTTTGATGTCAGCCGGATATAACACCATAGGGGCTGCCTAATTCTGGAGTCGCCGGATTCTGGGGTCAACCCTGGGAGCTCCGGATTCCGGGACAGACTCCGGAGTTAACTCCGGCTGAGTACGGAGGGTTCTGATGCCAGCCGGAGCCTGCCCCGGAGGCAAGTCCAGATTCTGGGGCTCCCGGAATGTCCTGCCAGAACCTCCAGGAAGACCTTCCAGGCCACACTGAAACATACCATTTTGAATGTTATAAGGTGTATGATTTGGCTGTTTGGGTGACATTTATGGTGGAACTTAGTATGTGTGTTTTTGGATGTATGGAAGAAATAAAAGCTCCACTCTAAGTTCATTGAGAGAACATACAAAAATGAGTAGCCTTAAGGTACCTCATCATGGACTATTGAGCCCGGTATGCGAAACCCCTCTTCTTGGGGGCACCGTAGGACACTAAGGGTCCATGATGCCTAGCTAGACCTTTGCCATGGGCAGCCTAAGAGCTGGAACATGGAGCTTCACTCCCACTAGGCTTGGGCTTGGCACTAGAACATAGAGTGGGGTGACGAGGATCAAGCTTGATGTCCCACTGAGCCACAATCTAAACACGGCCATGCTTGGCAATTGGGAATGTGCTCGTAATGGAAGGAGAGGTGGCTTGTTTGATGAAAGCTTGAACATATGGTGCAAGTGTAGGATTCCTTCGATTCTCAACAATGATCTTGAACTCGGTGTAGAGGAAGTGGATCACATCTATCTTCTTCTCCCTTCCGGGCTTCAAGTATTTGAAAAGAGTAAGTATAGAGCCATGAATAGCAGACGGATCACCAACTTGGCACACACAGACTGTGGGAGCAACTTGGCGAACATATCATAATAGGCATCCATGTTGGTGGTGAACCCAAGCTTCTTTGCCTTAGGAGGATAGGCAAAGCTAATGATAGCAGACACATCGGTGGCATCCTCATCATGTTTCTTAACCCCACTGTTGGCATTGGGGCCCTTGTACTCATCATACCCAAGAGCTCTGGCGAGAAGGGAGAGAGGCACCTTCTTGACCAACATGCTACCGCTCATCCAAGTCATAGAGTATTCATCATCGTGAGGCAAGTGGACGGTAGCGAAGAACTGACGCACAAGCTCGGGGCAATAGTCCTTTAGGAAGTTCATTACCCCATAGAGGTCAAGGGCATGGCAAGCATCCACAGCCTCGGGGAACTCATCCGGCTAAGCACTGAGATACTCAAAGTCAATAGCCTTTTGAAGCACAATGGGGGTGCTCATCTCTTGGAACGCATCCTTCTACCACTTCTCTTGCTCAACACTATAGAACATGCAATCAACGACATTTTGAGGCTTGGTGTATGGGCTGACCATGCGGTGTTTGATCCATTCTTGCTTCTTCATGGCGGCGGTGGCATAATTCTTTACATCCCTTGGTTGAGCACTACTACTTGTGCCAGCACCACCTTTCTTTTTCTCAGTGGGAGCGGGACCCTTGCGGTTGGCCCCGCCGTTCTGAACTTGTGTGCCCCTCTTCAGGTTGGAACGAAAACCAAAGGGCCTCTCCATGCTAACTTTCTTTGCCCTCAACACAGCACGGGCCTCATCCCTCTCAGCACTGCCATTGCCACTACCACTCGCACTGTCGGACATAGCACTGTTGTTGTTATTTGTGAAATAGACATGGGTGCAAAGAAATGATAAGTGCACAAGTCATAAAAGGGAAGGCCAAAATGAAATGTGCACAATGTTGAGCATGCTTGAGCAACAAAAATTGCATCTACTGGAGAGAACATCCGAGGTGTACACTATGGGAGGCACAAGAAATTACACAAGAATCCTTAACATCACACACGAAGGGGAAATCATGTCCATGAATAGAAGTGGATCGCACTTGTCGGTATGAACCCTAGTTTAATCCTAACTAGGTCTAAATCTCAATATGTGTAGATAGAAAGTGAGATTTAGAGGGAGAAAAGGGAGAATCGCCAATGTATTACCAGAATCCATGGCAACCAGCGACGATTTGGAGGACGGAGCTCCAAAATCTCCCAAGGAAGAAGAGGGGCTGCGATCATGAGCAGGGGAGCTCATGGGCATGGGGCACAGCCGGGAGAGGGGCCGTCGGCAGCCCTAGGGGTGGTGCCGGTGATGGCTGGCTGCGAGCAGGAACGAGGCAGCGGCATTTGAGGGAAAACGGGATCAAGGGAAATGAGGTTAGGTCTTAACCCTAAATCCCCCGACCTAGCTTTATTGGGCCAGCCCAACACGTCCCGGAAGGTCGTGCCAGAAGTTTCGGGGAGATATTCCGGGGTGTCCGGATTCCGGGACCGACTTCGGGAGCGACTCCGGGACAATCCATGGGCTTCTGGAAGTCAGCCGGAGATAATCCAGAGGTAGGTCCGGTTTTCGGGCTTCCCGGAAGGTCCTCATGGAGATTCTGGGATGACATTCCGGCACACACAGAAACCATCATTTTGCATGTTTTAAAATATATGACTTATGCTGAGTTGAATAGGGGGTAGATAGTAGCATAGATATAGGATAAGATATCATATATATATGTATATGTGTTCTCGGCATATCCCATGGAAAGAATCAATAACCAATAGCAACATATGGATATGATTTGAACTATGAACGATCCAAAGAGTAACCCCTTAAGAGAATAAGCTAGAAAAACAACAAGGGGCAAAAAGGAGGAGAATTTCTTCCCCAAATGTTAGAGCATATATGGCTTGGCACCATGAAGATGAATCTTGAGCCCAATGCCATTGCTCTTCTTTGAACCATAAGTGTCACCATAAGTGATGGATATGCAAGAACATCTCTTTATGCATCATATAGGGGTATGGAAATTCATGAATTAAAGTTTGCTCCTCCTACATACATGCCTACATTTAGACAAGATAAAAGCTAAGGGCATGAATGAGTGAAAGATATCACATGATGTTATCTAGATCCAAGATACCAAGTTCACTCCTTAGTTGGCAAAATCTTGCTTCGTCCAAAGGCTTGGTGAAGATGTCGGCTAGTTATTGCTCGGTGCCAACATGAGCTATCTCAATATCTCCATGATCAACATGATCCCATAAGAAATGATGATGAATGTCGATGTACTTGGTGCAACTATGTTGAACGGCGATGTTGGCGATCTTGATTGCACTTTCATTGTCATGCAGAATAGGCACCTTGTTCCGTGTGATCCCATAATCTTTCAAGGTTTGCCTCATCCATGACAATTGGGCACAACAACTTGCGGCGGCGACATACTCGGCTTCGACGATGGAGAGGGATACACAGTTTTGCTTCTTCGAGGACCAGCTTACCAATGAGCATCCAAGAAATTAACATGAACCAGAGGTTAAATTGCGATCCACCTTGTCTCCGACCCAATCCACATTTGTATACCCAATGAGATCAAACTTTGCATCCATGGGGTACCAAAGCACTAAACTTGGGGTGTGAACAAGGTATCTAAGTGTCCGCTTAACCACCAAATAATGGTTCTCCCTAGGAGTAGCTTGATATCTCGCACACATGCATACACTTAACATGGTATCTCGCCTAGATGCACAAAGGTAAAGCAAAGATCCAATGAGAGATCGGTATACCTTGGGATCCACCGCTTTACCATTGGCGTCTTGGTCAAGATGCCCCGTAGTGGGCATAGGTGTCTTGCATGGTTTGGTATTTGTGATTTCAAATTTCTTGAGAATGTCTTCGATGTACTTTGTTTGAGAGAGAAAAATCCCTTCTTTATATTGCTTGATTTGAAAACCGAGGAAGAACTTCAACTCTCCCATCATAGACATCTTAAACTTCTTGGTCATAGTCTTGGCAAACTCCTTGCACAAATTTAGGTTAGTGGAACCAAAAATAATGTCATCCACATAGATTTGGCATATGATCAAATCACCCTTGGATTTCCTAGTAAAAAGATGGACATCAATTTTCCCCATCACAAATCCTTCCTCGACTAGAAACTCTTTAAGTTGATCATACCAAGCACGTGGGGCTTGCTTGAGACCGTACAATGCCTTGTGAAGTTTATAGACATGGTCCTTGTGGTGGGGAACAACAAAACCGGGTGGTTGTGCAACATATACTTCCTCATGAATGGGACCATTAAGAAATGCACTCTTCACATCCATTTGATACATGAAACCATTAAAGGATGCATATGGAAGCAAAATACGAATAGACTCAAGACGGGCAATGGGGGCAAAGGTTTCATCAAAATCCAAGCCCTCAACTTGGCAGAAATCTTGTGCCACTAACCTTGCCTTGTTTCTAATGACTTGTACAAACTCATCTTGCTTGTTCTTGAAGGCTCACTTGATTCCAATGATGTTATGACCTCTCCACAAGAGACCATAATTTGTTGTGGGTGAAGTTGTTCAACTCTTCTTGCATTGCAACAACCCAATCGGGTTCCTCCATAGCTTGTTCTACCTTAAGGGGTTCAATACAAGAAACAAATGAGTGATGCTCACAAAAGTTTGTTAATTGTTTACGAGTGGTTACCCCTTGGTACAATCCTCCAAGATTTTTTTCAACGTGGATACGAGCCCCCACAAGGGGCATGGAGGATGATGGAACTTGAGTGTCTTCATCTTCACTTTGAGTTCCATCCTCATCTTGAGCGTCCATTGATGGAGCTTGAGATTCATCACTTGAAGCGTTGGCTCCATCTTGAGCTTGATCATTCATTTGATCTTGTGCTTGATCCACATGATGGAGGCCCAAATAGATCCACATGAAGGAGCTCCAAAGGCCTTAAAGTTGACACGATACCCTTGGGAAGATGCTTTGCTTGATGTTGCTTTCCGGCTATGCATGCACTACACACACGATCTTTCTCAAAAGACCCATTCGTTAGTCCAAGGATGTGTTCACCCTTTAGGAGATCTTTAACATTTCTAATGCTGACATGGGCTAGCCGGCTATGCCATAACCACCCTTTGTCGGCCTTGGCCATTAGACACGTTTCCAGGAATGTGCTCTCTTTCGACAAATCAACCACATAAAGGTTGTCATCCACATGTCCAATAAAGGCCACATCGAGAGTATCTTTCCTAAAGACTTTCACACTTGTTAGACCAAATAGTGTATCATATCTGGCAAAAGCCAATTGATGAATGGAAAACAAATGATATTTAAGGGATTGGACAAGCATGACATTTTGAAGAGAGAAATGATTAGTGATTGCCACCTTGCCCAATCCAAGTACCTTTCCTTTGATCCTCCTCCAAAGACAATGCTCAGAAATGATTTGATAACTTCTATGAAGTCTGTGAGCAAATTACTCTCTCCGGTCATTTGATTGGTGGATCTACTATTGATCACTCATTTGACTCCACCGAAGAAATCACCTTACACACAATCAAGTCTTGGTTAGAGGCACCCATTTAACAATGGGACCTCTCAAGTTAGTAACAAAGATCTTTGGAACCCAAATATTATAGAAACGAAACGCATTGTGAGGACCAATGAATTTAGCATAAATATCCCCATCATTTGCCTTATGAAGCACATAGGATGGAGGCATCACTTCTTTTGCCTTGTTGGGAGTGGTCCACTCACAACCTCATTGCCAACTTTGTCCTTGCCCTTCTCCTTGTGCCCTTCACGCACAAACACAACCTATTGAGGGGTTGCACTCTTTTGAGGAGTTGCATCCTTCTTCTTGCTTGAACTTGGGACAAAACCAAGTCCCTCTTTTGCAAACACCTCCTTGTGTCGACTCAACACTTCATTGAGGTTCTTCTCACCTTGAATACAAGACACTAGCCCTTTCTCAAGTTGGGCTCTCAAAAATTTGTTCTCCTCCATGAGATGCTTGATCACAAGTAGTGTTAGTGGCACGTGCATCAACATTTATAAGAATAAGAGTATTGGCCTTAGAAAGAGAGTTCCAATGAGTAACTCAAAGTCCTTCATGACTCTCTTGAAGTTCGATGCGCTCACCCTTCAAAGCCTTGTGAGACTTGGCAAGGAACTCAAAATCCTTAGAGAGAGATACATAAGCTACTTCGAGTTGGCTCTTAGAGGTAGTCAACTCTTGACAAGTTTTAGTTGCCTTTTCCAACAAATCCAAGTTCTTAGCATCTTTATATTGGTTAGTTTGGATAGTTAGTCATAAGGAGTCATTACGTGCTTCCTCTAATTGGGAGTTCCGCTCAAGGAGATCATTTCTCTCCTTCTCCTCGGCAACGAGGGTGTTGAGTTCCTTTATGGTCTTGGAGTGCTCAACAACAAGATCCATAAGATAACAAAACTTAGCGAGCTTCTTTCCTTTTATAGTGCATGACAACTTATGCAAACTAACTAGCATTTGGTGATTACCATCCTCTTCATCACAACCACCCTCCGCATCATGAAAAACAAATGTAGGAGGTTTGGGAGTGAATAGAGGAGGATTGGAAGTGGATTTGAATCTTTTGAGGAGTCATCTTGCTCATCGTCAACAACCACATTTGCCATTAAGCACTTGTGGGAGTTGACCTTGTAGTCCTTCATGTAGTCGTACTTGATCACCTTGCCAACCTTGTTGACAAGCTTCAATTGGGATACACCGACAACACCTACAACATCATCGGGGTCGGAGTCGGAGGCTTGAGCAAAAAGAGCCTTTCCTTCCTTCTTCTTGAGCTTGGTGTTCAAGGGGTTTGGAAACTTCTTGACGAACTTCTTAGGGAATCTTGGCTTGTCTTCCCTCTTCTCATATGGACACTCATCGGCAAAGTGCTTTGTTGGCTCATAGTTGTAGCAAGCCCTCACTTTCTTCTTCTTGACGAACTTGCCCTTGTTATCGAAAGAACCATGACCATATCTCTTCACAACGAGTGCTAGATCTTCATTTAAATGATGTGAGGTTTCTTCATCGGAGCCTTCTTCTTCTTCTTCTTCTTCTTCTTATTCACCACTTGATTCAATCACATGGACATGCTTGGCCTTCAATGCTAGATTTTGCTTTGTCAAACCTCTTGTCCTTGTGGCGACTTGCTTCCCATTGGCCACATATTCCTCATGTTGCACAAAGGTAGCAACATCTTCGGGAGTCATCTCTAAAAAGGCACTCTCGCGTCTTATGTGAAAACAATGTCTCCATAGTGGGGATCAAGAGCGCTCAACAAATTTCCACAAGAAACCTCTTTGTGATAGTGAATCCATCATTGTCCTTGTCACACTCAAAACTTTGAAGCTTCACAATAATAGCCATGAGCCAGGCGAGAAGAGACTGAGGCTTCTCATTTGGTTCCAATACAAAGAAGTGCATCTCACTTTTGGCCATTTCATATCTTGAGAGTTGAAGCTTGGTGGTTCCGGCATTGGCCAACAATAGGCTATCCCACAACGCCTTGGCGGAAGTGATATGAAGGTAGGGCCCCTTCTCTTCTTCGGACAACCCCTTTCTAATCATGGTGCATGCGAAGGAGTTGAGTTGATCATTACAAGCTTCTTGTGAACTGAGGTCATTGGGGTCGATGGGCTTGAAACCCTTGAGCATAACCCTCCACATATCCACGGAGTTGTTTCTAAGATGATCTTGCATCCAATACCTCCAAAGTGAGAACTTGCCCTTCCCGTGAAAAATGGGAGGGCCACCTTGATAATTTTTCTTGTGTTCTTGTGGAAGTGATTTTAGGTAGTTCCAACCAACCTCGGCATGATTTCTACCTGAAGGTAAGGTAATGGAAAGAAGGGCAATGGAACATGTCATCGATGGTGCTTCCCTCACTTCGGGAGTGATGGAGGCACCAGTAGGACTTCCATTTGCCAATCTTTCCGACACCACAAAATCAATCATTGCCTTCATATTGGCGGCGTGGTCGGCATGGTCGGCTAACAACTTATCGACCTTCGCGGATTTTTAAAGATTTTTATCTGGTGATGTTGGAACCATTTCGGGTTCAATAAGCTCTGCGGGTTTGATAGGATGTTGGTCATCCTCTCCGGCCATCTCACTCTAGTGCGGTTAAGCCACAAGATAGAACATTTGGCTCCAATACCAATTGAAAGGATCGAGATGGACCTGGGGGGGTGAATAGGGACAAGTACAAATTTAACTTTGATTATTAGCAAGTTTAGGCTATGCGGAATATAAAGTGTTGGCCTAAACAATGCTACGATGAGATATGCAACCTCTTTGATGCTTGCAAGGTCAAGTGACCAAAGTAAACCACAAGTAAGTGAGCTAGGGTTAGGAATAACCAAAGGTCATGGAGACGAAGATGTATCCCAATGTTCACTTCCTTGGAGGGAAGCTAGTCACTGTTGGAGGTGTGGGTGTTACCACGAAGGCACACTAACACTACGAAGGCTCACCTTCTTCTCCTTGAGATATCACAACGAAGGCGATTCCCAACCACTAGTGGTAGACCTTGAGGCGGCCTCCAAACCTTTACAAACGATGGGGTAAATCACAAGTTGATTCCTCCCCGGGGACTCCTACCGTTTAGGAGTCTCCAACCTCCAAGAGTAACAAATCCACAATGAACTCAAACAGGAACCCAAATTCCTTCTGTGGAAATATAGATCGCGGGCTCCTCTCTCTTTTCCCTAAAAGGAGTAGAATGATTTGATGGATGGATGTGGAGGTTATGGAGCTTTTGAACTTTGGAGAAATGGATTAAGAAAGAGAAAGTAGCTCAGCTCAAGAATGGGGAAAAAGGATAACCCTGTTGGATATATGCCCTAGAGGCAATAATATTTGTATTATTATATTTCCATGTTCATAATTATAGAGTTTATATTCTATGCTATAACTGCTATGATCCTGGAATATGCTATTCAGTGGAAAACTCATATGCACGTGTGGAATGATAAACGGTAAAATAAAAGGTTCATAGTCTTGCCTCTAGGACTAGCTCAAGTGTTGTTGGTGATCACATTTTCCGGATCTTAGGATATCGTTAAGTGTAACGATAGTCCTAAAACAACATTGAGATTATGACGTTAGAAGAACGGTCATATTGAATCGACCCAAACTTGTCAGTTATGAATTGAGATAATATCGTCTGTAATCAATTGTAATAACACGGAGTGTTAACGTGTGATTTTGCTTCTTAGACCATCAGAGTATTGTGGTCACTTCCTACCGTACGGTGGGCTTTGGGGTTGCTCAAATGTCACCTATAACACGGTGATCATAACGACAACTTACAGGTTCATCGGAAAGTTTGACAAGTGACCGGATAGCTCGAGAGTGGGATTTGCTCCTCCGATGATGGAGAGATATTCTTAGGGCCCTCTCAGTGTGACGGCATCCATCATCGTCTGGCCAGACACAGGTGACTTCGTCACGGGGATGCCGGAACACGATAACGAGAAAGAAGAACAAAACCGGTAACGAGGATATCGGTATAGTGAGCATGTGATGACTCAGGAGGATACCGATGCATCCCGGGTTTTGTGAAGTATCGCGAAGCAAAGGGAACATCACATGATAACCAAAGGTTCACTCAAATATCATTCGTGTGCTCACAGGGACCGATACAGACGTCCACGGTCCCGCTGTCGGTCATTGAACGAAGGGGTTTCGTTCATGTCTGTGAGTTACCGAACCTACGGGGTCACAAGCTTAAGGCAATCATGATCTGCTAAGTGTTAGTAGGACGGGAGTGATGAAAATATATTTGTGAAATAGTTTTGTTAATATTCGGAATAGTTTCGAGAGGATCGGGAAGCGTTTCGGGGTCACCGGAAGGGTTTCGGTAGTACCGATAATTAATATATAGGTGGAAAATGTTTCCGGGGATGTTAAATTATATATAAAATGGTCTGAAAGTATTTAGAACAATTTTATATTTAATTTAATATCAACGGGCCTCAAAAGGCCAAGAGGTGGAAAGCAACTTGGGCCACAAGGGCCCAAGTGGGGAGAGGTGCCCCTTCCCTAAGGAGGGAGGCCGAATAGGAGTGGGGGAGGAGTCCAACTCCTCCTCCCCTTGGCTGGACGCCCCAAGGAGGGTTTCCCTCCTTGGTGGCAGCCCTCCCTCTCCCCTCTAACCTATATATAGTGGAGGTTTGGTGCCCAATTGAACAACAAGTTTTGGAGCCTCCTCTAGTTCTTCTAGCCCTAGTTCTAGTTGGTCCTAGTTGACTAATTAGAGCTTGGTCTAGTTCCTCTAATCCTCATAACTAGAAGCCCAGTGTGGTTCTAATCTCCTCCCTCTAATTCTCCGGCGACGATTAGCTCTGGACGACGAAGCGCTGCCGGATCATGAAGGCTGCACGCTTGCAACCAAGTAGAGAGGCTGTGCTTTCAGTCTTCAGTTCGAGGGGCTGTTCGTGGGCGGTTTGTGGGATCGTTCATCAACGGTTCGAGGGACACCAAGTACGATCTACACCGACTTGTCTTCTTCCGGTGCACTCCGGAGTCGGTACCGATCGTTGATCCAAACCCTATATGCATCTTCATATTGTTCCTGGGTGATCGTAGGGCGAATTTTTTTGTTTTCTACTACATTTCCCTACAAACCCTTGGGGAAGATGAAGTGGGCCTTTTATAGCGTCACTTGAAATCTGCCTGTTGGGCCTTTCCACTACCTCCCGGAATGTCTCCCGGAACCTCCGGCATAACCTTCTGGGACGTCCTGGATTCCAGGACAGACTCCGGGCCATCACCTTTGGCAGACCCTAGATGCTTCTGATGTCAGCCGGATATAACACTGGAGGGGGTGCCGGATTCCGGGGTCATCTCCGGGAGCTCCGGATTCCAGGACTGAGTCCGGAGTTAACTCTGGCTGAGTATAGAAGGTTCTGATGTCAGTCGGAGCCTGCCCCAGAGGCAGGTCCAGATTCTGGGGCTCCCGGAATGTCCTGCCGGAACCTTCGGGAAGACCTTCTGGGCCACACTGAAACAGACCATTTTGAATGTTGTAAGGTGAATGATTTGGCTATTTGGGTGGCATTTATGGTGGAACTTAGGATGTGTATTTTTGGATATATGGAAGAAATAAAAGCTTCACTCTAAGTCCATTAAGAGACCCCTCATAATAGTGTGGCTTTCTTATACTCAATAAAGATAAAAGAACCATAAAAATGAGTATACCGCCTTGCGTCTCTCTTTGATAATTTGGGGGGGGGGGGGGGGGGGGTCAACATCCATCTTTGCTTCCAACCTTTGGACTAACCCACCTTGTATAAACTTAACACACGAGGTTAGTCATCAATTTATATTGTCATTTACACCAAAACCCACTTAAGGATAAAATTGCACTTTCAACAGTTATGAAGATTGATGGTCGGTTGTTTTTCTTTTCTATCAGAATCTCTCTCTCTCTCTCTCTCTCTCTCTCTTTATCTACAACTCTGATGAACTATTTGAAGTGATCATTCCAGGTATAGCTATGAAGATCTATCGGTTATGAGAAACTAACAAAAGCATGGTCCATTAGTAAGAATTTCTAATATAGTCCTATTCTTCGATTGTATTGTGTTTTAGTATAAAATAAATAGATTAGATGCAAGAATTTCTAATTCAAGTCAATTGACATGGTAATTTCTAGCTATCTTCACTGAGAGTAATAAGTGTGTTGCGTATGTGGCCATATATACCCGACCCTTGATCTTAACCAAAATAGACAATTAGAGTTTCACGGTTTTATTATCATTGGAGTTTTCAAGAATTTTATTTTTCTTATGTCCATATAGAAATTTCAAGTTTTTTTGTCTCGTATAAAAATTAGATGCATGGCCAGGTGACTTGTCCACCATTCCAATCTCCACCAGCTCTCCTCACCTTCAATGGTGGATCAAGTGTGAGAAGGCAACGGAACTATAGATCAACCTCTTGCTTGTAGTTTAGGTAACTTCATTATTAGGCTGCGGTTATGTGCGGCGATAACGTGACGCTAAAGAAGGCATCATATGGAATAAGGTTCTCCTGAATCAAGCCCACTCCTGGTGTCTTTTCGTCATTCACAATCTCCTTCAGCTCTCCTCGTGCTCAAATGCCAATCGTGCGTGGGTAGGCAAGGGAATCACAAGTCAACCTTTGTCATATGCTTTAGACACCTCTTTAGGTTTGCAAGTTCTTAGCGACATCGTCCACATTGTGGTGATGGCGTAGTATGAAATTAGTAAAAGGCTCCTGGCTCCCGTTTGTGGGGTGGTCGTCGTAACTCTTGAGCTAGCAGTTCTCATGGCTCATCTTTTCATGCTTCTGTCTTTTTCCTTGGTGGTCGAGTGATGGAGCAATAGTTTGGCAGTCTGTCGTGGGAGAGTGTCCTCCGGCTACAATTGTGCACTGGTCTTATGGTCACACCTTTTTTGGTGGACTACTTATGTTCGCTCTGTCGCTCTTGAAAACCTAGGATGCTAGTTCAATTTTCGCATATTTTTTTCTTTTGCTATATCGTTATTAGAGGCATGATCTGTTTACATACGGTTATGTACATCAAACATATGGGACATATTTTGGTACTATTATGCGGATCGAGTTGGTACGATTCGAATAGGTACGGTTATGTATGTAAATCTAACTTGTACGATCTATTTAGGTACAAGTATTTATGTAGATTTTACATATATGACATGTTTAGATATGTGTCTATAAATCTAGCAATGCATCAATAAAATATAGTTATGTAAATTCAACAGTTGTGATCAACTAATAAAGGGATGGTTCAACATATCAACGGCCAAAAGTTTCCCCTTTTGGAATTTCTAGTGCATCTCTCTATTTTCTGTCGTATTATGCTTTTAGTGTATAATAGATTTCTAGCATGTCTTTTTTGTTGTTGTATCGTGCTAACATTTGTAACCTTTTAGTTACAATTGTGATAGTGTATTGGTTGTGATATTTACGGAGATATATTAGTAAGGATAAAAGATGATCCGTGACATTGACAGTTGGATTATTTTTGTTTTACTTTTATAGCATTTCTTGTATATCTCAATGTTTCATTTTCATTTTTATTTTATTATACAAAAGATCGAGTCGAAAATTTCTATCTATGGTACATTGGCGTGGTAATTCCTAGGTTTCATAAATAATAACCAACATGTTGGGAATTTGATCATATGGACCAGTTGTTTAAACTAAACAAAATAAACAACCAGGTGTGCGTGACTTTGTTTCTAATTAGTATTCACATTCAAATGTGAAGATTTTATATTTCTCGGGTTAGTGTGAAACTTCCGGGGTTTTACTACCATGAAGGTAAGGCATGCAACCTTAAGCGGAATGCTTTAGTAAATTGATTAAAACATTTGTATCCGTTTTTTGGTTTTCACGCAAATTAGAAATGTAGTTGTAATTTTGCGTATTCTTCCTTTTTGCTGCATATGTGTAGATCAGCATACTCAACTACAAACATGTATGGCCCGCCAAAAAAACTACATATATGTCTTGGTCAGTTTATACTAACGCATGTTGACTTATGCCACCACGTTCTAGCTACAGTTAATATATAGTTGCACCCACCAGCGTAGGGGCAATTTTGTTTTTAACTACTAGCACAAATGCCCGTGCGTTGCAACGGGAGAAAAATATCAATTTATATTTAAGTTTAGTTAGATTTCTATGTGCAGAAACACATTCACAGGTAATGCAAAATTCGGCCAAATTAAAACTGTTCAGAAGATCCAACTTTATCCAAGCAGAAATGCTAATCTTATAAAATATTTCTTTACATATGTCAACATATAACAAAATAAAGTTAGGAACATGATAAAGTTTAGTCATTTTTCACCCAAAATTGCTAGTTGACCAGAGATACTACTCACAATGTTCAGAGAGAGAGAGAGAGAGAGCATACCCTTCATGGCAACTATTAGAGTTTTGGGCTTCTTAGTGTGGATGAACATTCACATTCGATGGAAGTGATCTATTTGAATTTTTTCTATATGTATCTTACAAAGACTATATCAAAAGCAGTAAAATCGCCTTGGCGTCTCTCCATGTTTCTTGCTAAAAACAAGTGATCTACGTGTAAGACCAGAGGAGCCCTTTCATTTTATGATGGAAACAACACTATATGAACCATTCCTTCTATTCCTAAATATAAGTCCTTTTAGAGATTCCAGTATGGACTACATACGGAGCAAAATGAGTGAATCTACACTCTAAAATATGTCTATATACATATCTATGCAGTCCATACTAAAATATCTATACAGATTATATTTATAAATGGAGAGAGTATATGATATCTAGGACACACAACTTGAAGAGAGATTGTTGATTTTCCATATGTTTTCTGTTATCTATAATACTTTCTCTTCATTAGTGTTCGTGGGATAGATGGATGAGATTTCTACCCCCTTTTTTACTAATATTGATGATCATGGGAGTTCTAGATATTTTTGTCAACATTAGATTTTTTGAAAAGGTACGCTTTATTACTTAAATGTCAACATTAAATGGCGATTCATAGATACTTTCTACTACATCACATGTACATGTGTGTTGCATACATATACTCCTGAGTGTACATACATACTGCTTATTTTTTTCTATAGTACGGAAATTTCTGGATTTAATGATTTTTGAGATATATAGTTACTTTGGATGCAACAAAATACAGTTAATTAATTTGCTCTCTTATCCAGCCAGAAATAATCAGCTTATACTCCAGTATAGAAGAATCCTCTGCTACGATTTTCCATACAAAAAGTTGATGGAAAAAAAAATACTATTTTACATCATCTCCGTGTGCACATATATGCAGTCAAAGCATCAAATAAGATTTGAAAAATGTCATCTATATCCATGAAAGCATGTAACCGAACGAAGTTGTGATCTAACGCTTTTTAGGGGATTAGTAGAATCGGAGAAGTGAAAAATGCATGCAGGAGGAGAATCAACCGATGGGTGTCGCTCCTAGATAAAATTCTTCTTACCTTTTATTCGGTGAGATCTCCGGTGTCCAGCCGCCCGCTCTGGTGTCCATGGCAAGAGAACGATTCCACCAGCCGTCTCACGCGGACGACGCGTGCCATCTGACCTCACACGCACCGCTATCTATCCCCCTTCAACCTTATCTTTTCAGCAGCCCTCATCCTCGTCTCTCCCCACACTCCTGATGCAGCAGTCCAGTCCGAGCCCGATCCATCCTCGCGCACGCTGCCCCACCGGAGCTCCAGCGCCTCCCCGCAACACCTCCCACCGGAGCTCCAGCGCCTCCCCGCAACACCTCCTTTTGCCTCGTTGCTCCTTCTTCCTTCCTCTGCCTCTCAGTTCTTTCTGGCCATGAGCAGGAGCATGCAGGGATCCTCGCGACCACCACCACGGACGTCATGGCGCCGCGGCGGCCTCCGAGTTTGTGGGCAGTCGGCACCCGTCCTTCCCTGAGACCGGTGCCGCAGCCTTGTGCCTATGACGACAGGGCCCGCCATCGACCCGTCCTGGGCTGTCCCTTGCCTTGCTCGCGTGGGGCGCACTGCGTGGGGACCACCGCACGGGCAAGCCGCCCCTCGCCGGAAGCATCTGATGCTACAACGGCGCCCGAGACGTTGCTCCGAGGGACGGGCGCGGTGACGGCGGATACTGCGACGGCTACCGGGGGACTCCTCTTTGCGTTCGTTCTTTATCCCATCTGCATTTCTCCTTTCTTCAAGAAGATATGCAACCGAGCCAAAGTAGGTTGTTTCAAAGGGCCTAATGCCGATTATTTTGTATACTCAAGATTTGAAACCTCCTTATTCCTTTGCTCCCTCTTCCCACTTGCAGGATCAATTGCGTTGTTCTGTTTCCTTCATCTGTTTGTTAACTTCTGATGCAGCAAGGCCTTTGACATACGAAAGTTATGCGAGCCGCCGCCTCCAAGTTCGCCAGCCGCCGGCGCCCCGTCCTCCCCTGCGACCGGTGCCGCCGTCCCTCGCTCACGTGGGCCGCAGTGAACGCCAGCCGCGACGCGTCCGTTCCCCCGTCCTCCCCTGCGACCGGCGCTGCCGTCCCTCGCCTCGCTCACGCCCGCTGCGACGCCTCACGTGGGCCGCAGCGAACGCCCGTCGCGACGCGCCGGCGCCCCCGTCCTCACCTGGGACCGGCGCCGCCGTCCCTCGCCTCGCTCACGGCCGCCGCGACGCCTCGCCTCGTCCGCCGGCGGCGCGTACGCCCGGTGGTGGAGAACGCGAACGGTGGAGGACAGGGGGTTTTATGTAAAGATGAAACGTTTTTTTTACTTAAGTGAGGATTGCGGGTTGATTTCGACAGAACGTGGGGGCTTTTGTGTAAAATCGCCGACGACGTACGACAGAAGCGGTAGCTACTTTATTATTAGGGAAAGATTTGTATGTACGGATGCTGTTAGCGTCCCATGGAGATACGTGTTGGATATGCTAATCGATTTCCACGTCCGGTTAATAGGTAGTCCATGTCCGGCTACGAAACACATATATAACTTTTTTTCTTCTTCTTTTGTATCTATGCAGCTATGTAGTTTTTTTTTTTGAACACTATGCAGCTATGTAGTTAGCGTCCTATGGAGATACGTCTTGGATGCTAATTGCTTTTTCCACGTCCGGTTAATAGAACCCTGTATGATGGAGATACGTCTTGTATGCAGCTATGTAGTCCATGTCCGACTACTATACCCATATATATGGCTATAATCTCTAGTTAAATCCTAGACACACAATTTTAGATCTAACTATCAAAAAAATTTGGATGATGTGGCTTACCGTGGTGTCTCTATTAGAACCCTGTATTGTGCTTTTAGTATATAAAAAAAAGATAGATGAATATACAAAAAAAAATTGCAGGTCACTTTCAAGGATCCGTGTGTGGTCCTTATTTCAGAGTGCGGAAGTGCAGGAGCATATGACGTATGGGTGCAACTAGAGATAGTCGCACGAGATACATCAACCGGTTTAGATGGCGGCCCAATAATAGACTATGTGTGTAGGCATGGCTGCCTGTTATATGCTGGTTGCGGCATTTATCTCCTTGGTTTGTTAGCTTTATACTGGATAATGATACTCGTACTCTTTTAAATAAATATGGCTGCGTGCATCGCCGGGGGCTTTATCCCCCATTTCTAAAATATTATAAAATGTACTCCCTCCGTTCCAAAATAAGTGTCGTGGAAACGGAGGGAGTATAATATATGTTTCCTTTTTAAAATTAAGATCAATTTCACAATGATATGCTCCCGTGGGAATAACCACCACATTCCGAAAAACAAAACTGACACATGAACACGGATGAGGTAAGAAACAAGAGTACTGGAATTCTTTTTGTTACCTTCTTTTGCCCTTAACCTCAATGAATGCAAAACCCCGAGCCCTTCCGAGACCAAAGTTAATCTTGTCATACCTGCAAAATTATGAATGCTAATATGTCATTTCTTGAAAGTTCTGGCATTCCCTAGCCTATGTGTTATCTATCACTAAACAAGCCTCCACCAATGCTCCTTGGGTGGTAGCATATAAGATGTACAGCCTCAGCATACAATATCACACCGGAATTGTAACAGGATTTTGAGGACACCAACATTGACATCCCTAATTTATGCCTTTCATTGGTGAATATTGTTTCTCTTCCTCTCTGTCAGCTGCACAGGCAGCAAATGGGTATGTTGCCTACGAGGCTACAACTACACCCTCTCTCTCTCTCTCTCTCTCTCTCTCTCTCTCTCTCTATATATATATATATATATATATATATATATATATATATATATATATATATATATATATGTGGTTATGGTTAACCGAGAATCCAAATGTGAGCAATATATTAAGGCGTGATCCGATCCAATGGCAAAAACAACAAGAAAAAGATTTTTGAGGAAACAAAGTAATCGACCAGAATGGCGGGATGCCATCCCAGGTGTGAATGGCAAACTAGTTTGAGAATTGCACCTCAGTAATTTGGCTGCTTTTATATTTGTTTCTTTCATTGTTATTTACCAAAAACTTTATAATCAATTAAATGGATTGTGTGCATCTTTGATGCAGAGGCAGGAGATGTAAAAACTTTTTCATTGTCTACAAAATAATAATTTTGGTTGCTTATGGCAATAATTTCAATTGATTGAACTGCTCTTGTATTTTTTCCAGCTTAGTTTGATAGCTTTTTTTTTTTTTGCGAATGTTTAGTTTGCTAGCTAGTTTTGGTGTATTATGCCGAAAGGAGCTTATAGTCTTGTTAGTGGCAATCGTGGTGCACAAAAACAAAAAAGACATAACCCTCCAACGGGTTAGGATCCTCTGCAGTAGCATATGGTGCAGTACAGTTGCTGCCGTGTGGACCCGACCCCACCTGTCATCTGCACTACAGCAGGGTGCAGTACTGTAGAGGATCGCGTCCCCCCTCCAACAAGCAAGTGTAGTGCAGAAAGGAGGTGTTCAATATCGTGTATGCCTTAAAATGAAAATCATTACCTGGGCTTGTAGGTAATGGCGTCAAGGAAGGAAATGCCCTTGTCCCCCGATACAGTAATTAAAACTGGATTAGTCTTGTCTGGGACGCAATTGACCACACCAACGTTGCAGCCGAAAACCCTAGATTCGGGTCCATCAAGTTCTTTAATAGGTCTGTTTGTCTCTTCTAAATCCCAGACCTGAAAAAAATGGGGGAGCATTACAGATTTGCGGCGTGCAACAATACTAGTAGGGGATATATTATTGTTGAATGAAAATAAGAATAAGGAAGGTGTCGTATATACACGTGCAGCGCCCTTCGATGATCCGGTAATCATATACTGCCGACCACCCATGGAAAAATAAGCAACATGCTGCTGTGGGTCTTGACCGCAGTCCAAGGTGGCAATAGGCTTGGGTTGATCATTCGGATCATTAGTTCTCCAGATCTGTCAGTGACAACCATTAACGAACTATTAGCCCCTCATGCCGCCCAAAAAGTGGAGAAAAGAATGGGTTACGTGTAAAAGTCCAATCAACCTTTACTGTGCGGTCTTCAGAAGCACTGGCGAAAGTATTGCCATTGTCATACGGGTTAAACATGACATGACTCACGATGTCACAGTGTCCACTGAATGTCCGAGTGCGCTGCCAGATGGGATCCCGGTTGACATCCCAGTTCCATAGCTTGATCGTCTTGTCAAAAGATGCTGACAGCACAAATGGCTTGTTTGGGTGAACAGCCAGCGATCTCACCGAACTTTGGTGAGCTTGGAATTTTGAAACGTCTTTTGTCGTATATGTAACCACGTAGATGAACCCGTCGCCATCACCAGCCATAATCCATTTCTCGTGCGCGATGAATTGTGCTGAATAAATCGGACTGCCGATACCCTCATGGATACCCGAGACACTCAACTCCATCACTCTTGCCTGCATGCCCACAGGTTAAAATCGTTAATCAGTTCGATACACGCAACCATATTCCCTCTCTTTATTTAGCTACATACCCGGCTCTCGTAGTCCCAAATGGATACATTCCCATTGGAGTGACTTGCCAAAATCCTGCGCAAGAGCATACACTTAAGCGTAAGAAGAATAAATACATACAGGCAATGTTTTCATAAATTCTGTAAAAACCAAATACTTGTGAACGTGTGACACAAGTGACTCTTCAAGCAACTTTTATTTCAAACTACCTCAAATTGAATCCGGAGCACATGGCTCACAGGGTTCTGGTAACCGCCCCAGTGTTCCGGTTAGCAGAACGGTTCGCGCCCTTACCTCTCCCATCTGTTGTACCGGCTAAAAAATATTAAGATTTTCTTCTGCCAATTTTTTGAATAATCAGGGGTGGTGGGGGCATGGGGGCATCCCCACCTGTCTATATTACTCCATGTGACACAAGCTAGCGAGCGATACACTGCCAAGAAGGAGCATCGGCATGCAGCTGGTAGCGGGTACAAAATCCTAGATTAAACTTTTGTTGGATATTATCTGATAAATTTCCGGTCTTCTCCGATTAAAATTTGTCAGCGGTACCCAAAAGCTTGGGCTGACATCGTAGCATATAATAAATTGGAAAACGGTAGTCGTTTGTCTTGCTCCAAGTTCATCCTATTTTCTAAGATCTAGAGTTTTTATCCTTTTCAAATCCCAATTTCTCATAATTCCCTTTTGATCAAAATAAGTGCTATCCACTTTTGTTCAAGCCTTCCTAATCGTTTACATTAATGTTGGACCATCCGCTCGAAAATTTCACAATAACTTGCAGCACATCTCTAGCCCTATCCCTATCGAAGGCCTGATTTGGATTTTTCATTGAAATATTAGAGTTGTTGTTTGTGCATTTGTAATCAGTCTAACCGGTAGATGAACGTTGGCAGTTATTTCCAGTGCTCGGCCATAAACCAGCCTATTCCCTTTTAATCATGAAATTGGGCTTTTGTCGACTGACCGCGGGAAAGCATATAAACCAACTGTAACAAAATGCAAACTGCCAGATGGCTAGTTGTCATGATCAGCTGCCCTGGTAGACCTACCTCATTATTATACTTTGCCGGTAAATTGCAAGTCATGATATTCTAGTGTGTGCATTGTACCAAATCACTAGGTGGGCGCCGGATTTGTCTAGGTCAACCAAAAAAGGAAAAAGTGTGATGACCCAAGTATGTGTAAACTTACCAAGGCCCTGTTGGGTGCACATCCATTGACAATATTTCATAATCCTTCCCCATCACCATTATAATCTGTATAAATCAAGGTGGGTAAAACTGCTCAACACAATACGTAAGAATTAAGCATGATGAAATCAACAGCGAGGGGTCTATCACCTCTATTATTGGCGGGATAGGCTGCCAGATAATAAACACACACCATGCACCAGGCCGGAAAACAGAAAATGAAAACAAGCAGGAAGAATATCATATAAAATAAATCATTGTGTGTCGAGTTCAAAGCTAGTTCATGCTGTTTTGCACTTTGCTGAAAATAAAGAGAAGACCAGCAGAAATGGCCTTCGTAGTGCTTACCCCATGTATCGGATCATGTCTAGAAATGTACTTGTCTGGGCCCGTGATCTTTTCTGCTGTGCAGCTTTTTAGGATCACGGAAAGCGCGTCCATGTTATCTGGCAGATCCTTCTGTTTTCCCATCGCTACAACATAGGTGCAAGTGGACCTTGGTGGTAGAATGCCATTGAGGTGGTCCAGTATATACAAGTAACCATTTGGAGGGTATGCCATAAACATGACATTGTAATCGGTCTTGTTAGTTAGCCGTAGTGGGCAACAGATCACCTTGTCTTGCTTGAACGGAAAATGGGGCTGGAGGGGATAGACATCCAAGTCGCTCTACAAGTAACCAGAACTCAGATGGTTAAATATCATGATATGTTTTTTTTTTGCGTGGAGTATCATAATATGGTTGCTAAGTCCATTTTATTTCATAGCGGAGAAATAATACGTAGTAAAAGTAAACTAAAATTTGGTAACTAATTATCACACCTGGTTAATGGATGACTCTATGATAAGAGCTTTCATTTCTGTCTGTGAAGAAAACAAAAGGAAATATCATACACAGTTCAGGTTTGTACTTCTTCATGTTGAAGTCGACTTGCCTGTAGGTAGTATAATAAACAACTAACCTCTGATGTCATGGGCACGTCCGCTGGGTGGCTAACAGTGACCTTTACCGTTAGATCTTTAATTCCCTTGCTACGTCTACTGAAGAAGGTATCTAAGTCCTCATCGCCCTCCGCTTGCTGCCGGGTACAGCACCATGCCAGAAAAGAAAATGAAAAACAATTTTTTTTTGAAGTACACATGTGTGCTTCATTATGTTAAACTAGAATTTGTGGATGTAGTAAATGAACCACTAACCTCAGATCTGGTCGTCTCGTCAGCTGGGCCGCTAACAGTCGCATTCGGTGTTTTTACCTTTTTAGTTCTGTCCTTGGCTGCGCCAAAGATGGTGTCCAAGCCCATATCGTCCTCCCCTTGCTGCCAGGTCAAAAAAAAATCATACAAAGTACACCTGTGTGTCTCATTGTATCCAACTAGAATTTCTGGAAAGTGGTATGAAGTCCTTCTATTTTCGGCCCCCGCATCGCTCCCTGGAGCAGCTCAGGCGGAGACCTAGCCCTCGTCGCCGCCATCCACATTCCCTCCCTCCCCCATGCCATCGTCGGCTCACGCCTCCGGGCAAAGCCCCGCGGTAGCGGGATCTACTCGGCTGCGGCTTCCCATGGAAGGCGTGGAGGCTCGAGGGCGTAAGGCCGCAGAGGCGCGTGGGCGCGGAGGTGCGAAGACGGTGGCGCGTGGGCCGTGGAGGACCAGGGCACCAGGACGACGCGGGGGTGCGAAGGCACAGTGCCGGTGCCGGTTCCGCGGGAGGCATATGGATCTGGTTGACCAGAGCGCCATCGTTGGTGCGTACGCACTACAAGAAATATGCTAAATTGTGACCTTCTCATAGTGACCCTGGGTGAAATGGTCATAAATCTATGACCATTTCGAACCAAATGGTCGTAAGGCGATTGGGAGGGTCCAAACCCTAAAGCATAACGACCATTTTAGTCAAAAAGGTCATAATTTCCTTACACGAAATGGTCATAAAGCAGACAGCAATGGTCTACGGCTTTATTTCTAGCTGATTACGGCCAATCTAGATGGTCATAACATCTATGACGGTATGATATGGTCGTAACTCAACAGTCTCGCCTATGTGTCAGTGTTTAGGTGTCATTTTTGCTTACGTGTCTCTATTCAGACATGGTTTGAACTCACTGACAGGTGGGACCCATTGACAGGAGGAGCACACACATTGACTTGTTGACTAATCTGACTGGTGGGACCGATAACGCCGCGACCGTGCGCTTATATTCGGTAATAAAAAAGATGTGCGAGCGGGGGACTCGAACCCACGACCATGCGCTACCGTAGCATTGTTCACTACCGCTGAGCTAGAGAGGAGATGTTAATCTTGTACCAGAACATATGTATATAGCAAATACGCATTTGTATCTGCTTAACAGAGCAGCGGCCGTCTCGTGTAATGACTTAGCAGAAATTCGAGTCCCCGTTAAGTTTTCTAGATCTTGTACCCACAGAGGCGACCGGCGGGGGCGGCGGCGGAGGCAACCTGCTGGTGGTGACCGGCGGGAACCGGCGGTTATGGTGTCGGCGCCACGGCCGAGCAAGGGGGTGGCCTCCTGGGCGGTGGATCTGCAGGAGCGCCTGGCCGCTCACCTTGGCCATGATAGGACCTGCCGGAGTACCTCGCCGTTCGGCTCGACGAAGAGCCCCCGTCTGCGATGAGACCCCGGCCGCCACAAGTACACCTCTCGGTCTGCAGCCCTCTCCTCTGTCACCTCCGCGACCAGATCTAGAGCTAATTGTTATGATTATCCAGTGCTAATAGTTAGGATTTCAGTCAGATGTTCTTCAGTCATATGTTCTTCAGTAGTAGTCAGATGTTCTTCAGTCATATGTTCAATAATTGTTAGGAGCTTGGCCTAGCTAGCTTGTTTGGTAGAAACTGCATAGATGAAAGTGTCGCTTTTAGAGTGTTTTATGTTGATGCACAAGCTTGGGTATTTTCTGGTTTGGTTTGATTTTCTGTAGCTGCTTTGGGTCTATGCACTTAGATTGATTGCTAAGTTGCAACAATTTGTTGCCTTTGTCAGATGGACAGAAGCTGGATTAGAAAAGGAGTTAGAAGGCTTTACAATGAACATATGAAGGGAGTGGAAGAATCCATGCAATTTGTTCGCACAAGTTTTGCCAAGGATGCTGTCATTCTTTGCCCATGCTGCCAATGCCTCAACCGTAAAGGACTACCTCAAGGAAGAGTGGAAGATCATCTGCTTCTTAATGGGATGGCCAGTACATATGATAGGTGGATCCATCATGGAGAACCTTTACATGGAGAATCTCAACATGTTGAAGCTGATGCACAGGCACACCATGGTGGTGATGATGGCATTTATTTTATAGAAAATGTTTTGCAAGAGAATGTTGGTTTGGAGGAAGAGGATGGGTATGAAGATGATAGGATTCCTGACCTATTGAAGGATCTGTACAATTCTGAAGACCTTGCTAATGGACATAAGTCAATGTTTACCAAGGTGTTAGAGGAGGCGAAGCGCGCAGCTCATGAAGGGGGTAAATTTTCAAGATTTACCTTCACCGTGAAGTTACTCCACGTCAAGTCTTTCTACCGGATTAGCAATGCTGCATTCAACACAATACTCCATCTTTTGACCTTGCAATTCCCTGATAGCTGTGTTCCCAAGTCTTACGATGAAGCATTGAGCATAATCCGCAAGTTGGGGCTAGGTTATGTTTCAATACATGTCTGCCCAAATAACTATGTCTTGTTTCGGATGGAGTATGCCAAGCATGACAACTGCCCAAAATGCAAGGCCTCTAGGTGGAAAGATGCTAATGGGAAAAAGTCGATACCGGAGAAGGTATTGAGGCACTTTCCGTTGATACCAAGGCTGCAGCGGATGTTTATCTCAAAGAAATGATCAAAGGAGGTACAATGACACAAGCTCAAGCGGCAACCTGTGGACAATGAGCTGAGCCATCCAGCGGACAGAAAGGCATGGAAAGAATTTGACAGTAAACATAAAGATTTTGCCGCAGATCCAAGGAACATAAAACTCGGCATTGCCACAGATGGCTTTAATCCGTTTGGGAACATGAGCACGTCATATAGCATGTGGCCCGTTTTTGTGGTGCCGTACAACTTCATGATGGCATTGCTTACCCCGGGTCCAGAGTCTCCAGGAAAGGATTTCGACGTCTTTATGGAGCCCCTCGTAGAAGAACTGCTCCAGCTTTGGACTGGTGTACTTATGTACGATGCCTTGACTCCCAAAGACAAGTTTAATCTATGTGCTGCAATCATATGGTGCATCCATGATTTCCTGGCACTGCACACTTTATCGGGGAGGATCACAGTGGGTTATCAGGCCTGCGTGTGTTGTGATAAAGACCCTTGCTCGAAGAGAATAAGGAACAAGATCTGCTTTATTGGGCACCGCCGTTTTCTTTCCCCAAACCATCGCTGGCGAAGAAGCAAAGACTTTAATGGTGAGACTGAAACCCACGACAAGCCAGTGAAATTCACTAAAGAAGAGCTGGAGCAGCAACTTGAAAAGGTCAAAGATGTGAGACCAGGAAAGCTTGCAAAGAAAAGAAAGCGTGAGGAAGGTCAATGTTGGGACCGAAGGTCTTGTTTGTGGGACCTGCCATACTGGGCTGATCTAAAATTGAGGCATAATCTCGACGTAATGCACATCGAGAAAAACATATGCGATAATCTGCTTGGGACATTCTTGAACATTGAAGGGAAGACAAAGGACACGGTTAATTCTAGGCTTGATTTGGAAGACATGGGCATAAGAAAAGATTTGCATCTACAGCCTAATGAAGATAAATATTCATTTGAAATGCCACCAGCATGGTATACAATGAGTAAAGATGAAAAGCTTGCATTCCGTGAATTCATAAGAGCAGCGAGATTTCCAGATGGTTACGCCGCTAACCTAGCAAAGTGTATTTCTCCTGATGGATGCAAGCTTCAAGGACTGAAAACCCATGATTGTCACATCCTCCTCCAAAGGATTTTGCCGGCGGGTCTCCGAGGAATCATGCATAAGGATATATATGAAGCGGTTGCTGAGCTGGGAAATTTCTTTAGAGAACTATGCCGCAAAACACTCAAGTTAACTATTCTAGAAAGACTTGAAAAAGAAATCCCAATTATTCTTTGCAAGCTTGAGAAGATTTTCCCTCCATCTTTCTTCACCGTGATGGTCCATTTGACCGTGTATTTACCAAAAGAGGCAATGCTTAGAGGCCCTGTGCAATACGGTTGGATGTTCCCAATCGAAAGAAGGCTGCTTACTTGTAAGCGTTCTGTGCGAAACACGGGGAGACCTGAAGGTTCGATTGCCGAAGCATATGTCATTGATGAGTGCTTGACATTTTGCTTGAGATACTTTGGCGATGTGGAAACGAGATGGAATCGGCCGGGCAGAAATAGAGAGCGGGATGATTCGCAAAGTGGTGTTGTTTCGGTTTTGAAGCATAGTGTGAACATTCTTGGAGGGTCAGAATACTTGGAGGCTGGTGATGACTATGACAAGATGGTTTGGTATGTGCTCAGCAGTTGTGCTGAGGTTCTACCGTATATCGAGTACGTTATATCTTGTGCACTTGTTATATTTTTTTCTTAGGTTGGAAGGAACCCACCTTTTAGCACTAGCCTAATGTTTTAATTCACTATTTTTGTTGGCATTGCAGGATTTGCAAGGAGGAGTTGAATCAGGAAGAAAGCCACATCCATGTTGATAAAAGGCTTGCCAAGGGATTTGCTAAATGGTTTAACAATCATGTGAGATCTTTAGCCATGGAATCCATTGCCACATGATTTTTGTTTTGTGTGTTATTCACCCTGGTTTATTTGTGTAGATTGGAAAGTTGCATGAGGAGAAGAAGGTCAGTGATGATCTCTTTGCTTTGGCATGCAGACCGGATAAGCGAGTGAGAGTGTATTCAGCATGTATTGTTGACGGTGTCCGGTACCACACCGTTGACCGCAAGAAAAATAGAAAGCCACATAATAGTGGAATCGTCATCGAGGGAGAACATGTTGGTCAGATCATTGACTTCTATGGTCAGCTGAGAAGCATCATTAAGTTGCAGTACAACTCTAGCGGAGGCATCCATCGTTCGGCTGCGTTATTTCACTGTGACTGGTTTGATCTTGGTGGCAAGAAGAAGAGAGGAGTCAAAGATGATGGACACTTCAAAAGCATTAACACTTGAAGGTGTTGGTATAAGAATGGTCCTTTTATTCTAACAACACAAGCAACAATGGTATTCTATCTGATAGACACCTATTTGTGCGGAAATTGGCGAGTTGTACTTCGAGCATAGACACTTGTGGAGTGTGACCGAAACTGAAATGGAAAAGGGCCCCGGTGGTAGTGGACTAACATACCAGGATGATGACTCTATGGAAGTTCCGGTGCAAGCAGATGATGACTCTACGGAATCCAATGTGCAAACCAGAGTGCGAAGGGACCGGGAACTTGTGCTTGTTGATGCTGCAATTGTAGAAGGATTTAAGAAAAAAAGTAAGGTGGTAGTGGATGTACATGAAAGCGAGGATGATGAAGAAGACAGGACTGATCATACTATGTTGCAATATTGTAGTGACGATGAGGAAAACAGGACTGGGCATAGAGTTCCTGGTTTTGGTATCGACGACGATGAGTAGCGGATGGACATGAAGGTAAATTTTGTACCTATGTATTCTCAAGCATTTTGTAGTCATTTGTTTTCTCTTACATTTTAATTCCTGTTGAAATTATTGTTTCATTCCAGTTGAAATTACCTGTTATCTGTTATCATTTTGTTTAATTTGTGGTGCACCCCTTACCTGGCTTATGGTACGAGTACCTAAGGATAGTTTAGTGTGACTATTTATACCATGTGTTTTACAAGTTTTCGACATGACGGCGAGTTTTACACTTATCTGCCTGCAAAAAGTAAATCATTTAGTGAGTGTAGTTGTTGTTCTGTGATTAATTCGACATCCTAAACTCACTGTTTTGAGTATTTTCTATCTAATGAATCCACTGAAATTGACTGTCGGCATGAATTGCTTTGTTGTTTTAAATGAATGTGTAGTTTCAGACACTGCCAGATAGATGTTCTGGATATCCCCGCGCATCCTTGTGCCAGCGAACCTGCATTTCTCACTTTAAATGGTGACTATAAGTTGACCGCTTAGCTTTACCCATCCTGTTTCACTTCACTTCAGCTGTGACTACTTGTATTCCTAAAACAGTCTCTGTTGTGAGTGTAGAAACATGTAAATACATGAAACTTCAGGGTTATTAATATATTGAAATTAAGCTTCATTTTGTGATGTTGTCAAATTTGTGACTGCATACAACAGCTCTGTATTAGAAGTGTCTATTATTATATATTGGGAACGATCGTTGATAATCTGAGCATGCGAAACTGTGAAGTATGTGACTTTTTCTTGCTAGCCTAGTAAGGTATAATCCGTGCAAGCTCTATGCACTTAAGTTTGTATTGTTTTCAAGTATATATATGTTATAGCTTCTGATAGATCATCTCTTTATCTTTAGAACAATGTAATCATCGAAGAGGCCAACAAGGGCCTGAACCCTGGAATACTAGTCCTGCCTGTGGTTGCGACCTTCCTGTTGCTTTTCTTTGTTGGGAACTATGCGCTCTACCTGTATGCGCAGAAGACGCTCCCTCCAAAGTAGAAATATGCGCTCTACTTGTATCCATTTCATGGCTTGGCTTGTAATGGAATTGTCTCCAAAACTGATGCTTGTTTATGCAAATTGTCTCCAAAACTTGTACTAGAAATTATATCAGAAAATTCATGACAATTCGCTGAACTTTGCACTGTTAAAATTCAGATTTTGCTAGTGCTGGTACTGTCTACAAGACAGTGCTGCTAAAATTAAGATTCTGATGTTTTTGAAAAATTGCAAAAAAAAGGTTGAGGCCTGGGACTTGGTTCACTGAATTTATATGTTTCCTCTCACTTTGCAAAATTGTCATGCGCAGTGGTACTATGGATGTTCATTTTGGCAGCTGAATGTTCTGCTTAGTAGTTTGGCAGCTGAATGTAGGCTGAATGTTCTGGTTACTTTTCACAAAAAAAAATCCATTTTCCATTTTCAGCTGGAACCGCCGTTATTTTTACCAAAAATCACTTCACAAGTAGGGATTTCACCAGAGATCCATCAAGAGCTCTGCCTGATTCAACACCTAGCCACGAACGGTCACCGCGGCGAATTCGACCAGATTTTGAAAACACCATAAGAAATTCAAAAAACATTGAAGAAATGGAAAACCTCCGCGTCGCGTCATGATGTGTGACCTAGCAACCAGGAAAAATAAAAAACTTGGAATACGGATATTTTCTTGAAAAAGTGTTCTCAGAAACGAGCTACCATGAACGAAGATTCATGGCTTTCAAGCCAAACGACCAATGATATGGCCACATTTATGGAATAGTTTGTGATAATGTGCCCAAATTTGGCACACGCGTGCATCTTGGGATGGCAATCAATGTTGCCAAAGCGAGGTTCCAACATGTTTCACAAAAAAAAAAACCATTTTCCATTTTCTAAGTGCTAAAAACAGGGGTTTTTTGTGAAGCGGCTACCAAGAGTGTTGTCCAAAATGGCACCGCTCCATTTTTCTCTCAAAGTAGACCACATTTTACGGACGGTCACCAAAAAGCATGCATTTCCAAGCTTTCTAGCTATTCCCGGCCATTCAGACGGCTATCTGCCGATTCAACTAGAACCGGCTAAAATTTGAACTATGGGGGCTCCATAGCTTGCCCGTTATTTTTACAAAAAATCATTTTTAGCTTCACAAGTAGGCATTTCATCAGAGATCCATCAAGAGCTCTGCATGAATCAACACCTAGCCACGAACGATCACCGCGACGAATTCGACCAGATTTTGGAAACACCATAAGAAATTAAAAAAAATCGACAAAATGGAAAACCTCCGCGTCGCGTCATGATATGTGACCTAGCAACTAGGAAAAATAAAAAGCTTGGAATACAGATGTTTTCTTGAAAAAATGTTCTCAGAAACGAGCTACCATGAACGAAGATTCATGGCTTTCAAGCCAAACGACCAATAATATGGCCACATAGTTTGTGATAATGTGCCCAAATTTGGCACACGTGTGCATCTTGGGATGGCAAACAATGTTGCCAAAGCGAGGTTCCAACATGTTTCACAAAAAAAAAATCCATTTTCCATTTTCTAAGTGCTAAAAACAGGGTTTTTTTGTGAAGCGGCTATCAAGAGTGTCGTCCAAAATGGCACCGCTCCATTTTTCTCTCAAAGTAGACCACATTTTACGGACGGTCACCAAAAAGCATGCATTTCCAAGCTTTCTAGCTATTCCCGGCCATTCAGACGGCTATCTGCCGATTCAACTAGAACCGGCTAAAATTTGAACTATGGGGGCTCCATAGCTTGCCCGTTATTTTTACAAAAAATCATTTTTAGCTTCACAAGTAGGCATTTCATCAGAGATCCATCAAGAGCTCTGCATGAATCAACACCTAGCCACGAACGGTCACCGCGACGAATTCGACCAGATTTTGGAAACACCATAAGAAATTAAAAAAAATCGACAAAATGGAAAACCTCCGCGTCGCGTCATGATATGTGACCTAGCAACTAGGAAAAATAAAAAGCTTGGAATACAGATGTTTTCTTGAAAAAATGTTCTCAGAAACGAGCTACCATGAACGAAGATTCATGGCTTTCAAGCCAAACGACCAATAATATGGCCACATAGTTTGTGATAATGTGCCCAAATTTGGCACACGTGTGCATCTTGGGATGGCAAACAATGTTGCCAAAGCGAGGTTCCAACATGTTTCACAAAAAAAAATCCATTTTCCATTTTCTAAGTGCTAAAAACAGGGTTTTTTTGTGAAGCGGCTATCAAGAGTGTCGTCCAAAATGGCACCGCTCCATTTTTCTCTCAAAGTAGACCACATTTTACGGACGGTCACCAAAAAGCATGCATTTCCAAGCTTTCTAGCTATTCCCGGCCATTCAGACGGCTATCTGCCGATTCAACTAGAACCGGCTAAAATTTGAACTATGGGGGCTCCATAGCTTGCCCGTTATTTTTACAAAAAATCATTTTTAGCTTCACAAGTAGGCATTTCATCAGAGATCCATCAAGAGCTCTGCATGAATCAACACCTAGCCACGAACGGTCACCGCGACGAATTCGACCAGATTTTGGAAACACCATAAGAAATTAAAAAAAATCGACAAAATGGAAAACCTCCGCGTCGCGTCATGATATGTGACCTAGCAACTAGGAAAAATAAAAAGCTTGGAATACAGATGTTTTCTTGAAAAAATGTTCTCAGAAACGAGCTACCATGAACGAAGATTCATGGCTTTCAAGCCAAACGACCAATAATATGGCCACATAGTTTGTGATAATGTGCCCAAATTTGGCACACGTGTGCATCTTGGGATGGCAAACAATGTTGCCAAAGCGAGGTTCCAACATGTTTCACAAAAAAAAAATCCATTTTCCATTTTCTAAGTGCTAAAAACAGGGTTTTTTTGTGAAGCGGCTATCAAGAGTGTCGTCCAAAATGGCACCGCTCCATTTTTCTCTCAAAGTAGACCACATTTTACGGACGGTCACCAAAAAGCATGCATTTCCAAGCTTTCTAGCTATTCCCGGCCATTCAGACGGCTATCTGCCAATTCAATTAGAACCGGCTAAAATTTAAACTGTGGGGGCTCCATAGCTTGCCCGTTATTTTTACCAAAAAATATTTTTAGCTTCACAAGTAGGCATTTCAGCAGAGATCCATCAAGAGCTCTGCATGATTCAACACCTAGCCACAAACGGTCACCGCGGCAAATTCGACCAGATTTTGAAAACACCATAAGAAATTCAAAAAAAATCAACAAAATGAAAACCTCCGCGTTGCGTCATGATATGTGACCTAGCAACTAGGAAAAATAAAAAACTTGGAATATGGATGTTTTCCTGAAAAAATGTTCTCAGAAATGAGCTACCATGAACGAAGATTCATGGCTTTCAAGCCAAACGGCCAATGATATGGTCACATTCATGGAATAGTTTGTGATAATGTGTCCAAATTTGGCACACGTGTGCATCTTGGGATGGCAAACAATGTTGCCAAAGCGAGGTTCCAACATGTTTCACAAAAAAAACCATTTTCCATTTTCTAAGTGCTAAAAACAGGGGTTTTTTGTGAAGCTGCTACCAAAAGTGTCGTCCAAAATGGCACCGCTCCATTTTTCTCTCAAAGTAGACCACATTTTACGGACGGTCACCAAAAAGGATGCATTTCCGAGCTTTCAAGCTATTCCTGGCCATTCAGACGGCTATCTGTCGATTCAGCTAGAACCGGCTAAAATTTGAACTGCGGGTGCCCCCTAGCTTGCCCGTTATTTTTACCAAAAATCATTTTTAGCTTCACAAGTAGGCATTTCATCAGAGATCCATCAAGAGCTCTGCATGATTCAACCCCTAGCCACGAACGGTCACCGTGGCGAATTCGACCAGATTTTGAAAACACCATAAGAAATTCAAAAAAAAAATGAAAAAATGGTTTACTGTTCAAAATGGTTTGACGAGTGTCCTCCATACATGATTTATCTATTTATTATTTTATTGTTCTTTCTTTTTGGTACGATGTTAACCGTTATTTCTACAAAATTTACTTATATTTCTACAAAAAGCCCCTAAAAATTTCTTCCAAACCCAAAAAATACACTACCGAATGTTCCCTCCAAACTCTCCCGCTCCCGAAAATTTCTCCCTCCCACTGCCAATTTCTCCCGCCCACTCCACGCGGGAACCACCACTCCCCTCTCCACTCCCCGCAATCCCCAATCAACTCCCCTCTCCCCGCAAGCCGCAATCCCCAATCCACTCCCCTCTCCCCACGATCCCCTCTCCCCTCTCCCCGTGATCCCCACCACTCCCCACTCCCGACGACGAACACACGCGGGAGACGCTCCCGACGATGGCCACAGGCGTGCGCGATGACGGCCACAGGCGAGCAGGTCAAGCTTGTTTGGTGCAAGGTGTGCATCTTTCTCCTATGAGGCTCGTGACCGAAGTCAGAGCTGCCTGATCCTCGGCGTGTTTGGCGGATTGTTTGGCATAGGCTGGCAAGATTCTCGTGCGTTGCTTGTTCTGGGGTCTCTTGTTGGGTCGTTTGCGGCGGAGTCGGAGTCGCTTGCTCGGGGAGAAGTGATGACGATAACATTGTAGGCAACCTTGCGGCTTTTCTCTCTTCAGCGGTGTGTGTGGGTCTTGTGAGTAGCCAGGTCTGTCAGGTGCCCTTTCTCATGGGCGTGTTGTTATGGTTTTCGCTCGGGTTTCTACAAATTAACCAGGCAACTATCTCCTACCCCCTAAGGGACACACCTTTAAAAAAACTAGAATTTCTGGATGTACTAGCAAATCAACCACTAACCTCAGATGTGGTCGTCTCGTCAGCTGGTTCGCTAACGGTCGCCGACTGTGTTACCTTTTCAATTCCTTCCCTGGATGCGGGAAAGATGGTGTCCACGTGCTTCTCGTGCTGCCACGCTGCACAGCTCTCTAAGATCTGGTGGTGACTCTTCACCTGCGTATAGTCCGTCCCCGGCGGCAGGTATGGCCTTACAAGGTATGTCGAAGTGGAATTCGGCGGCACAATGCCTGAGAGCTCCCATTTTGGAGCTGCCACTGGAGATTCTAAAAGTTGGCGATCTCCTTCGAATACAGAGCAACACCGAAAAGCGACATGCTGATCATCTGAATCGTTGGTAAGGTGTAGTAGGCAGATAATGAACCTCTTGCACTTGAAGGTGATCAAGCGGAGCTGGCTGGTTTGGACAACCAGCAGCTTAGGGCATTTCGCAGCCAAGGTCAGCTCCGGATCGTGGCAAGTCTCTATCGACATGTCAGGGCTTATCTGCAAGGAAGGAGAACCGACAGAATTATTAACACAATGTGAGTTAAGCTCAGACTTTAAATAATAACTTGTGCGGTTGGTGATCACACACCTGATTCATCAATGACCTTGGTAGCGAATTGTTCGTTTTCTCCCTGTAATCGCCAGTGTCGTCCGCACTAACGCGGAGATAACCAAAGCCTTTGAGAGTGGCAACATGGATTTTATCCGTATGATCTTCAGAAGAGAACTCCAGACATTCGAAAGAAGGTTCCACTTCGAAAAAACGTTCCACGTTTGGCCGAAGGCGCAACCCGCAGTGCGACACAGAAACAGAGTGGAAGCAGACCACCTGAATGCATTTTTCATCAATGGAGTAAAAAAAGAGCATACAACTTTACAGGGGTGGTGAAACACCAAAAAAATGAACGAAGCAACGAGAGGAGTTGCTGCATGAAGTCTTACCTTAATAAAGAGCGGCAAGCCGACAGGCCACGAAAGGACAGATCGTGTGAGTGGAATGGTCAAGCCAACGGACGAGGGCTCGAGCTCCACTCTGTCTTCGATTTTACGGCTGAAGAGCACTACGCTGACCTCCTCCCCGCTTGCGAGTTTGCTACACGCGGTGATTTCGCCGTAGAAGTCGCTTTCTCTGAAGAGGAACACATCAACCTGCACGGTGACCTCCACTGCGCTGCGCAGCACAGCGTAGGTCAACGTGAGGTTTCCGGTGATGTCCCCGGAGACGAGCTCGTCATAGTGATCCTCAGTGTAGGGGTCCCATATGAGAAGATCGTCTTCTGCTGTATCGGAGTCGGAGACGGTGGTAATTCTAAGGGCGACCCTCCCGCCAGCTGAGATGGCTCTGTACGGTCCGGTGAGTACCAAATCGCCCTGTATATATATGCGAATATCATATCAATAGGATGTAAAGATGAACGAATTGATTCCAGTTCGGACCGCCGTGCATCATAACCATACCTTGCAGTCCACTCTGGGAGCATCTGCGTCTTCTTCGTTCCAGTAGATGATCTGGCCGCGTTTTCCGTCGAAGACGGTGATGCTGCCGACATCAGGTAGGGTGCATCCTTCACTTAGATGGATGGAAGACACCTCCACCAGGCTTCGGCCTTGCTGTTGCCGCCGCTGCCGGCTTTTGCCACTACCCTCTGGTGCTTGCTGCCAGTTTTTGCCTTTATGATTTGCTGGCGGCGGAACGCCATTACCACCCGGCCGCGTCCCATCGGCACTACCATCTCCTGGCGGCGCCCCATGGCCATTACTATCTTCTGGCGATGTCCCATGGCCATTACCATCTCCTGGCGGCGCATCGCCATTACCACCTCCCGGCGATGTATCTCTCGGGTCATCACCACCCGCACCCGGTGATGTATTGACTTTTATACTCGTCGGTGCGTATTTAATCAGACGAACTACACGACCTGCGTCGTCGTTGTTTTTGACAAGTATATTCTTCAAACCGTGGGTATATGTACCCCACCCCATCATTGCTCGTGACATGCTCACCCACTGGTTCAAAGTCTCCCTCTCGGTGTCAGTTAAAAGTGCTCCACCATTACCATTAAAAAGCCAACCTTCCTCCACCCTTGTCATGATTCGACACATCCGTGCTGCCTCACAGATCATCAGAATCAGCCTCGCCAAGTACTTTCTAATGCATTCTGGTGTCCTGCTAGAAATATTCTCTTCTGTTCCATAGACGGAGAGTTTAATCACGGCCTCTCTCGCAGAAAACATTCCCACATTCCATTTTGAGCTATCACCACCTAAGCCGTCATAATTTAAATCATAACCTAGAGGGGTGGCACCTTTGAGTATCTGATCGGGCATCTTTTCATTTTCCTTTGGCGTTCTGCTTCCGCATCCCCTGCCTGCCTGGTACCTCTGCTTATTCTTGTTCTCGAAGCCCACAAGGTACACGTTGTCATCCCGGACGAATAGAGTCGTATTGTGCTCCCCCGCCGAAAGCTTGATCTCGATCCACCTAGCCGGCTCAGGAGCAATTTGCTTGGGGAGCAAAATATGCGATTTGCGCCATTCAGATTTTTGGATGCAGGACATGCTTTCTGGGTCTTTGTGGTTGGCGAGTGCCACGCGAAGGTTCTTGATGAATGATATGTAATCTTCAAGACTACCATCAACGTCGAATTCCACCGGCACTCTCTCAGGCAGAATATTTTTATCTTTTAATATCCTACAGAACATGCGTTCCGTTTATTATTTCTTAAACTAGCATAATGGCCCGCATAAATGCGCAGACAACTCCTTCAGCTTCTTTTTGAAAAGTAAATTCATGCTATCATATATTATGCTAAAAGTAGTTTTTATATTATATTAGCGTAATTATGATGTTTAACATATCAATGTATTCATGCAAATAATTGAAATTTTAGGTTGCTAGAATGAAATGATTCTTGAATATCTTTAAGAATTTGTGTTGATTATGACTATTTTCACAATTCAAATATTTGTATGCAATTTTTAGTTCAGATTCACTGAAAACATTTTGAATTAATTATTGTCAATGAAAATGTCAAACCAACTATGTAAAATTGCATAAATTTGAGACACATAACCCAACTATGCCAAGGTGAGTTGTACTATAAAATTTATTAGTTAAAATATAGATTTATCATACTCCCTCCGTTCCAAAATATAAGGTGTATTTTTTTTTCAAAAGTCAAATGCTTCTATCTTTGACCAAGTTTATAGAAAAATATATCAACATCTATAATACCAAGTAAATAAAATATGAAAATATATTTCGTGATGAATCTAACGATACTAATTTGGTATTGTAGTAATTGATATTTTTCTCTATAAACTAGGTCAAACATAGAGAAGTTTGAATTTTGAAAAAATTAATACACCTTCTATTTTGAAACGGAAGGAGTATTATTTCTTTTGATTTAGGACACTATCATTAATAGGACCTAAACGTCTCTTAAACAATGTTTACATGTCAATTTTGGTTCCCACCTAACCATACATATTTGTAGTCATCTAGCAGGTTTCTGTTTACCAAGAATTTCAATGGAATATTTCAATCGTTGAGTCATCAAAGTTGTCAACTAATTCAGATTGGCTTGGCTGGCACGGGTCTATAATTGAGCCGGACATGGCAAAGTTATCGACACGGGGTAGAAGAACCAACTTGAACTGTGAAACCTAATCATTTTTTGCGTGGAAAGTCGGAATCATGTGTTGCCTTAACACCAAGAAAGAATATGGTCTAAATTAGAAATTCTATCCATATAATTTTGCTATTATTTGTGAAGTGATTAGTGTAGGTGTTTGTATAAGTGACTTGATGTCTTGTGATAGGTATTGTGTGGTTGCCAGACCATGCAAATATCAATTTAAAGGATGGTTGTTGAATCATAAACTGAGGACAGCCTACACGAGCATATTTTATGCATTAATGAATGTAGTACTAAATGAATTATTTCATGATCAATCCGGTTGAGCAATGTTTATATTTATATCAACTTTGTTCTTTTAGCGTATTACTTTGTATTTAGGAAATATGTTTTTCTTTAGAAGTAGTTCTCATTGGTATCGTGTTGACATAAGTAAATTTGGCCATGTACTAATTATATATTAATTTTATAGTTGCACACGTGTATACACCTAACATTTTGTTAAGAAAGTAAAATAAGAACCCCCATACCATTGGCAGGAAGTAAACATCAATGTGTACACTGACAATATTTTTCTTTCTTGAAGTACTTGATTTACTTTTTTGTCATTCTTTATAAAAAAATAACCCCATAATTATTAAATTTTCCTATTTCTTTGCAGTAAGAAGCAATATATACCAAAATTACACTAAAACATGTTAGGGGTTATCGTAAACGTATTTTAGTTCTTGCAAGAGAACGCTTACATGGTCTTGTCACCAAATATTCAAATTGGCAAGAATTTGTTATACAGTTGCAATTACAAAAGTTGGCCCAAAGTGAAAGGAAGATGGATCAACAAGCCATGTAGAAGTAGATTTTAAAGAGGAAACTAGATTACTGCTAGATCCCTATCCATAAATGGTGTCATGGTGAGGAACTCTCCAAGAATGGTCAGCGAATAAACTTTCTTATCGCTAAAATGTACTACATAGTAATTTCAAATAATATATTCCTTATCTTGATGGTAACAAATTCGGGAGTCCTATTTTGATAGATGGCTTAGAAGCAAACGAATTTGAAGTCAAGATATTTGTTTGATGCAAGTTCACTCATGATATTTAATGATTGGAAAGGTCCTTATTTCTGCTAAAGGAAATTGAAAATCTAGATATTACAGTGTATACAATGATGCAATCTTAGCGATGTCACATAAGATAACTGGTGAGGTGGAAGAGAGAGAAACGAAAAAAGAGCCTTATCTTCTCTTAGGAAGTAGGGCATGTATAGTGGTTGATAAGACCATCTTATATTAAGCCTGCCATGTAATCAAGAGATGACAATAAATATATGATGTACAATGGGTTATCTCTTATTGTTATCTCTAGTAACTAGATATTCCTAAATATGTGGTGAGAAATGTCGTTGCTAAGAGATCATATCTTAATTAAGAGAAGGCAAGCCTTTTTTTTTCTGGTTTCTCTCTCCTCCACCTCAGCATTTATCCTACGTGCCACCCCTAAGATAGAACCATTGTACACGCCCTAAGACATTTGTCTCCATTGTACGAGATGTCTTCTCTTATTCACATGTTTTGTAGTTTTAGTTTTAATCACCCCATAATTATAGGATCTTGTAACATTAAATGATAGATATAACACTAAGAATTAATCTATTATATACAACGTTTTATTGCCTTCTTTAGATGACGTGGAACACATAATAAAAAGAATGTCTTTATCAAGCACTGTACATGTCCTAAGCCCTCAAGGCTGAAGAACACCTCATTAATAGTCCAACTAGGGAAAAAAATAAAGCTTGAAGCAGATTGACTTTTTAATACGTAATATCATAAGCAACAACGAAAAATTAAGTTTCAATGATTTTTTCTTCTTGTATGGGCTAATATTAAAGAGTAACAAAAGTTCCATTTTTCCACACAAACAATTTTTTATTTATATGATCATTTAAAACTAACTGCATGGGTTAGCAACTAGTTCTTCTAATTATTGATTCTTCTCATGCAAAATATAAAATAAAACAAGTAGCACATTATAAACCAAACCTTTTGAATGTCTTCTTCTTCATCATCAGGCGCCCACACCTCAGTTCCAAAGCTTCAAATACACCTACAAGATAAGAACAAATCTTTCTAATGTCGGTAAAATGATATGAAACTATCAACCCATGCTGCATAACTATTTATGAACACAACATGAGAGAAACTGTCATCACAGACTAGTGTCTGAATATAAATAAAAAAGTTTTGTACAAAAAAAAGGCAAGAAAAATAAATAAAAAACTTAATGCTTTGATGCAAGAGTATAGATTTACATTTCATCATACCCTTCCTCTTTCTAAAAAGAGAAAAAAATCAGTAGGAATGAGTCTTAGCTGGACACATTGAAATGAGAAAAAGATTGTGTTAGTGCAGAATCATAGATATATCAGTCAATGTCATTTGGAGTGTTCTTGTTGCCCATTAGCAAATGTAAATTTTGAGGATATATAGAAAAATAAAAACATATCGATTTACGAGTTGTTTAAGAGCGTGATGCCCATGTTGCCTAGATGTTGGGTTTATGGGCATCTTTTGCTGTGTTTGTAGGCCATTGTTTGGCCGTATATATGGTGTATGCGGGTCGGTTGCCCATTGAGCCTTGAACCTTTCTTTTCAGTTTTGTGGTGGGGTGTTGTAAGAACTCTATGTTGGCGGTGGTGTCTTTATAATATAAAATAGGGCTAAGGCCTTTCTTTTGTCTATAAAGATTTGTTTACCAGAGAATGAGCTCCTTTACAATGGTAGTGAAGTCATAAGCTATGTGCATTCTTCTCAACCGAATGGATGCATAAAATATGAAACCCAACTACATAAAAATATTCATAAGTTGTTCAAAACAATCTAAACGAATGTCTCTTGGCAGCAGACATTCTAATTAAAATTCAATAGTAACAAATTTCCCTTTTGTCTCTCTCTCTTGCAGATCGTGGTTTATACCTAGAGCTCTCTCTCATCTTTTTCCGGCATGGGCCATAAAGGCTAAGTATGGTCACGGGAGGAGCAAGGTTTAAACCTAGAAAGGGCCAAATTTGACGCTCGAATTTTGGGCAATTGATCAATATGGACTTTCGGACTACTAGCTAGTAATAAGCGGTACTCCCTCCGTTCCAAAATAGTTGAAGTCCTAGGTTTGTCCTAAGTCAAACCTCTTGAACTTTGATGAAGTCCATAAAAAATATACAAGCGTTTGCAACACCACATTAGTTTCATTAGATTCACCATAATTTTTTTTTCACACTATATAAATTTGAAGTTGAAGATATTCGCAAATTTTTATGCACACTTGGTCAACTTCAAACTTAAAGAAGTTTGACTTAGAACAAACCTAGAACTTCAAATATTTTGGAACGGAGGGAGTTACTCACATGTAGCAATGACTAGTATTAGCATTTCACAAACTGGCAAAGTTGGCCAGCGCAAATTTTGTGAGCATGGCCATTATAGTATTTTGAAAACATTGGTATTCAAAAGGAGTAATTATATATTTTTTGTGCAGCTTTTGATCTATAACTAAGATTTTTTTTTCTAAGTCGTGTAATGTAAAACTCGTAAATTCTTAAATTTTGTTCTCCTTAAAAACATACCATTTCTTAAACAAGAACATTTTCTCTTTACGTTAATAGAATCTAATACGCCAACCAACACAAATATCATAAACATATCATTTAGAAAGTGTTCTCTCCACTGACTTCTATCTTCAAATGCCCATGTCACTAGTGGCGGAGACAGGACCCAGGGCCCCAGGGCCTGGGCCCGGAGCGTGAGGCCCAAATCCTTCGGTGACTGTCGTGGGTGCAAGTCTGACAATAGTGTGTAGGGGTACGGATGAGAGGGCAGAGCCTAGCTACGGCGCATGTGTTACACTCGGATTTACGAGTTCAGGCCCCTCAGCGGTGGAGGTAATAGCCCTACTTCTCGGTGCTCTGGAGCTTGATTGACTTCAGTGTATATGTTACAAAGGATTGCGAACCCTTGGAATGGAGCTGGGGGGTGGCTTATATAGTGTCCGCCAAGTCCCCCCATGAAGGCCGCCATTACCAGGGGTTAAGAGGGGGTTTAAGGGCGCCAGGTAATGGGCGCATTGATTACAATTAATACAGGCGAACGTGCGTCCCGACCGTTGCGCTCCTGGAGTCTCCTGGTCTTCTCTGGTCGAGTGACTTTCGGACGCTCCGAGTGATACAAGCTGGTCGAGTGAACTCTTGCCTCCTGAGTGGTTCGTTGAACTCCGAGTGAATGTCAGTCTGCGGAAATCTCGGTCGCTGATCTGGCCCTGAGGCCCAGTATAAGGCGTGTGGAGTCCTAAGGTAGGGTCTGTAGGTCAGGCCTGTTACCCTATCCCTAGTACATGCCCTCGTCATTAGCCCCCGAATCGGTCGAGGTTAGGCGAGTCGAGTCAAGGCGAATTCCCAGGCGAGTTGAGCGCTACTGAGGCGCTCAAGAACTCTTACTGGTCGTTAAACGCCCTCGTCTTCGTGCGGCACCTCGACGGATTCTGGACCATATGACGTCCGAGTGAAACGAGTAGTCTCCATCCGAATGAGTTGTTTCCGTCCGAGTGAGTAGTTTCCGTCCGAGTGAGTAGTTTCCATCCGAGTGAAATGAGTAGTCTTCATCCGAGTGGCGGAGCAGATCCACGTGTTTATGGAATGTCTTTAAAGGCGAGTCGTCGGATCGCTGGATTCCGGATCTTGCGGGATTTGAAATTGGCGACGAACACGCGCGAACGGTTGCGGCGCGGTGAGTGGGGAAAGTGGGGTGTGATGCCTCGATTTTTGCCCCACTTTTCACCACGCACAGCTGCAACTCCGCCAGCGAGATTCGAGGAGATCTGCGGGCCCGGGACACGCGGAAGAGGATTGGGGAGCGGAACGGGCGACGCCTTAAGAGGCCGCTGCGTCGGAGAGGGAGAGAGGACAGATCCCCTTTTCCCTTATTCTCCCAGCCCGCTCAATCTTCTCTCCAGCAATCCACTCCGCACGAATCCCTCTTGGTCGTTGGAGAGCTCGGTGGTGATGGCGAAGGACAAGACGGCGAAGCTCGAGAAAGCGAAGAAGGCGGCGAAGGGGAGGAAGGCATCGAGCTCCCGAGCTACGCTCTCGCCCGGGTGGATCCAGGGCGACTGGCTTCCGCCGACTACCACGGTCGACGACGTCAGCGGGCTCGTCGTGGACGGGCTGATCCACGACGGGACGTGGAGGCTGCCGGAAGAAGGGGAGACCGAGCCCGCGCCGCGCCCCGGGGAGCGAGTGCTCCTAACCACGCATGTGGAGCGAGGTTTCTCCATGCCACCCCACCCCTTTTTCCGCGGATTTTTGAACTTCTTTGGTGCTCAGCACCATCATCTGCCTCCAAACGCCATAATGTATCTTGCCGCATTTGTTTCTTTGTGTGAAAATTTTCTGGGTTGTCCGTCGCACTAGGGTTTGTTCAAACACGTTTTCACGTGTTGATCTCAATCAGTTAAGAAGGTTGACCCCGATGGAGAGAGGACGCACGTGATTCAGATGTGCGGTGGCTTAGGTATCCAGATGAGGGGTAAGAGTGCATTCCCATCTATGTCATTTCCCGATTCGGTGAGGGGTTGGCAGTCGACCTGGTTCTACTGCAACGACCTGCCGTGCTCTGGCTCGTCGACTGGCCTTCCTCCTTACACGACTGAGAGAGTTCAGACTCCTCCCTCGCTGACGGTTGATAAAAAGGAGAAGACGGATGTAGGGATCTTGGTGACCGCCATGGTTAGTCTGATTCAGGGTGGATTGACTGGCCTGGACCTTCTGGAGGTCTTTCTCAGTCGGAGGATCCAGCCGCTGCAGGAGCGGGCTCACCCCATGTGGCTCTACACTGGACCCAGTGATCCGACCCGAGTGCATCCGGAAGACGTCGAGGAGAAAACGGTGGAACAGTGGATCAGGTGCATCACTGGCGCACGTGACAATCCGCGAGGGTCAAGACGAATCCCGCCCTACGACGTCAACAACCAACCGTTGGAGGCGAGGCACGAATTTCTGAGTGAATTACCGACGCGCAAATTATCCGAGTTAACTGATCGATCCGAGTGAACTGACTGAACTGTCTGTCTTTACCCTTCATGTCTTGCAGGAGTTCCAGAAGATGTTATCGCCTGTGCCGAATGGAGAACAACTTGCCGGAGGCGTGGAGAGCGAACATGGCAGCGCCGGGGGCAGTTACGCGGAGGACAGCGAGGAGGAAAGTGAGGACTCGGAAGGGAGTGACGAGGTCGAATCTTCTCTGTCTCCGGAGCTGCGCTCCGAGCACCACTCCAAACGAACTCATGATCCGAGTGCTGACCCGGAGAAGGAGGCGGTTCCGAGTGCTAAGGCTCCGAAACGCACTCGGACATCGTCGCCTGCGCCGACTGAGAAGGCTGCCAAGCAGCCCAAGGTCGCTTCCCCCAAGCCTCGGAAGGCTCTGCCCCGGATCAAGGTCACTGTGCCTGTCGCCTCAACGTGAGTATCCTTCTCAACTTTTCTTTTCTGTCTTTGCCAACTTTCGTGATTCTTCTGACCGAGTGCATCTTATGAACTAGTGCTGTGACCTCGACGACGTCTCCCATGCAGACTAATGGGGACCGCGCTGAGGCCGAGTCGGCAGACGCGGCCACTTCTCGAAAAGGTAACAATGACTTCATTTTTGCTTCGTCCTGTCATCCGACTGAAATGTCTTCATCCGATCGAATAGTGTAACGCGACTGATCGCGTCGAGTGATCGTAGCACTTCCAGAGGTCATCCTCGTTGGGGACGACGATGAATAGCCGCCGCGGAAGGACACCATGAAGGGGGCCGCAGCTTCGACTGCTCCTCAGACTACCACGCGGAAAACGCCACCGAGCAAAGCGTCTCAAGCTCCCCCTGCACCCGCCGTGACTGTGCCTCTGGGGCAGGCTGGGGCTGGTTCTGCCGCGGCTCTGTCGACTGCTCTGACTTCGGCTCCGACTCCTCTCGTCAACATCTTCAGTCTGTACAAAGTGCCGGAGGATCAAACCGGGGCTGGCAAGGAGGCAATGATCCAGGCGGAGCTGATGACCCAATGACTCAAGGAGATGAGCGCAGCTAGCAAGCTGGCGTACGACGCCAGCGCTGCTCTCTAGGAGAACGTTCGAGTAAGTGCCCTTGTAAGTTGGCTTCCAAATCGTTTTTCTTCAATAGGAATTTCAGCTGGAAAATATCCGGTACACCCACTGGGTGTTTTTTGTGTTCGGCCATCACTCGGATCGGGCGGACTGGTCCGAGTGGATACCGTTTCAGTGGGGGCACGCTGAGTGCACCCACTGGGTGTAGTCCCCGAGACTGCCGTCGACTGCGGGCAGTCGGCGGGAGTCTTAGAACTTAAAATCTGATACTGGTCAAGCTTGTTCCTCCCTGTCAAAGGGTACTTCTGGATCTGATACTGGTCAAGCTTGTTCCTTCTAGGAGCGTCAGTCTCTGAGCACTCGGAATATTTCTTAACGTTAACTGATCTGCTCTTTCTTGTGTTTCAGAAAACTTGTGAGCTTGGGACTCAGTATGTGGCACTGGAGAAGGAGACGGCTCGGCTCCGACTGGATTTGGAGGTGGAGAGGAGGAACACGGCGCGTGCTCAGGCAGAGCTCAAGACCATGGGAGGTAAGCTTGAATTACCGAGCATTCTGCTTTCACCTTTTTACATTCTTTGAACCGAGTGACTTCACTCGAACAGATGTGCGTAGTGAAAACCATCGACTCCAAGTGCGGCTCAGAACCTCTATCTCTTTAGAAACTATGAAGCAGGCACTCGAGAACAAGGACAACGAGCTGGCGGGAGCACAGCAAGTGGCGAAGGAGAAGACCAAGGTCGCCGAAGAGAAGCTGGCCTCACTCGGGATGCTCGAAGCAGAGAACGCATCGCTGAAGAAAGAGGTACTCGAGCTCAAGAAGCAGCAAACCGAGTGGGAGAGCAAGCTCAAGGCCCAGGCGGAAGTCTACGAGAAAGAGAAGGAGACTCTGAATGAGAAGATCACCCAGCTGATCGAGAAGGAGAACGCGCTGGAGAAGTATATAGAGGAGTTCACGGAGGAGATGTACACCAAGCTTGCAGGTAACTTATAGCGTCCGAGTGCATTTCAACTTATCTCCGAGTGAACTTCTTGCATGCTGATATTCAACTCTCCTCTTTTCTTCTTCACAGAGTACTGCCGAGACTTCGAGCTGGAAACTGACAGAATCGAGAGGGATCTGGATCCTTCCAGGTCACTCGTCGGTGACAAGGCTGCTCTAGGCATCCTGCGGGTGGAAACTCGCATCGAAGACGTCCAAGGGTACATCATCCGTCTGCGGGGTGCACTCGGGAGAATCGACAAGGAGCTATGGCCTGAAGACATCTTTGACATCGACCTGGAAGCGATGATGACTCGCCTCAACGAGATTCCCAGTCGAGTGCAAGCGTGGAAGAAGTCGGCTGCTCATTGCGGGGCCGACGTGGAGCTTTCTCTCCTCCGGGTGCACTGCAAGGACGCCAAGGAGGAGAAGCTGAAGTCTCTCCAAGTCGCCAACACGAAGAAACTCCAGTTTGAGGACTTCATGGAGACGTTCATCGAAGCGGCCACTTGGATCGCAGACGGCATCGACCTGGATTCCTTCGTCGAGCCGGCTAGCCCCACAGCCGCAGGAGAAAACTTTAAGTCCTACCCATTATCCTCGGTATGCCGAGTGGAACTGTAATCGTTAAACTCTTTCGGGCTTCGGGCCCGCGTACTCGTATTTGCTTTTGAACTTCAGGAGTTATTTGAATGCTTTCCTTCGAGTCTTTCTTTGAAACGTGTTTCAACTTAGGCGAAAGCTGGTTCGCAGCCAAGCCTCCGTGTGAGAGGGATGCTCTTCACTCGGAGTAGCGTTTTTAACTTGGGCGAAATCTGGTTCGCAGCCAAGCCCCCGAGTGAGAGGGACGCTCTTCACTCGGAGTAGCGTTTTTAACTTGGGCGAAAGCTGGTTCGCAGACAAGCCCCCGAGTGAGAGGGATGCTCTTCACTCGGAGTAGGATTTTAACTTGGGCGAAAGCTGGTTCGCAGCCAAGCCCCCGAGTGAGAGGGATGCTCTTCACTCGGAGTAGCGTTTTTAACTTGGGCGAAAGTTGGTTCGCAGCCAAGCCCCCGAGTGAGAGGGATGCTCTTCACTCGGAGTAGCATTTTTAACTTGGGCGAAAGCTGGTTCGCAGCCAAGCCCCCGAGTGAGAGGGAAGCTCTTCACTCGGAGTAGCGTTTTTAACTTGGGCGAAAGCTGGTTCACAGCCAAGCCCCCGAGTGAGAGGGATGCTCTTCACTCGGAGTAGGGTTTTTAACTTGGGCGAAAGCTGGTTCGCAGCCAAGCCCCCGAGTGAGAGGGATGCTCTTCACTCAGAGTAGCGTTTTTAACTTGGGCGAAAGCTGGTTCGCAGCCAAGCCCCGAGTGAGAGGGATGCTCTTCACTCGGAGTAGGGTTTTTAACTTGGGCGAAAGCTGGTTCGCAGCCAAGCCCCCGAGTGAGAGGGATGCTCTTCACACGGAGTAGGATTTTAACTTGGGCGAAAGCTGGTTCGCAGCCAAGCCGCCGAGTGAGAGGGATGCTCTTCACTCGGAGTAGGATTTTAACTTGGGCGAAAGCTGGTTCGCAGCCAAGCCCCCGAGTGAGAGGGATGCTCTTCACTCGGAGTAGCGTTTTTAACTTGGGCGAAAGCTGGTTCGCAGCCAAGCCCCCGACTGAGAGGGATGCTCTTTACTCAGAGTAGGATTTTAACTTGGGCGAAAGCTGGTTCGCAGCCAAGCCCCCGAGTGAGAGGGATGCTCTTCACTCGGAGTAGATTTTTGACTTAGGCAAAAACTGGTTTGCAGCTAAGCTGAACGGCGTACACCCACTGGGGGTTGTAAGCCAGAGAATGTGTACGAGTGAACTCAATGTGGAACTAGAAAAGTCATGCTTTTATTCACCGAATAACACTCGAGTACTTTTATTACATCTCATCATCAAGTATAAAATCGTCGCAGCAAATCCGCATTCCAAGCACGGGGCTCGTCTGCTTGCTTCTGAAGGTTGTACAGGTGGTACGCTCCGTTGTGTAGAACCTTTGAAATGACGAAAGGACCTTCCCACGCAGGAGCGAGCTTGTGAGTCGCTGTTGATCCACTCGGAGCACAAGATCTCCTTCCTGAAAGGTCCGACTCCTGACGTGCCTGCTATGAAAACGTCGTAGATCTTGCTGATAAATGGTCGAACGGATCAGAGCCATCTCCCTTTCCTCCTCCAAGAGATCAACGGCAAGCAGCTTCAGAGTACAGTTCCACTCGGGATCAATTATGAAGCAAGTCACTCGGCAGGACGGCTTTAGCTCCGTACACCATGAAGAAGGGAGTGCGATTGGTAGACCGATTGGGGGTCGTCCTCAAGCCCCAAAGAACTGACGGCAACTCGGTGACCCAAGCTCCAGCTGCGTGCTCCAAATCGCACATGAGTCGTGGCTTTAACCCCTGCAGAATCAGTCCGTTTGCTCTCTCAGCTTGTCCATTCGACTGCGGGTGCGCCACAGATGCATAGTCGACTCGGGTGCCATGGGCGGCACAGAACGTCCTGAACTCTTCCGAGTCAAAGTTTGAACCATTGTCAGTGATGATGCTGTGGGGCACGCCGTATCTGAAGACTATCTCCTTCATGAACTTGATCGTTGTACGGGAATCTTGCTTCTTGATGGGTTTGGCCTCAATCCATTTGGTGAATTTATCGACTGCGACCAGCAAGTGGGTGAATCCACTCGCCCCTGTCCGGAGGGGTCCCACCATGTCCAGTCCCCAGACTGCAAACGGCCAGACGAGTGGAATTGTCTTCAGAGCAGATGCAGGCTTGTGGGATAAGTTTGCATAGAACTGGCACCCGGCACAGTGTTGGACTATCTCCTACGCAGCTTCGTTGGCCCGGGGCCAGAAGAAACCGGCTCGGTAAGCTTTAGCCACGATCGTCCAAGAGGACGCGTGGTGTCCACAAGTTCCCGAGTGAATCTCCTCCAGGATCAATCGACCTTCCTCCGGAGAGATACAGCGCTGAGTCACACCGGTGACTCTCTTTCTGTATAACTGATCGCCCATCACTGTAAAGGCCTTGGACCTGCGAACAATCTGGCGGGCTTCAGCTTCATCTTCTGGAAGTTCCTGCCTAAGCAGGTATGCAATGTAAGGCACTGTCCACTCGGGTGTGATTGCTAGGACCTCCATGACCAAATCAATGACTGCCGGGACCTCGACTTCAGTCGGATCAGAAGGACTGACCGCTTGTGGGGGCTCTTCCGTGAAGGGATCTTCTTTTACTGTCGGAGAACGTAAATGCTCGAGGCACACATTGTTAGGTATGGATTTCCGAGTGGACCCGATCTTTGCCAGATCGTCTGCCTCTTGATTCTTGGCTCGAGGAACGTGATGCAGCTCCAGACCTTCAAATTTCTTCTCCAACTTTCTCACTGCGTTGCAGTATCCTGTCATAGCGGGGCTTCTGATATCCCACTCCTTCATCACTTGGTTCACGACTAGATCTGAGTCTCCATAGACCATCAGGCGCCGGACTCCGAGTGAGATGGCCATACGTAGACAATAAAGGAGTGCTTCGTACTTGGCTTCGTTGTTGGAGGAATCAAAGTGAATCTGCAGAACATATCTGAGACGACCGCCCTTCGGAGATACTAACACAACTCCAGCTCCTGAACCATTCAGCATCTTGGAACCGTCAAAGAACATGGTCTAGTGTTCCGGGTGACTCTGAGTCGGTTGCTGCTGTTCAGTCCACTCGGCTAGGAAATCGGCTAAAGCTTGGGACTTGATCACCTTTTTCACCTCGAACTTGATGTCCAGGGGCAAGAGCTCGATAGCCCACTTCGCCACTCGGCCAGTCGCATCCCGATTGTTCATGATCTCAGACAGTGGGACATCGTTGACGACTGACACGGTGTGCTCTTGGAAGTAATGGGCTACTTTCTTCGCAGTTAGGTAAATGCCATAGACGAGCTTCTGATAATGAGGATACCTCTGCTTGGAAGGAGTCAGAACTTCAGAAATGTAATAGACCGGGCGTTGCACTTTGTAAGCTTTGCCCTACTCTTCTCGCTCGACTGTGAGGACAGTGCTGACAACTTGACCAGTGGCCGCAATGTACAAGAGCAATGGCTCGTTGCTGTTCGGAGCGGCAAGCACCGGCTAGGTGGAAAGCAGAGCTTTGAGCTCAACAAACGCTGCTTGTGCTTCAGCAGTCCACTCGAATGAATCGGGTTTCTTCATCAATCGGTACAGGGGCAGTGCCTTCTCACCGAGACGGGAGATGAATCGGCTCAGAGCTGCGAGGCAGCCCGTGAGTTTCTGTACATCGTGAAGACGTTCTGGACGTTTCATTCGTACAATCGCCCCGATCTTCTCAGGATTGGCATCTACCCCTCGTTTGGAAATGAGGAAACCGAGTAACTTGCCCCCAGGAACTCCGAAAGTGCACTTTGCCGTATTCAGCTTGATGTCATACTTCCGCAGATTTGTGAAGGTTTCGGCTAAGTCAGCCAGCAGGTCGGAACCTTTTCTGGACTTGACCACTATGTTATCCAAGTATGCTTCGATGTTCCGACTGATCTGTTTATGCAAACACTTCTGCACCATGCGCATGAAAGTGGCACCAGCATTTTTGAGACTGAATGGCATGGTGATATAGCAGAAGCACCCGAAAGGGGTGATAAAAACTGTTTTTATTTCATCTGGCCCATACAGTCGGATCTGGTGGTACCCGGAGTACGCATCCAGGAAAGACAGTCGCTCACAACCCGCGGTGGAATCTACGATTTGATCTATGCGGGGGAGCGGGAAATGATCCTTGGGGCAGACCCGATTGATGTGCTTGAAATCAATGCACATTCGGAGAGACTTGCCCTTCTTAGGGACCATGACGACGTTGGCGAGCCACTCGGAGTGGTACACCTCACGGATGAACTCGGCTGCCAGGAGCCGAGCAACTTCTTCGCCAATGGCCTTCCTCTTCTGTGTAGCAGAGCGACGGAGATGCTCCTTCACAGGTTTTGCCATTGGGTCGACTCGCAGACGGTGCTCAGCCAGCTCCCTGGGTACACCCGGCATGTCAGATGGTTTCCATGCGAAGATGTCCCAGTTCTCATGGAGGAACTGGATGAGCGCTTCTTCCTATTTGCTGTCGAGTGTTGTTGATATGTTGGTGGGAGCAGCATTGGGATCTTCCGGGTGGATGTGCACTGGCTTCGTGTCGCCGGCCGACTGAAACGCAGATTCTACAGCCGGCTTCTTGGAGCGTAGCAGATCACTCGGATCGGCATTTTTCTTGTACTCCTCCAGTTCCACAATGGCCATCTGCCCATCTGCTATCTTGGACCCTTGCTGCAAACACTCCTCCGCGCGCTGTCGAGTGCCAGTGACTGTGATCACACCTTTGGCGCCGGGCAACTTCAGCTTGAGATACACATAACATGGGCGGGCCATGAAACGTGCGTAAGCCGGCCGACCAAGGATGGCATGGTAGGCGCTGCGGAAGTCGACCACTTCAAAGGTCAGCCTTTCCTTCCGGAAGTTCTTGTCATCTCCAAAGACCACATCCAGGGCGATCTGCCCGAGTGACTTTGCTTTCTTGCCGGGGATCACTCCGTGGAACTGCATGCTGCTCTCGCTGAGTCGGGACATCGGAATGCCCATCGCTTGCAGAGTATCTGCGTACAGTATGTTCAGTCCGCTTCCACCGTCCATGAGGACCTTGCGCAATCGGACGCCTCCCATGACTGGATCGACCACCAGCGCCTGCCGCCCAGGGGTGGCAATGTAGGCTGGGTGGTCCGACTGATCAAAGGTGATCGGAGTCTTCGACCAGTTCAAAAACTTTGTCGTCGCCGGCATGGCCATGTTCACTTCTCGGTTGATAACTTTCAACCGGCTCCTGCTCTCTACATCTGCAAAGATCATCAGGGTTGCGTTGACACTGGGAAAAGGTTCATCCTTGTCTTCACCGTCAGCATCATCCGGGCTCTTCTCACTCGACGGGCCCTCTCGGAACTGCTGAATCAACAGTCTGCACTGTCGAGTGGTATGCTTGGGCAATATCAGATTGCCCTATTCATCTTTTCGGGTGTGGATGTGACACGGCAGGTCTAGGACATCCTGGCCCGACTGATCTCTCTTCTTCTTCAGGATCCATTTTTCCTTGGCCTTCCCCTTGTTCTTGGCCTGGCCGGCTAGTGCGGCAGCCTCCGCCTGGGCCGAACCATCAACTTTGCGCTTCGGCTTCCGACTGGATTACTGTTTCCGGGGTTGGGCTCACTGGTTTTCCCTTTGCCGTTACGGAGACGGTCCTCCTCTTCTCCGTTTGCATACCGAGTGGCAATCTCCATCATTCGGCTCATGGTCAAAGATCCTGACCGACCAAATTTCAGGATGAGCTCCCGATATCTGACTCCTGCCTTGAAGGCGCAGATGGCTTGATGCTCAGTGACGTTCTCCACCACGTGATGCAAGGTTGTCCACCGCTGGATGTACTCCCTCAATGTTTCATTCGGCTTCTGCACACAATGCTGTAGCTCAGACAATCCAGCCGGGCGTTTGCACGTGCCCTCGAATGTTTTGATGAACACTCGGGTCAAATCTTCCCAGCAGTATATGCTGGCCGGAACGAGCTGATTGAGCCAGGCGCGGGCGGACCCTTCAAGCATCAATGGCAAATGCTTCATAGCCACATAGTCATTTCATCCTCCAATCTGCACATCCACTCGGTAATCCTCTAACCAAGTTTCTGGCTTGGACTCACCGGTGAACTTGCTCACTCCAGCTGCCAATCTGAAGTTTAGCGGAATCTCAGCGGCCCGGATGGCCCTACTGAAACACTCGGGCCTGGAGATGAATGCTCCACTTCCACTCGGACGATCTCTGTCCAAGTTCTCTCTCTGAGCTCTCCCTCTGTCGACCAGATTCTGAGCGAGAACGGATCTTGCGTTGAACTGCGGGTCTCGATGGTCGACTGGCTCTCTCTGGCGATAATCGTCACCATGGCGGGGAGGGCTGGCCCTCCGATCATTGCCGTAAGGACGCCTGGCATCGTACGGCCGGGGCACGTACGAGCCATCCCGCAGAGGGGGCGACTGCATACGACGACGATCGTCCTGACGCCGCGGAGGCGTATTCCGACAACGACCCTGCCCCGAGTGCTGGTCTTGGTGGCGTTCTTGGTCGTCTCGCCGCGGAGGCGAGTGTCTGTTTCTCCTTGGGGACACTGGGCTGTGAGCCGACTGGATGGTGTCAGCCCGAATGGATCAGCTGTGAATCCTGTTGCGCGACTGGGACACTGCCGAATTTTGCTCTTCAGCCGCCTTGAGCAGGGCCCGGATCTGCCGAAGACCCTCTCCCGGCTCGGATCGGGACGGCTCAATAGAATCTGCTATCCGAGTGGCCGCCGCCAGATTCTGGACAGGAGTGCGGAATACCTAGAAACTCTGCTGCTGGTCATTCGAGAACAACTGCCGCTGTCGCCGACTGGAACTGGGCTGATGTTGTCTGCGGGCGCGATCGTCGAGTGACATCTGAAGCGCTTCCAGACGATTGCGCTCAGCCAAGTTGGCCTGACGTACGGCCTCCAAAGCCTGAGCCTCGGGGTCGTCCCAACGATGGGCGTCTGGAGGGCCTGCTCGGTCCTGCGCTGCTGTTCCTCCCTCTGCTGCCGAGTGAGAGGTTGGGGGATGTACTCATCGTCATGTCGGACCCTACCGCCGCCAAGATCAGCGCGCGACGGGTCACCGTTCTCCGCGCCGCCACGGCCGTATCCAGGCGGACTGGGCGGGGAGTCGGCCATCAGCACCTCCGCAGCGGGATCGCTGCTCTCGCACTCGGATAGGCTTTCCGAGTGCTCATGCACTGAGGCGAACAGATCAAAGACAGGTTATCGGGCTCGATTGCCGCGATCTGTGGGGCTGCAGCCTGAAGGGCCACCGCGTGCCGGATCCACCGCTGAAGCCGCGAACGTCCGGAGCGCTTGCGACGATGGCTGGTGGAGAGCGAAGAGGTCGACTGATAAGGAGTCGACGGTTGCCGAAGAAGGACGCCGAAGGAACTCGCGCGGAAGTGCGCCGCGCCGCGGATGGGCAACGCCTCGACATCCAGCAGGGCTTCCTGGAGCCACGCCGAATCGTCGGCGATGAAGCTGAGGACGCCGAAACGGATCTCGCCGCCCAGAGTCAGTCCGCCGCCGGAAACCATGGTGATGGTAGAAAAAATGCAACTACGCCGGAAGTCGCTAGACGTCTGCCCCACGGTGGGCGCCAACTGTCGTGGGTGCAAGTCTGACAGTAGTGTGTAGGGGTACGGATGAGAGGGCAGAGCCTAGCTACGGCGCAGGTGTTACACTCGGATTTACGAGTTCAGGCCCCTCAGCGGTGGAGGTAATAGCCCTACGTCTCGGTGCTCTGGAGCTTGATTGACTTGAGTGTATATGTTACAAAGGATTGTGAACCCTTGGAATGGAGCTGGGGGTGGCTTATATAGTGTCCGCCAAGTCCCCCCATGAAGGCCGCCATTACCAGGGGTTAAGAGGGGGTTTAAGGGCGCCAGGTAATGGGCGCATTGATTACAATTAATACAGGCGAATGTGCGTCCCGACCGTTGCGCTCCTGGAGTCTCCTGGTCTTCTCAGGTCGAGTGACTTTCGGACGCTCCGAGTGAAACAAGCTGGTCGAGTGAACTCTTGCCTCCCGAGTGGTTCGTTGAACTCCGAGTGAATGTCAGTCTGCGAAAATCTCGATTGCTGATCTGGCCCTGGGCCCTGTATAAGGCGTGTGGAGTCCTAAGGTAGGGTCTGTAGGTCAGGCCTGTTACCCTATCCCTAGTACATGCCCTCATCAGTGACTGTAGATATTACTGTAGTGCTCGAAGGCGGCCAAGGGCCTGCTGCCGGCCTGGCTCCGCCCCTGCATGTCACAATCTCAATTCCAATCTTTATGGAAACAATATTAGTAAGCGTCAAAATACATGGGATAGGGTAATGTTGTATAGCTGAACACAGCTTCGCGACCAATTGACTAACCATGACCTAGCATGTTTCTTTGGCTGATTCACCAACAGATGGTCTAAATTTTCTCTGCAAGAAACCTTTAAAACATTATTTCCTATTGCTAAATAAAACTTAACTTCGCCGGAGAACAATAACTCGAATAGGGGGGAGATTGAGAGTGAAGCATACAAATTGTCAACAATAGCTAGTCAGTGTCGATAATAGATTCATTTTGGGGAATTGCAAATAAATAAATAAATCAGATGAACATGGAGATAGGAGAATCGAAGAGTACATACGTAAGGAGTGGGGACGTGCAAAAGGTGAAGTCTGGTAGTCAACTTGGTTTACAGATTCACTAATAGCATGGAAGTGCTTCCCTTCCACGAGGTGTCCCGTGCTTCTTTGGCTTATTCACCAACAGATGGTCTAAATTTGCTAGTCTATATCCTCATATATAACGTCATCTAAAAAGATCCGTCCTCTATATCTCATCGCTCTGTAGCAGATTGTTTATATTCATGCTCTCTATATTCTCTTTTAGTATATCTTTAAAATATCTTATAACTACGAAAAAAAATTGCGGGGAATTATAACTACCAATTTAACTACATTTACGATGTTTCACGTTGGCAATAGCTATAATTCCAACAAGTACTTCATACAACTGGTTAACAATTTACTCGCAAAAAAGGAATTATCAATTTAACCTATGTGCAAAATTCATCAAGCAACAAGCAATAATTTTACATGTATATATAATTTTTTGGATTTGTTAATTCTCATCTAGACGAGAAGATGAGAATTAACAAAATCTTATCTAACTCCTACGCCACTTGATTTTACGCGGATATTCATGCGGATTTTTTCTTTTTTCTGTTTGATTGATTTACTTTTTATTTTTGTCTTTTTTTCACGCCGTGTGCAACTACACTTGGACGCCAGGTCGGCCGCCTGCAACTGCAGTTGTACGCCCACGTACGTAAGCCCAAATGCAGCTGCACGTCCACGTACCGGCACGCAAAATTGCATGTCCATCGACCACGCGAAACTGCAGTTGCACGCCTGCACACCTAAGCCACTGCCAGAATTTGGCCAAATCCCGACGGCCCAAGATATGAGGTATCCCGACGGCCTAGGTCAAGCCGTAGGCGTAGAAAAGCCGTCGGCATACATCCACATATGCCGACGGCGGCCGTCGGCATAGCTCGGCCGTCGGCAGTACAGGTTCTATGCCTATGGTGGCCGTCGGCATAGGCTAGCCCGTCGGCATATCCGTGGGCCCGGCTACAAGGTGGGCGACGGCCGTTTGACGGCGTCAAATTTACGCCGACGGCGCTAACGGGGGCCGTCGGCAAAGCTATGCCGACGGCTAAGGTGAGCCCACGTCAGCGATCCGTGGGACGGGACACGTCATCGATCCGAGCCCCTCGTCGGTCCGTGGGGTGGCAGAGATATGCCGACGGCCTGGCCGTCGGCATAGGCCAGGCCCACGGCCTCTGCCACGTCATCGATCCGCGGCATCTGCCACGTCATCGATCCAGGCCCTCATGGAGCCGGGGGCGTAGCTATGCCGACGGCCTGAGTTAATTTTTTTTTCTATTTTATTTATTTTCTCTTTTTTATTTATTTTTCTCTTTTTTTCAAAACTAATTTGATTAACTTAAATGTGCCTTATCTAAACAAAAAACATACCAAAATTATATGTCGATTGCCCCCCCTCACGAACGTCGCTGCCGCCGTGTCACGGAGGGGGGAAACGGCCATGTCGGGCCGACACGGAGGGAATCTTGCGGTGGGATGGGCCCGGACCGTGTTGGGGGGTGTATCTATGGGTTGGGCTATGACAACCCACTGAAAAGGTCCATCGGTCAAACCCCGTCCGGCGAAAGTCAAACGCCTAGATCCGCAGGTCGACTGTGTCAGGGTTAGACGGGACGGGGTACTTGCGGGGTAGCTATGCCGCCAGGTCTTGCGGTGGTCCGTCTTACGCGTGTGGAAGTGTGGTGGCAGGTGCAAGCACCCGGCACGCGGCTCCGGGGTGTGCCCCCCCCCCCTCATGGCAGTCGCTGCCGCCGTCTCACGGAGGGGGGAAACGGCCACGTCGGGCCGAGACGGAGGGAATCTTGCGGTGGGTTGGGCCCGGACCGTGTTCGGGGGTGTAGCTATGGGCTAGGCTATGACAACCAGGTGAAAAGGTCCATCGGTCAAACCCCGTCCGGCGAAAGTCAAAGGCCTAGATCCGTAGGTCGACTGTGTCAGGGTGAGACGGGACGGGGTACTTGTGGGGGGGTAGCTATGCCGTCAGGTCTTGCGGTGGGCCGTCTTACGCGTGTGGAAGCGTGGTGGCAGGTGGAAGCACCCGGCACACGGCTCCGGGGTGTGCCCCCCCCCCCGTCACGGCAGTCGCTGCCGCCGTCTCACGGAGGGGGGAAACGGCCACGTCGGGCCGACACGGAGGGAATCTTGCAGTGGGTTGGGCCTGGACCGTGTTCGGGGGTGTAGCTATGGGCTGGGCTATGACAACCAGGTGAAAAGGTCCATCGGTCAAACCCCGTCCGGCGAAAGTCAAAGGCCTAGATCCGCAGGTCGACTGTGTCAGGGTTAGATGGGACGGGGTACTTGGGGGTGGCTATGCCGCCAGGTCTTGCGGTGGGCCGTCTTACGCGTGTGGAAGCGTGGTGGCAGGTGCAAGTACCCGGCACGCGGCTCTGGGGTGTGCCCCCCCTCACGGCAGTCGCTGCCGCCGTCTCACGGAGGGGGGAAACGGCCACGTCAGGCCGACACGGAGGGAATCTTGCGGTGGGTTGGGCCCGGACCGTGTTCGGGGGTGTAGCTATGGGCTGGGCTATGACAACCAGGTGAAAAGGTCCATCGGTCAAACCTCGTGCGGCGAAAGTCAAAGGCCTAGATCCGCAGGTCGACTGTGTCAGGGTTAGACGGGACGGGGTACTTGGGGGGGTAGCTATGCCGCCAGGTCTTGCGGTGGGCCGTCTTACGCGTGTGGAAACGTGGTGGCAGGTGCAAGCACCCGGCACGCGGCTCCGGGGTGTGCCCCCCCCTCACGGCAGTCCCTGCCGCCGTCTCACGGAGGGGGGAAACGGCCACGTCGGGCCGACACGGAGGGAATCTTGCGGTGGGTTGGGCCCGGACTGTGTTCGGGGATGTAGCTATGGGCTGGGCTATGACAACCAGGTGAAAAGGTCCATCGGTCAAACCCCGTTCGGTGAAAGTCAAAGGCCTAGATCCGCAAGTCGACTGTGTCAGGGTTAGACGGGACGGGGTACTTAGGGGGTAGCTATGCCGCCAGGTCTTGCGGTGGGCCGTCTTCCGCGTGTGGAAGCGTGGTGGCAGGTGCAAGCACCCGGGATGCGGCTCCGGGGTGTGCCCCCCCTCACGGCAGTCGCTGCCACCGTCTCACGGAGGGGGGAAACGGCCACGTCGGGCCGACACGGAGGGAATCTTGCGGTGGGTTGGGCCCGGACCGTGTTCGGGGGTGTAGCTATGGGCTGGGCTATGACAACCAGGTGAAAAGGTCCATCGGTCAAACCCCGTCCGGCGAAAGTCAAAGGCCTAAATCCACAGATCGACTGTGTCAGGGTTAGACGGGACGGGGTACTTGGGGGGGGTAGCTATGCCGCCAGGTCTTGCGGTGGGCTGTCTTCCGCGTGTGGAAGCGTGGTGGCAGGTGCAAGCACCCGGCACGCGGCTCCGGGGTGTGCCCCCCCCCCTCACGGCAGTCGCTGCCGCCGTCTCACGGAGGGGGGAAACGGCCACGTCGGGCCGACACGGAGGGAATCTTGTGGTGGGTTGGGCCCGGACCGTGTTCGGGGGTGTAGCTATGGGCTGGGCTATGACAACCAGGTGAAAAGGTCCATCGGTCAAACCCCGTCCGGCGAAAGTCAAAGGCCTAGATCCGCCGGTCGACTGTGTCAGGGTTAGACGGGATGGGGTACTTGGGGGGGTAGCAATGCCGTCAGGTCTTGCGGTGGGCCCTCTTACGCATGTTGAAGCGTGGTGGCAGGCGCAAGCACCCGGCACGCGGCTTCGGGGTGTAGCTATGGGCTGGGCTATGACCGTGTGCCCCCCCTCACGGACGTCGCTGCCGCCGCCTTAGGGGGTAGCAATGCCACCGAACCATCGCACCGGGTCCTTAAACATGTGTTAAGATATGGTGGCATGTTTGAACAGGTAATACGCGGCTCCGGGGTGTGCTCCCCCCCCTCACGGAGAAGGATTGCACCGAAGTAGCCGGCGTCCAGCGGTTATTGTCAAACCGATAGATTTACCGGTCAATCTAGACACGGTTAGTTTGGTCGGTGGTCTTCGGTAAGTAGGAAGGCTAGTGGAGTTGATGTTTAATATATATTTCTAGGAGTTTTTAAAAAAATATGAAGTTCATGTTTAATGAAAAAAAAATGAAATCCGTCGGCATAGATGGGTGTCCATCTATGCCGACGGTTTGCCGTCGGCATAGATCCGCCTTATCCAACCGGCCAGCTCTCCCCTCCACTCATTCTCCCCCACTCGCATCCCACACCCGCGTCGTGCTCCGCCGCCGTCGTCGCCCGCGCTAGGGTTCGGGGCCGCCGCCGCGCCCAACGCTGCCGCCGCCCAACGCCGCCGCCGCCTCCGGTCGACCCCGCCGCGCGGAAGCGCCCCGGCCCGTGCGCTCCCCGCCTCCGCCGCCGTTCTCGCTAGGGCCTCGCGCCCAACGCCGCCTCCTCCGGTCGCCCCCGCCGCCCGAACGGCCACCGGCCCGTGCGCCGGTCGCCTCCGCCACTCGGTGGTGAGGGGAGGGCCTCATGCCCGGAGTCGCCGCGCTCCCTCCCCGGAGCAGCCGCCGCCTCGACCTCCTCTCCTCCCTGCTGGAGCAGCCGCCGCCTGGAGCTACGCCGCCGCGCTCTGCCTCCCCCCTCCTACGCCGCCGCCCAGAGAAGTAGCCCCTCCTCCCCGTTCGGTCCGGCCCTTTCCTCCCTGTCCTCCCTTGCAATATATTTTTTTTGTTTTTTTCATGATTTTGCAGAGGATAAGAGGGCTAAATGTGATAGTTAGATAGATAGATGGTAGTTACATAGATAAGTTGTTCATTAGGATTTTTTTTAGATGATGATGATGATGATGATTGTTAGATGAGGAGAGATAACGATGATTTTTTTTTGCTTCGATGATTTTGAGATGATGATCATGATAGATGATAGATGATAGATGATGATGATGTTGGGGAACGTTGCATGGGAAACAAAAATTTTCCTACGCACACACAAGATCTATCCATGGTGATGAGCATCTACGAGAGGGAGAGTGAATCTACATACCCTTGTAGATCGCTAAGCGGAAGCGTTAATAAACGCGGTTGATGTAGTCGAACGTCTTCGCGATCCAAATCGCCGAGCGTCCCGCGATCCAATCACGATCCTTCCGATCTAGTGCCGAACGGACGGCACCTCCGCGTTCAACACACGTACGGCTTGATGACGCCTTCACCTCCTCGATCCAGCGAGCGATGGTGAAGTAGTGGTTGAGTTCCAGCAGCACGACGGCGTGGTGATGATGGTGAGGAACGATCTCTGCAGGGCTTCGCCAAGCACTACGGAGATTATGACGGAGGAACTAGAGGGCTAGGGTTGCCGGCACACGGCTTGGGAAATCCTGATGTGTCCCGTGTGCTAGCCCTGCCCCTCTATTTATATGTTGAGCCTTGGGGTCTAAACTTGGAGTAAAAGCCTCCTCCGGGTCGGTTTTGCCCGCACAAGGTCGGTTTGGCCCGCAGGGAAAGAGTCCAACTCGGATCCCTGCCGAACCGTGCACAGCCGCGCACAAGCGGTAGTACCGCTTCACACAAGCGGTAGTACCGCTTGGGCGGTAGTACCGCTTCACACAAGCGGTAGTACCGCTCGGGCGGTAGTACCGCTTTACACAAGCGGTAGTACCGCTCCGGCGGTAGTACCGCTTCACCAAGCGGTAGTACCGCTTACGCGGCAGCAAAACTACTTTTGCACTTTCCAATACCTTGTGGGCTTTATCCCTTTGGCTCATATAAAGTGTTGCTGCACCCGAACACTTCGGTAAACATCCGGAACCCCTTCCGGTGAACTTCGGAACTCTTCCGGAGATCAAAACACTATTATCACATATATCAATCTTTACCTCCGGACTATTCCGGAGATCCTCGTCATGTCCGGGATCTTATCCGGGACTCCGAACAACTTTCGGTCACCAACATAATAACTCAATTATACTAATCGTCACCAAACGTTAAGTGTGTAGACCCTGCGGGTTCGAGAACTATGTAGACATGACCGAGACACCTCTACGGCCAATAACCAATAGCGGGACCTGGATGCCCATATTGGCTCCTACATATTCTACGAAGATCTTTATCGGTCGAACCTCTATGTCAAGGATTCAGTTAATCCCGTATGCTGTTCCCTTTGTTCTTCGGTATGTTACTTGCCCGAGATTCGATCGTCGGTATCACTATACCTAGTTCAATCTCGTTACCGGCAAGTCTCTTTACTCGTTCCGTAATACAAGATCTCGTGGCTAACACTTTAGTCACATTGCTTGCAAGGCTCATTGTGATGTTGTATTACCGAGTGGGCCCTGAGATACCTCTCCGTCATACGGAGTAACAAATCCCAGTCTTGATCCATGCCAACCCAACAGACACCCTCGAAGATATCTGTAGAGCACCTTTATAGTCACCCAGTTACGTTGCGACGTTTGATACACACAAGGTATTCCTCCGGTGTTAGTGAGTTGCATGATCTCATGGTCAAAGGAACAGATACTTGACATGCAGAAAACAATAGCAATAAACTGACACGATCATATGCTACGTTCGTAGTTTGGGTCTTGTCCATCACATCATTCTCCTAATGATGTGATCCCGTTTATCAAATGACATCTCATGTCAATGGCTAGGAAACCTTAACCATCTTTGATCAACGAGCTAGTCAACTAGAGGCTTACTAGGGACACAGTGTTGTCTATGTACCCACACATGTATTTGAGTTTCCAATCAATACAATTATAGCATGGATAATAAACGATTATCATGAACAAGGAAATATAATAATAACCAATTTATTATTGCCTCTAGGGCATATTTCCAACAGTCTCCCACTTGCACTAGAGTCAATAATCTAGTTCACATCACTATGTGATTTACATTGTAATGAATCGAACACCCATGCAGTTCTGGTGTTGTTCATGTTTAGCCCTTGGAAGAGGTTTAGTCATCGGATCTGCAACATTTAGATCCGTGTGTACTTTGCAAATATTTATGTCGTCCTCCTTGATGTAATCGCGGATGGAATTGAAACGTCGCTTTATGTGTCTGGTCCTCTTGTGAAATCTTGGTTCCTTGGCTAGAGCAATGGCACCAGTGTTATCACAAAACAGAGTCATTGGGTTAAGCGCACTAGGCACTACTCCAAGATCTGTCATGAACTCCTTCATCCAGACACCTTCCTTCGCCGCCTCCGAGGCAGCGATGTACTCCGCTTCGCATGTAGAATCTGCTACCACGCTTTGCTTGGAACTGCACCAGCTAACCGCACCCCCATTAAGAATAAATACGTATCCAGTTTGCGACTTAGAGTCATCCGGATCAGTGTCAAAGCTTGCATCGACGTAACCCTTTACGACGAGCTCTTGATCACCTCCATAAACGAGAAACATGTCCTTAGTCCTTTTCAGGTACTTCAGGATATTCTTGACCGCCGTCCAGTGTTCCATTCCTGGATCACCTTGAAACCTTCCGACCATACTTATGGCAAGGCTGACATCGGGTCTTGTGCACAGCATTGCATACATGATAGAGCCTATGGCTGAAGCATAGGGGATGACACTCATCTTTTCTCTATCTTCTGCAGTCACTGGGCATTGAGTCTTACTCAACTTCACACCTTGCAAAACAGGCAAGAACCCCTTCTTGGACTGATCCATTTTGAACTTCTTCAAAATCTTATCAAGGTATGTGCTTTGTGAAAGTCCTATTAAGCGTCTTGATCTATCTCTATAGATCTTGATGCCTAATATGAAAGCAGCTTCTCCTAGGTCCTTCATTGAAAAACTCTTGTTCAAATATTCCTTTACGCTTTCCAGCATTTCTATATTGTTTCCAATCAGCAATATGTCATCCACATATAATATTAGAAACGCTATAGAGCTCCCACTCACTTTCTTGTAAATACAAGCTTCTCCGTAAACTTGTATAAACTCGAACGCTTTGATCACCTCATCAAAACGAAGATTCCAACTCCGAGATGCTTGCACCAGTCCATAAATGGATCGCTGGAGTTTGCAAACTTTGTCAGCATTCTCTGGATCGACAAAACCTTCTGGTTGTATCATATACAACTCTTCCTTAAGGTAACCGTTAAGGAACGCTGTTTTGACATCCATCTGCCAAATTTCATAATCGAAAAAGGCAGCTATTGCTAACATGATTCTGACGGACTTAAGCATCGCTACGGGTGAGAAGGTCTCATCGTAGTCAACTCCTTGAACTTGTGAAAAACCCTTTGCCACAAGTCGAGCTTTATAGACGGTGACATTACCGTCCGCGTCCGTCTTCCTCTTAAAGATCCATTTGTTCTGAATGGCCTTACGCCCTTCAGGTAATACTTCCAAAGTCCATACTTTGTTTTCATACATGGATCCCATCTCGGATTTCATGGCCTCTAACCACTTCTCGGAATCCGGGCCCATCATCGCTTCTCCATAGCTCGTAGGTTCATCGTTGTCTAACAACATGACCTCTAAGACAGGGTTGCCGTACCACTCGGGAGCAGTACGCGTCCTTGTCGACCTACGAGGTTCGATAGCAACTTGATCCAAAGCTTCATGATCATCATCATTAACTTCCTCTTCAGCTAATGTAGGCTCCACAGAAACAACTTTCTGCGCTGCGCTACTCTCAGGTTGAAGTAAAGGTTCAACAACCTCATCAAGTTCTATATTCCTCCCACTCAATTCTTTCGAGAGAAACTCTTTCTCAAGAAATGTTCCGTTTTTAGCGACAAACACTTTGCCCTCGGATCTGAGGTAGAAGGTATACCCAATTGTCTCTTTTGGGTATCCTATGAAGACGCATTTCTCCGCTTTGGGTTCCAGCTTTTCAGGCTGAAGCTTTTTGACATAAGCATCACATCCCCAAACTTTAAGAAACGACAGCTTTGGCTTCTTGCCAAACCAAAGTTCATATGGCGTCGTCTCAACGGATTTCGATGGTGCCCTATTTAAAGTGAATGCAGCTGTCTCTAATGCATAACCCCAAAACGATAGTGGCAAATCGGCAAGAGACATCATAGATCGCACCATATCTAATAAGGTTCGATTACGACGTTCGGACACACCATTACGCTGTGGTGTTCCAGGCGGTGTCAATTGTGAAACAATTCCACACTGTCTTAAGTGACTGCCAAACTCATAACTCAGATATTCTCCTCCTCGATCAGATCGTAGGAATTTAATCTTCTTGTTACGATGATTCTCAGCTTCACTCTGAAATTGTTTGAACTTTTCAAATGTTTCAGACTTGTGTTTCATTAAGTAAATATACCCATATCTACTTAAGTCATCAGTGAAGGTGAGAAAGTAACGATAACCACCGCGCGCCTCAATACTCATTGGACCGCACACATCAGTATGTATGATTTCCAATAAGTCACTTGCCCGTTCCATTATTCCAGAGAACGGCGTTTTAGTCATCTTGCCCATGAGGCATGGTTCACATGTGTCAAGTGATTCAAAATCAAGTGACTCCAAAAGTCCATCGGCATGGAGCTTCCTCATGCGTTTTACGCCAATATGACCTAAACGGCAGTGCCACAAGAAAGTGGTATTATCATTATCAATTCTACATCTTTTGGCATCAATGTTATGAACATGTGTATCATTACTATCGAGATTAAATAAGAATAAACCCCTCACATCGGGTGCATGACCATAAAAGATATTACTCATATAAATAGAACAACCATTATTCTCTGATTTAAATGAGTAACCGTCTCGCAATAAACAAGATCCAGATATAATGTTCATGCTTAACGCAGGCACCAAATAACACTTATTTAGGTTCATCACTAATCCCGACGGTAATCGAAGAGCGAGCGTGCCGACGGCGATCACATCAACCTTGGAACCATTTCCCACGCGCATCGTCACTTCGTCCTTTGCCAGCCTCCGTCTATTCCGCAGTTCCTGTTTTGAGTTGCAAATATGAGCAACCGCACCGGTATCAAATACCCAGGCACTACAACGAGAGTTGGTAAGGTACACATCAATAACATGTATATCATATATACCTTGTTTGTTGTTGGCCGCCTTCTTGTCAGCCAAATACTTGGGGCAATTCCGCTTCCAGTGTCCAGTTCCCTTGCAATGAAAACACACAGTTTCTGGTTTGGGTCCAGCCTTGGGTTTCTTCACGAGAGGAGCAACTGCTTTGCCACTCTGCTTGGAGTTACCCTTCTTACCCTTGCCATTTTTCTTGAAACTAGTGGTTTTATTGACCATCAACACTTGATGCTCCTTCTGAATTTCAGACTCAGCGGCTTTCAGCATCGCAAACAGCTCGGCGACTGACTTGTTCATCCCGTGCATGTTATAGTTCAACACGAAGCTCTTGTAGCTAGGTGGCAATGATTGAAGAACTCTGTCAGTGATAGCCTCTGGCGGAAGGGGCATCCCTAACTCAGCCAGACGGGTGGAGTACCCAGACATTCTGAGCACGTGATCACTGATAGACCCGTTCTCCTCCATCTTGCAAGCATAGAACTTATCGGAGATCTCATATCTCTCGATCCGGGCATTCTTCTGAAAGATAAACTTCAACTCCTGGAACATCTCATATGCTCCATGACGTTCAAAACGTCTTTGAAGTCCCGGTTCTAAGCCATACAACATTGCACATTGAACTATTGAGTAATCATCAGAACGAGCCTGCCAGGCGTTCACAACGTCTAGAGACTCAACTGGAGCGGGTGGATCACCAAGCGGTGCATCAAGGACATAAGCCTTCTGGGAAGCCGTAAGGATAATCCTTAGATTACGGGCCCAGTCCACAAAGTTACTTCCATCATCTTTCAACTTAGCTTTCTCTAGGAACGCATTAAAATTCAGGGGTGCTACTGCGCGAGCCATGATCTACAACATAAATATAGCAAAGACAACTTAGACTATTGTTCTTAGATAATGAGTTTAGTTAATCATATTTTAAAAAATTCCCACTCAAATTGACATCCCTCCGGTCATTCGAGTGTAACATGATCCAAATCCACCAACTCAAGTCCGATCATCACGTGAGTTGAGGTGGTTTCAATGGTGAACATCTTCATGTTGATCATATCTACTATATGACTCATGTTCGACCTTTCGGTCTCTTGTGTTCCGAGGCCATGTCTGTACATGCTAGGCTCGTCAAGTTTAACCCGAGTGTTCCGCACGTGTAACATGGCTTACACCCGTTGTATGCGAACGTAGAGTCTATCACACCCGATCATCACGGCGTGTCTCGAAACGACGAACTTTCGCAACGGTGCACACTTGGGGAGAACACAATTTATCTTGAAATTTAAGTGAGGGATCACCTTATAATGCTACCGTCGTCCTAAGCAAAATAAGATGCATAAAAGGATTAACATCACATGCAAATCATAAGTGACATGATATGGCCATGAACTTGTGCTTTTGATCTCCATCTCCAAAGCACCGGCATGATCTCCATCGTCACCGGCATGACACCATGATCTCCATCATCTTGATCTCCATCAACGTGTCGCCATAAGGTTGTCGCGCTGACTGTTGCTTCCACGACTATAGCTAACGTTTAGCGATAAAGTAAAGCATTACATAGCGCTTAATGATTGACACGCAGGTCATACAATAATTAAAGACAACTCTATGGCTCCTGCCAGTTGCCGTACTCATCGACATGCAAGTCGTGATATTCTATACAAAACATGATCATCTCATACATCACATATATCTCATCATGTAATTGGCCATATCACATCACAACATACCCTGCAAAAACAAGTTAGACGTCCTCTAATTGTTGTTGCAAATTTTACGTGGCTGCTACGGGTTTGCAAGAACCGTTCTTACCTACGCAAAACCACAACGTGGTGTAGTGATTGCTTTTTGATCTTCTAAAATAACCCTCTTCATTGAACCGATTCAACTAAAGTGAGAGAGACAGACACCCGCCAGTCACCTTTATGCAACAAGTGCACGCAGCGGTAAAACCAGTCTCGCGTAAGCGTACGCGTAATGTCGGTCCGGGCCGCTTCATCTCACAATACCGCTGAATCAAGTATCAACTAGTAACGGCAAGCAATATGTATACACCCACGCCCACAACTCGTTTGTGTTCTACTCGAGATCTCATCTACGCATAGACCTAGCTCAGATGCCACTGTTGGGGAACGTTGCATGGGAAACAAAAATTTTCCTACGCACACACAAGATCTATCCATGGTGATGAGCATCTACGAGAGGGAGAGTGAATCTACATACCCTTGTAGATCGCTAAGCGGAAGCGTTAATAAACGCGGTTGATGTAGTCGAACGTCTTCGCGATCCAAATCGCCGAGCGTCCCGCGATCCAATCACGATCCTTCCGATCTAGTGCCGAACGGACGGCACCTCCGCGTTCAACACACGTACGGCTTGATGACGCCTTCACCTCCTCGATCCAGCGAGCGATGGTGAAGTAGTGGTTGAGTTCCAGCAGCACGACGGCGTGGTGATGATGGTGAGGAACGATCTCTGCAGGGCTTCGCCAAGCACTACGGAGATTATGACGGAGGAACTAGAGGGCTAGGGTTGCCGGCACACGGCTTGGGAAATCCTGATGTGTCCCGTGTGCTAGCCCTGCCCCTCTATTTATATGTTGAGCCTTGGGGTCTAAACTTGGAGTAAAAGCCTCCTCCGGGTCGGTTTTGCCCGCACAAGGTCGGTTTGGCCCGCAGGGAAAGAGTCCAACTCGGATCCCTGCCGAACCGTGCACAGCCGCGCACAAGCGGTAGTACCGCTTCACACAAGCGGTAGTACCGCTTGGGCGGTAGTACCGCTTCACACAAGCGGTAGTACCGCTCGGGCGGTAGTACCGCTTTACACAAGCGGTAGTACCGCTCCGGCGGTAGTACCGCTTCACCAAGCGGTAGTACCGCTTACGCGGCAGCAAAACTACTTTTGCACTTTCCAATACCTTGTGGGCTTTATCCCTTTGGCTCATATAAAGTGTTGCTGCACCCGAACACTTCGGTAAACATCCGGAACCCCTTCCGGTGAACTTCGGAACTCTTCCGGAGATCAAAACACTATTATCACATATATCAATCTTTACCTCCGGACTATTCCGGAGATCCTCGTCATGTCCGGGATCTTATCCGGGACTCCGAACAACTTTCGGTCACCAACATAATAACTCAATTATACTAATCGTCACCAAACGTTAAGTGTGTAGACCCTGCGGGTTCGAGAACTATGTAGACATGACCGAGACACCTCTACGGCCAATAACCAATAGCGGGACCTGGATGCCCATATTGGCTCCTACATATTCTACGAAGATCTTTATCGGTCGAACCTCTATGTCAAGGATTCAGTTAATCCCGTATGCTGTTCCCTTTGTTCTTCGGTATGTTACTTGCCCGAGATTCGATCGTCGGTATCACTATACCTAGTTCAATCTCGTTACCGGCAAGTCTCTTTACTCGTTCCGTAATACAAGATCTCGTGGCTAACACTTTAGTCACATTGCTTGCAAGGCTCATTGTGATGTTGTATTACCGAGTGGGCCCTGAGATACCTCTCCGTCATACGGAGTAACAAATCCCAGTCTTGATCCATGCCAACCCAACAGACACCCTCGGAGATATCTGTAGAGCACCTTTATAGTCACCCAGTTACGTTGCGACGTTTGATACACACAAGGTATTCCTCCGGTGTTAGTGAGTTGCATGATCTCATGGTCAAAGGAACAGATACTTGACATGCAGAAAACAATAGCAATAAACTGACACGATCATATGCTACGTTCGTAGTTTGGGTCTTGTCCATCACATCATTCTCCTAATGATGTGATCCCGTTTATCAAATGACATCTCATGTCAATGGCTAGGAAACCTTAACCATCTTTGATCAACGAGCTAGTCAACTAGAGGCTTACTAGGGACACAGTGTTGTCTATGTACCCACACATGTATTTGAGTTTCCAATCAATACAATTATAGCATGGATAATAAACGATTATCATGAACAAGGAAATATAATAATAACCAATTTATTATTGCCTCTAGGGCATATTTCCAACAGATGATTGTTAGATGATGATAGATGATGATGTTGATGATAGATGATGATGCTTTTTTTTATGCTTCGATAATTTTTAGATGATGATGATGATAGATGATAGATGATGATGATTGTTAGATGATGATGATTGTTAGATGATGATCATGATGATAGATGACGATTTTTTTATGCTTCGATGATTGTTAGATGATGATAGATGATGATGATGATGAATATATTGTGATGTTCTATGAGTTGTGATGTTCTAAATTTTTGTCGCGGTGGAATTTGCAGGTTTTGTGGTGTTCCATCTCGGTGGAGTGATCGTCGTCGGAGCTGTTGGTCCCCGATCGTCCCTCCGCTGTTCGACTACTTCCTCTACAGCCGAGGGTGAGCTACGAATCATGTCACTAGATTTCATTGTCACGTCAAGTCACGTAACCTAGGCGTCTCCCGTCCGAAAGGGTTGCATCGATAAATATGCATTCAATTGCATATTTATCACCGCAGCTCTTTCGGATTGTCCAGCGTTTTTCATGGATAGCCCGAGGATGTGTAGATTGGGTACGTTCTCCATTCTCTGCCCCGTTCCGAGACAGGATTTCGGCGGCGCGTCCCCGTTGTTCTCCGGAGCACATTCTCTCGGCTATTAGCCGAGACGTGTATCTGGAGAACAGCGGGGAGGTGCTGCCGAAATTTTCTCTCGGAACGGGGCAGAGCATGGAGAACGTACTCAATGTACACATCCTCGGGTGGGATTAGGACCTATCTTTACCTATTAGAGATGTAGGTGGTTTCAATGCCGTCAACGCAGTAGAAAATAAAAATTTGATGTGATTAATTTAAATGAATCCTTAATTTTGTTGTGTGGCTCCCAATAAAGCAGAGGATGGCAGATAATCAGTGGATGTACAGTGTTTTTATCCGTCGGAATCGAGTAACATCAGAGTGGATCGCGAAAACCGATGTGTATTTGAAGGAGATATTCCGTAGTCCAATGAAAATTATCCCACAATGCCCCTGTGCGAAGTGTGCCAGACGTCACCGTAGAAATCAGAAGGACATGACTGACCACCTTCGGACGCACGGATATATGCCAAACTTTGACATGCCGCCGATAAACTTAGCCGAGCGGGACCGTGGTAGAGAGGAGGTGATGCGACAACGCATCGATGGTTATGCGAACGACGGGGTCAGAGACATGCTAGATGATGTCATTGCTGCAGAAACGGTACATGCGACACCTTCAGAGAATGAACCGGAGGAGCCGGAGGCAACCGCAAAGGCCTTCTTGGAGGTCTTGGCCTCGTCGAAGAAACCTCTTTATGCGGGTGCCAAAATATCTCAGCTGAATGCCATCTCGCAACTGATTGCAGTCAAGGCTGAGTACGGCTGTAGCCAGAAATGCTTCGAAGCATTTCTGGGAGTATGGGCTAACAGCCTCCCTGAGGGTCATGAACTGCCGAAAAGCATGTACGCTACAAAGAAAATCATGAAGGCACTCTCTATGGATTATGAGAAAATACATGTTTGTCCGAATAATTGCCTTTTGTTTAGGCACGAGTATGCGGATGACAAGTACTGTAGGGAGTGCGGTTCGTCTCGGTACCTTGAGGTGGTCGGTGAGGATGGTGAGAAAAGGCAGCTAGCCATCCCCGTAAAGGTTCTTCGGTATCTCCTTTTCATAGAAAGACCGCAGCGCCTTTTCATCACGGAGGAGTCTGCCAAAATGATGAAGTTTCACTAGGAAGGTATAAGGTACCATCCAAATAAAATCGTACATCCATCGGAAGGCGAAGCATGGAAGTCGTTCGATGAAGAATACCCCGAGGAAGCAGCCGAGGCTGGGAATGTCAGAATTGCCATATCAGGTGATGGGTTCAATCCATATGGTATGTCGTCCAATCCATACAGCTGCTGGCCCGTGTTTGTAATTCCGCTCAATCTCCCTCCCGGTGCCCTAATGCAACGCAAGACCATGTTCTTGTCGCTCATCTTTCCGGGGCCTGAATACCCGGGGAAGAAATTGGGTGTGTTTATGCAGCCGCTGGTGGATGATTTGCACCATTCTTGGTACTTTCCGAGGTTAACATACGACCGGGATCTGCAGAGAAATTTCTTGATGAAAGTTTGGTTGCACTATTGCATGCATGACTTTCCCGGCTATGCCCTATTCTGCGGATGGTGTACAAGTGGGAAGATGCCATGCCCAGTGTGCATGCAGGCTCTGCGTTTGATTTGGCTGAATAAGGGTGGCAAGTATGTAGCCTTTGACCTGCATCGACAGTTCCTCCCTCCAGACCATCCAGACAGGGAAGACAAGAAGAACTTCACGAAAGGCCGGGTTGTGCATGAAGTAAACGAGATTCCAACGTTTTCGGGGGCAGATGTTGTTGCTCAGCTAAAAGCTCTCAAGCCTAAAAGCAAAGGCAAAGGCAAAGGCAAAGGCTTCGAGGGATATGGTGAGACGCACAACTGGACTCACATTACCCCCTTCTCGAAGCTTCCCTATTTCAAGGACCTCAAACTTCCTTACAACATCGATGTGATGCACACCGAAAAGAATGTCGCAGAGTCCCTTTTCCGCACGATCCTCAACATTCCTGATAAGACGAAGGATAACGTTAAAGCTAGAGCCGATCAACAGAAAATTTGTGATAGACCACGTCTAAACATGAAGCCTCCCACAGGCGGTCGAAGAAACTGGTTCAAGCCAGATGCTGACTTCGTCCTTAAAAATCCAGAAAAGATGGAGGCATTGAAGTGGCTCAAACACATAGTGAAGTTAACTGATGTTTATGCATCGAATATAAGCAAGGGAGTCAATCTTTCAACGGGCAAAGTGACCGGGCTCAAGAGTCATGACTACCATGTATGGATTGAGCGGATAATGCTGGTGATGGTTCGAGGCTATGTCCCCGAGCATGTCTGGCGAGTGCTTGCCGAGCTAAGCCATTTCTTCCGCACGCTCTGTGCTAAAGAAGTAAGTAAAGACGTGATTGAACAATTGCATAAGAAGGCACCGGAGTTGATATGCAAGCTAGAGAAGATCTTTCCGCCAGGCTTCTTTACTCCGATGACACATCTCATTTTGCACCTCGCGAAGGAGGTATTGTTGGGGGGGGGGGGCTGTGCAGAATCGTTGGCAGTACGGCCCTGAGAGACAGAACAAGCATCTCCGACAGAAATGCGGAAACAAAGCTAAGATTGAAGCTTCCATAGCTGAGGCAGTTATCCTAGAGGAGGTGTCAGACCTCAGGACATCGTACTATCCATACCACGTTCCCACTCTGCATAATAAGGTGCCTCGATACAATATAGAAGAGCCCAAGTATCAACCCAAGCTCCATCTATTCAGCGGGCAAGGTGGGAGGGCTGGGGTCTCGAAACCTTATAACATGCCACAACAAGAGTGGGAGGACCTCATGTTCTATGTCTTGCACAACATCAAGGAAGTTGAGGATGTGTGGATGAGGTAATACCACTACACCATTCCTTTATGTCTTGCACAACATCATGTTCTATGCTCACTTAGTCCCGGTCTAACACCGCTTTTCTTCTTTTAGTGAATTCGTTCAAGAGGAATGGACGGGAATGATTCCTCCTACTGAGGCGGAGGCACTTACTCTTCTCTGGCATGGAAACCGTGGACGTAAAAATTTTGTTGCTTGGTTCATGGAGAAAGTAATTTTCCACATTCCCCTATTAAATACCTAGTTCAACATTTATTAGTTAACTGAACTAATGCACCCAGCAATTTCTATTAAACTTGTAGGGAAAAGATCGGAACATATCTATGGATGACGAATTGAGATGGGTTTCCATGGGTTTTGACCCTGCCGTCATGACATGTAAAAAGTGTGATGTGAATGGGTATCGCTTCCATACAGAGGAGCACCAGAACAGCCGGCCTGATCCCAAAACTATAAATACCGGAGTGTACACCCCCGGTCAAAATTCAGTAGACTACTACGGAAGGGTACAAAAAATATACGAGCTTACATTCAGCAAAGGGCGCGAAACCCTAAGTCTCTCTGTGTTCAAATGCCGATGGTTCGACCCGCGGGAGGGGTTGAGACATACGCCTTCCATTGGTTTGGTCGAAGTTAAACCATCAACCGTCTATGCCGGAGCCGATCTCTTTATTGCGGCTACCCAAGCCACACAAGTTTATTATCTGCCTTACCCATGCCAGAAAGAGTACCTAAAGGGTTGGAAAGTTGTGTTCAAGGTGTCGCCACATGGTAAGCTACCGGACCCGAACGAAGACGATTACTACAACATTAACCCCATGACATACGAGGGAGTGTTCTATCAAGAGCAACCTGATGATGATGTGGTCAGAAACGATGACGCTGATGCCTTGGGTGATGATGATGTGGATCCAAACGATCACGATGCACGGAATGATGGTGAGACCATTGTTAATCAAAATGACATACTTATGCTAGAAAAGTTAAACGAAGACGCTGACGACGAGGAAGAGCCTCCACCTCCGTCAGACAACGAAGATGATATGCGTGATAGTGATGATGAGACCGATCGAGGAATCGGTTACAACAGTGATGATTCGTATGGGTTCTAGAAGATGTACGTTTCATGTCTTTTTTTCTCTCTATGGTTTAGGAATATGCCTTTTTATGCTTATTTATTAATGTGTTCTTTATTCCTTGTTATTATCCTTTTTTCTTCATTATTAATGTACTAATTTTTATTCTCTTTTCAATGCAGGTTCGCGGAACATGGGCAAGGGGAAGGCCGACGGCACGGGTTTCCTATCCAAGGTCGTCGGCATGGCTAGTCGGAGTGGTCGACCCCGTACTGTTCCCTCCCGACTACTTGACGAGGACTCCTCACAGGGAGGTCGAGGAAGAGGTGCCCCTAGAGGAGGAGGGGGTGGGGGGAGAGCCCCTAGAGGGGGAGGGGGTGGGGGGAGAGCCACTCGAGAGGGTCGGGGCCAGAAACAGCGCTCCCTCACCGACTTAGGGGTGTTGTCTTCGAGGCCCTCCTCTAGTGAGGTACCCTCCTCTAGTTCGGTACCCTCTGCCGAGGAGGAGGAGGAGGAGGTTCGCAAGGAGGGTCAGGAGGAGGAGGAGGAGGAGGTTGGGGAGGGGGAGGAGGAGGAGGAGGTTAGGGAGGGGGACGAGGAGGAGGAGGAGGTTGGGGAGGAGCACGAGGAGGAGGAGGAGGCAGGCGAGGAGGATGGTGGTGGCGGGGAGGATGGTGGTGGCAGCGAGGGGGTTGGCAACAAGAAGGGGTGGCTGCGCGGTAATGCAAAGCTCCCTACCCAGATTCCTGCCACCGAGGAGCAGAAGTGGCTCATTGAGCCCACGGGGAAAGTGTAAGTGCCATTTAATCATAATTTAATTCTTTTGCTTTTACACATGCTTATGTTTTCATTCTTTTATTTGTACACATGCTAATATTTTCATTCTTTATATCTTTTGCAGCAACTGGATAATTCCTAAAGGGGCCCGTCTTCCAAACGGCCTCATCACCGTCTTGCTGAAGACACACTGGCCGGGGCTGTTCTGTCCGGATCCAGTCAGGCAGCCGGAGCACCGGGTTTTGGCCACGAGCTGGGACCACTGGGAAGCGGCCCCCCACCCGGACCATGAAACGCATGCTAAGGCCGTGATCACAAATTTTTGGGTGAGTTCTCTTCAGAAGCACGAGTCTTCAGTTTCGTTCATAGTTTATCATCGAATGATTTAACTCATGGCTTCTTCCATTCTGGTTTCATGAATGATTGTAGAAATACTATCGAGTTCTTCCGGAGCACAAGTCCACTGCCGACGAGATCGTGCTGTGCCAAGCGAGGAAGAAGGCCCGCCAGATGCAGTACGAGGTGCGCTGGGTGGCCATCTCGCAATATTATCACGACGCTCTCGGCGAGAAGATGACCAAGGAAGAGGCGCGGAGCCAGAAGCTTACCTTGGAGAGGGAGGAGTACTTGATGGTAAGTATAACAGTTTTTTCATTCCGACGTTTGTGGTAAATTTCATCGTTTCTTGCTGACATGCCATTATGCTTTCATTATGTAGGTGTGTCCTGGATGGTGTTATGGAAAAGACGAAGGATGGGCGGCTTTGGTGGATCTGTGGCTCGGTCAGGATCGAAACTGCGTGGCTAAGAGCATGAAAAACCGGGCTAACCGAGGGAAGGAGGGAGTACATGCTCAGGGAAACCGGAACCACTTTGTCCACAAGAAACTTCAGGTATATCTATGTACATTAAACATTCTTCTTCTTCTATTTACCGTCACTTTCTTATGTATGACTAACCTCTGTTTGGTGGTGCAGGAGGAGAAACTGAAGCGGCGCTCTCACACATGGAGGCGTGGGAGATCGCCCATACGCGGAGGAAGCCCAAGCCTGGCGAGGCCAAGTACTACGGCAAGACCGAGCATAAGAAGAAGGCCTACTCTAAGGAGTATCTGAGGTTACATCCTGACACACCTGACCCCATGAAGGCGGCTCTGGACGACAGGGTGGTGGTGGGCATGGGGCCGAAGACTCATGGTCGGCAGCCGGTTCTGGATGCCGTGGTCACTCCTTCTATCTCCTACACACAGCTCCGAGCTACCGACCCGAGCCTGAGCCAGCGCACGAGCACGACCACGACCAGTGCGCAGTCACACTCCCTCCTAGCCGAGCGGCACTCTGTAAGTATTTTCCCTCTTATCTTCATTGCTCACTTTATTTTCCGCATTGAGATGTTTAATGAGTTCCATCATGTCATATTGTAGGCCTACATGGAGTACACACGCCAGGAGACCATGGCGTGGAGCGCGAGAGTTGCAGCCGTCCAGGACCACAGCACTCGCATGATGACGGTTAGTTTAGCCCCTTTCATTTCATTTCCATATTTGCACTTTCATTTCTTCTGACATTCGTGTTTGCTTTGTCAATTAACATGCAGCTCGTTTTTGAGAGCATGGCGGCAGGCACGGTTCCCGTAATGGAACCACCACCACCACCTGCTGGACCACAACCAGTGCTGCTTATCTTCGAGGAGTTTCTGGCACAGCACCCGAGGACTACGGTGGTTAGTATATCCCCAAACTATTCAACCACCGCTTATCGTTTATTCAACACAATCATATATCCCCTGAACATGTCTTTTCAAACATCCAGGGAACCGGTGGATCTTCCGTTGGTGGTGGTGCCGGTCTTCGCATGACTCCCGAGTCACGGAGCCCGGTCACTCCCATCCACCGAGGAGGTGGCGGTGGCGGTAGCGCTGCCGCTAGCAGTGACGACCTGGGCTTTGGCGGACTTGGCGGTGACGACCTTGGCGGTGGTGGTGGACGTCCTGGCGCTTAAGCCTGTGGGTCTTTAGATGACTTCTGTGGTGTTATGCTCCTCTAGATGACTTGTGTGCTTCTTTAGATGACTTGTGATGATGCTTATGTTGTTTGCGATGATGCTTATGTTTGTGATGATATTTATGTTCTTGTGATGTTGGTTGTGAGGATGATACTTATATTTGCTGTGTATGTCTATTTCATCATATATATCTGCTGTCTATTTGAATTGAATTGATTTGAATTAAAACAGAGAAAAGAAAAAAAATTCAGAAAGAAACTATGCCGACGGCCTTGCCGTCGGCATAGGGCAAGGCCGAGCTACCAGTGGCTGCCACGTGTCCCCTATGCCGACGTCAAGGCTGTCGGCATAGCTTTATATATACGCCTGCCGACGGCCTTGCCGTCGGCACAGAGGACACGTGGCGTCCACTGGTAGCTCCTGGCATGTAGTTATGCCGACGGCTATGCCGTCGGGATAGATGTGCATCTACGCCGACGGCTTAGCCGTCGGCACATCTGACACGTGGCGGCAACTGGGCTCTTCCTAGCGCGCAGATATGCCGACGGGGAGGCCGTCAGCATAGATTCAAAACTATGCCGACGGCCTCCCCGTCGGCATAGATGTGCCACGTGGCTCCTCCTGATTGCTTAGCAGTTGACGACGGCGCCATCAGTCGCCGTCAGGTGTCAAAGTTTGCCGACGGTGATTCTATGCCGACGGCTGTACGGAAGCCGTCGGCATAGGCATCTATGCCGACGGCTAGTCTATGCCGACGGCCTGCCCGGGGTACGCCGACGCAAATGTTGCCGACGGTGACCGTCGGCATAGGCCTATCCCGACGGGAATCTGGCCTATGCCGACGGCTCTTGGCCGTCGGCATAGTAGACCAATCCAGTAGTGAGCGCAGCTGCATATCTACCGGGGCGTGCAACTGCAATTGCACATCCGCACACCTACGCGCAACTGCATGTCCACCGTCCGTGCGCAACATGCATGTCCATCGACTGCCTGGAGCTGCAATTACACGCCCTCTCACCAACACGCAACTGCATATGCACTAGTCGCGCGCAACTATATTTACATATTTTTCCAAAAAGTACAATAAAAAAAGTCAGGCAATAAAAAATAAAATGAGGAAAAATAATAAAAGTGTATGGAGAAAAAATATATATGATGATGTCAGTTAAATGAGACCTCCCCCCCAAAAAAAAAAAGAGACCTAGTTAATTCTCATCTTGATGAGAGCTAGCCACACCCTCTAAATCCCAGGTATGTCTTTATTGTAATTCTAAGCACACAAGCGACGCCGTGAGCATCGGGATTCGGGCGGCCGAACAGAAGCAACTCAGCCTGGGATGACAGCAGGCAGACCCCGTGCCCAACCTCAGCACCTCCTCCCCCGTCCTTCCTCCCACCGCATCACCACATCCGCCGCCTCCTGATCCTTACCCATCGCGAGGCCCTCCTCTACTCCGGCCCTCGTCTCCTATGACCCGGCCTGGAGGCGACGGAGCGGCGCACCTAGATCAAGGGCGCTGATCTAGGCGGTGGTCCACGTCGGGCCAGGAGGCGGTGGTCCACGGCGGCGTGGATCCAGTAGCGCGCGACGGCGGCGTCTGTCCACTGCGGCAGCGTCGGCTCTCTCTCGGCATAAGAAAAAGCAGAGGAGAAATCGGCGACCTCACCTACAAGTGACGACGGCGATGAGCAGCGAGGTTGGGCCGGGGGGGACGGGGTGGCGCGGCGTCGTCTCGATCATCCACCTCCGGATGGTGGCGGGAGAGAAACTTCGGAAGGGTGGTTGCTGGATGGACGATGTGGAGGCGTCGTACAGGCGTAGACGACGTCGCGCCCGTTTGGACGATGTGGAGCTTTCGACGATGCCTTAACGATCTGCTGGAGCCAATTTTTGCTGCTCCGTGGACAACAGACAAGTTAAAATCTCACAACTGCGAGCCAAAAGCAGGAAAATTTAGTTATAAATGTACGTTACACGATTTCATTTTAAAAGAAAGGCAAATCTCTAGTCTGTACATGTTATCATTTTATTGCTTTCAAGTATCATACAAGAAGTATTTGAAACAATAAAAAGACAAGACGGGGAGCCACAGCTCCAGAGAGACTACAAGCCTACAACTCATGTCTCACAAATATATGTCGCAAGTCATAACAATTGAACTTTTTCACAAGAGTATCATAAAAGAGCGAAATAATAGCATAGTTGTACCTGAGGAAGATAACCACCGGAGATAGGGGTCTTGCTTCCAAGTTCGCAACTCTGAGTTGCGTATAGAGCATTGGGCGATATATAGATATGTAAACAACAATAGCTTAAGCTGTCCGTCGAATAGTTGTATAAAACTTACGATCTTTTCTATTTAATTTGCCTTCCTTTTCAGCTCAATCATAAATGCCATTGTTTAGATAATTCTGACAGAGGACCATTTGAAAGTTGCCTGACATAAATTTAGCAAACTTCCCACTCACATGTGACTCTCTCTCCTTCACATCACTATCCTCTCACTTGTGGTTCTCTCTCCTTCACATGGCTGTCTTGGTCTCTTGGAAATGCCGAAGTCTTACTGTTAATAGTTGTAGCCATTTAATCTCCGCCTAAACAGTTTTTGTTCATGTCATCTTGATTTGCTGATTGGCCCATGAAGTGGTAGAGAGACGTGCTGTTCCCAAAGGAAGAGCGAGCTGCTTCCATGGCTTGATGACGAGAACAAAACGTAGACGCAGCAGGAAGCACATATGCTGTCTAACAATTTAGGGGCCCAACAATTCATATTCAGCAAGCAAGTGACAAACTGAATGACGCATCACGACAGCTCCGTTGCGGACCCTCGTCGGCAGCGGGATTAATTTATTAACTAATCGGGATGCGGTTGGAGCTAATGAGCCGTGGAGTTGGTAAGTGGAGGATAGGGACGAACAATCGACTCGTTGACTCGTGAAACTAGGGACGAAATTAGCCTGCGTTTTGTATGTTGGCTGGTCAGTGGTTGCAGAGTCCACTAGCGATAGAAGAGATTGATTAAGCAGCGAACTGACAGGTAATAACAGCCATAGGCCGGCCGACCTCTAATTCGTTCCTCCCAAGGTCGCATCTGAAACTTAATTTGCTAGCCTTGGCAGACAAGGTATCTTAGTTCACGATTTCATACGAGAGACCATTTTTGTCCCTACAGACGACCGTGACCAGAATCCGAACCAATCACGTGTTATGAGATTCGAACTGATCCATGCATATGCCTTAAGGTATCTATAAATACACTATGCTTTCTAATTTTATAGCTCTTTCGTTCAATTAAGTTGTTCAATTTCGAATTTGGTTCACGATTTTGACTGAGCCGACGATTTTGATTGAGGTTATTTTGAATTTCGTTCATAGAATTGAGGTGTTCAATTTCGGATCTGGTTCACAATTTTGACTGGGTCAACGATTTTTGATTAAGGTGTCCAATTTTAGATTTGATCAAGATTTTGACTGAGTCAATGATTTCTCAAATCAATCGGCAACAATCAGCCTATAAATCACATGAGTCCTGCGCACCCTCTCATCACCTGGAAAAAGGAATCGTCAACATGCGACACTGTAGTACCAATGCACACGTGGTCGCCAGCGTAAGAAACTTTCCCACATACATGTGGGTTGATTTGCAGATAACACATAATACACCTCTAGAAAGGGCCAACCAGAACAACGCACTATAAAAAAATACACCATCATCTCCCTCACATGCCAAATCAAATAAAAAGTTATGAAATTCTGACAACACAAACGGCACAGCAAAGCGCGCGTAGCCCTTTTAGTTTAGGACAGTAAAAGTGAACTAATCCTGCCATCTCACGCATTGGAAGATTTTGGCCATCAGATCGTGAATTTGAGTTGTCCTGGCCGTTCAATCTTCAACTTCTCGCTAACTGGGCCATTGTCCTAAGGGCATCTCTAGCCGATCCCCTAAAAAATAGAGGAGTAAACCGCCGAGTAAACCTTAGTGGAGTATTTTTACTCCCCTAAGTTTTGATCGTTTTTAGCCGATCTCCTAAATTTAGCGGAGTAATTTTTTTTGTCAAATTCATTTCATTTTCGGCCACCGAAATAAACTTCACTACTTTTTTATTTTATTGAACGATATCTTGATACACCAGAGTACATAATTCACCAATTCTTCGCTAAGAGTACCGATCCAAGAAAATCACAAGAAAAATTACACACTTTAATAGAAATCCAACTTCGATAACTGCTCCCACTAGTTGGATTAATATTTTCTCTATGTCTTCATTATCAACATTGTTGATTTTCTCAATTGGCTTCTCGAGCTTGCACACTTCTTTCTTCTTCGCTTCCACACAATACGACATTGCGTCGTCTCTAGCTAGTATCATATCTAGTCTCTATTCTAGCAAGTAGTACACAAACATCTAGCAAATTTCTAGCTGTCAATAGATCGATGTACTATTCTTCCCAATACCAAAACTTGCATCCATCCTATAAAAAAATTTGAGCAAACAATAAGTTACAAATTGCGACGAATCCGAAGAACAATCGTACAAACAAGCACTCACCCCATCCTTTTCGCACTTGAAGAACACCCATCCGGAATGTTTCGGTGTGCTCAAAACTCGGCGCAGCACTAGCCGTGGGCAGTGGTCACACTTGATGACCGGCAGTGAGGAGCCGACGAGCTGTTGGGCTAGTGCCGAGCCCGGCCGACGGCCGCTGGGCGTGGCTGTGCCGGTGGCCGGTCCACTAGTAGAAAAAGGGCCTTTAGTCCCGGTTTGTAAGGGCCTTTAGTCCCAGTTGAGCAACCGGGACTACGGAGTCGGGACTAAAGGCCCCCCTTTTTAGTCCCGGTTGCGTTACGAACCGGGACTAAAGGGGCTCCACGTGGCCGTTCGTGGGCGCTCAGGTAGGAGGACCTTTAGTCTCGGTTCGTAACATCAACCGGGACTAAAGGCCGCCACGCGTCAGGCGCTGCCAAGCGCTGGGGTTTAGGGTTTTGGAGGGTTTTGGAGGGGTTTAGGGTTTTGGAGGGTTTTGGAGGGGTTTAGGGTTTTGGAGGGTTTAGGGGTTTCATTTTGTGTTTCCCTTTTCTTTTTGTTTTTACCATTCAATTCTTTTTCATTTAGTGTTTTTATTTTTATTTTATGTTTTCCATTCAACTCGACGCTACTACATATATCAATGAAGGAACCATTACACAACATCGTCATGAATATAGAGAAGTGACCTCTTTCTCCGTGCTTGGTCGAACAATAAGTTTTCGTATATATATTCGACGCTACTATATATAGTACACGTTCATGCATATATACAATATAATATCTCTTACGATCCCTAATATCTAATTACCAAAATTCCCTACCAATTCCCGATGGTATTCTCCGGTTTTAGATATGACTTCTTCAAGTAAGAATCCCGCCAATTCCTCTTGAATTGCCTTTACGCGATCCTTTGGTAGGAGATCGTCCCGCATCCGTTCGATCTAATTTAAAGAAGGGGGTCAATATATATGAATGAAACTCAACACAATTGATGGTAATAAAATAAAATTGTGAATATTGTTTACGTACTTCAAGTTTTTCTAAAATTCTGCCCTTCTCACTGGTCGTCTGGCGAATGAACTCGCAAACGTAGTATCCACATAAATTATTCCCGTCTCCCTGCCACAAGCACTTTACGAGAATAGAGTTCAATCAAAATAATAATCAAGCATGATAGTGGTATTGAAACTAGAATCAAAGAGATACGCAGACCTAGCTAGTACTACTTACATTGAGTTGTCGAAATTGCAGCTCCTTTTTCCATTCACCCCTAACCTTATTGGTGAACCGTTTCCAAACCCTGCCCGGCAAAGAAAATGAATAAAGGAGTTATTAATTACTTGATATCAGGAAATGAACGAAAGTTGCCGATATAGTGCGATAATGATTGAAATTACCTCTGGAGCAGTTCACTCAGGTCCGCCCACATCTTAGGGTCTTTACGTTTCGAGTCCATGACAAATACTACTCCTGCGTCAACCTGAATGACTAGCAGAATAAAGTGGAACCTGCACACGCATAACTCATCAATTACACTTAACATCGAGTAAGCGAAACAAAATGTGTACAAGACAGTAACACTCACCTGAAGTTGTAAGGAAATAGTATTTCCATTCTGGTTTGTTGTTTAATTAACGCCGTTAGCAAGTTATCCTCTTTGTCCTTGGCGTGGTATTTTACCGTATATTCATATATGTTATTTGGGTTAATGAACCCAATGTCATAGATTCGTCCTCTTTTACATTCGAGAATCTTCAGTCTGCATAATATAGTGAGGATAATTATACATGCAATGAACGAGCTGACCTAGAGACTTAATTACAGAAATAATACTTACAGACAATAGCAACTCACGATAGATTTGTCGATGGCATCTTGATTGTATAACTGAAATAATTCTTCAAATTCAATGTTTATCTCCTCGTTTCCACTGAAATAATGCTCATCTTTAATTCCCACCATGAGCCAGTTGCTCCCTTCCATTGAGGCTTCCATGTACCACTCATGCAATCTTCGCAATTGTGTTGGTAGAAGCGGGACCTCCTCAGGTCTGACGAGAGGCTTCCCGTGCTGGTATCTGTATGCTAAATTAGCCGTGGGAAACTCTACGTAGCCTAAGTATTGACCAAGAGTGAAACCAAGATCACGGACCGCTACCTCCGGAACATAATCGATATCGGAAAACACTTTGAGCGGGGGGCACGATTGGTTTTTCTGTTCTCCGAGCTGGGGAATTGTTTTCCCCCTTGCACTACTACTTCCCGACCGTTGCCGATGTTCTTTATGTGACTTCATAATAGAGCGGTCATAGTTTGATGGCAGCGAAGGCGGTGGTCGCGTAAGGTTTTCCAGAAACTGCTTCGCTTTTGTCGGATCTATTTTCTCCTTTGGCTCGGGCCGTTTCGGTGCAAGCTGGCGTTTCACATCGGCATCCACGACCTTCTTGGTTTCCTCATCAGTCAGTTCGTATGGTAACTTGGTAGGAGCCTCCTTGACGTTGTTCCTTGTACCTGCTCTGGATTTCTTCGCAGTTGTAGTACTAGCCGCCGGAGCGGCGGTTCTCTTCCGTATATCCACCCGGGGCTGAGACGGCGGAGGCGGCGGAGTCTGCTGACGCGGTGTAGACGGCTGAGGCGGCGGAGTCTGCTGACGCGGCGGAGACGGCTGGGGCGGCGGAGATAGAGCTGGATTGCTACTCTGAGGAGTCGATAGCCTTGGCGTCCAATGTGGAAGCACGATGTGTTCCTTTTTCCATAGAATGGTACTTTTTCTGGCATCTCCCAGTTCAGTCTCCCCTTCACCTGTAGGGAAGTCAAGCTCCAGCTGCTCAAATCCCTTGATAACTTCATCCACCCCGACAACAGCATAGCCATCTGGAATCGGAGAGCAATGGTAAGTTCCATTACGTACAGGAGGTAAGCCAAAGCCGACCGCCACCTTCACGGATATGTTCATGCATTTCACATGTAGCTCACAATTTTCCCTCTGCGTGATATCATCCACGGGGTAGCGAGGAGCCGTGATATCATCTATGGGCTGAACGAGCTCCGTGGAAGCCATGCTGCTTTTCCGCTGAGATGATGGGTCGGCAGTATCGAATGCAGGATCTTCGTGCCGCTGAGATGGGCCGGTAGCTTGCTGGCTAGTAAGTGCCTCTATTTGCTGCTGCTGCCACGCTAATTTTTCTTCTATCTTCTTTAGCCGGTCTGCATCCTATTTCTTTTTTATCCCTCGGCTTCTATAAGTGTCACTGCAGTCGGGAAACCCAACCTTCCACGGAACGGAGCCTGATGTCCGTCGTGTTCGTCCACTGTGTTCAGCATTCCCGAGGGCGCGTGTCAGCTCGTCGTTCTCTCTGTCGGGATTGAACTTCCCGTCCTGCACATCCTTCATTGCAGCTTGAAGGGCTTTGAGGGGTGTTGCAAGTTGATCTTTTGTATAAATACACTTCCCTGTTTCTGGGTCCAACTTTTCCCCATGCCCGTAGAACCAAGCCTTTGCCCGTTCGGTCCACTCCAATGTCTCTAGATCGATCCCTTTATCAATAAGGTCGTTCTTAGTTTTCTCCCACTTAGGCCTGGCAACCTTGTAGCCACCTGACCCCATAACATGGTGATATTCCTTCTTTGCAGCATTTTGCTTATTTATTTTTGACCTTTTCTTAGCTTCATCCGATGTCTTGTACTTCACAAATGCGGGCCAGTGATCTTTTATCTTCTCATTTGCTCCGGTGAATGTTGGAGTCTTCTTTTCAGGACATAGTCTTGGTGCAATCTTTTCTTCCAGTTGCAGAATTGTGCGGCCATCTTCTTAAGAGTCCACGCCTTGACTTTTCGCTCTGTAACTTTGTTATATGGATCCACCTCTGGCGGTAGGGTGAAATTTGTCATGAGCGTATTCCAAAGCATTTCTTTGGATCTATCGTCGACATAAGTAACTCCATCCGCCTTTGGCTTATTCCATTCTTGAATGCTGATTGGGATGCTGTCCCTAACAATAACTCCGCACTGACTTATAAATCGGTTTGCGTTCTGCGTGGGACGAATCGGTTTGCCATCTGCAGCGACTTCTTCGATCTTGAACCTTTCATTATCTCCCAACCTTTTTTTCAGACCTCGTTTCTTTATAGAAGATTGGCTCGATCCGGAGGGCTAAAAGAAAAAAGAAGCGTTAATATATGTATATACAAATCAATTAATGCATCTAGTCAGCAGAGGCTTAATTAATATACCTCGCCGGACTTTGTAATAACTAAGGTTCCAACACCGGAGCCGTCATCTTCTCCCTCCATTCCCTCACCGGAGCCGTCATCTTCTCCCTCAATTCCCTCACCGGAGTCGTTCAGAAACTGTGAGGTGATATCATCTCCGTTGCGGATTATTTCCCCCAACATGTCTTCTTGTTCTTCGTCTCTGCCGTATTCCATAGTTTCTGCAAAGACTTGCAAGTTATTTCAATGCTATAAGCAAATTATTAAAACAAATTCACATTTCCTCGCGGACTCTTCACCGGCGATCGTCGGGGACTCCTCCAGCGATCGTTGGGGACTCCTCACCGGCGATCATAGGGGACTCCTCCGGCGATCGTCGGGGACTCCTCACCGGCGATCGTCCGGGACTCCTCCGGCGATCGTCGGGGACTCCTCACCGGCGATCGTCGGGGACTCCTCACCGGCGATCGTCGGGGACTCCTCCGGTGATCGTCGGGGCCTCCTCACCGGCGATCGTCGGGGACTCCTCACCGGCGATCGTCGGGGACTCCTCACCGGCGATCGACGGGGACTCCTCCGGCGATCGTCGGGGACTCCTCACCGGCGATCGTCGGGGACTCCTCCGGCGATCGTCGGGGACTCCTCCAGTGATCGTCGGGGCCTCCTCACCGGCGATTCATACACATGTTGTACATTTTTGTATACATCTAAATTAAACATTTTATACACATCCAGTTTTATTCATACACATTTTATACACCAACCGATTAACATTTTGCATACACATGATTAACATTTTCTACTTTTTTTATTTACATTGTACATTTTTCACATACATCAAAAACATTTTTCTATGCATGTTTAACACTTTTCAAATGAAAGATTAACATTTTTTTAATATCATTCAATTTTTTTTTGTAAATAAAAACATATGTTTAAAAAAATGAACACATGTAATATATATATATATATATATATATATATATATATATATATATATATATATATATATATAATTTGAAAAATATAAACATATGTTTGAAAAACTGAACACAAAAATGTGAATAAGAAACAATTTGTATTATTAGTTGAATTTGTGAATAAGAAAAATGTGAACACAAAAATGTGAATAAGAAAAATGTGAACACAAAAATGTGAATAAGAAAAAATGCACCGTCACCCGTACCTCCTCACCGGCTCGGTCGTCGGGGAGGGGGGCCGGGCGTGTAGGAGCGCCGGCGTCGGGGATGGGCTCGTCGGGGCGGGGGGAGGACTTGGGGCACCGGCGCGGGCTCGTAGGAGGTACGGGCGACGGCGCGCGCGTGGAGGAGCGCCGGCGTGGTGGAGCGGCGCGGGCTCGGGCGGCGCGCGTGGAGGAGAGCGGCGCCGGCAGGGGCGCGCAGGGGCACGACGTCGAGGCGGGCGTGCGCGCATGGAGGAGCGGCGGCGGGAGCGGACGCGTTGACGGCGCGGTCGGGCAGCCTGACGGCGTCGCGAGAGGGAAATGGAGGAAGATTGGGGGAGGGAGAAGGGGGCTTAAATACCGCGAGCCCTTTAGTCCCGGTTGCGTCCACCAACCGGGACGAAATGATCTTTAGTCCCGGTTGGTGGCTCCAACCGGGACTAAAGGTAGGCCTTTAGTCCCGGTTGGAGCCACCAACCGGGACTAAATCTATTTTTGGCCGCGGCCGAAAGGGCGCGAAAGGCTAGGCCTTTAGTCCCGGTTGGAGCCACCAACCGGGACTAACCTAATTTATAAAATTATTTTAGTTTTGTTCTAAACAGATTAAAAAACAGTTGCATACATGCCTAGTTTTGATTTAATTTCTGTTATTAGTTGAATTTTTTTATTTAATTCTAAGTTCTTATTATTTTGATCATAACTAGAGTTTTATAAAAGCTTTTTAGTTGATTCTTTTTGCTATTGAAGAATATTATAAAATACTTTTTGTTAACCTAATAATGTTATATTTTATTTTCTGTTAAGTTATTAGTTTAGTATTTTTCTTTGTTGCTAAGTTTTATTTAGGACAAAAACTATTTTTGTTATTTGTAGTTAAGTCATACAGTTCCCTTAGGAGTTTTTATTTGGATTTCCTTGAAGTTTTGTTTTGCTTTCTATTTGCTTTTTCAATATGTTTATAAAATTATTTTAGTTTTTGTCAATATGATTTTGAAAATATGACACAAGGCGATCAATGCTGTCAAAATCTTTGTTCCGGAATCTAAAGCCCTTTGGGTATAACCCAACATACTCATGATGTGGGTTTGTACTCCTGATGTAAGATAATATAAAGGTGCCTGGATGTTCCTGAGATATGGCCAAACAATAGACTATTCTCATAGGATTCTCTGATTTCTCAGCCCTCAACATATCATCAACTTCCCCTTTTAACCCTTTCCTGAATTTGCGATAAGAGAGCATGCTCTTCAGGTGGCCTACCAATGGATCCACATATCTGTCTATTACCTGCATATTTGTACAAGGAAAGAAACATACATTTACCAAAAATTAAAACAGATGCCAATCTTGCCAGTTAATACATCGCCTTCATGTAAGTGCAGTGATTCTAGATCAAAGACATCATCAGAATAGTTGTGGAGCATAACTATGGCTTTCAACCCAGAATCAAAGGTGCAAATTATTCGGTTATCTTGTATATGCCGAAGAGTTACTTGAACAATCCTACCATCTGATATGTTGTCCTCAGTTTCACCAGAAAGCAACCAGAACTCCTCTCATCTGGACTTGGCTCGGCATAAGGGGTCCTCCGATCAGAGAAACCACACAGTCTGGGTGGAATCTTGCAAAACTTGGGAGTGAAATCACTACAACTGGTGAGGGTGTATGGCCTATGCCTATCAACCTCAAGCGGCTTATCTGGAATGCTCAGAAGACATTCATATTTTGTTTGGACATAATTGCATTGATTAACTCCTCTGTATAATTAAAATACTAAAAGGACAGGAATAATTGAAAATTCATAACTTAATAAATAATTATTCAAAAATCATGTTGCAAATGCCAAAATGCCCTAACTCTTATAAAGATTCCCCCCGGTTTGTCCAAAGTGGGACTTTCCAGCTATAAGTCCGGAAACTCACTAGAGAGAAAGTGATGACGGTGAAGCCGGTCACATCCCAGAGTGGGATCTTGGGGTATAAATTTTTTTCTTCGCGTGTGTCCCTTGCTTATGATTGCGCCGTAACCATGGCGAATCTTCATCATTTAACAGGATGCTTGGGTCAGTCTTCACTGTGAAGGGAGGAATTTCATCAAACTTTTCATAATCTTCTGACATGTCTGTCTTGTCCTCCACTCCCACGATGTTTCTTTTCCCTGAAAGAACTATGTGGCGCTTTGGCTCATCGTATGATGTATTCGCTTCTTTATCTTTTATTTTTCTCGGTTTGGTAGACATGTCCTTCACATAGAAAACCTGCGCCACATCATTGGCTAGGACGAATGGTTCGTCTGTGTACCCAAGATTGTTGAGATCCACTGTTGTCATTCCGTACTGTGGGTCTACCTTTACCCCGCCTCCTGTCAGATTGACCCATTTGCACTGAAACAAAGGGACCTTAAAAGAAGGTCCATAGTCAAGTTCCCATATCTCCTCTATGTAACCATAATATGTGTCATTTTCCCTATTGGTGTTTGTTGCATCAAAGCGGACACCGCTGTTTTGGTTGGTGCTCTTTTTATCTTGGGCGATCGTGTAAAATGTATTCTCATTTATCTCGTACCCTTGGAAAGTCAATACAGTCGAAGATGGTGTCCTGGCCAACAAGTACAGCTGATCTCCAATGGTGGTATTATTCGTGAGATGTGTTTGCAACCAACCGCCAAAAGTCGCCATGTGTGCATGTGTAATCCAGTCGTCAGACTGCCCCGGGTGTTGGGAGCGTACAATATTCTTGTGTTCATTGATATACGGGGCCACCAAGGTAGAATTTTGTAGAACTGTGTAGTGTGCTTGAGTGAAAGAATGTCCGTCCCTACATATTATTGCTTTCGGTCCTAGCGTGACTTTTCCACTCAGTGTCCCCTCATGCCACGATTGAGGAACACCAATCGGCTTAAGGTCAGGAATAAAGTCAACACAAAACCCAATAACCTCCTCTGTTCCATAGCCCTTGGAGATGCTTCCTTCTGGCCTAGCACGGTTATGAACATATTTCTTTAAGACTCCCATGAACCTCTCAAAGGGGAACATATTGTGTAGAAATACAGGACCCAGAATGGCAATCTCTTCGACTAGGTGAACTAGGACGTGCGTCATAATATTGAAGAAGGATGGTGGGAACACCAACTCGAAACTGACAAGACATTGGACCAAATCATTCTGTAACCTTGGTAGGATTTCTGGATCGACTACCTTCTGAGAAATTGCATTGAGGAATGCACATAACTTCACAATGGCTAATCGAACATTTTCCGGTAGAAGCCCCCTCAATGCAACCGGAAGCAATTGCGTCATAATCACGTGGCAGTCATGAGACTTTAGGTTTTGGAATTTTTTCTCTGCCATATTTATTATTCCCTTTATATTCGATGAGAAGCCAGACTGGACCTTGATACTGCTCAGGCATTCAAAAAAGATTTCCTTCTCTGCTTTGGTAAGAGCGTAGCTGGCAGGACCTTGATACTGCTTTGGATGCATGCCGTCTTTTTCGTTCATATGTTGCTGTTCCTCCCGTGCCTCCGGTGTATCTTTTGTCTTCCCATACACGCCCAAGAAGCCTAGCAGGTTCACGCAAAGATTCTTCGTCACGTGCATCATGTCGATTGCAGAGCGGACCTCTAGGACTTTCCAATAGGGTAGCTCCCAAAATATAGATTTCTTCTTCCACATGGGTGCGTGTCCGTTAGCGTCATTCAGAACAGATTGTCCGCCAGGACCCTTTCCAAAGATTACTTTTAAATCCTTGACCATATCAAATATATCATCACCAGTACGGTGGACAGGCTTCTTCCGGTGATCTGCCTCACCTTTGAAATGCTTGCCTTTCTTTCTTAAGGGATGCCTGATCGGAAGAAATCGACGATGTCCCAGGTACACATTCTTCTTACATTTATCCAAATATATACTTTCAGTCTCATCTAAACAGTGCATGCATGCATTGTATCCCTTGTTTATCTGTCCTGAAAGGTTACTAAGAGCAGGCCAATCATTGATGGTTACAAACAGCAACGCTCATAGGTCAAATTCCTCCTGTTTGTGCTCATCCCACACACGTACACCTTTTATATCCCACAACTATAAAAGTTCTTCACCTAATGGCCTTAGGTACACATCAATGTCGTTGCCGGGTTGCTTAGGGCCTTAGATGAGCACTGGCATCATAATGAACTTCCGCTTCTTGCACAACCAAGGAGGAAGGTTATAGATACATAGAGTCACAGGCCAGGTGCTATGACTGCTGCTCTGCTCCCCAAAAGGATTCATGCCATCTGTACTTATACCAAACCATAAGTTCCTTGTGTCATCTGCAAACTCCGGCCACTCTCTCTCGATTTTTTGCCACTGCGACCCTTCAGCGGGTACTCTCAACATCCCGTCTTTCTTACGGTCTTCTTTGTGCCATCGCAACAACTTGGCATGCTCTTTGTTTCTGAACAGACGTTTCAACCGTGGTATTATAGGAGCATACCACATCACCTTGGCAGGAACCCTCTTCCTGGGGCGCTCGCCCTCAACATCACCATGGTCATCTCGTCTGATCTTATACCGCAATGCACCGCATACCGGGCATGCATTCAAATTCTCGTACTCCTCACCGCGGTAGAGGATGCAGTCATTAGGGCATGCATGTATCTTCTGCACCTCTAATCCTAGAGGGCAGAGAACCTTCTTTGCTTCGTACGTACTGTCAGGCAATTCGTTATCCTTTGGAAGCTTCTTCTTCATTATTTTCAGTAACTTGTCAAATCCCTTGTCAGATATACCATTCTCTGCCTTCCATTGCAGCAATTCCAGTGTGGTACCGAGCTTTGTGTTGCCATCTTCGCAATTTGGGTGCAACAATTTTTTGTGATCCTCTAACATACGCTCCAACTTCAACTTCTCCTTTTCACTTTCGCATTCTCTCTGTGCATCAACAATGGCCCGGCGAAGATCATCAGCGGGCACATCTGGTGCCTCTTGATCTTCAGCTTCCCCCGTTGCAGTATCACCATATTCAGGGAACATAGGATAGTTGTCATCATCCTCTTCTTCTTCATTGTCTTCCATCATAACCCCTCTTTCTCCGTGCTTGGTCCAACAATTATAGCTGGGCATGAAACCGGACTTAAGCAGGTGGGTGTGAAGGATTTTCGAGGAAGAGTAATCCTTATCAATCCGACAGACAACATATGGACAACACATAAAACCATTCAGACTGTTTGCCTGAGCCACATCGATAAAATTATGCAGGCCCGTAATGTACTCGGCAGTGCGTCGGTCACCGTACATCCATTGCCGGTTCATCTGCATTATATAATTAAGTATATTAAAAACCATTACAGAACATCACGAATAGAGAAATGACCAAATTAATACAAGTTCATCACATTAAAACCAAAGTACAGTAGTGATCAAATATTATTACTGCAAAAATAAATACATAAAGTTCATACATAGTTCTCATAAATGCAAGAACAAATATGAGATACATACATTGAAACTAACATACAACTATGTAAAACATTTAAATGCGACAACAAATGCGATCAAAATCACAACTAAGGTAACAATTGATCCAACAGCATAATGACACCAAGCCTCTTTATCTCAATGGCATATTTTCTAATCTTTCTAATCTTCAAGCGCATTGCATCCATCTGGATCTTGTGTAGATCGACGACATCGGCAACATGCAACTCCAATTTTATCTTCTCTTCTTCAATTCTTTTTAATTTTTCTTTCAAATAATTGTTTTCTTTTTCAACTAAATTTAACCTCTCGACAAGAGGGTCGGTTGGAATTTCCGGTTCACATACCTCCTAGTTAAAAATATCTATGTCAAGTTGGTCGGCATAATTGTCATAAACACTAAATGAAACAAATACTTATAAAAGATAATATACCACATCCGAATCATAGACCGGGCGAGAGCTGACGGGGGCAGATATCAAAACCATGGCACTATATAATAACCAACCATAATACAAGTAAGAAAATTATACAAGTAACTATCTAAATCATACAAGTAAGAATATTTTAAAAAAAAAATATAAGAACAAGAGGCTCACCACGGTGGTGCCGGCGACGAGATCGGCGTGGGCGATCGACGGCGGTGAGGACGGGGACGGGGACGGGACGGCACCCTACACATGTGCAAACTAAGAAGTTAATTTGAGCTCAAATTGTGCATCTAAATCAAATAAACTCCCACATACACTCCTCCACTAAAACCCACAAATCACTTTACTTCTAGAGCATGAAATGAGCTAAACTAGCAATGAGAGATGAAAGGATGAAGTTGCTAACCGTTTAGAACACTTGGATAGTTGGTGCACCGCCAAATCTAGACATATCTTGAAAAAAATGGAGCTTGGAGGTCGAGCTTGGAGGAAGAATAGAGGAGAAGAAAGTAGAAAGCTTAAGTGTGGCTCGGGCACCTCATATCATGTTTGTTTTGTGTGAACTCAAGTGCCATCATGCTCTCAGGCATTTCATCGAACACCTCTTGTGCATAGGAAGAGAGAACAAAGTAGCACACACCTCCCACCTTCTATGAGGACAAAACAGAGGAGAGGGCGGGCAGGGGCGAGGATATATATAGGCAAATTTTTAGTCCCGGTTGGTGTCTAAATCCGGGACTGAAGACTGACCTTTAGTCCCGGTTGGAGACACCAACCGGGACTAAAGGGGTGCGATATCTGTCGGTTCTAAATCCGGCATATCTCGTAGTAGGGGTCCTAAGCTCGGCGTCTTGGAGCGATGGTAACATGGACACAGTATTTTACCCAGGTTCGGGCTCTCTCGAAGAGATAATACCCTACGTCCTGCTTTTGATTGTATTGATATGGGGATAGTACAGAGTACATGTATCTACCACGAGATTGTTCTAATAAATATGAATTCATCTATTGACTAGCCTGGCCTCCATTTATATATGCATCGGAGGCCTAGGGTTTAGGAGAGTCTTCGGCTTGGGTGTCAAGTCTTGTGGAATCTTCCTTGTATACGTCATGGGCTGCCCGAAGTGGCCCATGAGTGAACCGCCATGGGGGTCCTCGGCCCGACCCACAGGTCGGGAGACGACGTGGTGAGTACCCCCTAGTCCAGGACACCGTCAGTAGCCCCCTGAACCGGTCTTCAAGTTGGGGACGCTACTCAGTTCTTCCGAGCTATTCTTCGTCTTCGGTCCTCGGTCTTGAAAAATGGTTCAACAAATCTTCCCATCTCCGATCTTGAGGATCGCCGAGGTGTAACCGAAGAGTTCACACGTCGGGCATCCGAGGAGTCCCTTTAGGTTCTTGGGCTTTATCAATGCCTTGTTCTTTTTTACGCCATACCTCGGGTTCGAAGTTTTTCCTGTGCGGCGGTGTCCTCTTGCATCCGAGCTCCAACGCCGGACTGCATCCGAGGTGTCTTTTGCAGCCGAGCTCCAACGCCGGTCTGTATCCAAGGTGTATTTTTGCAGCCGAGCTCCAACGCCGGTCTGTATCCGAGGTACATTTTAGCAGCCGAACTCGAATGCCAGACTGCATCCGAGGTAGATTTTAGCAGCCGAACTCCAACGCCGGTCTGTATCCGAGCTCCAGCGCTGGACTGCAGCCGAGGAGGCATAGAGTACCTCGTCCTTGAAAACGTTTGAAGGAGGTTATCCAAGCTTAACGCCGAAAAAGTTCTCTATGGAGCCAGCCACTCACAGCCGAGCTTTATGCCGGACTGCTTCCGAGGTGGTGCACCACCTCAGCCGTGGGCTGATGTTTTATAGAATTGTTTCCGATTGGTGAATTTATTCTCTACCGAGATGTATAACCAGTAGCCCTCAAGGTGTGTGCCGACATAAAATCTCGGATGCACCGGAAGGATAAAATAAAACCGCTGATCCCAGTAGCCCCTAAGACTCAGGTCGATTTGCGAAATCGACCTGAGGATCAATTCCTTGCTCGGCAGCATACTTAAAAACAGAAACGCGGTGTGCATAGTTCCCGAGACTCGGGATGGGTGCGGCCGACGAACCTGAGGATCGTAATCTTCTCGGAAACTATTCGGCACTTTGAATTTTCTACATTGAACCATCAATGCAGTAGCCCCCGAGCCACTGGTCGGGTGGCAACACCAGATCAGGAGATCGATGTAACCCGTTAATGGCATTTAAGTGAGAAGCACGAAGCCCAGTAGCCCCCGAACCTTAAGTTGGGAAAGGGTGGCCGAATTAAGGATCGATATTCGTTTGACACAAAATTCAATTCCGGCTGCGCGGCTGTCTCAACAAGATTGTGCTCTCGACTTGTTAATAGACGACTTGAAGTAAATTAACTTTGTCCAGTATGTGTAATGATTCTATGTATCAAAGTACTTTACATCATTAATGCTCGGATCCGCATTGTACAAACTTTGTTGACCGACCATCGGCTTCAACCTCCTCGGCCAGTAGCCGAGGAGTGTTTTCCTACTTTATAAAGCCGTTATAAGGGAAAAGATTTACGGAAAACAAGGCAATCCAGCCATACGGTTTTATAAACAAAGGTACGCGGAGAGATATGTTATATTACTATTTAACGTAAGAAACATCTTCCAAAGAAAATAGTCCCGCTATCGGTTCCTTTCTTTGGGTTGTCATGCTAAGCAGGATGATGTAACTTCACCTCCGATCTAAGTGGGAGAAAAATAGCGAAGATCAATTTGGGGAAGAGTCCCGAAGTATTTGGCTTTAAAAAAACCGAGATTTTCACTTCCGTCGTTGCCGACCAATTATGTTCTTGAGATTGCTAGCTTCCGGCTTCACCCAGTCTGAGGTACTAACCCGGATAACTCGGTAGTACCAATCACAGAGGTGCTCCCTTTACCCCCTAGCCGAACAATTGGGAACGTAGGGGGCAAGCACAGGAGCCAGGCAACCCAGCTTGGCCAGGTAACAAGTCAAATTGATGCATATTGTGGCTTTATAACAATTTATGGGAAGGCATCGCTCGTATATTGAATACAAATGCTGAGAATACGCCGGACTCTCCTGGAGTCCCAAAGTAACCGCGCCGAGGTGCCTCAAGGAGCCCCTGGTACGGTTTATTGGATTCTTTTATATGTCCGAAGTGTTTTATACCAAAAACTCGAGGTTAGAATTGCACAGTTTTTTCAAAGACGGCCGAACTACTGTTCTATTAGTGACCTCGGACAAGCCGAACACTTTTATGAAAGCAAGCTGATCGGCCGATTGAATTTGCGCATGTTTGTGGTAGTCAGCTTTTAAGCTGTATTTTGCAGCTTTATGCTATATGTTATTTTGACTCCGTTGCGACTGTTTATAATTTGAAAGTGGCCCATCGTCGGCTTCCACCCCTTTGTAGATGCTACGCAGGGTGTTTCCGCAATAACAAGACAACCCTTAGCTGACATCTCGGTGCCCGGAGGCGGTTGTGTTAGCGGAAACGAGGCAATCAAATATGTAGGCTTTATAACTTTCACTTAGTCATAGGAGATTAAAGTTGGGAGGCCAGTTACTAGCCCCCGGTTAGTGTTCGGCGTCAGCCGAGGTCAAGCCATTAACACTTCGGCCAATTTTATGAAAGGCCCATCGTTTAACATGGGGTAACCTCTATCGATCTATAGTTTGACACAGTCATCGGATCGCTGACCAGTTTGCGCTCATTGTGACAGTCAGTTTTCGGCTTTCTCCACTGAGGTACTTGACCAGTTAAATCGGAAGTACAATCGCAATGGTTCTCCCTTTGCACACCTAGCCGAACAAAGCGGAACGTAGGAGGCAAGCACAGGAGCCGGGCAACCCAACTATTGACCGAAGACACAATTCGAAACTGATGCATATAAAGCAATATCCGAGAACGTTTTGCCGAGGACTCCTCGGAGTACCTTGGCTTTTGGTGGGTTCGGCTCTAGTCGCAGCCCTCCGTTGATATTGCCGATGCTTTAAAGGCATCCGACGTTGTACTGCGAGAGTTATGTTGGAGACACACAGTATCCCCCGAGACTCAGGTTGGGTGCGGCCGACCAACCTGAGGATCGAATCTCCTCGGGAACTAGTCCAGATGTCATGTGCGTTTCGCCAACGCCGAGGTGTAGGCGGTAGGAAAGATGCCGAGCTGCGGGTCGAAAAAGATCTCCCAAGCTAAATTATTACGCAGGGCACCTCAGTCAAGAGGATGTTCCGCCTCCTGAAAGAAACATAAAAAATAGGTTAAAGGTGCCATAAGCTCGGAAAACCAAGAAACTTTAGGAAAAACTTTACGTCCGAACTAAATCAAGTTTTTTGGTGCCAATCCAAAAATTGGTCTTAAAATAAAATTTTCCTTCCGCCGTGCTTTAACATGACACATCCGATCTCTAAACTTCAAGTAGGTCAGCCTTCGGCTTCAACCTCCATATCCCGAAGGCGGAGTGCTTCTCAGAGGCCAATTTAGTGAACTAAACTCGAGCGGCTTTAGAGAGAAACCAGGCTATCCGGCTATTGACCATACACTCGAGTTGAAAAAGGAGTGTTACAAAAAGACTTTGCAACGACTTAAAAGAAAAAATATTTATTATAAAACGGCTGGTATAAATTTAAGAGCCCCCAGTTAACATGGGTAAAAGAAGTGTTTTTAACAAACAGAGTTTTTCACAAACAACTTTTCTGTTTAACACAAATATAATACTTGATCGAACTGACCAAAAATAAAAAAATTAAAAATTTTGAGCATGAAAGCGACTTAGCTGGTTAATGTGTTCGGTGTTGACGTGGGCCGAGCTTGCGACGGGTCGAGGTCCCAGCTCCCAAGCCGGTTCTGTGGTGCCCGAGCGAAGAGCCCGGCTTGACGAAGTGGCGACGCAGCGCGGTTGGTGTGGCGAGGCGAAGCCCCCGGTCTAGCTAACGAGACGAAGCTGGTCGGCTAGTGACGCCGAAGTCCCAAGAGTAGGTTTGATGAAGTAGTGGCGAAGCCCCCGGTCTAGCCGAGGTGACGGTGCAGGTCAGCGGGGTGACACCGAAGCCTCCGTGCCATCTGAGTTGTCGAAGCAGGTCGGTGTGGTGGACGTCGGCTTGATGAAGTGACAGCGCAGGCCACGCCGGCGTGCCCGACGCTCGCGATCAGCTCAGTATTTTTTCGATAGTCTTTTTTTTTCTTTTATCCACTGGCGTGTACGAAGACCGAGCTGGATCAAAAAACCAGGTTGGACGCGGCGTCCGCCAAACTGTAGTAGTAATCGGCAGGAAACTGCGACGCAGACCGCAATGAGGATCAGATCAAGTAAATCACAGGTGTCGCGTATTTTTAAGCTTGTCCGTCGCAGCAACCGAATAGCAAATAACAGTCCACAATTGATCTGACATCAACCGAAGTACTACTAGGACTAGGAGTGCTAAGTATTCACTGTTCATCCATTAGACCTCAAAATCCGTGCACTAACTTGTAGTACTACATGGAGTTGTGCACGTACTACACTAGTAGAAAATGGGCCATCAGTCCCGGTTGCCCAACCGGGACTGCGCAATCGGGACTAAAGGCCCATCCCTTTAGTCCCGGTTGTGTTGCGAACCGGGACTAAAGGCCCTCCACATGGCTGCTGTCTGGAGCGGGGCCAACCGGGACTAAAGGAATTTTTTTTTGAATTTTTTTTTTGAATTTTTTTTTGAATTTTTTTTATTTTTTTTAAGTTTTTTCCGATTTTCAAATCTTTGAATTATTTGACAATTTAATCTCTAATCACCCCTCCTCACTGCTCCAGCGTGGAGCACTCATTTCAAATCGTCTAACTTCCTGGCCGGTCAACCATCCTCTCACTACTCCAGCCCCAGCACGCTTAATTTCCCAGTTCTACTTCCCCTGGTTTCCAAGTCTGCACTTGTTGTTTTCCTGACAATAGTAAGCTATCAATCCTATTAACCCTTAGGTCTTGATGTCACATGATTTAATTTTTTGAATTCCAAACAATTATTAAAATAAAATAAGTAATAATAATATTGAATTTCAATGAAAATAAAATAAGTAATATTATTATTTTATTCATTTTTTTGCCATTTATTCATTTAATATGACATAATTAATATCTTTAAATCTTTAAATAGAAATTTGACAAATAATATATGCATTATTATCAGAAAAATGCGAGGAATCCAAATATGACATCATTTATTTTTTTTAAATAAAATTAATTTTTAAAATTATTTCTCATATGCTGGAATCAATTGCTTCTTGGTGATGTGATTAGGATGAGAACTAATGAGCTTTCTATGTTTGGCTAAGCACAAGTGCCAGATCTGGATTCATTGATAAAATGGTTATAATTTGTTGATCTGGTACTAGCTCAGGTATAAAATGGTGAATCCCTGAATCACTATATCCAATGTCTGTCCAGTTGCAGCAACTGCTGTTATTTGATTTTAGGAGTTGAACTTGAGCATGATGTCACACGTTTCACCGTTTGAGTTTGAAACTATTATTCTAAAAAACAATAATTATTTAGTAACACTAATATTTATTGAATAAGTAGTTTGACCATAGTTTGACCACAGTTTGACCAGAGTTTGACCAAAAATTCGAAAAAACTTAAATTTGAGGATAGCTTTTTTTCCTTTCGGAATTTGAGGATTCTAAAAATTTGCAAAACGGCCTACGGCGGTTGAAATCGGAACCGGCTTCTCGTGCTGAACATTTTGATATATTATACGGTTTTTTTCGACATCGTATGCAAAAGTTATAGCCGTTTTACTTTTTCATAACACTTTTTTGCAAAACATGTCGAAATTTATGTTTTTTAATTTTCCTAACTAGTAGATGTAGTAACATAACTACATCTCGAAGGATTTTAATTTTTGAAGTTTTTCTCATTTTCTTTTGTTTTTTTCAAAACTGAAATGGCGATACGGGGGGGGGGGGGGTAGAGTTTGAAAATTTTAGAACCCCTTTAGTCCGGGTTGGTGTCCATCCAATCCTACCGTCGACTACATCTGCTAGCACCGTCCCAGCCAGAGTCACAACTAAGGTTAACCATGCCAGAGTCACGTTCCCGGGCTTAGTAACATGGGTGTGGGTTCCTACCTCATGCTTCTACTCAACTACAAGATTCAATATACTACTGGAGGAAAGTTGAAAAGGTGTCACTAAATGCAATAAAGTGGCAAAAAGAATTACTTTTTAATATAGCAAAACTAATTCTATCAACTATAATTAAAGGCTAAACAACTATTAATACAAAACAGTAGCAAAATTAATATTAATTAATTATAAAATTTTATCTACTGTTGTCTAACAGAAGCATACTACAACATGTTAAAATCTACAGAAAGAACTAACTAAAAATAATTAAAAACAACAATTAAATGACTAAAACAACTATATAAGTAAAACAGTACTGTTTTAATTAAAATCCTAATTTAAATTATTCTAAAAATAACCAAATAAATCTTACTGTGACAACAATCTAACATGTGACTAGGAGCAAAAAGAATTAAATTAAAAACTATTTTGAAACTCAAGTTATTCACAATCTAGGGTTTGAAGCAAATTTGAACAAATTCAAATTTAAACCATTCAAATTTGAAAACTAATGGCACAAACAGAAACAAGACAAAATTTTGAATCTAATGCAAAAAGAATCACTCAAAAACATCAAATATCCTAAAAGATATAAGCAATTTAAAACAGAAACTAAAAACAGAAAACAAATGGAAAAACAGAAAAGAAACTTTCAAAACCCCTTTAAGTCCGGGTTGGTGTCTCCAACCGGGACTAAAGGTCTAACCTTTAGTCCCGGTTGGAGACACCAACCGGGACTAAAGCCTCAACCCCTTTAGTCCGGGTTGGTGTCTCCAACCGGGACTAAAGGTCTAACCTTTAGTCCCGGTTGGAGACACCAACCGGGACTAAAGGGGTTCGCACCGGCCGCATCCTGCCGCAGCCCCTTTAGTCCCGGTTGGTATCTCCAACCGGGACTAAAGGTTGCGTTTGACCCAGGACTAAAGCTAGCCGAGGCCCGTCCGGCGTCCTAGCCGCTCGAACCGGGACTAATGCTCACATTAGTCCCGGTTCGTAACGCGACCGGGACTATTGATCCTTTCTGGCTAGAACGAAAGCCCTGTTTTCTACTAGTGCTATTACTTCTAGTACTGTTTTTGTCTTAGATTGATCTTTCCGTACTGCACACCTCGAGCATTGTACCATTGCTGATGTCCAGCGGATTGACAGATTGGTTTTTTGCTTGTACGAACATGCGTACGCTGGCCTTCCTGATGACGCTGTTTTATGCGCTCCATGTCTAGCCATGAAGGGCAGCAGCTGGCAAAGGGCTCCTACTGGGGCCGTCCGTGCGTCCGCCCTCGGCCAGCATGCCATCACCATGTATCGCGCGCACAGATCAGATCGAATCGATCTCGCCGAGACGGCCTCAGGTTGCGCGATGCTGTAGTTGAAGATTTGCCCCGGTGCATCAATTGCGCCGAAGTTGATTGAAGATCCCATCGCTCCGTGACGAACACCGAGCAGGCTCTCAATGAAAGCACCAATGTCGGTTCTAAATCCGGCATATCTCGTAGTAGGGGTCCTAAACTAGGTGTTTTGGAGCGATGGTAACATGGACACAGTATTTTACCCAGGTTCGGGCTCTCTCGAAGAGATAATACCCTACGTCCTGCTTTTGATTGTATTGATACGGGGATAGTACAGAATACATGTATCTACCACGAGATTTTTCTAATGAATATGAATTCATCTATTGACTAGCCTGGCCTCGGTTTATATATGCACCGGAGGCCTAGGGTTTAGGAGAGTCTTCGGCTTGGGCGTCAAGTCTTGTGGAATCTTCCTTGTATACGTCATGGGCTGCCCGAAGTGGCCCATGAGTGAACCGCCATGGGGGTCCTCGGCCCGACCCACAGGTCGGGAGATGATGTGGTGAGTACCCCCTAGTCCAGGACACCGTCAATACCCTTTAGCCTCGGTTGGTGTCTGGAATCGGGACTAAAGGTCCCATTCGAACCGGGACTGATGCCTGCAGAGCCCCGGCCGGCGTCCTAGCCGCTCGAACCAGGACTAATGCTCACATTAGTCCCGGTTCGTAACGCGACCGGGACTATTGCTCCGATCCGGCTAGAACGAAAGCCCTGTTTTCTACTTGTGGTCGACGAGTGAGATCCGAGCACCTAGAGAAGGAGGCCATACCGAGATGCGGCGCATAGTCATTGCGGGGGCTGCATGATTCGGTAGCCGTCAAATCCATCCAAAACGCGCCGGTGCCGGCGGCCGGATGCGTCGAATCCGGCGCCGGCGGCGAGGGATGATGGGGTTACCTACTAAGGGGTAGGCCCATAGGGATCTAATGTCTCACAGCTCATGGGACCCTAACGCAGGATACCTACAGATCAATCATGACCTTTAAAGAAGTCACTCGGACGACACTGAAGCATTGACCCACTCGGACGACACTGACGCATTGGTTCACTCGGACAGAAAAAATCATTCGGACACAGAGAAGCAGAACAGGCAGAGTAGAGACATCTGAAGCATCGCCAACGTCACAGTAGCCTACGTTACTAGTATTAATGCATCAGTTGTGTTTCGTAGTGGGCATAATTAAACGTATCTCATCCTTGTAACGTAGAAGGCAAAGGGACCAGGCGCACTCTATATAAGCCACCCTCTTCACTTGGACAAGGGTTCGCATTCCTTGTATGTCAGTCTATACGCAGAGAAAGAAAGCTCCAAGAGCACAGGACGTAGGGCTTGTTACTCTTCCGAGAGGTCCTGAACCTACTAAAATCTCTGTGTCACACTTGTTCCTAGCGAGATTCAGCGCCTTCCCCACCCGTCTCTCGTACTGTTAGAATTATCCCCACGACAAGGGCAGTAGATCTGCCGATTTAGGCGCCGGCGAGAGAGGCCCAAATCCGGGTGGGTGAGGAGCGCGGCGGGTCGTACGGAGCTTCGGCGGTGGCGAGTGGTGGCCGGCGGAGGTGGGAAGGGAGGCGTCGGAGTAGATGCGGCGGGGGGGTGGGGTGGGTGCGGTCGAGGGGGAGAAGACTTTTTGCTCGGGCGGGTGGGCGGCCGAGTAAAAATAGGCACCCGCGGGGCGGAGTGGTAAATTTTTTTTACTCCTCTATACGGTTTAGGAGTTCGGCTAGGTGCCGGTTAGAGCAGTAAAACTGAATTTTTACTCCTCTATAGCCTCTTAGGGGATCGACTAGAGATGCCCTAAGGGGCGGCAAATCCTATTCGGCGCTTCAGGCGCCCGTTACAGTGCAATTCGCAAACGGGCGCCTGAAGCAGTCACAGCTGGGCCGGCCCATTCTATACTTCTTCCCGTTATTAGAAACAGCAAAAATGTGCGGCACAAGGAGTCGAACCCATGACACCTTCGTTACGAGCGGTCAACTCCAACCACCAGCCCATCACCACGACGGTGTACAGATACTTCGTTTTTTTCCTTTTAGTTTGTTCTCCGGTTCGGTTTATTCTTTTTCTTTTTTTCTCATCCTTTTTCGTTTTCTATAATGCGCGGTTTTCTTAAATTCGTGAACCATTTTTAAATAGATGAACTTATTTAATTAGATGAACTTTTTTTTAAAATTCATGAACTTTTTTCAATTTCAATGAACTTTTTCCAATTTCAATGAACTTTTTTCAAATTTGGTTACCTTTTTCCGAAATCAATGAGTTTTTTTAAACATTTTTGGTGAACTTTTAAAAAAAATCAATGAACTTCTTTTTAAATCTGATGAACTTTTTCAATTCGATGAACTTTTTTCAAATCCGATGAACTTTTTTCCAAATTCGATGAACTTTTTCCAAATTTGACGAACTTTTTTTCAGATTCGATGAACTTTTATTCAACTTCGATGAACTTTTTTCAAATTTGATGAATTTTTTTTTTCAAATTCTACGAAGTTTTTCCAAAATTGATGAACTTTTCTTCAAATTTGATGATCTATTTTCAAAAACGATGACTTTTTTTAAGTTGATGAACTTTTTTCAAAAGCGTTGAACTTTTTTCATTTTTTTCATGAACTTTTCTCAAAATGGATGAACTTTTTTTGAGTTTGTGAACTTTTCTTCAGAAAAGATGAACGTTTTCAAATTGACGATTTTTTTTCAAAATAATTCAAAAATCGAAGTGATATAATAGATTGTATTTGTTCAAATAAATAGCGAGCCAGGCTTGTTCTTATACTGTGGGCGCTACTATCTTTCACGAATGACCAGTGGTTCTGGTGGTTAGCTAAATTTGGATAAGAACACAACGACCTGAGTTTGAATCCAGGAGAAGGCACTTTTTGCGTTTTTTTGTGTTATAGATTCACTACGCTCCGTCCTCATGGGCCGGCCCAACAAGGTGCGGCTGTGTGCGCCAGGGAGCTGTTCGGGCGCTTAAGGCGCCGAACAGGAGCTCCCTAAGGGGCTGCTACTCCAGTGGAATTTTTGAAGGCTTGTGGTTTATTTGGGCCCTATACCCACAGAAGCCCAATTAGGCCGATCGCTCCGAAGAAAAGAAAAAAAAAACCTCCTTCCTCTCTCAGGACCTGGGCGATGCGCCGCCGCCTCACTTTTCTTCATCCCGTAGCCGCATCCCCTGTCATCTCCACCCGGGCTGCAGGCTATGATTTCCCGTCAGCTACACAGTAGTGCAGCCACATCCCCTCTCCTTGGCGTCGTGAGGGACAAGCGTGAACAGAAAGAGTTGTGGTGACGGCGCGGAGGATCGGCCGGATGTGCGGTCGTCGGACGGCCGCGACAGCCTGTCTCTTGCTTGGTCGCTCCTCTATTTGTACCACGTTATCCTCGTTCCTTTTCTCCCCACGGTGCATGCCTCCATGGGCCTCTGGTTCATCCACGCCTCTATGGCCTCACACAAAACCTAAGCAATGGTGAGCGTTCCGGCAGATGGCGGCCGTGGTAGAGTTTGATTCCTGCGTCCCGCGCCTCTGCTGGACTATAGCTCATCCACGGCGGCACCGAGGGACTGGAAAGTTGGAACGCCTCACCTCTCTTGCATTGGCTCTCACCTCAGCTGTGCATTCGGTTTTTTCGGTTTGATTCGGTTCGGTTTATACGGTTTTTGGTTTATACGGTTTTTATACTTCGGTTTATACGGTTTTATACATAGATACGGTTCGGTTTCGGTAATAACCATTTAATTTCGGTTCGGTTTCGGTAATAACCAAAATAACCAAAGTTGACGCGAATTTTTGACCAACGCATATTTTTTTCCCACATGATTCAATATGTGCATGTAGGTTTTTTTTTTAGAACTATATACCTAGATTAAATCATTAGATGGCATATACATGATTTGGTGGCATATGTATGTACGATGTGCACCAAATCAAACCGCAAAAAAAAGGCGTTGACACTTGACAGGGATGTATGTACGTACTAGTAAAATGTGAGAACAAAACAGGGAAAGAGCATCGCATGCGCTAGCCTCCAGGTTTTTTTTACGTGGAAAAAATATGCCACGAAACACCACATCGCTAGCCTGTAGCCTCCACGCTCATGGTCCAATTGCAGCGCCAACCTCCAGCTTGTGCGCTAGGCAGCCCAGGGCCCAGGCCCAAGCGCTAGACGCCAGCCTCCAGCTGGTGCGCCGGCCGCGTTGTGTAATTTAGTACCACCTCGCGGAGCAAGCAACAACGATATGGGTGGATGGCTATAAAAGGAGGGGCGACGGGTGCGATGAATACAGATCTTCGGTTGTTTGACACACAACGAAGCTAGCTTCGGTTGTTTCGGTTTAACCGAACGGTTTTCGGTTTTTAACCGAAAAAACCGAATGTTAAATGGTTTCTAGAATTGGAAACTGAAACTGAAACCGGAAACTGAAAAAACCGAAATTTCGGTTTGGTTTTGTTTTTTCGGTTCGGTTTTTGGTTTTCGGTGTGGTTTTGCACACCCTCTCACCCCTCGCCTCCCTTCACTTGGACATTTTTCAATTTGGTCCCTACCCCTTTAATCCTTCCGGTTCGTCCGTATAATTGTATTCCGTCGAGTATTCCTTCTGCTCTGTTCTTGTTGTCCTACTCGGATTGTCGTCACCTGTGGCCTGTACCTGAGTTCCTTGTTTTTTTTTTTTTTTGCGAATAGGACCCAGAACTATATTGAAATTATGCAGTGGTACAACGCACCCCCATAAAAGTAGAGAATTACAAACAGAACCCTAGGGAACCGATCCTGCAACCACACCAGCGCGGGATGAGGGCGCGCCACCGCCGCCGTCGCTGCCGCTCCCTCTCAGAGCTAGTGATAACCTTGGTTATGCGCACGGGTTATTGACGGCGGGAAGTCTCCATCCTCGGCCCAGCAGGACCAGCACGCCGGAGAGAAGCCACACCGGCACTGCATCACCACTTGCGCCGGCTTCATGAACCGCGAACGAGTCGAGGAGCCGTCAGCAACGAGAGCAAACAAATTCAGGGTCCAGAAGATGCAGAGAAGCACGCCAACGCCGAACGCCAACACACCGCTGCACCACCTTCCACCGACCTCGTCGCCGCCTCCGAGGAAGACGCCGAGATGAGGCTGAGGTCGAGGAAGACTTATTCGTCGTGCCGCCGCTGCCACCATCGAAACACCGACACCTGAAACTCTATCCCTACTATGTACAGACCGAGGGCACAGATCCGAGGCTCCCCAACTCTCCCGCTGCCGCAGCAGCCGCCGGAGAGGGGAGGAGCCCACGGCCTGGCCGGCGGCCAACCGAGGGAACTTCTCCGCCTCCCTTTCGCCTCTTGCGGGAACGAACCGCTCCTGCAAAAGAAAAGGAACGATGAGGCTTGGTAGATTTGCCCGAGTTCATGTGAAACTCAGTTTTATTATCTCCATTTTTTCGTGTTTTCAATTTTTTTTTTCCAAAGCCACCTGGGATTGCATATAACTAACCTGCTGTTGGTACTTGTTTTTGCTTGCTTTTCTTAAGCTGTTCTTCCTGTATTATGCATGATTGTATTTTTTGTGTGCTTTGATTCATTATGTTAGAAGGCGGAGTGTGACATATAGTTATGTGTAGGCACCCTTGTTCAGCCGTTCAAGTTGCCAACGATAGTGATTCAAGTGACAAAGGCCTTGTTGATGTACCTATAAAAGCTAACTGAACTTAGTCCTGAGCTAACTACGAAAAAGGTGTCCATTTTACTGATTTAATCAGATTATTGTTGTCTCTTATCTGCTGTTATATTTAATTTGCCTCCAATTTTTGCACCCGCGGGATAATGAAACAACTTCGTCTGAAGCTTCAAATAACTGACCTAAGCTTCTAGATGGTGTGTTTGGCCCTTTACTCAATGATCTGGTAAGCTAATACTAGGTCACAGTAAATTCCTTGATATATCTGCCCCAACTGAGTGTATCTTCTTACTGTGCAACACCCGAGCATGGCTTGCAGTTGAATCAGTAAGAAAAAAACTAAATTCGCCTATTTATAAATACCTTATATCAGCCTCAAGGATTTCTGGCAATAATTATAAACCTTCCGAAATGATGCAACTTCTGACACTCGGAAAGGAGATAAAATAAGGTTCGGTGTTACTACTTTTGATGGGTTTGTTTGTTCCGATATTGCGAAAATTGCTTTTGGAGGCCGAGCTCCATGGAGGCCGGTTTTTGAAAAATTCAAAATTCATATTTTTACATTTCAAAAAATTCTGAAAAAAATACAGATATACATGGAGGCATAACACACATGTGTGTAAATTTTCAGGACGAAATACGTTGAAATGGGGGCTGTGCAAAAAAGACAAATCCGTGGCTTTTCAACACATGATACTATTCATCCCAAAAGTCCATGAATTTGTTCTTTTTGCACAGATCGCATGTCAAGGTATTTCATCCTGAAATTTTACACACATACACATCACATCCTTGTATACTTGTACAATTTGTTTCAGATTTTTTTGAAACTGAAAAGTTTGAATTTTGAATTTTTCAAAAAAATTGGCCTCCATGGAGGCCGAGCTCCAAAATGCCGTTCTCCCGATATTGTCGCTAAGACCTAGCCCTAACATTATTGGTACCTTTAATTCCCATATAATTTTTATGGTTTATATATTCACGTCATTTCTTTAACATGTAATGATGTATTAATACCATATAATTTATGCAGTTCATATCTTCATGTGAATTCTCAAGCAAGCAATTCTATTTGAGCATAGTGTACTAAGATCAAGTTCAAGGATACCCTGAGCTTGTCTATGATGTTCCCTCAAGTACAGGATACAAATGCAACATGCAAGAAATCTCGGTCGGTTGAATTATATCATCCATTTAATTCTATCTTGACTTAATGCATAAATGCCGGTATTGCTCCGCCATGTGTAGAAGAAGAGGGCAGCCTGTCATGTTCAAGCCCTGAACATAATGAGAAAGATGGCCAAGATTGCTTAATAGATCTTGTAGATGACTTCTCTGCTCAAGGTGGCAAATTCAGTAAAAGATTAAATGACATGGCTCCTTTTTTAGAAGTGTTCATTTCCTACTGCTCCAACATACTATATATCCCTTATGACAGTATGGTTGGTACCCAACTGCAAGGTGAAATTTGCTAGGATGGGCATCAAATTGAAACAAGCAGCAGGTTTTCTGTTTACTAGATGACCCGTTGCGCCATTGGCGGAAAGACTAACTGTAGCCAAGAAGTTAAGCAAGCTATGGGCAGCATGTTTAACAAATGTTCATTTTTTAATATCCCAAAGGGAGCAGATCCATCTAAAAGCAGGATGTTAACCTATGTGATGGTAGGACGTTTTTTCCCGCTAGATGACCCGTTGCGCCATTGGCGCAAAGACCAAATGCCGCCGGGAAGCTAAGCAAGCTATGGTGCGATCAGCGAGCATGCACAGCGTACACGCTGCAGCGTCGAAAGTCCGGGATGACATGGGAAAACACGTCATCCGACCAGATGCAACAGTGAGAGTCCGAGCAGACATCCCAAAACACACCATCCGGCCAGACCCGCGCTCAAAGGCCGAGCTCGCACCTCAAAATACGCCACAAGTGGATGACGATTGAACAGACGATGTGGCCGATCAATAGGACACAACAAAAGTTGCCATGCTGGGAATACTATCACGCACCAGCAGTACACGAGACATGGATTTTTAAAGAGTACGCGGAGGCGACCAACCGGAAATCGTACGCCCGGGCACGGTAGGACAACCTCCGTGACCGTCGCTGGATGGTTGAAAGTGTTGTTTGACACACACGTAGAGGCCGACGTGAGCATTAAACGGGAAGGAGGCAATCGGGCATATAACTCGACACTCGAATGGAGGATATCTCTGCTATCCCGATGAAGGCACTCTATGTACCATCGAGGGAAAATAAGCTGCGAGAATCTCCTAAAGCGGAACAGCTCCACGTTGTAGCGGGGTTACCCCTGGTTAAGTTTTACAACCAAAATAACAAGTTCATGCATACTAGGGTATCCACAAGTTGGACCCTCAAATTAAGTCACATGTAGCATTATTGTCCTCAAAAAGTCGGAGCTTACTTCTAGATGATGTCGATGAAAACCATCATCTTCAAGTTGTTGGGCGCGGTGTTCCTATGAGTAATTAGCACCGCTTGTCCAACTTGTAGATTTTCCCCATGAGAAACTCCTTCCACCCCTCCTTGCTGAAGACAATGTGGCCGTCCGTGTCCGTCTTGGAAGCAGTGGTGTTGATGCCCCCCGGCTCCAAGTCGTAGTCCAGAAAGGCTTTCATCACCCGGGACGGGAGTGCTGGTAGCTATCTTCTTAGGTAATCTCTAGGATGCCGCCGTGGATGAAAAACCAAAAGTGCACTCATGTCAGACAGCCACACATGGTGGGCACAAAAAACTAATAAGGATAAATAACATTAACGAACATACCTTCACGTCTTTGGTGATAAGCTTTGTCTTCGTCAAACGGGTCACAAATGGCACCCTGATCTAGATATTGGTTGGCGGTAGGATGTCAAGGAGGTGGCCAGTCTCATCGTCGTTGAGCCTGATTCTTTGGACCAAGACGGTAGAATCAAATGGGTCATCCTGGCCATCGTCGACATAGAGAATATTCATCCTAGGAACTGGTCCTCTCAAGGGAAAACGAACCATTTCTTCGCCTGTTAGACCGTTCTGGGTAATGAACTGGTCCCATCCTTCGCCTCCCAAGTGGGTCCTTGTCGGTCCTTTCTGCAGTTCAATGTTGTATTCGAGACCCCAAGACCCTCAAAAAGTGCACGCTCTTCTGTTAATTCATTGAACTGCAACCTTGCGTTGCATGGGACAATCTGTGCAACAAGAGCAAAAGAAACACACATTAGGTAAATGGTAAAAGCACTAATAGAAAAACACAAAATGGTTACAAGTGTAATGAAACAAATAGTTTGTTACCACTGAACTTAAGAACCCCTCTACCAGATAGATTCTGAACAACGATCCACTCTAATGGCTTCTTGCGCACTTAGACATGCATACTTGGCACGCCATATTCTGTTAGAGAAGATTTAACCTTGGGGTATTTACAAGTGCAATATTAAGCATCAAGACATACAACTAGCAATTTACATGATGATATCGATACACTATCATCCAAGCATCAAGCACATGCAAATATCATGCAAGCACAACTAGCATTTACAAGATCAATACCAGACATGCTCTCTCGTCTGATCAACGTCTGAAGGCATCTTTTCCACGCATTTCTATGCATATTGGGTGTTGCTGACTATACCAAAAGGGTGCACATTATAATGCATAGACATTTAATCCAAGCATTACACTGATTGCTACAACACCCAGAATGAAAAGTGGCAAATGATGAGCCAAAGTAAAAATAACAGCATAATATGTTGGTCGATACTGGTCCCAAGAAAAGAGAAAAATTCTCCAAAACTAATCATTTCAAGTGCACATAGCATTCTTCCACTAGTTAGAAAGATTCAGAACTTTTCTTCAAGCAGTGAATTAATTTGAACAATGTCATATTCAGAGTATATTACTCATATCAAGGATGCTAGAGTACCCACCTCCTAGGAGCCTCCGTGCCGTCCATTGCGCGGTGGTGTGCCGTGGGCGACTCTCTGGGGCTCTCTGTGCCGTCCGATCTGCCCCGGACGGCGCGCACCGGCAACGTGCCTCGGGGGTCCATGACGGGTGGACCGCGGGCGCGGCCGGGGCCATCGTCATCGGATGGTATCGATCGCGCCCGCGAGCACGAGGCCTCCTGCGTTGTCCCGCTTGTGATGGGGAGGCCGGACCCGCCTGTCGGCGTCTTCGGCCCCGTGCGGGCTTGTCCGGTCACGCCAGGCGTGGCGTTGTGCCCGCCTGCGCCGGCACTGAATGGGTACAGAGCTGCTAGGGCACGGTAGCCGGGTACATAGAATGCTAGTATCACCGGCTTTGACCAACTCTGAAATACCCCTCTATGTATGATGACACCATCATTACTCCATCATATTTCCGAGCAAGCAAACCATTCCGCCTCGTTCACTAGTTATCTCCACAGTAGCAGTCGGTAAAGTTACCGTGTGCCCTCATCGCCATGTCCTGCCCATGGCCAGAGGTAATTACGTCGTAGGGCCTATCACTTAGAATAGGCTTCGCCCCACTTTATACTAATAAAGCCACACGACCACACGATACAAGGCATCGAAGAAATGCTCATAAAATAATCAAACAGAAACCCAACACAACTAGTCGAGATTGGTGGTCACTATTTTTCTCATGTGATTCAACTTTACAAATACTCTGCCTGTTTAAAATCTGAAACAAATTGCTTGGTTTGCTGCTGGTCTGAATCCACTCACATGCTTGACTGAATTCAACTTGGTGCTATTGCTGTCACACCCTAGTGCTGAATGAGATAAACATCGCTGCATTGTTTGCCAATTCATTCATTTGCTTGCTTGCTGCCTCAAAAATAAATTCACTAGAGTTTAATTTAGTTGCATGCCTCTTGGAATCTTGTTGAGTGCTACTGCTGCCATAAAGCATACATGCTCTACTTCGGAGATAAGCTTTATAATTTATTTATGATTGCACATCCTAGCTAGTATGCCATCGTTAGCATGAACCCTGTCATAAGTTACATGCCTATTAATTAATTATCCTTGTTTTCTTGCTGGTGCTTCTCTATTGAACCATTAATTGGTTTCATCAAGAAATCTGGGAGTACCCTTTTCTTTCACAAAAATATAACTTTTGTACTAAGATTGTTTCAAGTTACTTGGGTGAAGAAGGACGTGAAGAAGTTACCCATCCTAGCTTATTGTTCTCTTTCATTGTCGCTGCTTATCTTTTTTTGTTTACTTGCTGACTGCACAGATATGCATGGAGAAGAAGACCATCCTCTCCGTTGACGACACTTGTGCTGTGCGGTGGTAAAAATTCAAAGACCAACACTTGTAGCAGCAGCTCTCAAAGGTGCAGACCATGTTTTTGCTGAAATTTTTGTCAAGTGTGTGATATGTTATATTAGTGGATGGAGTTAAAGCATCATTGCAGAGCATTGTTTTCTTGCTGGTGCTTCTGTATTGAACCATTGGTTTCATGAAGAGATCTGAGAGTACCCTTTTCTTTCAGAAAAAAAAAATAACTTTTGTAGATTTGTGAAGTTTGTGCTCTCTGCCATTTTGCTGTGCTCTATAGTTCTTTTGCGTAGGATGGTTGGGTGATATCTCTCTAATAACTGTGCTCTATAGTTCTTTTGCGTAGGACTGATGGCCACACTGCCATTTTGCTGTGCTCTATAGTTCTTTTGCGTAGGATGGTTGGGTGATATCTCTCTAATTCCTGATGAGGTCCCCGCATGATGTGAGTGTGTGGTTGATGGTCACGTAATAGCTAAGGTTTTTGTTTTGCTACTAACTGGTATCTTAGTTTGCACCGATCTAGCTAACTGTTACTATCACCTAAACATGCTACTGGCTGGACACTATTTGTTAGCGCTCCTGTTCTTGGTGGATTAACTTTGATGCAGAAAATGTGTCAATTTTCTATGGCAAAAGCTTGATCTGAAACTGATGAAAACTGTAGTTTTTTATTTTCCAGATTAAACCTGGACCATAAGTAGTACTATACGCGCAAGCAAACATTTGAAGTGAAACTCATCCATGTATCCTCTGTACTGTACTGTAGATATAATTAATGTAGATGAATACATGTATATATGCCTTGCAGTTTTATCATGTGCATGGCATTCAAACAACTAACTTGCTCTTGTCCTTGCAGATGGAGTAGGAGGACGAGCAGCAGCAGCAGCAGCAGCACGTGAGCCTGATGATGGAGTATGATAACCATAGAATTAAATTCGGTTATCATGTTGGATATGACTGTGAACTTGTCGTGCTTGTGTTGGATATGACTGTGAACTGAACTTGTCGTGCTCGTGTTGGATATGACTATGTGAACTTCGTTTGGACTATGCGATGGATTTGATGTTATGTATGTGGATTTGATGTTATATATGTGGATTTGATGATGATCCCTGTTATGTATGTGGATTAGGGCCTGTAGGTATTTCAAATTGCAGGGCAGAAGCAAAAAGCAAACAAAAAATAAATTGTGGAGCACCTATATGCCGACGGCTAAATTGCAGGGCAGAAGCAAAAAGCAAACAAAAAAAAATTGTGGAGCACCTATTGATGGAAATATGCCCTAGAGGCAATAATAAAGTTGTTATTATTTTATATTTCCTTGTCCATGATAAAGATTTATTATTCATGCTAGAATTGTATTGACCGGAAACTTAAATACATGTGTGAATACATAAACAAATACCGTGTCCCTAGTGAGCTTCTACTAGACTAGCTCGTTGATCAAAGATGGTTAAGATTTCCTAACCATAGACATGAGTTGTCATTTGATAACGGGATCACATCATTAGGAGAATGATGTGATGGACAAGACCCATCCGTTAGCTTAGCATATGATCGTTCTGTTTATTGCTACTGCTTTCTTGAATGTCAAATACATGTTCCTCAGACTAAGAGATCATGCAACTCCCGGATACCGGAGGAATACCTTGTGTGCTATCAAACGTCACAACATAACTGGGTGATCATAAAGATGCTCTACAGGTATCTCCGAAGGTGTCCGTTGAGTTGGCATGGATCGAGACTGTGATTTGTCACTCCGTGTTTCGGAGAGGTATCTCTGGGCCCTCTCGGTAATGCACATCATAAGAAAATTGCAAGCAAAGTGACTAAGGAGTTAGTTACGGGATGATGTATTACGGAACGAGTAAAGAGACTTGCCGGTAACGAGATTGAACTAGGTATGGAGATACCGACGATCGAATCTTGGACAAGTAGCATACCGACGGACAAAGGGAATTACGTATGTTGTCATTGCGGTTCGACCGATAAGATCTTCGTGGAATATGTAGGAACCAATATGAGCATCCAGGTTCCGCTATTGGTTATTGACCGGAGAGGCGTCTCAGTCATGTCTACATCATTCCCGAACCCGTAGGGTCCGCACGCTTAACGTTCGTTGACGATATAGTGTTATATGAGTTATGTGAATTGGTAACCGAATATTGTTCGGAGTCCCGGATGAGATCCCGGACGTCATGAGGAGTCTCGGAATGGTCGAGAGGTAAAGATTTATATATGGGAAGTCATATTTTGGGTTCCGGGAAAAGGTGCAGTTTTTTTCCGGTATTGTACCGGGAAGCTTCCAGAAGGTTCCGGAGGATTCCGGAGGGGTCCGGAAGTCCACAAGTGGGTCCACCACGTCCCATGGGCTGGCATGGGCTAGGGGGAGGCGCCCTGGCCTTATTGGGCCAGGCGCACCAAGTCCTCAAAAGCCCACGCAGCTAGGGAAGGAAAAAGGGAGAGTCCATGTGTGTACTATTCACGGTTACTGTTCACGTGGCACTATTCCTTCTACTCCAAGCCCCTACACATATATAAATAGAGGAGAGGGGGCGCCCCAAAGGAGACACAACATTGTCTTAGCCATGTGCGGCGCCCCCCTCCACAGTTCCGTCCCTCGGTCATATTTTCGCAGTGCTTGGGCGAAGCCCTGCGGAGATAGCATTACCATCACCGTCACCACGCCGTCGTGCTGCCGGAACTCATCCACTACCTCGCCGTCTTGCTGGATCAAGAAGCCGAGAACGTCACCGAGCGGAGGTGCCGTGCGTTCGGTACTCGGTCGGTTGGATCAAGAAGTTGTTCGACGACATCAACCGCGTTGTTCTAACGCTTCCGCTTACGGTCTACGAGGGTACGTAGACACACTCCCCCTCTCGTAGCTATGCATCTCCATAGATAGATCTTGCGTGTGCGTAGATTTTTTTTTGTTTTCCATGCAACGTTCCCCAATAGTGGTATCAGAGCCAGGTCTATGCGTAGATGATATGCACGAGTAGAACACAAAGAGTTGTGGGCGGTGATCGTCATACTTCTTACCACCAACGTCTTATTTTGATTCGGCGGTATTGTAAGATGAAGCGGCCCGGACCAACCTTACATATCCACGTACATAAGACCGGTTCCACCGACAGACATGCAACTTGTTTTGCATAAAGGTGGCTGGCGGGTGTCTGTTTCTCCTACTTTAGTTGAATCGAATTTGACTGCGGCCGGTCCTTGTTGAAGGTTAAAACAGCAAACTTGATAAATCACCGTTGTGGTTTTGTGTCGTAGGTAAGAACGGTTGTTGCTAGAAGCCCGTAGCAGCCACGTAAAACTTGCAACAACAAAGTAGAGGACGTCTAACTTGTTTTGCAGGGTATGCTGTGATGTGATATGGTCAAGACATGATGTGATATACGTTATTGTATGAGATGATCATGTTTTGTAATTTATCGGCAACCGGCAGGAGCCTTATGGTTGTCTCTTTATTGTATGAAATGCAAGCACCATGTAATTGCTTTACTTTATCGCTATGCGTTAGCAATAGTTGTAGAAGCAATAGTTGGCGAGACGACCACGACGCAACGATGGAGATCAAGGTGTCGAGCCGGTGACGATGGAGATCATGACGATGCTTTGGAGATGGAGATCAAAAGCACAAGATGATGGCCATATCATGTCACATATTTTGATTGCATGTGATGTTTATCCTTTATGCATCTTATTTTGCTTAGAACGACGGTAGCATTATAAGATTATCCCTTCACTAAATTTCAAGATAAAAGTGTTCTCCCCGAGTATGCACCGTTGCTAAAGTTCGTCGTTTCGAAGCACCTCGTGATGATCGGGTGTGATAGATTCTACGTTCACATACAACGGGTGTAAGCCAGTTTTACACAAGCAGAATACTTGGGTTAAACTTGACGAGTCTAGCATGTACAGACATGGTCTCGGAACACTGGAGACCGAAAGGTCGAACATGAGTCATATAGTAGATATGATCAACATGGAGATGTTCACCATTGATGACTATCCCATCTCACGTGATGATCGGACATGGGCTAGTTGATTTGGATCATGTATCACTTAGTTAACTTGAGGGATGTTAATTTAAGTGGGAGTTCATTAGTAATTTGATTAATTGAAATTAATTTATCATGAACTTAGTCTTGATGGTTTCTTTGCATATCTATGTTGTAGATAAATGGCCCGTGCTACTGTTCCGTTGAATTTTAATGCGTTCCTAGAGAAAGCTAAGTTGAAAGATGATGGTAGCAACTACACGGACTGGGTCCGTAACTTGAGGATTATCCTCATTGCTGCACAGAAGAATTATGTCCTTGATGCACCGCTAGGTGATGGACCTGCTGCAGGAGCTGCTGCAGACGTTGTGAACGCCTGGCAGGCTCGATCTGATGATTACTCGAAAGTTTAGTGTGCCATGCTCTACGGCTTAGAACCGGGACTGCAAAAGCGTTTTGAACGCCACGGAGCATATGAGATGTTCCAAGAGCTGAAATTGATATTTCAAGCTAATGCCCGGGTTGAGAGATATGAAGTCTCCAACAAGTTCTTTAGCTGTAAGATGGAGGAGAACAGTTCTGTCAGTGAACACATACTCAGAATGTCTGGGTACCACAACCACTTGACTCAGCTGGGAATTGATCTTCCGGTTGAGAGTGTTATTGACAGAGTTCTTCAGTCACTGCCACCAAGCTATAAAGGCTTCGTGATGAACTATAATATGCAAGGGATGGAGAAGACAATTCCCGAGCTCTTCGCGATGCTGAAATCAGCGGAGGTAGAAATCAAGAAGGAGCATCAAGTGTTGATGGTTAACAAAACCACTAGTTTCAAGAAAAATGGCAATGGAAAGAAGGGGAACTTCAAGAAGAACGGCAAGCAAGTTGCCGCTCCCACGAAGAAACCCAAAGCTGGACCCAGGCCTGAAACAGAGTGCTTCTACTGCAAAGGGACTGGTCACTGGAAGCGGAACTGCCCCAAGTATTTGGCGGATAAGAAGGATGGCAAAGTGAGCAAAGGTATATTTGATATACATGTTATTGATGTGTTACTCACTAATGCTCGCAGTAGCGCCTGGGTATTTGATACTGGTTCGGTTGCTCATATTTGTAACTCGAAACAGGAGCTACGGAATAAGCGAAGATTGGCTAAGGACGAGGTGACAATGCGCGTCGGGAATGGTTACAAGGTTGATGTGATCGCCGTCGGCACGCTACCTCTACATCTACCCTCGGGATTAGTTTTAGACCTCAATAATTGTTATTTGGTGCCAGCGTTGAGCATTAACATTATATCTGGATCTTGTTTATTGCGAGACGGTTATTTATTTAAGTCAGAGAATAATGGTTGTTCTATTTATATGAGTAACATCTTTTATGGTCACGCACCTTTTGTGAATGGTCTATTCTTGTTGAATCTCGATCGTAGTGATACACATATTCATAATATTGATGCCAAAAGATGCAAAGTTGATAATGATAGTGCAACATACTTGTGGCACTGCCGTTTAGGTCATATTGGTGTAAAGCGCATGAAGAAACTCCATGCGGATGGACTTTTGGAATCTCTTGATTATGAATCATTTGATACTTGCGAACCATGCCTCATGGGCAAGATGACTAAAACTCCGTTCTCCGGAACAATGGAGCGAGCTACTGATTTGTTGAAAATAATACATACCGATGTATGCGGTCCAATGAATGTTGAAGCACGCGGCGGGTATCGTTATTTTCTAACTTTCATAGATGATTTGAGTAGATATGGGTATATCTACTTGATGAAACACAAGTCTGAAACATTTGAAAAGTTCAAAGAATTTCAGAGTGAAGTAGAGAATCATCGTAACAAGAAAATAAAGTTTCTACGATCTGATCGCGGAGGCGAATATTTGAGTTACGAGTTTGGCCTTCATTTAAGAAAATGTGGAATTGTTTCACAACTCACGCCACCTGGAACACCACAGCGTAATGGTGTGTCCGAACGTCGTAACCGTACTTTATTGGATATGGTGCGTTCTATGATGTCTCTTACCGATTTGCCACTATCGTTTTGGGGTTATGCATTAGAGACAGCTGCATTCACGTTAAATAGGGCACCGTCTAAATCCGTTGAGACGACACCATATGAACTATGGTTTGGCAAGAAACCTAAGCTGTCGTTTCTTAAAGTTTGGGGATGCGATGCTTATGTGAAAAAGCTTCAACCTGATAAGCTCGAACCCAAAGCGGAGAAGTGCGTCTTCATAGGATACCCTAAAGAAACAATTGGGTACACCTTCTACCACAGATCCGAAGGCAAGGTCTTTGTTGCCAAGAATGGGTCCTTTCTAGAGAAGGAGTTTCTCTCGAAAGAAGTGAGTGGGAGGAAAGTAGAACTTGATGAGGTAATTGTACCTTCTCTCGAATTGGAAAGTAGCTCATCAGAGAAAACCGTTCCCGTGATGCCTACACCAATAAGAGAGGAAGATAATGATAAAGATCATGAAACTTCAGATCAAGTTACTACTGAACTTCGTAGGTCGACCAGAGTACGTTCCGCACCAGAGTGGTACGGTAATCCTGTTCTGGAAGTTATGTTGTTAGACAACGGCGAACCTACGAACTATGAAGAAGCTATGATAAGCCCGGATTCCGACAAATGGCTTGAAGCCATGAAATCCGAGATAGGATCCATGTATGAGAACAAAGTAGGGACTTTGGTGGACTTGCCCGATGATCGGCAAGCCATTGAGAATAAATGGATTTTTAAGAGGAAGACGGATGGTAATATCACTGTCTACAAAGCTCGACTTGTCGCGAAAGGTTTTCGACAAGTTCAAGGGGTTGACTACGATGAGACTTTCTCACCCGTAGCGATGCTTAAGTCTGTCCGAATCATGTTAGCAATTGCCGCATTTTATGATTATGAAATCTGGCAAATGGATGTCAAAACTGCATTCCTTAATGGTTTTCTCAAAGAAGAGTTGTATATGATGCAACCAGAAGGTTTTGTCGATCCTAAGGGTGCTAACAAAGTGTGCAAGCTCCAGCGATCCATCTATGGACTGGTGCAAGCATCTGGGAGTTGGAATATACGCTTTGATGAGGTGATCAAAGCATATGGTTTTGTACAGACTTACGGTGAAGCCTGTATTTACAAGAAAGTGAGTGGGAGCTCTGTAGCATTTCTAATATTATATGTGGATGACATATTGTTGATTGGAAATGATATAGAATTTCTGGATGGCATAAAGGGATACTTGAATAAGAATTTTTTAATGAAAGACCTCGGTGAAGCTGCTTATATATTGGGCATCAAGATCTATAGGGATAGATCAAGACGCTTGATAGGACTTTCACAAACACTGGTACAAAACAGGGCTTTTGTCCCGGTTCCAGAGGGCCTTTAGTCCCGGTTCTGGAACCGGGACAAAACGATCGGGACTAATGCCTAAAACCTTTAGTCCCGGTTGGCCTACGAACCGGGACCAAAGGTGCTCCACGTGGCCGCTGTGGGGCGCCCAGGCAGGAGGACCTTTAGTCCCGGTTGGTGTTGGTAACACCAACCGGGACTAAAGGGTCTCCACGTGGCCACTGCGCAGCACTCAGGCAGGAGGACCTTTAGTCCTGGTTGGTAACACCAACCGGGACCAAAAGGCAGCCATGCGTCAGCAGCTCGCAGGCGCTGGGGTTTTTGTTTTTCTTTGAAAGGGGGGTTTAGGGGTTTTGGAGGGTTTAGGGGTTTCATATTGTGTTAGCTAGCTAATAGAGAGAAGTGACCTCTCTTTCTCCGTGCTTGGTCGACGCTAGCTACTACATATAGAGAGAACTCGACGCTAGCTAGTAAGCAATGAAGGAACCATTAATTACACAACATCGTCATGCATGATCAATATATAGAGAGAAGTGACCTCTCTTTCTCCGTGCTTGTTGGTCGAACAACAAGTTTTCGTATATCTATTCGACGCTACTACAGATAGTACGCATTGATGCATATATCTATTCAATAGGTTTGCAATTCCCGATGGCATTTTCCGTCTTTAGGAATGACGTGGTCAACAAAGAATCCCGCCAACTCCTCTTGAATTGCGCGTAGGCTATCAGCTGGTAGGAGTACGTTCCAGTTCTGCATGGTCTAATTTAAAGAAGGGGGGTCAATATATATATATATATATATATATGAATGGAATCAACACAATTGATGGTGATAAAATAAAATTATGAATATTGTTTACGTACTTCAAATTGTTGTTTAGTGAAGCCCCTCTCGGTGGTCTTTTGGTGAATGAACTCGCAAACGTAGTATCCACATAACTCAGTTCCGGGTTCCTGCCACATGCACTTTACGAGAATAGAGTTCAATCAAAATGATAATCAACCATGATAATGGTATTGAAACTAGAATCAATGAGAGATGCGCGGAACTAGCTAGTACTACTTACTCTGGGTTGTTTAAATCGCAGCTCCGGTCTCCATTCACCCTTAACCCGCGTGATGAACTTTTTCCAAACCCTGCCCGGCAAAGAAAATGATTACTTGATATCAGGAAATGAACGAAAGTTGCCAATATAGTGCGATAATGATTGAACTTACTTCTGGAGCATTTCAATCATGTCCGCATACTCCGTAGCCTCTTTACGTCTCGAGTCCAAGACAGTTACTGCTCCCTCGTCAAGCTGAATGGCTAGCAGAATAAAGTGGAACCTGCGCGCGCATAACTCATCAATTACACTTAACCTCGAGTCAGCGAAACAGAATATGCAGAAGACAGTAACACTCACTTAAAGTTGTAAGGAAAGAGTATTTCCCTTTTGTTTTGGTGTCGAAGGAAAGAGCTGAGCAAGATTTTCTCAGTCTCCTCGGGGATCTTCTGTACCGACCATTCATTTACGATATTTGGGTTAATGAACCCAATGTCATAGATTTGTCCTTTTTTAAATTCGACGATCTTCAATCTGCATAATATAGTGAGGATAATTATATACATGCAATGAATGAGCTGAGCTAGAGACTTAATTACAGAAATAATACTTACAGACAATAACAAGCCATGAGACTTTTGTCGAGGGCGGCTTGATTGTATAACTGAAAGAGTTCGTCAAATTCAACGAAGATTGAGTCAACTCCAACGAAGTCGTGCTCATCCTTAATTCCCACCAAGATACTGCCCGTCCCATCCTTGCAGGTTTCCAAGTACCATTTATGTAATGTTCGCATCATCGTTGGTAGATCTCGTTCCAGATCATCACTTCTGACGAGACGCTTCCCGTGCTGGTATTTAAAGGTGTCTACCGGCTTAGCGATTTCAAAATGTACATCATCGCCTAGGTAATCACCAGGATTGAAACCAGGAGCAACGACCGCTACCCCCGGGGTATCGGTAAACACCTTGAGCGGGGGGCACGATTGCTTTTCCTGTTCGCCGAGCTGGGGAATTGTTTTCCCACTTCTTGCACCAGTACTGCTACTTCTCGACCGACTCATAGCTTTGTCATATGTCTTTGCAATAATGCGGTCATAGTTTGATAGCGGCGGAGGCGAAGGTGGTCGCGTAAGGGCATCCAGAGTGCGATTCACCTTTACCGGATCTATTTTTTCCTTCGGAGGTGGAACTTTCCGTGCAAAATGGGCCTGCACTTCGGCAGCACTGATGTCCTTGTTTTCCTCGTCAGTCCTCTCATATGGTAACTTTGGAGGAACCCTGAGGCTTGGACCAAATTTGAATTTCTTCCAACCACCTATTGTACTGCTAGCCGCCGGAGCGGCGGCGGCTCTCTTCTGCCGTTGCTGACGAGGCGGAGTTCGCTGATGCGGCGGAGGAGGCGGAGATTCCTGATGCGGCGTAGGAGGCGGAGTCCGCTGACGCCGCGGAGGAGGCGAAGGAGGATTCTGCTGAGGGGCCTCCTCCGCCGGAGTCGGCTGACGCGACGGAGACAGCTGAGGCGGCGGAGACAACTGACGCGCCGGAGACGAATGAGGCAGCGGAGTCTGCTGAGGGGCCTCCTCCGGCTGAGTCTGCTGAGGCGGCGTCCAGTTTGGAAGCTTGATGTTCTCCTTTCTCCATAGGCAGGTACTCCTTAAGGCATTTTCCAGAAGATTATCCCCTTCACCTGTATGGTAGTCAAGCTCCAGCCCCTCAAATCCCTCCATTATTTCATCGACCGTGACAATAGCATAGCCATGTGGAATCGGACGGCAATGGAAAGTTCCCTCTGGTCGAGGAGGAAAAACAGAGCCGACCGCCGCCTTCAAGGGCAGGTTATGGCATTTCACCATTAGCACACAATGTTCAGCCTCCGTGATACTATCCACGGGGTAGCGAGGAGCCGTGATATCAGGCTGAAGGAGCTTCGTGGAAGCCACGCTGCTTCTCCACTGAGATGGTGGGGTAGCTTCTGGGGCAGTGTCGAAGGAAGTATCTTCGTGCCGCTGAGATGGTTGGCCGATTGCTCGCTGGCTCTCAAGTTCCTCTAGTTTCGCTAATCTTGCACTGAGCTTCTGCATTTCGCTTGCTTCCGCTTTCTTCTTTCTCTCTCGGCTTCTATAACCACCGCTATCAGGAAACCCATATACCCACGGAACGGAGCCTGATGTGCCTCGTGTTCGTCCAGGGTGTTCAGGATTCCCGAGAGCCTGTGTCAGCTCGTCATTCTCTCTGTCGGGATGTAACCTCCCTTCCTGCGCTGCCTGGACTGCTTCCTCAAGCTTCTTGACGGGTATTGCAAGTTGAGCTTTCGTCCAAACACACTCCCCTGTGTCTGGGTCCAAAGTTCCCCCAACCCCGAAGAACCAAGTCCTTGACCGATCTGGCCAGTGCAATGTCGCTGGTTGGACCCCTTTAGCAAGCAGGTCTTGCTCAGCTTTGTCCCACGTAGGCCGGGCTTTGCTGTAGCCACCTGACCCCGTAACATGGTGATACTTCTTCTTTGCAGCATTTAGCTTATTTGTCGCTGACCTTTGCTTGCCCTTGTCCGATTTCTTGTAGGCTACAAATGCGGGCCAGTGTTCTTTTATCTTCTCATATGGACCGGTGAATTCTGGAGTCTTGTCTTTCTCGACAAACTTTTTGTTCAAATCTTTCTTCCAGTTCTTGAATAGTTCTGCCATCTTCTTAAGAGCAAACGCCTTGACCTTATTCGGATCCGCCTCTGGTGGTAGGCTGAAATTTGTCATCAGCGAGGTCCAAAGATCATCTTTCTGTCTATCCTGGACATAAGAAACTTCAGGGTCCTTCTTCTTATTCCATTCTTGGATGCTGATCGGGACGATGTCCCTAACAACCACTCCGCACTGATGTATAAATGTGTCCCTGCTCCGCTTGGGAGCAATCGGTTGGCCATCTCGACCGACTTCTTCGATCGTGAACCTTTCATCCTGGGGCAACCTTTTCTTCGGGCCTCGTCTCCTTACGGAAGTTTGGCTCGATCCAGAGGGCTAATTAAAAGAAGAAAGAAGCGTTAATATATGTACATACAAAACAATTAATGCATCAAGTCAGCAGAGGCTTAATTAATATATGTATATATACCTCGCCGGACTTTGCAACAGTTAAGGATCCCTCCTCCGTTCGGTCACCGGAGCCGTCATGATCTCCTTCTTCCTCCATTCGGTCACCGGAGCCGTCATGATCTCCTTCCTCCTCCATTGGATCACCGGAGCCGTCATCCTCTCTTTCCTGACCATCGGTGTCGTTGAGAAACGACAAGGTGATATCACCTCCGTCGCGGATTATATCCCCCAACAACTCTTCTTTGTCTAAGTCTCTATCCATAGTTTCTGCAAATGTTACAACATGGCAATATACAACCATGAGAGATGGATTAGTGGCAAACATAGACCTAGCTAATCACAACAAGGAATCATATGCATATATGAGCAATGGATTAGTCGCAAACATCATGCAAAGTTATCGGGGGTTATACTTTGCGGACCGCCTCTCTCATGCATGTCTGACGTCCCCCCTCATGTCGAAGTTATCGGGGTTATACTTTCAGGAGAGGACACTTTACAAAAAATAATCGCTATGCAGGAGATCGAACTATCCATTCTACCACATTGACCTATGCCGGCCGCCTACCGAATAAATAAAGTCCCTTCGGTTCACTGAGGTAAGACCGGTGAATTAGACGCCAATATATAGTATTATACATAACAATTACGGGTAGGGGCGGGAGGGGGTAGATCGACAACGCTCTTTCTTCTAGGGGGTTATGTTTTAACGAACACCCCCCCGACCCCCTCATGTCGAAGTTATCGGGGTTATGTTTTAACGACCCCCCCCTCATGTCGAAGTTATCGGGGATATGTTGAATTCCCGAGAGAGTTAGGGGTGTTCTAACGCGGCACTACACGATATAGGTGAAGGGGGATAACATCCGGGAATACATCTTTTTTTTTGCTATGATATACATATACATCTACATACTAAAGTATACATACATACATATACATCTACATACATATATATACACTAAGCATCTACATATACATACATACATATACATATACATCTACATATACATACATACATAAACATACATACATACATCTAGATACAGTAAGCATCTTTCTATATACATCAATCCATCCATCCATACATACATACATACATGGACAAAAAAATTCTATGAACATAAAAAATCTATGAACAAAAAAATTCTATGAACAAAAAAAAATCATCATATCAACATTTTCTATATACATCCATCCATTCATCCATCCATACATACATACATACATGGACAAAAAAAATCTATGAACATAAAAAATTTTAAGAACAAAAAAAAATGCTAAGTGTGGCTAGCAGAGAGCACAGGGGCGGCGGCTAAGCAGCAGGGCAGGGGCGGCGGCGGGGCGCAGGGCAGGGGCGGCGGCGGCAGCGCAGGGGAAGGGGGCGGAGCTCACTGGGGGTGGCGTCGGGGCAGTAAAGCGGCCGCGGGCGTCGGGGCAGGGCTCGGCGGCGTCAGGGCAGGGAGCGGCGGCCGGCGTCGGGGTCAGGGCAGGGACGGCGACGAGGAGCGGGCGGAGCAGCCTGGCGGCGTTGGGGACAGGGCTCGGCGGCGACGAGGAGCGGGCGGAGCAGCCTGGCGGCATCAGGGGAAGAAGAAGTGAGATTTGGGGAAAATTTCCTAAGTGTTGGCTTATATAGCCCCACCTTTAGTCCCGGTTGGTGGCTGCAACCGGGACTAAAGGACCCCCCTTTAGTCCCGGTTGCAGCCACCAACCGGGACTAAAGATCATTTTCAGCAGCGCAAAGGGCGGGAAGCACAGCCCTTTAGTCCCGGTTGGTGGCTCGGACCGGGACTAAAGGGGGGCCATTAGTCCCGGTTGGTGCCACCAACCAGGACTAAAGGGCTGCGGCTGGCACGGCGTCGGGCGGGTGGATGTTTAGTCCCACCTCGCTAGCTGAGAGGCGTCGAGAGTGGTTTATAAGCGCGGCTGCGCCAGCACTCTCGAGCTCCTCTCTTATGCAGGCCTACGGGCCTAAACGCCCTCTCTCTGCCTGTGGGCCTACTGGGCCTGCTGCAGGCCTGCATCCTGGCCCAACTAGCATGTTGGGTTTCTAGTCGTATGCAGGCCGTGGTGGCCCAGTAGGCGGCATATTTTTTATTTTATTTTACTTTTTAGTCCCGGTTTGTGGTAGCAACCGGGACTAAAGGTCTTTTCCAGTATTTTTGTTTTGTTTTTTGCTTTATTTATTTTCTTTTGTTTCTACTTACACCTAAATACTTAGAGTTTTTGAGTGATTCTTTTTTGCTTTAGGTCACAAAAATTATAAACTTTCTGTTAGTGCCAGTAGTTTTCAAATTTGAATAGTTTAAATTTGAATTCTTTGAAATTTGTGTGAATCACTAGTTTGTGAATAACTTTACTTTAAAAATAGATTTTTGAGTGATTCTTTTTTCCTGCTGTTTAATATTAGTGTGTTTTATCATTATTTTTAGGTTATTTTAAATGGGTGTTTTAATCAAAAACAGATTTTGTTATTTTAGTGTGCTATTAAAGTTTCTAACAAAAAATACTTTATGAAAATTCTTTTTGCTATTAAAGTTTTGAACAAAAAATACTTTGATAATTTTAGTTGCATAAATTTTATATAATTTTAGTTTCAAAAATACTTTTATAATAACTAGAGGTTTATAAAAGCTTTTTAGTTGATTCTTTTTGCTCTTGAAGAATATTATAGTTTTGTTTTAGTTGATCATAACAAAAAAAATTAATTGACTCTTTTTAGTTCATTCTTTTTGCTATTAGAGTTTTATAATAGCTTTTTAGTTCATTCTTTTTGCTATTAGAGTTTTATAAAAGCTTTTTAGTTCATTCTTTTTGCTATTAGTTCATTCTTTGAGCTAAATGACCCTGAAATTGAAAAGCACTACAAATGTACTCTGAACAGGTTAAAAAGTTTCACCCACATAGCATGTGCTAAAAAGTTGAGAGGGTTACGGGAAAAACTGGATGCACTTCGTGTACAAACTAGACAATCTCTTTCGAAGTATCAGGGTTATGAAGGCATTTCATATTTTTTAGCACATGTGTTATGAAGGCATTTCATATTTTTTAAACTTATTTGAACTCCAGACTTTTTGTGCGTTCAACATGCACCATTCAAAGCCACATCATCAATTTTCAACCCTTTCTGACTTCATTTGCTATTTTTCATGCATTTACTGATTTTTTTAGCTAAATGACCCTGAAATTGAAAAGCAGTACAAATGAACTCTGAAAAGGTTGAAAGTTGGCATGGTATCATCATTTCACCCACATAGCATGTGCTAAAAAGTTGAGAGGGTTACGGCAAAAACTGGATGCACTTCGTGTACAAAATGGACATTCTCTTTCGAAGTATCACGGTTTCGGACGAAAACTCGTATGCTACAAAAGGCATTTCATTTCTTGACATGTAACTGCAGTGATATTCTAGATCAAAGCCATCATCAGAATAGTTGTGGAGAGAAAGTCTTCACTTTTTCTTCGCGTGTGTCCCTTGCTTATTGCGCCGTAACCATGGATAATCTTCATCGTTTAACAGGGTGCTTGGGTCAGCCTTCACTTTGAAGGGAGGAATTTCATGAAACTTTTCATAATCTTCAGACATGTCTATCTTGCCCTCCACTCCCACGATGTCTCTTTTCCCTGAAAGAACTATGTGGCGCTTTGGCTCATCGTATGATGTATTCGCTTCCTTATCTTTTCTTTTTCTCGGTTTGGTAGACATGTCCTTCACATAGAAAACCTGCGCCACATCATTGGCTAGGACGAATGGTTCATCTGTGTACCCAAGATTGTTGAGATCCACTGTTGTCATTCCGTACTACGGGTCTACCTGTACCCCGCCTCCTGACAGATTGACCCATTTGCACCAAAACAAAGGGACCTTAAAATCATGTCCATAGTCAAGTTCCCATATGTCCACTATGTAACCATAATATGTGTCCTTTCCCCTGTTGGTTGCTGCATCAAAGCGGACACCACTGTTTTGGTTGTTGCTCTTTTGATCTTGGGCGATCGTGTAAAATGTATTCCCAATTATCTCGTACCCTTGGTAAGTTAATACAGTCGAAGATGGTGTCCAGGCCAACGAGTACAGCTCATCTCCAGCAATGTTGTCACCCATGAGATGTGTTTGCAACCAACTGCCGAAAGTCCTGATGTGTTCACATGTAATCCAGTCGTCACACTGCTCCGGGTGTTTGGAGCGCAGAATATTCTTGTGTTCATTGACATACGGGGTCACCAAGGTAGAATTCTGTAGAACTGTGTAGTGTGCTTGAGCCCAAGAATGCCCGTCCCTACATATTATTGAATCCGCTCCTAGCGTGCCTTTTCCAGTCAGTCTCCCCTCATACCGCGATTGAGGGAGACCAATCGGCTTAAGGTCAGGAATGAAGTCAACACAAAACCCAATGACCTCGTCTGTTTGCCGGCCCATGGAGATGCTTCCTTCTGGCCTAGCATGGTTACGAACATATTTCTTTAAGACTACCATGAACCTCTCAAAGGGGAACATATTGTGTAGAAATACAGGACCCAGAATGGCAATCTCGTCGACTAGATGAACTAGGACGTGCGTCATGATATTAAAGAAGGATGGTGGGAACACCAGCTCGAAACTAACAAGACATTGCATAAAATCATTCTTTAACCTAGGTAGGATTTCTGGATCGATTACCTTCTAAGAGATTGCATTGAGGAATGCACATAGCTTCACAATGGCTAATCGAACGTTTTTCGGTAGAAGCCCCCTCAATGCAACCGGAAGCAGTTGCGTCATAATCACGTGGCAGTCATGAGACTTTAGGTTCTGGAACTTTTTCTCTGCCATATTTATTTTTCCCTTTATATTCGACGAGAAGCCAGACGGGACCATCATACTGAGCAGGCATTCAAAGAAGATTTCCTTCTCTTCTTTGGTAAGAGCGTAGCTGGCAGGACCTTCATACTGCTTTGGATGCATGCCGTCTTTTTCGTGCACACGTTGCTGGTCCTCCCGTGCCTCCGGTGTATCTTTTGTATTCCCATACACGCCCAAGAAGCCTAGCAGGTTCACGCAAAGATTCTTCGTCACGTGCATCACGTCGATTGCAGAGCGGACCTCTAGGTCTTTCCAATAGGGTAGGTCCCAAAATATAGATTTCTTCTTCCACATGGGTGCGCGTCCCTCAGCGTCATTCGGAACAGATTGTCCGCTGGGACCCTTTCCATAGATTACTTGTAAATCCTTGACCATATCAAGTATGGCATCACCAGTACGGAGGGCGGGCTTCTTTCGGTGATCTGCCTCACCTTTGAAATGCTTGCCTTTCTTTCTTAAGAGATGGTTGGTCGAAAGAAATCGATGATGTCCCAGGTACACATTCTTCCTGCATTTGTCCAAATATATACTTTCGGTATCATCTAAACAGTGCGTGCATGCATGGTATCCCTTGTTTGTCTGTCCTGAAAGGTTACTAAGAGCAGGCCAATCATTGATGGTTACAAATAGCAACGTATGTAGGTCAAATTCCTCCTGTTTGTGCTCATCCCACACACGTACACCTTTTCCATTCCACAGCTGTAAAAGTTCTTCAACTAATGGCCTTAGGTACACATCAATGTCGTTGCCGGGTTGCTTAGGGCCTTGGATGAGCACTGGCATCATAATGAACTTCCGCTTCATGCACAACCAAGGAGGAAGGTTATAGATACATAGAGTCACGGGCCAGGTGCTATGATTGCTGCTCTGCTCCCCAAAAGGATTAATGCCATCTGCACTTAAACCAAACCATACGTTCCTTGCGTCACCTGCAAAGTCCCCCCACCTTCTCTCGATTTTTCTCCACTGCTACCCGTCAGCGGGTGCTCTCAACTTCCCGTCTTTCTTACGGTCTTCCTTGTGCCATTGCATCAACTTGGCATGCTCTTTGTTTCTCAACAGACGTTTCAGCCGTGGTATTATAGGAGCATACACATCACCTTGGCAGGAACCCTCTTCCTGGGGCGCTTGCCCTCAACATCACCAGGGTCATCTCGTATGATCTTATACCGCAATGCACCGCATACCGGGCATGCGTTCAAATCCTCGTACTCACCGCGGTAGAGGATGCACTCATTAGGGCATGCATGTATCTTCTGCACCTCCAATCCTAGAGGGCAGAGAACCTTCTTTGCTTCGTACGTATTGTCGGGCAATTCGTTATCCTTCGGAAGCTTCTTCTTCATTATTTTCAGTAGCTTCCCAAATCCGTTGTCAGATACACCATTGTCTGCCTTCCATTGCAGCAATTCCAGTGTGGTACCGAGCTTTGTGTTGTCATCTTCGCAATTTGGGTACAACCCTTTTTTGTGATCCTCAAACATGCGATCGAACTTCAACTTCTCCCTTTCACTTTGGCATTGTCTCTTTGCATCAACAATGACCCGGCGAAGATCATCATCGGGCACATCGTCTGGTTCCTCTTGATCTTCAGCTTCCCCCGTTGCAGTATCACCGTATTCAGGGGGGATAGTTGTCATCATCCTCTTCTTCTTCGTTGTCTTCCATCATAACCCCTCTTTCTCCGTGCTTGGTCCAAACATTATAGTGTGGCATGAAACCCTTCTCAAGCAGGTGGACTTGAAGGGTTTTCAAGTTAGAGTAATCCTTCGTATTCTCACAGACAAGGCATGCACAATACATAAAACCATTCTGCTTGTTTGCCTCAGCCACTTCGAGAAATTTATGCAGGCCCTCAAGATACTCGGAGGTGCGTCGGTCACCGTACATCCATTGCCGGTTCATCTGTGTGCATTATATAATTAAGTGTATCAAAAACCATTACAGAACATCATGAATAGAGAAGTGACCAAATTAATACAAGTTCATCATCACATTAAAACCAAAGTACAGTAGTGATCAAATGTTATTACTGAAAAAATAAATACATAAAGTTCATACATATATAGTTCTCATAGAACAACATATAGCTCTCTAGAGCATCTAATTACAACATACATTGAAACTATGAAAAACAACAACAAATGCGATCATAATCGCAACTAAGGTAACAATTGATCCAACGGCATAATGATACCAAGACTCATTATGAATGGCATATTTTCTAATCTTTCTAATCTTCAAGCGCATTGCATCCATCTTGATCTTGTGATCATCGACGACATCGGCAACATGCAACTCCAATTCCATCTTCTCCTCCTCAATTCTTTTCAATTTTTTCTTCAAGTAATTGTTTTCTTTTTCAACTAAATTTAACCTCTCGACAAGAGGGTCGGTTGGAATTTCCGGTTCACATACCTCCTAGATAAAAACATCTATGTCACGTTGGTCGGCATAATTGTCATAAACACTAAGTGAAACAAATCATAATAAAAGATAATATACCACATCCGAATCATAGACAGGACGAGGGCTGACGGGGGCAGATACCAAAGTCATGGCACTATATAATAACAAACAATAATAAAAGTAAGAAAATTATACAAGTATCTATCTAAATCATACAAGTAAGAATTTTTTTCTTTTAAAAAGAAGATAAGAATAAGAGGCTCACCATGGTGGTGCCGGCGACGAGATCGGCGCGGGCGATCGACGGCGGTGAGGACGGGGATGGGGACGGCACCCTACACATGTGCAGACTCTAAGAAGTTAATTTCAGCTCAAATTGTGCATCTAAATCAAAAGAACTTCCACATACACTCCTCCACTAAAACCCACAAACCACTCTACTTCTACAGCATTTGAAATGAGCTAAACTAGCAGTGAGAGATGAAACGATGAAGTTGCTAACCTTTTAGAACACTTGTGTAGTTGGTGCACCGCCAAACCTAGACAAATCTTGGGGAAAATGGAGCTTCGAGGTCGAGCTTGGAGAGGACAAAGCTTAAGTGTGGCTCGGGCATTTCATCAAACACCTCATGTGCATAGGAGGTGAGAACAGAGCAGCACAAACCTCCCACCCTTCGACGGCCAAAAAACAGAGGAGATGGGGGGGAGCTGGATATATATAGGCAAAACTATAGTCCCGGTTCGTGGCTAGAACCGGTACTAAAGGCCAACCTTTAGTCCCGGTTCCAGCCACCAACCGGGACTAAAGGGGCTGCGCCAGGAGGGAGGCCGGCGCCCTGGCCTCACGAACCGGGACTGATGCACCCATTGATCCCGGTTCGTAGCAGAACCGGGACTAATGCTCTTATCTGGCCTGGACCAAAGCCTTGTTTTCTACTAGTGAAAGCACATATCTTGACAAAGTTTTGAAGAAGTTCAAAATGGACCAGTCAAAGAAAGGGTTCTTGCCTGTCTTGCATGGTGTGAAGTTGAGTCAGACTCAATGCCCGACCACGGCAGAAGATATAGAGAAAATGAAAGTCATTCCCTATGCCTCAGCCATAGGTTCTATTATGTATGCCATGCTGTGTACCAGACCTGATGTGTGCCTTGCCATAAGTTTGGCAGGGAGGTACCAGAGTAATCCAGGAGTGGATCACTGGACAGTGGTCAAGAATATCCTGAAGTACCTAAAAAGGACCAAGGACATGTTTCTCGTTTATGGAGGTGACGAAGAGCTCGTCGTAAAGGGTTACGTCGATGCAAGCTTCGACACTGATCCGGATGACTCTAAGTCACAAACTGGATACGTATTTATATTAAATGGTGGAGCTGTCAGTTGGTGCAGTTCCAAGCAGAGCGTTGTGGCGGGATCTACGTGTGAAGCGGAATACATAGCTGCTTCGGAAGCAGCACATGAAGGAGTCTGGATGACGGAGTTCATATCCGATCTAGGTGTAATACCTAGTGCATCGGGTCCAATGACAATCTTTTGTGACAACACTGGAGCAATTGCCATAGCCAAGGAGCCCAGGTTTCACAAGAAGACCAAACACATCAAGAGACGCTTCAACTCCATTCGTGAATATGTCAAGGATGGAGACATAGAAATTTGCAAAGTACACACAGATCTGAATGTGGCAGACCCGTTGACTAAGCCTCTTCCACGAGCAAAACATGATCAGCACCAAGACTCCATGGTTGTTAGAATCATTACTATGTAATCTAGATTATTGACTCTAGTGCAAGTGGGAGACTGATGGAAATATGCCCTAGAGGCAATAATAAAGTTGTTATTATTTTATATTTCCCTGTTCATGATAAAGGTTTATTATTCATGCTAGAATTGTATTGACCGGAAACTTAAATACATGTGTGAATACATAAACAAATACTGTGTCCCTAGTGAGCCTCTACTAGACTAGCTCGTTGATCAAAGATGGTTAAGGTTTCCTAACCATAGACATGAGTTGTCATTTGATAACGGGATCACATCATTAGGAGAATGATGTGATGGACAAGACCCATCCGTTAGCTTAGCATATGATCGTTCTGTTTATTGCTACTGCTTTCTTGAATGTCAAATACATGTTCCTCAGACCATGAGATCATGCAACTCCCGGATATCGGAGGAATACCTTGTGTGCTATCAAACGTCACAACGTAACTGGGTGATCATAAAGATGCTCTACAGGTATCTCCGAAGGTGTCCGTTGAGTTGGCATGGATCGAGACTGGGATTTGTCACTCCGTGTTTCGGAGAGGTATCTCTGGGCCCTCTCGGTAATGCACATCATAAGAAGCTTGCAAGCAAAGTGACTAAGGAGTTAGTTACGGGATGATGTATTACGGAACGAGTAAAGAGACTTGTCGGTAACGAGATTGAACTAGGTATGGAGATACCGACGATCGAATCTCGGGCAAGTAACATACCGACGGACAAAGGGAATTACGTATGTTGTCATTGCGGTTCGACTGATAAGATCTTCGTGGAATATGTAGGAACCAATATGAGCATCCAGGTTCCGCTATTGGTTATTGACCGGAGAGGCGTCTCAGTCATGTCTACATCATTCCCGAACCCGTAGGGTCCGCACGCTTAACGTTCGTTGACGATATAGTGTTATATGAGTTATGTGAATTGGTAACCGAATATTGTTCGGAGTCCCGGATGAGATCCCGGACGTCACGAGGAGTCTCGGAATGGTCGAGAGGTAAAGATTTATATATGGGAAGTCATATTTTGGGTTCCGGAAAAAGATGCAGTTTTTTTCGGTATTGTATCGGGAAGCTTCCAGAAGGTTCCGGAGGATTCCGGAGGGGTCCGGAAGTCCACAAGTGGGTCCACCACGTCCCAAGGGCTGGCATGGGCTAAGGGGAGGCGCCCTGGCCTTATTGGGCCAGGCGCACCAAGTCCTCAAAAGCCCACGCCGCTAGGGAAGGAAAAAGGGAGAGTCCTAGTAGGAATAGGATTGGACTTTGGAGTCCAAGTCCACGTGTGTACTATTCACGGTTACTGTTCATGTGGCACTATTCCTTCTACTCCAAGCCCCTACACATATATAAATAGAGGAGAGGGGCGCCCCAAAGGAGACACAACATTGTCTTAGCCGTGTGCGGCGTCCCCTCCACAGTTCCGTCCCTCGGTCATATATTTTCGCAGTGCTTGGGCGAAGCCCTGCGGAGATAGCATTACCATCACCGTCACCAAGCCGTCGTGCTGCCGGAACTCATCCACTACCTCGCCGTCTTGCTGGATCAAGAAGCCGAGGACGTCACCGAGCTGAACGTGTGCTGAACGCGGAGGTGTCGTACGTTCGGTACTCGGTCGGTTGGATCGTGAAGTTGTTCGACGACATCAACCGCGTTGTTCTAACGCTTCCGCTTACGGTCTACAAGGGTACGTAGACACACTCCCCCTCTCGTAGCTATGCATCTCCATAGATAGATCTTGCGTGTGCGTAGAATTTTATTTGTTTTCCATGCAACGTTCCCCAACACCTATATGCCGACGGCAAGCCGTCGGCATAGATTGCCACCGTAGCACCCAGGCGACGCCACATGGTACAGCTATGCCGACGGCAAGCTCACAGGTGCCGACACGTGTCCGGACGGCGTCAGACGGACGGTGCCGTCTATTTCTTTGCCGACGAGGATTCTATGCCGGCGGCCAGCCGACCAAATGCCGAGGAGATCGAAGACGACGGCTCTATGCCGATGGCAACCGTCGGCATAGCCTATGTCGACGGTTTTCTTGCCTTTGCCAACGACTTTTGGCCGTCGGCAACTACGTGGATTCCAGTAGTGAGCCTTGTTGCTGCCGGCGCTGGGATGCAAAGCTTTCGACCCTACCCTACTGTGTCGTGGAAACTCCACGAAGGTGGCCCCACCACGACAGGCTGGGAACATCAGACCGAGATCAGGGCTTGGCCACCATCAAAGACGATAGCTTTGTCGGGATTACCATCATAGAGCACCTCGCCACCCATATGGTTAAACAACGCTGCCAACACCAGCCATCATGCTGCTCGCCGGAGAGCCAATCTGTGTAGCCTGCCATCCGAGGCCGCCGCCCTGGCATCCAAGACCGTCTCCCTGCCGCTGCCCCGGCATCCAAGACCGCTCGCAAGGTTGCACCTTGGCACATACATCACTGACATAGAGCTGGACCGCCATCGGTGCACGCGACGAGGGGGCCCGGCATCAGGGGCCTGATCCCGACTAGATCTAGCCCACAAACTGAAGATGCGGCGGAGCATGGAGCTCGTCGGCGACACCCCGCAACATGCCTACGGGCCACATGCCCGTACACTGCCCTGAAGCCGCGCGGCCGCATGTTGCACAGTCGAGACAGCTGGCCTCCACGGGCCAGATCTTGCCTAGGGCGCACCGTCAAGGCCCATCACCCCTTGTCCCCGGAGCCCCATCGGAACTCCGCCAGCCCAGGACGCTGCCCGCCGGTTACCAGGGCAACGAACTACCCCTCAAAAAAAAAACAGGGCAACGAACTCGTTGCTACCCGTGGAGGCCGACCGACGAGGAGGACGGCTCGCGCCGCTCCAAGCCATGGAGGATTCATGGTGCAGGCGCTGGGGAGCCGGGAGAATAGCCCCGTGCCGCCGCCGTCGGCCACACGGACTTCTCAAGCCATGGAGGGTGCATGGTTTTCTTCCAAAGAGAAACCCAACTTTCCAAGTTCCTACTGCTCGTGTCGGTTGGCGGTGCCTCCATGTCGTTGTCACCTCATCTCTCCGGCAGCTGTAGCAGGTACCACGTAGAGAACCACGCGGTAAATTTTTTATTTGAGATTCACTAATTTCTAGGCTGCTTAAAAATTAGCAACCCTGAAGTAAAATTATTTTGTGGATGTTTCGTATGACCGCATGTGATTAGGCGGATTTTGGGCTTGGGGAGACATTCAGAACACCCACTAGCAAGTATAACACCAACTAGATGAAAGCATCCAAGACGAGCGTGCAACAGAAAGGATGAACTTCTCGAAACAGACTTTCGCCCCGCTTTATATATAAAGCAACAACAAAAATGATGAACTCGATGGTGTTCTGTGCAAGACAAGTGATCAAATTCAATTGCTCTGCATTTTACAGATAGACACGTGATCCATAGTCGTCCTGCTATTGTTAATGTATGGTTGACATCATCATCTTTGTAAAACGAGAGAAATTTCTAGCATTAAATTTCGAGCTTGCTAGGTGTTCAATCCGATAATTTGCAGACTTCCAGATGTAATAATCGTGAAACCAAAACCTGTTTCATATCATCACATGAAAGGAAACGTGACCACTCTTAAATCGGCCAACACTGACAACATGTAATTAAGTTGCAAATCTGTTATCTGGAACTAGCATATTTATCTTCCTCCAGGAGGGCACACCTTCAACAAGTTCCTGTCTACCCAAAAATTATAAAACCCTGGAGAAAAAACAGCAGGAAACAAAGGCTAGTTGTTCAGTTCAGTCCGGCGCTTTAGTTAACTGGAGTAAACTGCAGAATTGCAATAACTAGATTCATATCACCATTGAAATTCGCGGGATTTCCCACACGAAAAGAAATGTGGCCAGTCTTATCTTAGATCGGCAAAACTGATGTCGTGTAATTTAGTTACAAAACTTTTATCTGGAGAAAGATGAACAAAGTACCAGCATACTTGGTGCTCGTTTCTACTTAAAAACGTAAAACAAGTTCAAAGGCCCTGGCGCAAACAAGAGCAGGAAACTGAAGTATCAATCAGGCAAAAAACTGTTATTGAATGCCGTAATACAGCGTGCACACAAAGATCAAACTAACAACCAACAAACACATAGCTGTATATAGTAATAAGAAGTTTTACTATATAATATTGACTTTTTCCAATATTAACCAAACCTAAGAACTTGCCATCAATATCGCAGCGCAACACATGCTTCTTATTAAACATGATCAGCAGCTCACACTCGTTTATCACAGCCATATCACTGAATGATTGTACCATTGAATCAAGTGGTGTTTTTTTTTCTTTTTCTTTTTGAATGAACTTAAATAAAGTTGCCGTGATGCCTCCACCGTTGAAAGTTCAATCCGGTACTTGAAAGCCCAGATTTCCGCCTCATAATCTTGCATCACCCAGACATCCATAGCGGTGAAACTAGGAGTTGAGCTGGCCCAGCAAGCGTCCCTTTCATGTCGAACAACTTTCTATTAGGGCATGGCTGAGCGGGACTACGCATCCACCGGAATGACTCGGCTTCTGTGTCGAACACAATAATGTCTCCACCACCTCCCATAATGTCACTGGCATCATAAAGACACCAGTGGAGGCTGCCACGGTGGTGGACTGCTGGTGAGTGGTCGGATGACAAGCGCAGCTCATTCAGTAACTTCTGTTCCATGGAAGGCGATGAGACCGTTTGCATTCTGACTATTGCATGCCTCAGCTTGTCAGATCCCACCGTGAGGATGTATAATCTAGATTTAGACAAGTCATGTGACTGTGAGACCCAGAGCACCCTATATTCTCCAGTAGGATGGTGGCAGTAGAAACCAATTACGAAGTTGATGTTAGGTATTCCAAACGTATGTGTCAAGTTAGACAGAGTCAAGGTACTATACGTGTTGGTAGTCTAAGTCGGCAACTACTCACGTGGTTGTGTTGGAGTCTTTGTAATTTAGCTATTATAAATAAAGGAGAAAATCCCCAGGGAAGCTGCGGCAGAGGGGGAAAAAGATCAATCTTGTGCGTGCTTGTTCTGCTGTGTTTCTCTTGTCTCTACAGATCGATTAACCTAGCCGCCGGAGATTAGTTCGCTTCATAAGCTAGCCTACGTGAAAAGCATCCACCTACCTGCTTGCCTGCTTAGTTAGTTGTGTACGTGCTCGCGTTACTATCCGGCGTACGACGACGATCTGATCTACGGCAAGCTCTGAGTTCTAACAGTTGAACCCTCAAGGCTGCGGTAGGACAACATACTTGACGGGTGACCGGGTTGCAGATGGAGAAATGGGACCGCGTCCAGAGGTAGATAATGAAGAAGCCATCACAGGAGCCTTTGAGGCTATTCTTAAAACGGTGTTTGGAGTCCTGGAGGAAGGGCCAGAGCTCTTGATTGGAGGTGCCAGCACCGGCGTCACCCAAGACGACATAACTGGCGGGCCGCCCCTGCCCATTGACAATAGAGAGCAATGGCTGGCGGTGGTGGTGCTCGAGCATGAATTCAGGTGTGGATGTGGCACTGCGCGACGACGTGCTGACAGCACGGCTGCGGCTGACGGCCTTGGACGGCAACCGGATGAGTATTCTGTGCATCATCTCCTCGGGCAGATCCTCGAGCAGGGTGGCGCCCGTCCTGTCCGGCATCGTGCTCCGTCGAGTCCGGTCAACTGAAAAGACACGGAAATCTTAGTGCCGAGAGGTAAAACCCGCCTCTATGGCTTATTCCTCTAGACCAGCTCAAATTAAAATGCCAAGCAAGTAAAATACACGAGGAAGGCGAGACGAATTTACCCAAAGAGACAGGCCGCCACGAGCAGGAGAGTCAAGCGGCGGCGGCGAGCAATATCGGCAGCGTCGGTGTGTTCCGTCGCCTGTAGACACGAATACAAGGGAGATTTCAGCGCAATCTGCAGATGGCGAAGGGCAAGAGAAAACATCAGACAAGAGATAGGGACGGCGACCGGTTTGGGCGTCGAAGCTGCTCACCTACGTCGTGGAGGAAGGCGGCGGAGAAGGTCTCGGCGCGAGGCAGAACAACAGCTCGGTCGACGCGGGTGGGAAGTGACCGAGGGCGGAGGGTCAAACCCTAGAGGGCCGTGCTCCCCCGCACCCAGTCAGGGAGGGGAGCTCGACCAGGAGACCATTGCGCGAGGTGTGGACCGCGGAGAGGAGGCGAGCGAGCTCGATCCGGAATGCACGGGGCAGGACGCCCGCGAGCTTGATGCAGGGGAGAGGAGTGACGAAAAATTAGGTCTTCCAGGGGAGAGGGGTGGGGAGTGGAAGTGGAGTATGTTGAACAATATAGCCATGTAATGACAACTGCTGCATTGCATCTTTGCATGAGGGTACAAACTTTGATTTAGCCCCTTGGGATCGATGCAGATTTGTTTGCTTCTGATGTTGGTTTTTTACTCTTGTCAATGTAACTTGCAAATTATACTTGTACTGCAGCTGTTGTTCTGTACAAGATTATTTTTAAATGCCTGTATTAGTCGTAGGGATCTCACTGTATCCTGTTGTACATTCAGAAAGGGATCCAAGAGCGGGGCAACGGCTACTTGCAGTGGTTGTCGTGGTGCAGGAATGAGGATGATAACAAGATAGATCGGACCTGGCATGATCCAACAGATGAATACTGTTTGCCCTGAATGCAGAGGATCAGGTATGATTCTGTTCTATCTTTATTTAATTGTATCTGTTTCTTTAGTAATTTTGTAATTCTGCATCTGTCCAGGCGAGATGATAAATGACAAGGATAGATGCCCAAGCTGCAGAGGGAACAAAGTAGCCCAGGAGAAGGTCTTGGAGGTTCATGTGGAGAAGGGAATGCAACATGGCCAAAAGATTGTATTCCAGGGTGAAGCTGATGAAGCTCTGAGTATCTTTTACACACACAAGCGTCAAATGCAGGCGTGTCCACATTTGTTGAAGCACTCAACACTTGCATGCACACTATCTAGGAGTATCCTTCTAACGATGCCAATTTGTGCTTTCGCAGCCTGATACAGTGACAGGAGACATAGTTTTTGTCTTGCAACTTAAAGAGCACCCTAAATTCAAGAGGAAGTCGGATGACCTATTCGTTGAGCACACGATCTCTCTGACTGAGGCTCTCTGTGGCTTCCAGTTTGTTCTGACCCATCTTGATGGTCGGCAGCTTCTGATCAAATCCAATCCTGGGGAGATCATAAAGCCTGGTACATCAATTTCCTCTTGCGCATCTGTTTTTCCTTATCCCTCATTGATATCTGCCTTCGAGTTCTCTATCCTGTTGATACAATTTCCCCCCCTTTCGGAACATACTGATATGATCTTTTGTTTAAAAAAAAATAGGTCAACACAAGGCCTTAAATGATGAGGGCATGCCTCAGCACGGCCGGCCTTTCATGAAGGGTCGCCTGTTTGTCGAGTTCAGTGTGGAGTTCCCTGAGCCAGGAGTACTGACCCCTAGCCAATGCAAGTCACTTGAGACGATCTTGCCGCCAAGACCAGGGAGCCAGACGTCGGACATGGATGTGGATCAGTGCGAGGAGACCACCATGCACGACGTGAACATCGAAGAGGAGATGAGGCGCAGGCAGCATGAAAGGTGGCAAGAAGCATATGATGAAGAAGACGAGGATGAAGGCGGTGCACCAAGGGGGGTGCAGTGCGCCCAACAGTAAGAAGGTGCCGGCAACGGTGTTGAGGGCGCACACACTAGTAGAAAAAGGGACATTAGTCCCGGTTCGTAAGGGCCTTTAGTCCCGTTTGGGCAACCGGGACTAAGGAATCAGGACTAAAGGCCCCCGTTTTTAGTCCCGGTTGTGTTACGAACCGGGACTAAAGGGGCTCCACGTGGCCGTTGTGGAGCGCTCAGGCAGGAGGACCTTTAGTCCCGGTTGGTAACACCAACCGGGACTAAATGCCTCCATGCGTCAGGCGCTGCCAAGCGCTGGGTTTAGGGTTTTGGAGGTTTTAGGGGTTTCATTTTGTGTTTCCCTTTTCTTTTTATGTTTACCATTCAATTCTTTTTCATTTAGGGTTTTCATTTTTATTTTATGTTTTCCATTCAACTCGACGCTATTACATATAGCAATGAAGGAACCATTACACAATATCGTCATGAATATAGAGAAGTGACCTTTTTCTCCGTGCTTGGTCGAACAACAAGTCTTCGTATATATATTCGACGCTACTATATATAGTACACGTTCATGCATATATACAATATAATATCTCTTACGATACCTAATATCTAATTACCAAAATTCCTTACCAATTCCCGATGGTATTCTCCGGTTTTAAATATGACATCTTCAAGTAATAATCCCGCCAATTCCTCTTGAATTGCCTTTACGTGATCCTTTGGTAGGAGATCGTCCCGCATCCGTTCGATCTAATTTAAAGAAGGGGGTCAATATATATGAATGAAACTCAACATAATTGATGGTAATAAAATAAAATTGTGAATATTGTTTACGTACTTCAAGTTGTTGTAAAATTCTGCCCTTCTCACAGGTCGTCTGGCGAATGAACTCGCAAACGTAGTATCCACATAAATTATTCCCGTCTCCCTGCCTCAAGCACTTTACGAGAATAGAGTTCAATCAAAATAATAATCAAGCATTATAATGGTATTGAAACTAGAATCAAAGAGATGCGCGGATCTAGCTAGTAATACTTACATTGAGTTGTCGAAATTGCAGCTCATTTTTCCATTCACCCCTAACCTTCTTGGTGAACCATTTCCAAACCCTGTCCGGCAAACAAAATGAATAAATGAGTTATTAATTACTTGATATCAGGAAATGAACGAAAGTTGCCGATATAGTGCGATAATGATTGAAATTACCTCTGGAGCAGTTCACTCAGGTCTGCCCACATCTTAGGGTCTTTACGTTTCGAGTCCATGACAAGTACTACTCCTGCGTCAACCTGAATGACTAGCAGAATAAAGTGGAACCTGCGCACGCATGACTCATCAATTACACTTAACATCAAGTAAGCGAAACAGAATGTGTACAAGACAGTAACACTCACCTGAAGTTGTAAGGAAATAGTATTTCCCTTCTGCTTTGTTGTTTAATTAACGCCGTTAGCAAGTTATCCTCTGTGTCCTTGGCGTGGTTTTTTACCGTATATTCATGTATGTTATTTGGGTTAATGAACCCAATGTCATAGATTTGTCCTCTTTTGCATTCGAGAATCTTCAGTCTGCATAATATAGTGAGGATAATTATACATGCAATGAACGAGCTGAGCTAGAGACTTAATTACAGAAATAATACTTACAGACAATAGCAACTGGCGATAGATTTGTCGATGGCATCTTGATTGTATAACTGAAATAATTCTTTAAATTCAATGTTTATCTCCTCGTTTCTACTGAAGTAATGCTCATCTCTAATTCCCACCATGAGCCAGTTGCTCTCTTCCTTTGAGGCCTCCATGTACCACTCATGCAATCTTCGCATTTGTGTTGGTAGAAGCCGGACCTCCTCAGGTCTGACGAGAGATTTCCTGTGCTGGTATCTGTATGCTAAATCAGCCGTGGGGAACTCTACGTCGCCTAAGTATTGACTAAGAGTGAAACCAAGATCACGGGCCGCTACCTTCGGAACATAATCGATATCGGAAAACACTTTGAGCGGGGGGCACGATTGGGTTTTCTGTTCTCCGAGCTGGGGAATTGTTTTCCCCCTTGCACTACTACTTCCTGACCGCTGCTGATGTTCTTTATGTGACTTCATAATAGAGCGGTCATAGTTTGATGGCAGCGAAGGCGGTGGTCGCGTAAGGTTTTCCAGAAACTGCTTCGCTTTTGTCGGATCTATTTTCTCCTTTGGCTCGGCCCGTTTCGGTGCAAGCTGGCGTTTCACATCGGCATCCACAACCTTCTTGGTTTCCTCATCAGTCAGTTCGTATGGTAACTTGGAAGGAGCCTCCTTGACGCTGTTCCTTGTACCTGCTCTGGATTTCTTCGCAGTTGTAGTACTAGCCGCCGGAGCGGCGGTTCTCTTCCGTATATCCACCCGGGGCTGAGGCGGCGGAGGCGGCGGAGTCTGCTGACGCGGCGGAGACGGCGGAGGCGGTGGAGTCTGCTGACGCGGCGGAGACGGTTGAGGCGGCGGAGGCGGCGGAGTCTGCTGACGCGGTGGAGACGGCGGAGGTGGTGGAGTCTGCTGAGGCGGCGGAGACGGCTGAGGCGGCGGAGATAGAGCTGGATTGCTACTCTGAGGAGTCGATAGCCTTGGCGTCCAATGTGGAAGCACGATGTGTTCCTTTTTCCATAGAATGGTACTTTTTCTGGCATCTCCCAGTTCAGTCTCCCCTTCACCTGTAGGGAAGTCAAGCTCCAGCTGCTCAAATCCCTTGATAACTTCATCCACCCCGACAACAGCATAGCCATCTGGAATCGGAGAGGAATGGTAAGTTCCATTACGTACAGGAGATAAGGCAAAGCCGACCGCCACCTTCACGGATATGTTCATGCATTTCACATGTAGCTCACAATTTTCCCTCTGCGTGATATCATCCACGGGGTAGCGAGGAGCCGTGATATCATCTATGGGCCGAACGAGCTCCGTGGAAGCCACGCTGCTTTTCCGCTGAGATGGTGGGCCGGTAGTATCGAATGCAGGATCTTCGTGCCGCTGAGCTTGCTGGCTGGTAAGTGTCTCTATTTGCTTCTGCTGCCACGCTAATTTTTCTTCTATCTGCTGCAGCCGGTCTGCATGCTGTTTCTTTTTTCTCCCTCGGCTTCTATAAGTGTCACTGCAGTCGGGAAACCCAATCTTCCACGGAACGGAGCCTGATGTGCCTCGTGTTTGTCCACTGTGTTCAGCATTGCCGAGGGCGCGTGTCAGCTCGTCGTTCTCTCTGTCGGGATTGAACGTCCCGTCCTGCACGTCCTTCATTGCAGCTTGAAGGGCTTTGAGGCGTGCTGCAAGTTGATCTTTTGTATAAATACACTTCCCTATTTTTGGGTCCAACTTTCCCCCATGTCCGTAGAATCAAGCCTTTGCCCGTTCGGTCCACTCCAATGTCTCTGGATCGATCCCTTTATCAATCAGGTCGTTCTCAGTTTTCTCCCACTTAGTCCTGGCAACCTTGTAACATGGTGATATTCCTTCTTTGCAGCATTTTGCTTATTTATTTTTGACCTTTTCTTAGCTTCATCCGATGTCTTGTACTTCACAAATGCGGGCCAGTGATCTTTTATCTTCTCATTTGCTCCGGTGAATGTTGGAGTCTTGTTTTTCAGGACATAGTCTTGGTGCAATCTTTTCTTCCAGTTGCAGAATTGTGCGGCCATCTTCTTAAGAGTCCACGCCTTGACTTTTTGCTCTATAACTTTGTTATTTGGATCCACCTCTGGCGGTAGGGTGAAATTTGTCATGAGCGTATTCCAAAGCATTTCTTTGGATCTATCGTCGACATAAGTAACTCCATCCGCCTTTGGCTTATTCCATTCTTGAATGCTGATCGGGATGCTGTCCCTAAAAATAACTGCGCACTGACTTATAAATCGGTTTGCGTTCTGCGCGGGACGAATCGGTTTGCCATCTGCAGCGACTTCTTCGATTTTGAACCTTTCATTATCGCCCAACCTTTTTTTCGGGCCTCGTTTCTTTATAGAAGATTGGCTCGATCCGGAGGGTTAAAAGAAGAAAGAAGCGTTAATATATGTATATACAAATCAATTAATGCATCTAGTCAGTAGAGGCTTAATTAATATACCTCGCCGGACTTTGTAATAACTAAGGTTCCAACACCGGAGCCGTCATCTTCTCCCTCCATTCCCTCACCGGAGCCGTCATCTTCTCCCTCAATTCCCTCACCGGAGTCGTTCAGAAATTGTGAGGTGATATCATCTCCGTCGCGGATTATTTCCCCCAACATGTCTTCTTGTTCTTCGTCTCTGCCGTGTTTCATAGTTTCTGCAAAGACTTGCAAGTTATTTCAATGCTATAAAAAAATTATTAAAACAAATTCACATTTCCTCGCGGACTCTTCACCGGCGATCGTCGGGGACTCCTCCGGCGATCGTCAGGGACTCCTCACCGGCGATCGTCGGGGACTCCTCCGGCGATCGTCGGGGCCTCCTCACCGGCGATCGTCGGGGACTCCTCCGGCGATCGTCGGGGACTGCTCACCGGCGATCGTCGGGGACTCCTCCGGCGATCGTCGGGGACTGCTCACCGGCGATCGTCGGGGACTCCTCCGGCGATCGTCGGGGCCTCCTCTGGCGATCGTCGGGGACTCCTCCGGCGATCGTCGGGGACTCCTCCGGCGATCCTCGGGGCCTCCTCACCGGCGATCGTCGGGGACTCCTCCGGCGATCGTCGGGGACTCCTCACCGGCGATCGTCGGGGACTCCTCACCGACGACTCCTCCGGCGATCGTCGGGGCCTCCTCACCGGCGATCGTCGGGGACTCCTTCGGCGATAGTCGGGGACTCCTCACCGGCGATCGTCGGGGACTCCTCCGGCAGTCGTCGGGGCCTCCTCACCGGCGATTCATACACATTATACATTTTTGTATACATCTAAATTAAACATTTTATACACATCCAATTTTATTCATACACATTTTGTACATGCTTGCAGAAGGAAAGGGGCCGGAGCTCACCGCGGGGAGGGGGCTCGGTCGTCGGGGAGGGGGGCCGGGCGTGGAGGAGCTCCGGCGTCGGGGATGGGCTCGTCGGGGCGGGGGGAGGACTTGGGGCGCCAGCGCGGGCTCGGAGGAGGTACGGGCGACGGCGTGCGCCTGGGGGAGCGCTGGCGTGGTGGAGCGGCGCGGGCTCGGCCGACGCACGTGGAGGAGAGCGGCGCCGGCAGGGGCGCGCATGGGCACGACGTCGAGGCGGGCGCGCGCGCGTGGAGGAGCGGCGGCGGGAGCGGACGCGTCGACGGCGCGGTCGGGCAGCCTTAAATACCGCGAGAGGGAAATGGAGAAAGATTGGGGGAGGGAGAAGGGGGCCTTAAATACCGCGAGCCCTTTAGTCCCGGTTGCGTCCACCAACCGGGACGAAAGGGTCTTTAGTCCCGGTTGGTGGCTCCAACCGGGACTAAAGGTAGGCCTTTAGTCCCGGTTGGAGCCACCAACCGGGACTAAAGTTTTTTCGGCCGCAGCCGAAAGGGCGCAAAAGGCAAGGCCTTTAGTCCCGGTTGGAGCCACCAACCGGGACTAACCTAATTTATAAAATTATTTTAGTTTTGTTTTAAACAGATTCAAAAACAGTAGCATACATGCCTAGTTTTGATTTAATTCTTTTTGCTATTAAAGTTTTTAACAAAAAATACTTTATGAAAATTTTAGTTGGATAAATTTTACTTTCTATTAACTTTACTTTAGATCAGAAACAATTTGTATTATTAGTTGAATTTTTTTATTTAATTCTAAGTTAATATTATTTTGATCATAACAAGAGTTTTATAAAAGCTTTTTAGTTGATTCTTTTTGCTATTGAAGAATATTATAAAATACTTTTTGTTAACCTAATAATGTTATATTTTCTTTTCTGTTAAGTTATTAGTTTAGTATTTTTCTTTGCTGCTAAGTTTTATTTAGGACAAAAAATATTTTTGTTATTTGTAGTTAAGTCCTACAGTACCCTTAGGAGTTTTTATTTGGATTTCCTTGAAGTTTTGTTTTGCTTTCTATTTGCTTTTTTTAATATGTTTATAAAATTATTTTAGTTTTTGTCAATATGTTTTTGAAAATATGACACAAGGCGATCAATGCTGTCAAAATCTTTCTTCCGGAATCTAAAGCCCTTTGGGTATAACCCAACATACTCATGATGTGGGTTTGTACTCCTGATGTAAGATAATAAAAGGGTGCCTGGATGTTCATGAGATATGCCAAAACAATAGAATATTCTCATAGGATTCTCTGATTTCTCAGCCCTCAACATATCTTCAACTTCCCCTTTTAACCCTTTCCTGAATTTGCGAGAAGAGGGCATGCTCTTCAGGTGGCCTACCAATGGATCCACATATCTATCTATTACCTGCATATTTGTACAAGGAAAGAAACATACATTTACCAAAAATTAAAACAGATGCCAATCTTGCCAGTTAATACATCGCCTTCATGTAAGTGCAGTGATTCTAGATCAAAGCCATCATCAGAATAGTTGTGGAGCATAACTATGGCTTTCAACCCAGAATCAAAGGTGCAAATTATTCGGTTATCTTGTATATGCCGAAGAGTTACTTGAACAATCCTACCATCTGATATGTTGTCCTCAGTTTCACCAGAAAGCAATCAGAACTCCTCTCATCTGGACTTGGCTTGACATAAGGGGTCCTCCGATCAGAGAAACCACACAGTAGGGGTGGAATCTTGCGAAACTTGGGAGTGAAATCACTACAACTGGTGAGGGTGTATTGCATATGCCTGTCAACCTCAAGCGGCTTATCTGGAATGCTCAGAAGACATTCATATTTTGTTTGGACATAATTGCATTGATTAACTCCTCTGTATAATTAAAATACTAAAAGGACAGGAATAATTGAAAATTCATAACTTAATAAATAACTATTCAAAAATCATGTTGCAAATGCCAAAATGCCCTAACTCTTACAAAGATTCCCTCCGGTTTGTCCGAAGTAGGACTTTCCAGCTATAAGTCCGGAAACTCACTAGAGAGAAAGTGATGACGGTGAAGCCGGTCACATCCCAGAGTGGGATCTTGGGGTACAAAACTTTTTCTTCGCGTGTGTCCCTTGCTTATGATCGCACCGTAACCATATAGAATCTTCATCATTTAACAGGATGCTTGGGTCAGTCTTCACTGTGAAGGGAGGAATTTCATCAAACTTTTCATAATCTTCTGACATGTTTGTCTTGTCCTCCACTCCCACGATGTTTCTTTTCCCTGAAAGAACTATGTGGCGCTTTGGCTCACCGTATGATGTATTCGCTTCCTTATCTTTTCTTTTTCTCGGTTTGGTAGACATGTCCTTCACATAGAAAACCTGCGCCACATCATTGGCTAGGACGAATGGTTCGTCTGTGTACCCAAGATTATTGAGATCCACTGTTGTCATTCCGTACTGCGGGTCTACCTTTACCCCGCCTCCTGTCAGATTGACCCATTTGCACCGAAACAAAGGGACCTTAAAAGAAGGTCCATAGTCAAGTTCCCATATCTCCTCTATGTAACCATAATATGTGTCCTTTTCCCTATTGGTGTTTGTTGCATCAAAGCGGACACCACTGTTTTGGTTGGTGCTCTTTTTATCTTGGGCGATCGTGTAAAATGTATTCCCATTTATCTCGTACCCTTGGAAAGTCAATACAGTCGAAGATGGTGTCCTGGCCAACAAGTACAACTGATCTCCAACAGTGGTGTTATTCGTGAGATGTGATTGCAACCAACCGTCGAAAGTCGCCACGTGTGCACGTGTAATCCAGTCGTCAGGCTGCCCCGGGTGTTGGGAGCGTACAATACTCTTGTGTTCATTGATATACGGGGCCACCAAGGTAGAATTTTGTAGAACTGTGTAGTGTGCTTGAGTGAAAGAATGCCCGTCCCTACATATTATTGCTTTCGGTCCTAGCGTGCCTTTTCCACTCAGTCTCCCCTTATGCCGCGATTTAGGAACACCAATCGGCTTAAGGTCAGGAATAAAGTCAACACAAAACCCAATAACCTCCTCTGTTCCATAGCCCTTGGAGATGCTTCCTTCTGGCCTAGCACGGTTATGAACATATTTCTTTAAGACTCCCATGAACCTCTCAAAGGGGAACATATTCTGTAGAAATACAGGACCCAGAATGGCAATCTCTTTTACTAGGTGAACTAGGGCGTGCGTCATAATATTGAAAAAGGATGGTGGGAACACCAACTCGAAACTGACAAGACATTGGACCAAATCATTCTGTAACCTTGGTAGGATTTCTGGATCGATTACCTTCTGAGAAATTGCATTGAGGAATGCACATAGCTTCACAATGGCTAATCGAACATTTTCCGGTAGAAGCCCCCTCAATGCAACCGGAAGCAATTGCGTCATAATCACGTGGCAGTCATGAGACTTTAGGTTTTGGAATTTTTTCTCTACCATATTTATTATTCCTTTTATAATTGACGAGAAGCCAGACTGGACCTTGATACTGCTCAGGCATTCAAAAAAGATTTCCTTCTCTGCTTTGGTAAGAGCGTAGCTGGCAGGACATTGATACTGCGTTGGATGCATGCCGTCTTTTTCGTTCATACGTTGCTGGTCCTCCCATGCCTCCGGTGTATCTTTTGTCTTCCCATACACGCCCAAGAAGCCTAGCAGGTTCACGCAAAGATTCTTCGTCACGTGCATCACGTCGATTGCAGAGCGGACCTCTAGGACTTTCCAATAGGGTAGGTCCCAAAATATAGATTTCTTCTTCCAAATGGGTGCGTGTCCGTTAGCGTCATTCAGAACAGATTGTCCGCCAGGACCCTTTCCAAAGATTACTTTTAAATCCTTGACCATATCAAATATATCATCACCAGTACGGTGGACATGCTTCTTCCGGTGATCTGCCTCACCTTTGAAATGCTTGCCTTTTTTTCTTAAGGGATGCCTGATCGGAAGAAATCGACGATATCCCAGGTACACATTCTTGTTACATTTATCCAAATATATACTTTCAGTCTCATCTAAACAGTGCGTGCATGCAATGTATCCCATGTTTGTCTGTTCTGAAAGGTTACTAAGAGCAGGCCAATCATTGATGGTTACAAACAGCAACGTTCGTAGGTCAAATTTCTCCTGTTTGTGCTCATCCCACACACGTACACCTTTTATATCCCACAACTGTAAAAGTTCTTCAACTAATGGCCTTAGGTACACATCATTGTCATTGCCGGGTTGCTTAGGGCCTTGGATGAGCACTGGCATCATAATGAACTTCCGCTTCATGCACAACCAAGGAGTAAGGTTATAGATACATAGAGTCACAGGCCAGGTGCTATGACTGCTGCTCTGCTCCCCAAAATGATTCATGCTATCTGTACTTATACCAAACCATAAGTTCCTTGCGTCATCTGCAAACTCCGGCCACTTTCTCTCGATTTTTCTCCACTGCGACCCATCAGCGGGTACTCTCAACATCCCGTCTTTCTTACGGTCTTCTTTGTGCCATCGCAACAACTTGGCATGCTCTTTGTTTCTGAACAGACGTTTCAACCGTGGTATTATAGGAGCATACGACATCACCTTGGCAGGAACCCTCTTCCTGGGGCGCTCGCCCTCAACATCACCAGGGTCATCTCGTCTGATCTTATACCGCAATGCACTGCATACCGGGCATGCATTCAAATTCTCGTACTCCTCACCGTGGTAGAGGATGCAGTCATTAGGGCATGCATGTATCTTCTGCACTTCTAATCCTAGAGGGCAGAGAACCTTCTTTGCTTCGTACGTACCGTCAGGCAATTCGTTATCCTTTGGAAGCTTCTTCTTCATTATTTTCAGTAACTTCTCAAATCCCTTGTCAGATATACCATTCTGTGCCTTCCATTACAGCAATTCCAGTGTGGTACCGAGCTTTGTGTTGCCATCTTCGCAATTTGGGTACAACAATTTTTTGTGATCCTCTAACATGCGCTCGAACTTCAACTTCTCCTTTTCACTTTCGCATTCTCTCTGTGCATCAACAATGGCCCGGCGAAGATCATCAGCGGGCACATTTATTGCCTCTTGATTTTCAGCTTTCCCCGTTGCAGTATCACCGTATTCAGGGAACATAGGATAGTTGTCATCATCCTCTTCTTCTTCATTGACTTCCATCATAACCCCTCTTTCTCCGTGCTTGGTCCAATAATTATAGCTGGGCATGAAACCGGACTTAAGCAGGTGGGTGTGAAGGATTTTCGAGGAAGAGTAATCCTTATCATTCCGACAGACAACACATGGACAACACATAAAACCATTCAGACTGTTTGCCTGAGCCACACTGATAAAATTACGCAGGCCCGTAATGTTCTCGGCAGTGCGTCGGTCACCGTACATCCATTGCCGGTTCATCTGCATTATATAATTAAGTATATCAAAAACCATTACAGAACATCATGAATAGAGAAATTACCAAATTAATACAAGTTCATCACATTAAAACAAAGTACAGTAGTGAGATACATACATTGAAACTAACATACAACTATGTAAAACATTTAAATGCGACAACAAATGCGATCAAAATCGCAACTAAGGTAACAATTGATCCAACAGCATAATGATACCAATCCTTTTTATCAATGTCATATTTTCTAATCTTTCTAATCTTCAAGCGCATTGCATCCATCTGGATCTTGTGTAGATCGATGACATAGGCAACTCCAATTTCATCTTCTCTTCTTTAATTCTTTTCAATTTTTCTTTCAAATAATTGTTTTCTTATCAACTAAATTTAACCTCTCGACAAGAGTGTTAGGACTGAGAGTATATCGACCAGAGGGGGGGTGAATGGGAGATTCAAAAATTCTTCCGAATGTTTTGAACCAAACCCACACACAGCAGCGGAAATAAAATTCGGTAGACAAGCGCTTGATTTAGCTCGTTATAGAGGACCAAATTTATCGACAAGGAATGCAGCAGTTTTATCACACGTTGAATATCACAAGTCTGACATGGTCGATAGAAATGCAACTAATAATCAGGAGCACAGTTTCGATAGAAAACGAGATATGACAGCGATAGAAATGCACTGGGAATGATGACTAGGTGAATGAATATAGCATGAATGAAATCACAGTTGAACGACACTACAAAGTAAATCAGTCAGAGATGATGCAATATAATAACGATAATCTGACAGACAATTGAAGAACTGTGATTGATCAGATACAACTAACGGCACAAAGCACGAATGTAAACTGCTGAAGGAAATGCAGTAATGTAAAGCGAACCAGTGGTGCTCGATGGCGACAGAAGGATTTGGTAGACCAGTTCGCCCTTCTACCAAAGGACTACGTCTGGTTGGAGGGGTTGTGATTCAACACAGAGGATAAACTCTCCTCTCCCTGTTCTCCATCAACTTCGGAGCTGATCAGACTCCAGTTGATTTCACTCATGGTAGATACTTGTCGGCGAACTCCAAACCTTCACTGAAGATAAACTCTCTTCAGTTCCTTCGCGAACCACAATACTCTTGGTTGCTGAAGATCTCACTCGGTGAAGACAATACTCTTCGACACTCGAGCCGACACCTATCCGTCTAGAGAGTGGGCAGCTCTCAAGAGTAATAGGTACAAGAACCCTAACTCAGAACTACTGTGATGCTCAACCACTGTCTAAGTTTCGGCTCTTGATTTTTTTTTCTCTCGGTGGATTTTAAACTCAAATCTCTCGGAGAGGGGTTGCTCAATCAATCTTCTCAGAAATCTTAAGCGGAGCAACCAACGGGCAACGTTGGAGCGGGGTGGCTATTTGCAGCCGCAGCCTTCCCTGATGGGAAATGACCAAATTGGACATGTGGAGCAGCCAATGACCGAATGACACGAGTCCAACGGTCGGAAATTGAGCACAACGGTAACATTACGTGCGGAGCAAGTAATGCTAACTCCTCAGTCCGAAAGATATCTCCTATAGCGAAGAAGAATAACATCTCTTGCTGGTAGGTAATCATTCGAAGCATAAAGAGATTTCTCTCGGTCTTGCGTAGGATTTGGGCTAAGCATCACAGCGGATCTAAGCTTCGAGAACCTATACCCCTCTTAATAGTACGGAGGTCCTATGACTCAAATGAATGAAAGAAGAACGATGAAAAGAATGCTACGTCTTCACTTCATCTTCGTCTTCCATCGCTGCAGTCAATTTCTTCGAACGCTATCACCAAACCAATCGCTTCGCGTCAGCAATAAACTTTCGAGGGGTCATCTCCTTCGCTTCATTCTTCTCGACAAACAGTCTGAAAGAATGTAGCTCATTCTTCTTCTTCGACGTAGATAATCTTCGGTGAAGTTCTTCGAACTGTTCACCTGAGATAGCATTCACTTCGGCACTGCATGGACTCTTTCTCTCTGTGTGCACTAGCAAACAAATCAGTCCATGCCTGTTTCTGTCAACAATCTCTAAAACACAGGAGGGCAAGTATTGCACCAACAATCTCCCCCTTTTTGGACGATTGTTGACAAAACAGACTACATCGAAAGATAGATAAAAGAATGGAATGAAATGTGAAGTAAATTTGATGACGAGAGATGATTACGAAGATAAAGCACGCTCCCCCTGAAGGTATGCATATACTGATTTGAATGAGCATCGGAGCTAATATGGAGGGTAGCGAGGCGAATCTTCGTATGAGTAACATTGGCAGGTTATATCATTCGTAGATTCATCCTATGCACTCGACGGTGTCTGAGGTATTTCCTGCCACACACAATCTTTGACAAAGATTAGTTAAATAGTGAAGATACATTAAAGTGTGATGTGACAATGGATAAGCCATGAAGATTTTCTCAGAACACAAGCTAATTCCACACGAGATAGATATCCTGCAAATTAGATGTTCGATGAATAATCAGAGCAATCGATAAATAATCAGAACAAAAAAAAAGGTTCACAAGTATATTTCTCGGAGTGGATATGCTTCAGACGATGTTTTTTTGCATTGAATCACAAGTAATTTTATTCTGAAGCGACTTCTTTTCTCCTGCATTGATAGATAGTGAAAGATATGCACAGGAGTAATATATATATGTCGTTTCGAGGATTATGATCCCTCTTTTCGAGAGACATGAATTTCGATCCTCCTTGGACGATATTCACTTAGCCTTGCGCGAAAGATAAGTATCGAGGATAATCATTGCAAGGTAGTGAGCATTCGATAGTACCTGCAAGCAAATAGCTGGAAGCAAATATAGTATTGCAGGGGTTATTAACGGTACATGACGATTCGAGTGCCATCACCACATGCGGTGAGATTAAGTTTCACGACGGAAAAGTTTAACGACCAAAGGCAAATTGTTCGAACGAAATGCAAATGGCAAATAAAAAAAAACACCCTGCAAATAGCCCGCTTTTCTATCTTCTCGATGTTCTTCTCCCCCTTTTTGTCAACAAGTGTCAAAAAGGAAAGAGAGAGCACACGAGGAACTACTCGTCCGAAGAATCCCCAGAACTCGAACTGTTTGGCGAAACAGAACGAGCGATGGTCGACGCTGAAGCAGGAGTTGGAGATGCAGCACGGGCTTCGGGATCAGCTTCGGAAGTAGTAGAGCGAGGTATATCAGCCTTCTATATGAAAGTGCCTACTGTGTTTTCGAGTTCATCATCGGGTTCGACAAACAGCAGGTCAGTTGAGGCAGAGCGCTGAGGAAGCACAGGAGTTTGCCTTCGGATGCGAGGAACTTCAAATAACTCCAGATGATCATACTCCTTTTCGATTCCCTTTGCAGATAGTTGCTTGCGAGAATAATGCTTGCGCAGAAGTGTCCATGATCGCTTCTTCTGTTCCTTTTCATACAGCAGGGCTTGACGAGCTTAATTGTGAAGTAAATTGATTTCTATCATCATTTCCACTTTCTCTTTGCGATCGAGCTTAATGTGACTTTCCAAGGATTGCTGAGTGCGAAGACAAATCTCATATAGAGAGGGATTTTCATCACGAGGAATTTCAACTTTGACCTTCTTGATCTTCGGAGCACTGGCAGAGGCAGAAGCAGTTGCATCAATTGGTGTCTTTCCTTTCCCGATATCTTTTACAATTCGGAGAGTGTCTCGGACTGGTGGCATGAAAACTTTCGGAACATGTGACCAGAAAAACTTTTTCTCAAGAAGCTGTTCAATGGCGAACATGACCCATGGTGCATATGGCTTCAAAACTTGAGGGCTATCAGCAGCATATGCCAGGTTGCGAATAAAAAGATCAGGAATATCAAACCGAATTCCATGAGCTACAGCGTGAAGAGTATTTGCCACAATTCCATGAATGCTTTCCGGCCGGTTTATTGGCGTGAGAGAATTGCAGAGGATATAGAACAACACTTTGTTCTCATAGGCCAGGTGCTTCGGATTTGGTTCAGAACACTCATCACCAACAAGCTTAGGATCCATCAGCATATGCAGTTGAGCTTCGGATACATCCCAGAAATGCAGCCTGTGTTCTCGTGAGGCATCAAATTCGAAACGAGGTAAATTTAACAGGGCCAAAAACTGGTCAGCCGAGCATTTTATTCTTTCATCCTCGGTCATCCATTCGAGAATCCAAGTACTTATGTCATTGAGATCCCCTGAGATATAAAGCGTGGCATAGAACTGAAGAACAACTTCACAGTTCCAGCCATGGTTGAATCGAAGAAAACTCTTCAGATAGACCTGCTCAATTTGCTCGATGGTGTGATGGAAGCTGGGTATGCTCTCTAACTTGGCAAAATCCAGAATCTTGTGCTCGAATATACGATTCTTGCCATACAGAATACGAGCATAATACACAGTCTGTTCCTTTGTCCAGAACCTTGGTGATAACGAAGTCCTTTCTGCTTCATACGGACTGGTCCCAAAGAATGCAAGTTTCGTGCGATGAAACTGCTCATTAAATGCTGGACCATTCGGGCCATCATCGATGGGAAACAGAGGAAAGGTTTCCAGTGGATTACTCAGAGGTTCTTCATCGTTCATGGATTTGGTTCGGACATCATCAGGTGCAGGCACACCTTCATCGATAGGCTTGAGAGGAGCATGAGGCTTCCTTGATTTCTCTCGTGCAGATACCTTTGATGAACTTGACTGACTGCTGTTCTTGCTCGCCGGAACTCCTTCGGCATCTTTTTGTTTTTCGGGCACTAGGGCCTTTTCTTTTCTGGCATTTTCATCGGTGGGAGGCACAACAACTTCTTTCTCGGTAGCTTGTGTCACAACAGGAGGGATAGTTTCTTCTCGAGCCATCGGCTCATCAGATTTCTTTTCTTCCTGTACCAACTGTGGTGCAGTGGTACGAGGAGCAGGATCAACATCCATCTGGGTAGGGGCACCCGATGATGAGACCGGGGGGTGTTTCCTTTCGGGAAGCATTTAGCTCCCCCTCAATCTTATCACTTTTCTCTGTTGGTTCAGTTTGCTATGTTTGCATTGTTCTCGGAGGCGATGATTCTGGCTTCTCAACCTCAATTTCTTCATCAACTTCATCAGCTGGGGATTGCTGCTTGGGAGGTGCATTTTGCTCATCAGTCCTTACCAGGAATATATCAACTTCTTCATGTTGCACTTGGGCAACTGGCTCAGGAATGAGAACCTCTTCAGTACCAGCTTGATGCATGAGTTCATCTTTGCGAGGTGGAGAAGGTGGTACTTGTTGCAAGGGTACATGGGAATCCATTGGGGTAGGATCAGGAGAGACGTTCTGAAGGCATCGTTCCATGTATGTTTTCTGCTTGCTTGCTCTTGCCATAGCCTTCTGACGCTTTTCCTCTTGAACTCTTCTTCGAGCGAGATCTGCTTGGTGAGCAATCTCCTCGTTTCTCCTGTCACACAGTTGAGATACTTCCTTGTGCAGGCGAGAGTGCCACTCAATTTTATCATTTCGCAAGACGCTCAGAGCCTTGGTGAGTTCAACAATCTCTTTGTTCTTCTTTTTCCTTTCAGACTCAGATTTGGCCTCATTTCTCATTTGCTCGACAGCTTGTTTTTCTTTGACAATCTTGTTGAGCTTCTTAGAGATTTTCTTCAACTGGATGAAATGCTTCGTCACTAATTATGTAACATCGTCGGGCAGACCCAGATCGCACACATCATTAGCATTTGCATCATAAGCAGCGCTGTCAATTACATCAATCATAAAATTGAAGTCATATTTATGTTCCTCTGAGGGGGCAGGAACATTGAGCTTGGCCTTTTTGGCAGTCACGTCTGCTTTCTCTTCTGACTGCAGCTTTCTCTTCGTAACGGCACCTGACAAAGTTCTCTGGGCCGCAGAACCCGAAGGTTTATCAGTGGATGGCATAGGTGCATGCCTGGGAGACTTCCTCGGAGATGGCAATGTTTTCACTGGCGAAGGACTCATGTGTGGCTTGTTGAGAATGGCGGGACGATCATATAAGGGAATTTCATCAGCGGTTTCTTCATCGGATGACGCATCAGACGAGTCAGGAACAGCCTTCTTGGTTCTCTTGGTGAGGGTTTTCTTTTGTGGTGCACGAGGGGACACTGACTTCTCAGACTTACTTCCTTTCCACGCTGATGCACGTTCTTTCTTTTTCTGCACGTCTTGCTGGGTTAGCGCGACGTTTTTCGCTTCGACTTGATACTTCTTCGCTTCTCTGGCTTCACGTTTGGCCTTGGCTTTCGCCCTTTTAGCCACTTCCTCGGGAAAATCAGCGATAGTTTTGAGGGAGTCAGGATGAGCATTTGCTGGCTGAGGTGGCCTGACTTTTTCATCATCTGGGCCAATGCAATTTTCTGCAATGCAGTCATTCCATGGTGGCGTGAAGGCAAATAGGATCTGGTACTTTTCGCGAACATTTTGATAACGGAACCATTTGCCAGCCCAGTGGCGGCGAATTCTCTGCAACCTGTTGTTGCGATCTGTCGTGGATTCTCCTTCAGGTGGAGTCCTGTAGCTTTCGGGATCTGACATCTCAGCAGTAGTGTTCTTTTCTCTGCCACGACCACCCTTCTTGGGATTTTCATCGGAGAAAATGGTTAGCGCGTCAGTGACCAGTTCATCCTCGGGCTGACTGTGAGCCGAGGGAATTTCCTCAGAATCTTCTTCGGACACAGACTCTTGTCTCTTCTTCCGGGCCTTGGGTGGCTTTAAGGATTTTTCTCCTCCTGTCATTCTCATTCGTTCTGACTTTGGAGGGAACTGAGACAAATATCCTTCAGAATCTGAATGTTCTTCCGAACTCTGTGACATGACCAACCTGTGAAAAAGAATGGATGCGAGGGAAAAACAAGGTAGGGTCATAAGCATGCACAGAACTATTTTTGAATGAAAACGTTTTTCAGACAGATTAGGGAGCCCATGGAAATCCAAACAGATATCCTTGATAGATTTTACATTCTAGCCTCAGATGATGCAAGGCAGATTTAAAAACCATCTAATCTTTCGGATAACACATATGAACCCAATATGAGGAGACCAAGTACGAGGAAGAACTACAAACCGCACTGGTCAAGTCCTAGTGATTCCTACAGATCTACTGCCGTGAAATAAATCGAGATAAATTGCGATGGTAAGAACTGCCCAAGAACAGAAAACAATGAAGACGAGTAGTTCCAGATCTAGGCGCCCTAACTTGGCAACTTAGATCAACTACGGCAATGCGGGAAGGAGGATTACCGCACTGGCGTGATCAGCTGCGACGAGGCTTCACCGGAGTTGCACGGCGGAGATTCTCGCCGGAGTTACTTCGAGCTCGGGCTCGGGAGGAGGTGAAACGAGGGTTTGTGTGTACGAGAGAGATGACGCAGCGAGAGGTATTTATAGCTGAAGGGCTGAACCACCCTTCCGAAATCTACGGCCTACAGATGCGGGACGTTCCGCATTCAACGGACACGATCACGATCAAAAAGATCGTGGGCACGTGGCAACCGTTTCCTGCGAAAATCTTGGGATGAGAGCGGGAGGACGAAAGGTTTGAAGGGCACAGCGCCGAAAATGAGTAAATGTTCGAAGATAATTTCTTTCGCGACCAAGGACGTCGGAGAGAGATTTACTTCGGATCAAATTGCATGCTCATGACGGACAGCACAGATTTAGATGAGAGAGAATGGAGGGATAAAAGGGTCCGAAATAAATCACTCAGGCAAACGAGAAGAAAACACCAAACGAGGAGCTATGAGTGAGTTGTTTATCGGACAGAACACAAACACGGTGACTTGAAGACAAATAAACCAAGAACAAATAAACACAATGAACTAGCACCAACTATATAGATCTCAGGGCAAAAGATAGATGAATAGAATCCCTGAGAGTGAGTTCCTGCAAGAAGGGTTAGTTCTTTCTCGCAACCCACGCTTGTGTGGGCAGCGCAGACCTCATCTGTCTTGACTGAGCAGGAACATTCCTTCGTTGGTCTCTGTAGTTTACCTGTTCATCTCGAGAGTAATCATATGAGTAAGCATTGAAATTATTCCCAGAGACATGAGCATAATGATTCGAGGAGATACGCATGTACTCCTTTTGTCGAGAGTTTGGCTGATATTTGTTCAAAGAAGTTGTACTGCCGTACTGTGAGTGATCATAATTTCCTCGAAGAGAATTACTCTCCACATTCAGGTTAGCGGTGACAGATAAACTTTCAATAGTGCACTTCTTCACCCAGATTTGCTTCTTGGGTGACCCAGACCTGCAGTTAGTTCCAACATACCGAGCGAAAACCTTACCATTCTGTTGTTTGAACAATTTGTAGTTTGAGTCATCAGACTCGTCAGAAATAACAGGAATGGGTGAGTCATATCCGGACAGGAGCGCAGGTTCGAGAGTTTTGCTTTTGGCAAGAACCCAGCTCGTTCGAGGATATTGCTCGGGGGTCCAGTATGTTCCGTCAACGTTGAGTTTCCTTTCGAAGCCCAATCCTTCTTTTCGGGGGTTTTTGTGCAGTATTGACTTCTTGAGCACATCACATAATGTTTGATGTCCTTTGAGGCTCTTAAGCATTCTAGTCTCAAGCAAGTTCTTTAGCCTGCAATTTTCATCAGAAATAGCAACAAATTCCTCGGAGGAGGGGTTAGAGATATCATTCGAAGCAGTTGCAATATTATTGATGGTAGCATTGGATATTTTAGCAATAGAATCAGCATTGTTACGTTCCAGGCATTTTGAGCAAGAAGGCACAAAATCATCAGAAAGGTTGATAGATTGCTCGGCGAAGAGAGAAGCTTTTTCTTTCGCAAGAACGTTATAAGATTCCTTCAGTGACTCGAGTTCTTGATTCCTGTTAAGGAGTTCATCTGATAAACTCTCGAAGTCGACTGTCAGAGAATCATATCGTTCGGAAAGATCATCAAACGTTGAAGAAAAAGCATTATGCTTTTCAGTCAACTCTTAATTCTTCTTCATCTCTTCAACCAGTAATCCTTCGGTTTTCCAGAGATTCATCTCAAGTTGTTCCAGCTCATCTTGTTGAGATTTTGCAATCTTAACAAGTTTGGCAAGTTCAATGTATTCAGGGGTTTTGTGCTTTGCTGATACCTGATCCTTTGAAGTTTTTGCCATGAGACAGAATGCGATAGGTTCATCTTCACTTGAAGCATTTTCATCAGTGTCTGATTCGAAAGACTTCTCGGATGATTCATAGGCGACGAATGCATTGCCTCTTCCTAGATTTCTGTAGAACTCTTCGTCTTCTGATTCGGAATCAGATGATTCATCTTCAGATTCCATATTCATTTCTGCACACACACTCTAGTCAACTGCGATATCTTCTTCAGATTTGATTCAATGGTTGCTCTTGTTTGTACGTCAGTGACTGGTCTCGACGAAGAAGATGATGCGGTAGCTTCATTTTTCTTCGAGAGCTTAGTGTGACGATCCACTTGAATGAATACAGAGCAGTGTCGATTAGTCCATCTGTTGCTGTGTTTTTCATCTTGTTCCCAACAAGGACAGTCTGCTATGAAGTGACCAGGTTGTTTGCACTTGAAGCACTTCATTTCTTTCGGAGGTAATTTCTTCGACGATCCAGGCGTGTCAACTTCATAGTCATTTGTGAGACATAGATTCTGTCTTCTGAGATAGTTTAGTCTTTCAGTGAGCATTTCCATTTCTCTTGTGATAGAGTGTTGATTCTCGATATCTTCTTCTTGAGGACTGCCATAGTGTGAGAGAACTTCTCCTTCGCTTTCCGAGGAGGATTCTTGCTGACCATTTTCAAGTTCCATCTTTTCTTCGTGAATGGATAGCAGCGTCATAACTTCGACGTAGTGAAGTTCTTCATAGTCTGGTCTTTGCTTGATTTCAGCCACGATTGGATCATAGGTTGCATCAAGAACGCTCAGCAGCTTGTTGACCACATCTTTATCGGTGATATCTGTTACATCTCGTTGACGAAGTCTTTCAACAATGTTTGTCAATCGATCGGTGAGTTCCATAACACTTTTCTTACGAAGACTTCTGAAACCAGCAAACATAGCACGAAGCATATCTGTGTTTCGATCTGTTCTGGCGATAAATTCTTCATGAACATCTTTGATGGCATCCCAGAGTTGCTTAGCAGTGTCTAGCTTTCCGAACCGAATGAACATATCTCTAGAGATGCTGTCAGAGATAATATCTTTTGCTTGAGCATCCAACCGTATCACAGCTTCATCGGAGGTAGGAGCGTCGGGGTGTTGAACAGTGTACCCATTTTCCACAACATTCCACAGTTCAATGTTGATGGCTTGAAGTCTGATTTTCATTCGATCTCTCCAGTAGATATAATCATTTCCATCGAAGAAGGGAAATCTTTCAGAGTGCGAGGATCTACCTGCATACGACATACTCAAAACTCCAAGGTTGTTAGACCTTTAATAAGCAGAGACAGGGAGTACCAGCTCTGATACCAATTGTTAGGACCGAGAGTATATCGACCAGAGGGGGGGTGAATGGGAGATTCAAAAATTCTTCCGAATGTTTTGAACCAAACCCACACACAGCAACAGAAATAAAATTCGGTAGACAAGCGCTTGATTTAGCTCGTTATAGAGGACCAAATTTATCAACAAGGAATGCAGCAATTTTATCACACGATGAATATCACAAGTCTGACATGGTCGATAGAAATGCAACTAATAATCAGGAGCACAGTTTCGATAGAAAAAGAGATATGACAGCGATAGAAATGCACTGGGAATGATGACTAGGTGAATGAATATAGCATGAATGAAATCACAGTTGAACGACACTACGAAGTAAATCAGTCAGAGATGATGCAATATAATAACGATAATCTGACAGACAATTGAAGAACTGTGATTGATCAGATACAACTAACGGCACAGAGCACGAATGTAAACTGCTGAAGGAAATGCAGTAATGTAAAGCGAACCAGTGGTGCTCGATGGCGACAGAAGGATTTGGTAGACCAGTTCGCCCTTCTGCCAAAGGACTACGTCTGGTTGGAGGGGTTGTGATTCAACACAGAGGATAAACTCTCCTCGCCCTGTTCTCCATCAACTTCGGAGCTGATCAGACTCCAGTTGATTTCACTCGTGGTAGATACTTGTCGGCGATCTCCAAACCTTCACTGAAGATAAACTCTCTTCAGTTCTCTTCGCGAACCACAATACTCTTGGTTGCTGAAGATCTCGCTCGGTGAAGACAATACTCTTCGACAGTCGAGCCGACACCTATCCGTCTAGAGAGTGGGCAGCTCTCAAGAGTAATAGGTACAAGAACCCTAACTCAGAACTACTGTGATGCTCAACCACTGTCTAAGTTTCGGCTCTTGATTTTTTTTTTCTCTCGGTGGATTTTAAACTCAAATCTCTCGGAGAGGGGTTGCTCAATCAATCTTCTCAGAAATCTTAAGCGGAGCAGCCAACGGGCAACGTTGGAGCGGGGTGGCTATTTATAGCCGCAGCCTTCCCTGATGGGAAATGACCAAGTTGGACATGTGGAGCAGCCAATGACCGAATGACACGAGTCCAACGGTCGGAAATTGAGCACAACGGTAACATTACGTGCGGAGCAAGTAATGCTAACTCCTCAGTCCGAAAGATATCTCCTATAGCGAAGAAGAATAACATCTCTTGCTGGTAGGTAATCATTCGAAGCATAAAGAGATTTCTCTCGGTCTCGCATAGGATTTGGGCTAAGCATCATAGCGGATCTAAGCTTCGAGAACCTATACCCCTCTTAATAGTACGGAGGTCCTATGACTCAAATGAATGAAAGAAGAACGATGAAAAGAATGCTACGTCTTCACTTCATCTTCGTCTTCCATCGCTGCAGTCAATTTCTTCGGACGCTATCACCGAACCAATCGCTTCGCGTCAGCAATAAACTTTCGAGGGGTCATCTCCTTCACTTCATTCTTCTCGACAAACAGTCTGAAAGAATGTAGCTCATTCTTCTTCTTCGACGTAGATAATCTTCGGTGAAGTTCTTCGAACTGTTCACCTGAGATAGCATTCACTTCGGCACTGCATGGACTCTTTCTCTCTGTGTGCACTAGCAAACAAATCAGTCCATGCCTATTTCTGTCAACAATCTCCAAAACACAGGAGGGCAAGTATTGCACCAACAAAGAGGGTCGGTTGGAATTTCCGGTTCACATACCTCCTAGATAAAAATATCTATGTCAAGTTGGTCGGCATAATTGTCATAAACACTAAATGAAACAAATAGTTATAAAAGATAATATACCACATCCGAATCATAGACCGGGCGAGAGCCGACGGGGACGGATATCAAAACCATGGCACTATATAATAACAAACAATAATACAAGTAAGAAACTTATACGAGTAACTATCTAAATCATACAAGTAAGAATTTTTTTTTAAAAAAAGATAAGAACAAGAGGCTCACCACGGTGGTGCCGGCGACGAGATCGGCGCTGGCGAGAGAGAACAAAGTAGCACACACCTCCCACCTTCTATGAGGAAAAAACAAAGGAGAGGGCGGGCAGGGGCGAGGATATATATATAGGCAAATTTTTAGTCCCGGTTGGTGTCTAAAACCGGGACTGAAGACTAACTTTTAGTCCCGGTTGGAGACACCAACCGGGACTAAAGGGGTGCGATACCCTTTAGTCCCGGTTGGTGTCTGGAATCGGGACTAAAGGTCCCATTCGAACCGAGACTGATGCCTGCAGAGCCCGGCCGGCGTCCTAGCCGCTCGAACCGGAACTAATGCTCACATTAGTCCCGGTTCGTAACGCGACCGGCACTATTGCTCCGATCCGGGTAGAACGAAAGCCATGTTTTCTACTAGTGACAGTCCACAGTAGTCGACTGCATTCTATTGTTCCTTTCCCGTTTAATTAAAGTAGCTGATCTGATGCGCGGTATTATTATTCTTGGCGTCTTAAGATTATTATGAGGTTGTTAGTCATAAGTATCATTCATCCTTTTGTTGGCCTATTGCCTACTCTGTCGTGTACCAGTATTATTTTGGAGCCCAGACTTTAATATTTCAGACCTGGTTGGGTGAATTGGTCGTGAGTGTGCTGGTGCATTTTCCATGACGAAATCATCGTAGCATTACTATTTAATCTTTGTTTAGTATGACTGGAACGTGTTAATGGAATTTACTCTTATCAATGCCATTCTCGATGGCATCTCGATCTCGGCACCAATAGTAAAGCGAAGACTTTGCGGACCGTTGAAGCAGATGCAGTTGCCAGGCGCGCGACGCACCACCGTTCCTTCCAGGCCCTTGTGAACCACGGTCGGTGTGGCACCGCATTGCCGTTGGCATATCGTTGTTCCCGAAATCCTTGAGTTGTACCAGCAAGCAGTCCAAGTGGGCACACGAAATAGTAACCACCTTCCTGCAGGAAGGTGTTGGTTAAACCAAGCGGCCTGATTGATTGAAGGAGTCTTTCTCTCAATGACATCTACTTAACGGCTAGTTGTTGAGGTGTAGTGCTCGTCTCTGAGGAGGACAGCTCTCGCGTGGCCGGGCCGGTCGTGTATGTAAATAAAAGAAGAAGAAGAAGAAGAAGAAGAAGAAGAAGAAGAAGAAGAAGAAGAAGAAGAAGAAGAAGAAGAAAATTATCATTTGGCCAGACTGCATATTATGCTTCTTATACAACTGGAGTTCTGAATCAGCTAGTAATTGGTAGCATTTGGACGGTCGCTGTTTGGTTCTGTCTATTATAGCGTTATACCAATACAAGCCATCCAGCTTTATTTGTTAATTCGGGAGATCCTAACAACAACATCAGCTTTATTTCTTATTTAGCTCCGCATGGTGGCGATATCTTTTGTTTACAGAAAATAAAACGTAGGCTTCCAGTAACCAATCCACTATTTAATAGTCGCGCACACCACCTTCCCTCCCCAGCCTTGAGCCTTGTCTGGTGCTTGTAGATAGGACCAGAGCCATGGAGTCTGACGCGACCCATGCACCCGCCACCTCCTCTTCCTCCTCCTACTCTTCCAACTCGACTGCCATCAATGGCGTACAGGACGTGTCCAAGAGTGAGCCCAAGCATCTGAAGCCCAAGAGACAGACCGCCACCTCTCCCGCTCCCGGCACCGGTAGCCAAGAGACGGAGGCTGCCGACGACGGCGCCCGGGGAGACGAGAGCAGCAGCTGCGCCGCCGGGGACGAGCGTACGGCCGGAAGGCACCCGTCGTACCGCGGCGTGCGGCGCCGGAGCTGGGACAAGTGGGTGTCGGAGATCCGAGAGCCGCGCAAGAAGTCACGCATCTGGCTCGGCACGTTCCCGACCGCGGAGATGGCCGCGCGCGCGCACGACGTGGCCGCGGTCGCCATCAAGGGCTGCGCCGCGCACCTCAACTTCCCCCACCTTGCGGACACGCTTCCCCGTCCGGCGTCCACCTCCCCCGCCGACATCCAGGCCGCGGCCGCCTTGGCCGCCGCCCAATGCGAGTTTTCTTCCTCCGTCGCCGAGACAACAGAGACGTCGACGACCTCGACTGAGACATCGGCCGCAAGCTCCGGTACGGCCAGCAGCGGCGAGGAGAACGCTCTGTTCGACCTGCCCGACCTTCTGCTGGACCTGAGGGACGGCCTCTGGTGCTCGCCTACCTGGGCGTCGGCCGCCGACGACTACGACGGCGGCGAAGCAGCGCTGCACGAGCCGCTCCTGTGGGTGGAGCAGTGCTGGACCTAGCCGTTCCGTTCGAACGCGCGGGCCATGACTGGCCAGAAGAGAACACCGGTAGACATGGGCATGTACCAGCGTTTCATTTTTCCAATTAATTTGCGCTTTGCTCCGCGCCATGCCACGCTTGTCATCTTTGGGATGGCAATTCGTTTTAGCTAGACATTTTCACCGTTTTCTTCACGGTGTGTGTTGTATCCGGAAATGTGAAATACAATCCCATCGTCAAAAAGGAAAAAAAAAGAGAGAAGGAAATATGAAATACAATCCACCTCTTCGGTCCCGAAATCTCAAACACTCGATTAATCACGAAATAGGTTCCCCATTTGTTTGTGTTTATGAGGTTGGTGTGCTTTTGTTGCGTTTAATTCGCCATCTACAAGACTGAGCTTGACCATGGATGTATAATTTTTCATCCGATTTTCACAATTAACTGGTTAACCATATTTTGTAATTAATAATGGAACAGACAAAGCTTTTGCCTCGGTTCAATAAAATACTGTGGGACAATAATGGCCTCTCCAACTCAGAGATTCTAAAATCTCTATGAAAGATTGTAATTCTTAGATGTTCTTGCATCACACAGGGTACTCGTTATTTAAAAATCACCAAACCAAAATTCATTGGAACATTGCATCATTCCTGTGTAATCTATAAAATATCACATAACATCCAGCTCAAGCACCTTTTGCACCGCTAAGAGACAAACGAGCTAAACTTCTGTTTTGCATATGTGCTTTTATTAATATATTATATTGCCGTGTTTCTTAGAACTCTACCAATAAAAAAGCAAACATTCTTTCGTGGACACCATCTGCATCTAGGCTTTTAGACAAATACGTGACACAAGCCATATATAGATCAATTTTTCACGGATGCTATAAGAGATGTGGCAACTAAGTACTAGTATTATTTATTTGGACCCTCTTAGCTGCCGAACGTTCGCTGGGAGGGGGTGACATTTTGAGCGATTTTGCTGGCAGTTTTAGTTGTGAGGGGATGGCAACTTTTTCAGAACAACATGGCAGTTTCTTCAGAAGAATGCATTTTTTGTTTAAAACTGCCACCGTTTGATCTCGCGAAGCAACTAAAACTGCCAGGAAAAAGCGTTCGGTTGCCATCCCCTACCCAGCTGACGTTCGCCAGATAACATTACCGATTTATTTTTCAAGTAGAAGTGCTAGCAATTACTTGCATAGTATCAGATTAGGTGAAGAACTCAGGTCTGATTACAGGATCTGAGATTACTCCAATTATTATCCCACTATACGCCCAACTTAGGATTAGCATGCAATCATTCAAATGTGCTATGTAAAATGTTATACATAAGTAGAGGTGCACAAATTTTAGCCCCATGTTTACCAAACTACCACTGAAATACATGAAAATCAAATCACTTCATCAAATTAAAATCACTACACATCATTTTTGGACCAAGGTACCACAATGATGTATACATACATTTTTTTTTGCTTTTCTGTTTAGTTAGAATTTGTCCCTCTTACCTCTGAGCCGTCCATCATCAAGCGTACATTTGATCACTTATAATGTTCTAGTTATAGCAACTACTTATCAAAAAAGGAATGTCTATAGAATATTTTTACCCCCATTTTCAATATGTTTAAAAGAAATTCATAATGGATTTATTTATTTTGCTTTGGATTCCAAATATTCACGTATGGCTTCTATATATATAGGCATGCCTTATTATTAGATTTTTTTTCCCTTTTTCTATTCATCACAATTTTCAAGGGAAAATGGATTCCAAATATTCACGTATAGCTTCGTTATTTTGCTTTGGTATGTACTGTTTAATTCATACTAGTATATACCATGTAACATTTCTAGCAGTTTCACTCTTAGTCACATGCCGTGGGATGCTTTCTCTTGCGGCAGTTCGTTCGCTCCTGGATCTTCAGGAGCATGTGAGACCGGATGTTATTTTTTTAGCTGAAACTCATCTCAATAATAATAAAGCAGATGATCTCCGTCGGAAGTTAGGTTTTACCTTCATGTCTGTGGTCGAGAGTGATGGTCGTTCGAGAGGACTTGCTATGTTTTGGAATGATGACAATAAAGCAGAGTTTGAATATGTGTCTCCAAATTGCATTGATGTTCTTTTCATCTCCAGTAATAATGTTAAGTGGCGTATGACGGGCATCTATGGAGAACCTACTTGGGAGGATAGACATAAGTCTTGGACATGTTTGAGGCATCTGTTCTCAGGGCCAAAGTTGCCGTTGATCGTCATGGGTGACTTTAACGAAATCATGTTCAATACGGAAAAAGATGGCGGCAATCCTCGTCCTGCTGGTATGATCCGTGCGTTCAGAGAATGTTTGGATGATTGTGAGTTGCATGATATGGGGGCTGCTGGAGACAAATTTACTTGGCGTCGTGCGGAGGTACGGGAGCGCCTAGACAGAGCAGTGTGCAATAACTTGTGGTCAAGCATATTCCAGAAAACGGAGGTGCTGGATGAGCAACACTATAGGTCCGATCACTGGCCGGTTCTTGTGGATACTGAGTTCTTTGATGCTCGGCAAATACACAAGCGGTCAGGTAACAGAAAGTTTGAGGCTAGATGGCTTGCAGAGGAAATGGTGCGGGAAATAGTAACGACTGCATGGGAGAAGGCTAAGGCCCACGGGCTTGGTCCATCCCTTGCTGCACGCACACAAGCCGTTCATGCAGACCTACACCACTGGGATCGAACGGTCCTAAAAGGTCCGAGGAACCGGATAAAAAATCTTAAGAAGGAACTTGAAAAACTGAAATTGGGAAGCCCATCCCATGATTCTTGGGCTAGGCAGAAGGAGATTCAACTCCTTATTGAAAATCTGTATGAACAGCAGGAGTTGCATTGGGCTCAGAGAGGACAAGCAAACTGGTTATTACACGGTGACAGAAACACGGATTTTTTTCCATAATTCGGGAACGGCAAGGAAAAAAAGAAACTTGATCAAGCGATTATTGGATGATACAGGTGTTTGGAAGGAAGGGGAAGAAATGAACCAACATGTTGTTTCCTATTTTACAGAGTTGTTTTCTTGTGACTCTCTTGACATGCAATCTGATGTGTTTGATAAAGTGCCATGCAAGGTGTCTCAAGCAATGAACTCCGCATTGACATAACCGTTTACATCAGAAGAGGTAAAAGCAGCCCTATTTAGTATCGGTGACCTTAAAGCTCCGGGTCCGGATGGACTTCATGCGGTTTTCTATAAAGGGTTTTGGCACATATTGGGAGATGATCTTGTGGGAGAGGTGCTTGCAGCGGTGAATTCTTATACTATCCTGGAGGGGTGGAATGATACCACCATCATAATGATTCCAAAGGTCAAATCTCCACAGAAGGTAACTAAATTCTGCCCTATTAGCCTCTGTAATATGGTCTATAAAGTCATATAAAAAATGTTGGCTGCTCGCATGAAAAAATTCTTCCAGATGTTATCAGTCAAACTCAAAGTGCTTTTGTTCCTGGTCGTTTGATTACTGATAATATTTTGGTTGCTTATGAGAGCTTTCATATAATAAAGAAGAGGAGGAAAGGGGAAAAAGGTATTTGTGCAGTTAAGCTTGATATGCACAAAGCTTATAATCGTGTGGAGTGGGACTTTTTGGAGAAAATCATGTTGAAGCTGGGGTTTCATAAGAATTGGGTGAGAATGATAATGGCCTGTGTAAAATCCGTCAGGTATCGAGTGAGGATTAATTCTGATGAAAGTGACCAGTTCATCCCATCGAGGGGGCTCCGTCAGGGGGACCCACTATCTCCATATTTATTTCTCTTGTGTACAGAAGGGCTTACGAGTTTATTATCTCATGCTGAATGGGGTGGCGAGCTGAAAGGGGTTCAGGTATGTCGGGATGCACTCACAATTTCAAATCTCCTTTTTGCGGATGATTCGTTGATATTAATGCAAGCTGATGCGGGGAACGCCAACTGCTTGAGAAGAATTATGCTGGATTATTGTAATGTGTCAGGCCAACTTGTTAGTGAGCAGAAATCTAGTATTTTCTTCAGTCCCAACACAAGAGTATAAAAGAGGGAGGCAATATGTACTACGTTGAATATTTTGATAGAAGCCTTGACAGATAAATATTTGGGACTCCCGACAATTGTGGGAGCCGACAGAAGTGATTCTTTCCAATTCCTTGTTGACCGGGTTTTGAAGAGAATTAGTGGATGGAAGGAAAAACTTCTGTCCATAGGGGGAAAGGAAGTGTTGTTGAAAGCTATTGCACAAGCTATACCAACTTTTGCGTTGTCCGTGTTTAAAATCCCAAAACAAATTTGTAAAGGGATTACTGACGGTATGTCTCGATTTTGGTGGGTGATGATGCAAATGCCAATAAAATGCACTGGTTTGCTTGGTGGAAGATGTGTGTTCTGAAGAAAATGGAGGTATGGGATTCAGAGATATTCATTGTTTCAATTTAGCTCTTCTTGCGAAGCAGGCATGGAGATTAATTGAGAATCTAGATTCCTTGTGTGCCTTGGTGTTGAAAGCCAGATATTATCCATCTGGAGATTTACTAAATGTGAAGACAAAAAAAGGTAGTTCTTTCACTTGGCAGAGTATTTGTGAAGGAATAAAAACTTTGAAAAAAGGCCACATATGGAGGGTTGGTGATGGAAGTAACATAGATATTTGGAAGGATGAATGGATCCCAAATAATTTCACGAGGAAGGTCATCACAAATAGAGGTCGGAACATTTTGTATAAAGTAAATGATCTTATCAATCCTAGTACCAACCAGTGGGATGAGGAGTTGATAAGAAGTATTTTCTGGCCGGTTGATGCTCACACAATTCTTTCTATTCCATTGTCTTCGTACCATATGGATGATTTTGTGGCCTGGGCATTGACTCCTTCAGGTTCGTTCTCAGTTAAAACTGCTTACCATGTTGAGTGGGAGGCTCAGTATGGCAGTAAGTGTGATCAGGGGAGCTATGAGCAAGGTACTAGGCCTCATCCGATATGGGAGTCAATATGGAAATTGAGAGTGCCAGCCAAGGTTAAAATTTTCTCTTGGCGGGTGATGCATGGCATATTACCATGTCGAGTTATACTTGCAAACCGCCATATCAAGGTCTCGGGGCAATGTCCAGTTTGTGAGCGTGGCGCCGAGGATATGAAACATATGTTATTCACATTTCCGAGAGCGAAAAAAGTTTGGAAGGAATTGGGCCTACACGTCCTGATTAACGACGTATGTTCGAGATTCTCAGAGGGTCAACAAATTTTTGAATATTTGCTTTCGACGAGGACTCCAATCGAACCTGTACTGGGCTGTCAAGCAAATCCTGAGATGTTGGCAGTCACTTGTTGGTACATATGGTGGGAGCGGCGACAACACTGTAATGAAGAGAATGTTCAGTCACCGGAACGATCGGCAATGGCTATTCGGGTGCTTGCTGCGAACTTCTTTGCGGCATCAGGCAACAGACCGAGGGTGAGGGAAGTGACTTGGAACCCTCCTCCCAGAGACTTTGTCAAGGTTAATGTCGATGTTTCGTTCGATGAGGACACGCTCCAAGGTACTACTGGTGCTATACTCAGAGATAATATGGGCAGGTTTGTTGCTGCTAGAAACTCAAAAATTCCTGCAGTTTATGATGTTGTGACAGCTGAAGCTATGTCACTAAGGGAGGGTCTCTTGCTGGCCGAAGGGTTGGGATGTAACAGGTTGATTATTGGTTCTGATAGCACTGAAGTGATTGAGGCCATGAAGAGTGACATGCATGCTGCGGGTAATGCAGCAGCGATCTTCAAAGATTGCTACTTCATGTCCACATAGTTTGTGAAAGTTTCCTTCGAACATGAGAACCGAGAGGCAAATACGATAGCTCATGAACTTGCCCAGCTTGCTAAGTATAATGATTCTAGCACATGGATAGATGTTCCTCCTCCCTCAATTGTATCTCTTTTAGTCAATGATGTAACCTTATTTTCCAATAAATAAAGAGATACCTTTGATTGTAAAAAAAAAACTATGTAGCCTCTTCGATATCTGAAATTGCATTCTCAAACAGTACATATATTGTGGGCATTTTTTTAATTATTTTGTCTATGTCGGTAATTTGTTTCACATGAACTAAATTTATTTTCCGCCTCAAAGTTTTCCTATCCTCTTATGGTATTTAAGTGAATACATATATTTTGATCCAAAGATTCGAAAGTAACCAAGAATTAGCTGCATTTTACTCACTAAATGAATATGCAATTTTTATACTTTGTGTGGTAAAAATGACACGTCTATTCACTACCCATGTTGACTAACGAAGCTATAAAAATGGCAAGCATGTGTCATGTAGAAAAAACACATGGAAATTTCAGCAGTATGTATGATATATTTCAAAGTTTAGCACCATGCTTTAATACATTATAATTTATTTCCTTATTTATATAAAGGGAAAAGTCTATTTTAACAGTCATCGGATGACGCAAAATGGATTCATATTAATTAGGACCATCCTAAAAATTCTACCACAACACCAAACACAACTATATTCTGGTTACTCCCGACTTAGTTTCCCATTCAGTATCATACGTTTCACTGTATTTATGATTTGATGCCCAATATTACGGCCTCGGTACTCAAGAACAAAAGGCACGTGTTGTTTTTCCTTGGTGCCACGAACTAAACCCTCGTCTTACACCAAAATCTTTCACGAAGTCTTACCTACACGCAACATCTTTCCTGGTTCGTCGATCCTCATTTACAAAATGCAACCGGCTTCATCATGTACATCCGTGTATGTATGTACAGTAATCTTCTATTAGAGATATGACAGGCAATAGAAACGAAAAAGATCAAATCAACACAGAGGACACAAGATTTTAACGTGGAAAAACCCCTCCAATGAGAATGGTAAAAAACCACGGGCACCAGCCAGCGAAACTTCACTATATCGGCAGAGGTTGCAAACACCGGGGATTTACAACGATGGTCTTATCCCGTGCGGCGGCTTACAAGAGGTATGTAATGGTGACCTAGGTCGAAGCTGATCCGTACTGCGCGCGCGCGGGGGGGGGGGGGGGGGGGGGGGGGGGGCGCACCCCTAGGCGGCCAGACTCCACTCCGCTATGGCCCAAGCCTCCCAGCGACGGGTCAGAAGTAGCATTTATATGAATTTGGATCACAACTCAACAACCTCAACGGCAGTGATTGGGATCCAGATGAGCCGGATTTTGGCTGCGACGCCGTCCACGCTGCGAAGTGTGCTGTTAGAGACGGTTCCACTGAGTGTTGGCTGGTAGTGAACACTCTCCCCTCCTGCCGTGACGGTGCATTCCGTCGGGAGGGGGACAGTGAACGCCTTGGGAGGGGGGGGGGGTGCGGCACAAGCACCCCGATGACGGGCCTCCGTTCTGCTCCGTCAGAAGTTAGCCTTTATATGAATTTGGATTATGACTCAACATCTTCAACGAGAGATAGATGTAACAGATTAACGGGCGCACAAGCACGTTTAGCGACGGTGATCTCTGAACCAGGATGGCTGGCATGGCGACGAAAGTTGTGAAGAGAGAGCCCACCGGCCACTTTTGCTCATGACAACGCACACTGACAGTGACCAAGAAAATCGTCGGAATATCCCCTCCCCTAAACAAATATTGACAGGATACTGGGGTTTTGTCCACATCCAGCCCGAGGGCGCGTCGATCTTACGGGCCCACCTGTCCAAGCCAGATCGTGGCGATCGACCAGGAAACCCAGCCGCTCGGAGTCGGAGGGAGTGGCGTTCATGGTAGGTGAGACGTACCGTGGCCTTCGCTGGTTCAATTACTCAGCTGCGCGGGCGTGTCAAGCTGCCGCTATCAAATTATTATCATTTGCGCCATATGGACCATCTGAGCTCCAATTCTCCAGTGCATGCGTGAACCACCTAGCCAGCTACCACCACCCTAGTAGGCTTGCAGTTGCAGCCCGGCTCTGGCTCTGGCTCTACCGAGGAAAGCTTGATGCATATAATTAACAATCAATACGACGCGGAGGATTTTTACGTTAATTAAGACGGCACGTTGGCTCCATGAAATATGTCGACGTCGAATTGTCGATCCTCTTTAGTTGGCTTTTACGCCTCGAGGCCATTTGTATGTAATGTAATTTAAAACAAACCACGAGCCACACAGGATGTAAAATGTGGCTATCCATCCATTTAATTAACAAGGTGCTGCCGGCTTGCCACGTAACCGGCCACGTCGCTTTTGTGCTCAGGACCCCTACAACTACATGCCCGCTGGCCCAGCCACTACAGGAAACAGGTAATATGCCGACGGTGAAAAGTATGCCTACGGGCCCGTCGGCATACATCGAGATAAGCCGACGGCCAAACTGAAACCGTCGTCATACAAGGGCCGTCGGCAAATTCAGAGATATGCCGACGGGGCCCGTAGGCATACAAATACCGTAGGCATATCTCCTATATACGCCGACAGTCACCGTCGGCATAGATTCACCGTAGGCATATCTCCACTGTACGCCGACGGTCACTGTCGGCATATATTAACCGTCGGCATACGTGGTTTTGGCTGACGGAGGGCTACCGCCGTCAAAGCTATGCCGACGGCCCTAACGGCGGCCGTCGGCATAGATTTTTTTTATTTCTTTTCTGTTTTTTTAAAAAGGGTTGAATTTGAGTTAGCTAAACTTAAACATATACATATTATATATCAATTTGGGGTAGAATTTTTCATAGAGTATGAATATACACTTTGTTTATGTTTTCCAAAATGTTTAAAATGTGACCTCATGTACTTTTGCAAATAGGTCCTTATACTTTATAAAAATCACAACTAATTCATACTTGCATCGATTTTGACAAACTTTATATGTGTTTCTATCAGAATATGGAAAGGAATTTGTTAATATACTATGTTTTGAAATTTTAACAAATTAAAATCATGTTTATTTCAAAAATTTCAGATAACACTCTCTTGTTTTGATTTGTTTGTATATATTTCATACCTTGACCAAATGAGGCAAACTTTATATCTATTTGCATCAAAAAGTTTCAAGGATTTTAAAAATCATGTGTTTAGTTTGGAATGTTTAAATATTACTTTGATTCTTTGCTACAATAGAGAAATCTACCCCCGCTAGATTTTCGGGTCACACTGGTCACAGTTACGCCGCTCCGGTGCCTTCGGAGGTTAGCAATGCCACCAAAATTTGCAATGGATCCTCATACATGTGTGAAAGTGTGGTGGTAGGTTTAAACACCCAACACACTAATCCGGAGTGTGACACCCTTCATGGACGGCACTGCCGCCAGCACTTAGAGGGAGAAACTTCGACGGAGGTTCGACCCAGAGGGAATCTTGTGATAGGTTGTGCTAAAACTATATTTTGGAATGTTCTTATGGGCTAACCTAGCACAACCAAGTGGAAAAGTACATTGGTCAAAGGTAGTCCGGTGAAAGTCAAAGGGCTAGATCGCGGGGTCAAACTGGCCACGGTTAGGCCGCTCGAGGGCCTTCGGAGGTTAGCAATGCCTCCATAGCTTGCATTGTGTCCTACTACATGTCTGAGAGTGGCCCCCTTCACGGACGGCGGTAACACCGAAGTAGCTTTCAACACTTTTGTTGCAGTATGAATTGTTCTGAATAGTGAGAGCATGATCAATTCATCAAATCCAACCGTATAAATCCTCGAAAAATCGTATGATGCCAGAAATCCTCGGGATCTGGCACGGCATCATCACATGGCCCCTGTAGGGTGTGGTAAAATTTTGGACGCGTTTCAAAAAAGCCTCACATGAGGCCGCTTGTAAACTACACCATCTCCAAGTTAGTCTCTGGGTATCGAGAGGGAATGTGTCCGGTTTGTGAAGCAAGTGCGAGTCCTGTTGCTCCGTTGGCCTGAAAACTTCTCGTGCTCTCACAGGAGGCCATCGCATGACACGTGCCAGGCCCCCGCATTTTCCGGACCCACATGCAATATTTGAGACATTTAGTGCACTCTACGGTTTCAACATCGGAAATTGCAGATCTGCGAGGCGGCACATGAAATCATGCCCATAAGCTAAATGGAAAATCCTATGTGATGTCTTTGCGCCATGCGTAGGCCATGTGCAGACGAGGGAGTGGCGGGCCCGGCCACCGAGGGGTTGAAATTAGCTCGGCGGCATGTATGATCCAACCGTATAAATTCTCAGAAAATCGGCCGGAAATCCTCGGGATCTGGCACCACACCATCACATGGCCCCTGTAGGGTGTGGTAAAAGTTTGGACGCATTTCGAAAAAGCCTCGCATGAGGCCGCTTGTAAACTACACCATCTACAAGCTAGTCTAATTCATACAGCTGCTGGCCTGTGTTTGTTATTCCGCTCAATCTCCCTCCCGGCGTCGTAATGCAACGCAAGACCATGTTCCTGTTGCTGATCATTCCGGGGCCTGAATACCCGGGGAAGAATTTGAATGTGTTCATGTAGCCGCTGGTGGATGATTTGCACAATTCTTGGTACTTCACGGACGACACTAACACCGAGGGAACGTTCCACACTTAGAAGGCGAAACTGCCACCACGGGTAAGCCGGAAGGAATCATGTGATAACTTGGGCTCAAATTGTTTTTCAATGTTCCTATGGAATAGCCTAGCATAACCAAGTAGAAAAGTCCATTGGTGAAATGGCGGTCGACGCCGGTCAAAGGGCTAGATTTGCCGGTCAAACGGGTCAGGGTTCGGCCGCTTTGGGGTCTTCGGAGGGTAGGAATCTCACCAAAACTTACATTGTGTCATAGTACATGTATATAGGTGTGGTGGGATGTTTAAATATTCAATACCCAGCTCCCGAGTGTGACCCGCTTCATGGATGGCACTAACACCGAAGGAACGTTCGACACTTTGAGGGGGAAACTGCCACCACAGGTAAGCCAGAAGGAATCTTGTGATAACTTGGGCTCAAACTTGTTTTTCAATGTTCCTATGGCCTAACCTAGCACAACCATGTAGAAAAGTCCATTGGTGAAATGTCGTTCGACGCCGGTCAAAGGGGTAGATTTGCCGGTCAAACGGGTCAGGGTTCGGTCGCACCGTGGTCTCCAAACTTTCACAAACTTTCCAGGGGTAATCACAATGAACGATTCCTCGCCAGAGCACTCCTACTGCCTAGGAGTCTCCAACCTCCAACAGTAACAAGATGCACCACGAAAACAAGGGGGAATCAACTTTTGCTTTGGTGAATGTGTAGATCGGGCACTTCTCCTTCGCTTGTCAAAAGATCAAGAGCTTTGGTTGGCTAAGGAGGGAGATCTCCAAGAAACCGAGTTCAGAAAATGGTGGAGGGAGAAATGGAGTCATCAACATCTTCGTGGGGAAGAAGAAGACTATTTATAGGTGGGGGGTCCAAATCCAACCGTTGGGGCAGATTTCTGCGTGCCCCGGAAGTTTCGGCAGCAGACAAAAGTTCCGGGCAGGTTCCGGGCTAAACAGAGGAATTGCACAAGTGTGCAATCACTCTGGATGCCCGGAAGCTGACCACACTTGCCACGGAAGTTCCGCGTCCCGGAAGTTCCGGCCGCCAGAAGTTCCGGGCGAGGGTCCGGGCAGGTTCTGGCCTTCACAGAAACTTCTCCAACTATGGCATTTGGGCACTTCTCTCCTCCAGAATAATATGAGATTGGTTGTGCCTGTATCTTTGTGTACGTGAAGTTGATTCCCAAGTATTTTCAGGGTGCACCCCCTCTTAATAGTGCGGTTGCCCTATGGACTCAGTAATAATATGAAAAATATTGGCAACGCTTCTTTTTCCTTTTACGAGTAGAGGGGAACCTAACCATCCATGCATTCTTCCGTGATTTGATGGCACTGTTTACAACTAGAGCATGTGGTTAGAACACAAGTATATGTTGTCATGAATACCAAAAACATTAAGAGCATAAATGCTCTTTCAACAAGCGGCCTCCGGTCAGGCTTCTGCGAAACGCGCTCAAACTTTTACCACACCCTACAGGGGCCATACGACGATACCATGGCAGGTCCCGAGGATTTCCGGCATCGTATGATTTTCCGTGGATTTAAACGGCTGGATCCGACATCGTTTGATTTTCTGGACTCTACACCGGCCGCTGCCGTCTCTGCTCGTCCCCTCCGCCGGCCGCTCATTCCCTTCTCTTGATCAACACCGGGAGCCTCCCGTGCTTGATCAACACCTTTATTTTTCCAGACAATTAATTGTTTGTATGAAAGAGAAAAAAACAAACCCAATATAAATTAAGCCAATTCAATCAAATCAAACTTGCAATATATCTCGGTACTATATCACTCCCTGATCAATCCCATTGACGAGTGAGTCCCACGTGTCGAAAAAATATAGAGGCTATAAAAGTCAAGGATTTTTTTTTTTACATGTTGAACTTATTCTCTACATATATTTACACGTTGAACTTGTTCTCTGCATATATTTTTCTTTTTAGTTCTATAATTCTGTAATTACAAAACTTAGTTATGTCAGAGTTGAGCGGATGGGGAAGGTCAAAACTTCGATGCGGTCGGATCCGGACGGACGGCCGAGATTGACTCAAAACAGAGATCAATCCGTGGGAGCACTACATGGACCAATCAACAATCAACACGTGATAGGTTTGAGTTTCGGCCGTCGTGGGCGCGAAATTTCCTTTTCCCCCGCACGATCTCTCTCAATTTCGGGCCTCCGCGCGCAGCCCACCGAAGAAAAGAAAAGGAACGTAAAAAAAATATAGACAGAATCCACCGAACAGAAATTCTCACGACCCCTCTCTCTCGCGAGCGTCCCTCTCCCCACGACTCCTCGCCGCCGCCGCCACCCACGCCGGCGAATTCCGGCGAGTCCCGGCGGCGCGCAACACGCCCCCACGCTCCCCTCCCTCCGCGCCTTCTTCCTCTCCGGCCAGAGATCGCCGCTCGCGGCCTCCACCCTCGCCCGCGGCTAGGGTTTCGGCTCCTGCCCTTTTGCTGCAACCGCCCATGGCGCGGACGAGCCGAGCGCCGGCGACGAGGGCGCCGAATCCGGGAGCAGTGCCCTTCTTCTCTAGCTGCAGCCTCCGGCCTTGTCCTGCTCGAGGAGCAGGAGAGCTGGAGGGGCGCACCCAGCCACCAAGGTCAAGGTCGCCGCCGTCAAGCGCTTCTTCAACCAAGGGCAAGGTGCTCCCCTCCCTCCCCCCTCTATTTGATTCGATCCGGCAGCCGATGGAGATGCACTACACTGACTGCTGCTGTGTGTTAACTGAATTTGACAGCATGTCAACTGAATTTTTTTGTTTCTTCGATTTCGATTTGGAGCAGCAGGAAACCTCCATCTCCTATCCCTAGCTCCCTCTCTTGTGCTCCTATGGCATCCTCTGTTTCAGTTTAGTACAACACTAGCTAGCTAGTGTACCCAAGAGCCCAACCACGTACGTACTCAAGCACACACACAGGCAGCTTGATTGATCTGTATGCTAGCAGCAGTACGTGTAGGTGTGTGTCTCCTTTGCTTCCTTCTCTCCATGGATTGATTGATCCCCTTACTTGTTTCTTCGATTCGGAGCAGCAGGAACCATCCATGGATGAGGACGACCACCAGGACCTCCACGGCGACGTCGACGCCCTGCACATGGTCGAGCTGGACAGAAGATCGGTGCCTTGGTCGCTCGCCGTGGTCGCGGTCGTCTGCGCCGGTGTGGTGCAGCCAAGCTAGGCCAACGACCACGAGGGCAAACTCTGCCTCGGCGGCTCTTGGGTAAGCAGCACCCCACGGTCGTTTCAGTTTTCATAGGCTTTTTTTTTTTTTTTTGGTGCTGACGCCTTCTCTTGTCCATTGAGGATCCTCAACAGGCAAGAACGAGTGCCATCGTCGATCTGAAACTCATGCCAGGTGATTCCTTCACTGCTCTATGTGAGGCTCCGCTCCTCCCTGTTCAGCATTCATCAACACGTTGCCATCTTCAGTGTAGGCCCTCTCTGAATTCTTTCTTTCTTTCTATATATATATACATGCACCTAAGAACAAAATTTCCAAGTTATTGCCGCTCTGCTATGACACAGTTTCTAGCTCCTGTTCATAGTGTTCGAGTTTGTTGACGACATAGTCTCGCAGTTCACTCAATAATATGAGAGGATTGATTGATGCTATGCACATATAGCATAGTTTCTACACATTTGCATCAGGTTCTAGATATTTTCAGTTACAAGATTGTGCTCTACTCTGCTCTAAGCTGGGCATTCTTTTTGTGCTTGAACCAGGTCATTCATTACTGACTAAAATTGATGATACTCGGTACAGATTCCTTGGTCTTGGCCAGAGCTTTTCCTTGAGAGAAATTGCTCTCGTCAATCCACATGATTCATTGATGCTGTGTTGTACAGTGATGTAGGTAGTGATTTATTTGAGTCCAATCTGTAGTAGATAGAATTTCTGTTGTCAAGCTCTCTCGTCTCTACTAGAATTTGTATGCCCAGGATGATTATGCTCATAATCCATTCACATGGTACTGCTGCAGGCACACTGACTCCATGGACGAGGAGGACCACCCACGACGATGAACATGCGTGACCTGACCCCCGAGCCTGACGAGCTCGACGACGACGGCATCGTCAACCTCGAGTTCGACGACAAGGTTGATCCCTAGCTTACCGCCCCACTCAAGATGCTCTTTCCCCTATCCTTGTGTTGCTGTTTTGCTGTGGCTGAAAGTCCTCCTCTGCTTGCTTGCTGCAACTGATAATAACTGACAAACGTTTCTAGCATTCATAAACGCTTCTCGCTGTACTCTGTGTGCATCAATAGGATAACTACTCTAAACCGTGCATAAATAAATAGCTGGCCCTGTTGGTTGGTTGGTTGATTATTCAGAGATATGATGAATGATGGGCGTTGTGCCGTGGATGATGATAATTCTTCTTCTCTGAATGAATATGAATTCCCTTTTGCTGTTGCATGGCATTTTTTACACAGCCGGACATGCCCAGTCAATACTTATTCACGGTGTTTCGTTGCTGATTAGATGCTAGCAGCAGCAATATGAGGCTCAACACACCTTATTATACTAGATGTATTAGATGATGCCTGTTTCTATTGTATCCCTGTCTGCATGTTTTGGTGCTTGAAGAAGTTGTGTGTATGTGTGGCTGTAGAGTAGACTAGATTGATGTGCTCCTAGAATTCTTGTACGTTGCCTTGCAGCCGCCTGACCTGACGTGTGTTTGTTTGTTTGTTGGTAAAAAAAAATGGCACTCGGGCTCCATCTATGGGACCACCACCACCCAATCCTGGACCGGCCCCAGTAATGCTGACGATTGAAGAATTCTTGGCACGTGGTGACGACGGGACTCCGGTTAGTACATTGCCAACCTAGTCAAGCATCACCTATCATTTTTTCAGAAAATAGCTTGAGATCTCTCCTTAATGTCTCTTTCAAACACAATGTAGGGATCCGGCCATGGATCAAACGTAGGTGGTACTCCTGGTGATGGTACTCCTGCTTCACGAAGCAAAGTCACCCTAGTTCATAACCCAGGTGGTGATGCTTCTACCTTGAGGCCTGGATCGCCTCTTTTTGTAAGTCCCCTACTCTCAAGATGCAAATTTTCATAGTTAGAACATTTTTGAAGCCGCAAACTTAGAACTAGATAAAATGCCATGCTAAATGCCATCTTAAACGGTTGTGATTCTTCATTTTGTAGTGATGATGCTATTTGGAGGCGGACTTTGGGTTCTGGCGATGGGCGTTCCTCGTTGGCTTCGACTTCGACTTATGTAGTGGATGCTATGTTGGATGATGGTTTTTATGTTGGATACTATGTAGTCGATGCTCTATTGTTGATGTTGATGCTATGTTGGATATGATGCTATATGCTTGATGTTGATGCTATATAGTTGTTTGAAATGATGATTAGATGATGCTATATAGTTCTGTGATGGAGATGTTGTTATATATGTTGTTTTGTTGCTGTATCTATTTTGTTTGTGGAGCAGAATTTAAAATTAATAAAAAAAATTATCCAGAACTATGCCTACGGTTAAACCGTCGGCATAGGTAACAGCTAGGAAGTACCAGATATTGACACGTGTCCACATATGTCTACGGTTTAACCGTAGGCATAGATCACATATATGCCTACGGTTAAACCGTCGGCATAGACAGGCGCCAGGAGGTATCAGATCTCGACACGTGTCCCGCCTATGCCGACGGCTTACCTGTAGGCGTATATAGAATCTATGCCTATGGTTAAACCGTAGGCATATGTTGGACACGTGTCGAGATATGGTAGGTGTACGGCACTTGACGGACGTGCCGTCAACTTCTTTTGCCGACGGCTAACTACGCCGACGGTCACCGTAGGCATAGATTATCTATGCCGACGGGGAGCAGGGATATGCCGACGGTGACCGTCGGCACAAGCTATGCCGATGGTTTATGTGCCTTTGCCGACGGTTTTAACCGTAGGCATACTGCCTGAATCCTGTAGCGAGCTGAACGAAAAGATCGACGATACTGCAACTGTACGCGCAACTACCGGACGCAATGCAATGCAACACCGTACTACGTAGACTACGACCCAGTGGACTGGATCCTACCGGTGCCGATCCATCTAGCTAGTGCACTACACACAACTACTCCCTTCGTTCCTAAATATAAGTCTTTGTAGAGATTTCAATATGAACTACATACGGAGCAAAATGAGTAAATTTACACTCTAAAATATGTCTATATACATCCGTATGTAATCCATATTGAAATTTTTAAAATGACTTGTATCTAGGAACGGATGGAGTAGTACTGTACATGATGCATGTACCATGCATGTAGACATCGATCAAGGAGCTTTCGGGCTCTTTGGTTCCATTAAAGGCCCTTCACGTTGGCATCAGGTAGGCATGCATTGGCAGCGTTGCTCCGTTCTTCGTTCGTTGATCAATAAACGTACTCCGTAGTCCGTAGTAGCGGGGTAGCTTTCGACGCTTGATTGAAACGGACCGGCAGCATGGCTCGGCCATGGACGCGCTACCCACCACGTTATACCTGGCAACAGGAGCTCGCTTGTCGTTGGCCATGGCTGTCGAACTGTAACCGCACATGTTAAGCTAGCTATAGCTTAGCTACTGGTACGCGAATATTCCGATCGAAGCGCTTTCCGCTCCTTCCGATCTGCCAGCATCCATTACTTAACTCGCGGCGGTCTTAGTTGTTAGCGACCTTTCCATTACAAGCCCAGGTACTGCCCATTGGGACCATGGCCCGGCCCACCTTCCAGCTCCCAGCGAGACGACACCTACTTATACGACAGGGAAGGCAACGAAGAGGGCATCCGATGGATCACCGAACTGGCACCGGCGGCGGCTTCCTTCCTCCCATCCCTGGCTCTAGAACCCTAGCCTCCTTCTTGCTATTTTCCTTTAGCACACTTGTGCTTGTATCCAGTGCAATTCGTCCAAATCGCTACTCTGTTCCCCTATTCCAGTAATACAGAGAGAGATTCTACAGAGTGGCTAACACTTGGTATTCAGAGCCAATTTTTCCCCACCACCACCACCACCACCTCGATCTGGCGATGGAGCCGGCGACCAAGCAGGACCTGAAGGATCTCCTGAAGGAGTTCCGAGAGAGCATCAAGGAGGCTGTAGCGGAGGCGTTCGGCAACTCGAAGCCGGCGCTCAAGCATGCGACCACCCCGGATGCTTCGCAGTTGCTCTACACCGACGCACCTGCTTCGCCCACGGCCATCGTTGTCGTCGTCCCCATGCTCGCTGCCTCTGCTGCAAGCGCCAAGCCCCTTGACATTGACGCCATGGGCGTCGTTCCACCGACGCCCACAACCTGCTCGACGGAATGCCCGAGTTGAGACGCGACCGCATCGACGTCTGTGTTCACCCTGGGCACGACACCTACGTCGGCCACGGCCACCATTGACGTCACTCCCGTGCTCGCTGCTTCCGTGGTCACCAACGACTTCACCATGCCATCAAGGCTGCTGCAAGCAGCAACACCGGCGCTCATCCATGAACTCAAGGTACTACGACCACTACCTTGGCCGTCCTTCAAGTACAGCCAAGTCTCGACACTATGGCAATTGGAAAAATTTATGAACCACACAAAAGTTCCTTCAGCTGGTATAATTGTGCAAAAAAATAATTGTTCCAAGCACTTGGTCCCTCAAGCTGTTGGAAGGTGTCTTTTTATGATCTGGCATATGAGGCTGTTTCGAGCAGATGAGATGTTCTTTGGTGGTGCAGAAATTATACTATCAGCGCCTCAATTTGTATCTTCTGAAATGCAACAGCGCCCTGCTGCAGCAAACAGCACTACCAGAATCGGGGCCGACGCCGACGGCTTAATCTACGCCGACGGTGGCCGTCGGCGTATATAACCCTACGCCGACCACCGGCGTCTAGCCGTCGGCGTACGAAACACCGTCGGCGTAGACAAACCTATGCCGACGGCCACCGTCGGCGTACAAACACCGTCGTCGTAAGAGAAGCTACGCCGACGGCCACCGTCGGCGTACAAACACCGTCGGCATATATGTGGGACCGGCCACTCAACGGGTGACGTCCGTTTGACGCCGTCAAAGCTACGCCGACGGTCCTGACGGACACCGTCGGCATAGGCTCACTTGCCACGTCATCGATCCGCGGCGGTGCCGCGTCATCGATTCGAGGGAGCTGCCGACCGGGTCCATATCTATGCCGACGGTGTAACCGTCGGCGTAGATCCATTCTGACTACGCCGACGGTTACACCGTCGGCGTAGATTTTTTTTTTATTTGATGTTTCAAATTGCTTATATCTTTTAGGATATTTGATGTTTTTGAGTGATTCTTTTTGCATTAGATTCAAAATTTTGTCTAGTTTCTGTTTGTGCCATTATTTTTCAAATTTGAATGGTTTAAATATGAATTATTTTCAAATTTGCTTCAAACCCTAGATTGTGAATAACTTGAGTTTAAAAAGAGCTTTTAATTTAATTCTTTTTGCTCCTAGTCACATGTTAGATTATTGTCACAATAAGATTTATTTGGTTATTTTTAGAATAATTTAAATTAGGATTTTAATTAAAACAGTACTGTTTTGCTTATATAGTGAGTAAATGCATGAAAAATAGCAAATGAAGTCAGAAAGGGTTGAAAATTGATGACGTTGCTTCGAATGGTGCATACTGAACACACAAAAAGTCTGGAGTTTGAAATAAGTTTAAAAAATTGAAATGCCTTTGTAATAGACGATTTTTCGTCTGAAACCCTGATACTTCGAAAGAGATTGTCCATTTTGTACATGAAGTGCATCCAGTTTTTGCCGTAACCGTCTCAACTTTTTAGCACATGCTATGTGGGTGAAATGATGAAACCATGCCAACTTTCAACATTTTTAGAGTTCATTTGTAGTGTTTTTCAACTTGAGGGGGGAATCGTGCCCGTCGGGTAGAACCGGAGGGAATCTAGTGGTTGGTTGGGTCCAGACCGTGTTCGGGGTTGTCTTCCTAATGGCTGACCTATCGCAACCAGGTGGAAGAGTCAACTGGTCAAAGCCCGTCCGGTGAAAGTCAAAGGGCTAGATCTCGTGTTCAACGGGGCTAGGGTTAGTCCGGTCGGTGGGGCTTCCGGGGGTAGCAATGCCACAGAAACACCGCACTGGGCCCTCTTACATGTGTGAAAGCGACGTGGCATGCGTAGACGCCCGTCTTGGGGCCCCGGGGTGTGCCCCCCTCCACGGACGGAAGTGCCGCCATCACCTGGAGGGGGGAATCGTGCGCGTCGGGTAGAACCGGAGGGAATCTAGTGGTTGGTTGGGTCCAGACCGTGTTCGGGGTTGTTCCTATGGGCTGACCTATCACAACCAGGTGGAAGAGTCAACTGGTCAAAGCCCGTCCGACGAAAGTCAAAGGGCTAGATCTCGTGTTCAACGGGGCTAGGGTTAGTTCGGTCGGTGGGGCTTCCGAGGGTAGCAATGCCACAGAAACACCGCACCGGGCCCTCTTGCATGCGTGAAAGTGACGTGGCATGCGTAGACGCCCGTCTTGGGGCCCCGGGGTGTGCCCCCCCTCCACGGACGGAAGTGTCGCCGTCACCTGGAGGGGGGAATCGTGCGCGTCGGGTAGAACCGGAGGGAATCTAGTGGTTGGTTGGGTCCAGACCGTGTTCGGGGTTGTTCCTATGGGCTGACCTATCGCAACTAGGTGGAAGAGTCAACTGGTCAAAGCCCGTCCGGCGAAAGTCAAAGGGCTAGATCTCGTGTTCAACGGGGCTAGGGTTAGTCCGGTCGGTGGGGCTTCCGGGGGTAGCAATGCCACAGAAACACCACACCGGGCCCTCTTGCATGTGTGAAAGCGACGTGGCATGCGTAGACGCCCGTCTTGGGGCCCCGGGGTGTGCCCCCCCTCCACGGACGGAAGTGCCGCCGTCACCTGGAGGGGGGAATCGTGCGCATCGGGTAGAACCGGAGGGAATCTAGTGGTTGGTTGGGTCCAGACCGTGTTCGGGGTTGTTCCTATGGGCTGACCTATCGCAACTAGGTGGAAGAGTCAACTGGTCAAAGCCCGTCCGGCGAAAGTCAAAGGGCTAGATCTCGTGTTCAACGGGGCTAGGGTTAGTCCGGTCGGTGGGGCTTCCGGGGGTAGCAATGCCACAGAAACACCACACCGGGCCCTCTTGCATGTGTGAAAGCGACGTGGCATGCGTAGACGCCCGTCTTGGGGCCCCGGGGTGTGCCCCCCCTCCACGGACGGAAGTGCCGCCGTCACCTGGAGGGGGGAATCGTGCGCATCGGGTAGAACCGGAGGGAATCTAGTGGTTGGTTGGGTCCAGACCGTGTTCGGGGTTGTTCCTATGGGCTGACCTATCGCAACCAGGTGGAAGAGTCAACTGGTCAAAGCCCGTCCGGCGAAAGTCAAAGGGCTAGATCTCGTGTTCAACGGGGCTAGGGTTAGTCCGGTCGGTGGGGCTTCCGGGGGTAGCAATGCCACAGAAACACCGCACCAGGCCCTCTTGCATGCGTGAAAGTGACGTGGCATGCGTAGACTCCCTACTTGGGGCCCTGGGGTGTGCCCCCTCCACGAACGGAAGTGCCGCCGTCACCTGGAGGGGGGAATCGTGCGCGTCGGGAAGAACCGGAGGGAATCTAGTGGTTGGTTGGGTCCAGACCGTGTTCGGGGTTGTTCCTATGGGCTGACCTATCGCATCCAGGTGGAAGAGTCAACTGGTCAAAGCCCGTCCGGTGAAAGTCAAAGGGCTAGATCTCGTGTTCAACGGGGCTAGGGTTAGTCCGGTCGGTGGGGCTTCCGGGGGTAGCAATGCCACAGAAACACCGCACCGGGCCCTCTTGCATGCGTGAAAGTGACGTGGCATGCGTAGACGCCCGTCTTGGGGCCCCGGGGTGTGCCCCCCCTCCACGGACGGAAGTGCCCCCCCTCTTGAACTGAGATTCTAGTTTAAAAATGGTTTGAATATTTGTGTTCCTTAAGATAAGAACTTTGAATCAAGATCACTCTTGAATATATTTTGAAAAGTTTATAATTCAAATTCTAAATCGTGGTGAAACTTTATGAAACATGATGATGCACTCTAGAACACGAAAAAAACTAATAAACTTGATAAGAATGAATTTTAATACAAACTCATAATATTATGATTTAAGCGAATGACACAAAACAAAACATTTAGATATGCTCTTGAACATGAAGAACCACAATTAACCTTTTTGCCGTAATATGAGAACTTTTCCCCTTTTCACGCAACATGATAAAACACTATGGAACACAATGATGCAATCTAGATAGAAAAAAAATATTGAAACATTAGATGAATGCATGTTAAATACAAACTCATGATATATTTTTTTTGCAGGTGAAATAGTATATTACTCAACTCAAAACATCTGAACAATCAGCAATATCTAGCTTCAACTCAAAAAAATGAAAATACCTATGCCGACGGTTACACCATCGGCATAGGCCCGCCGGCATAGGCCCGCCTTATCCACTCGACCAGATAGCACTCCTCCTCTCATTCCTTCTTCCCCACCCCGACCCCGCCCGTTCCTCCTGCGCCGCCGCCCGTCTTCACCCTCGCCGCCGCCGTCTCCACCGGTCCCGCCCCTGCCCCGCCCCGTCCCCCCCGTCCCCGCCGCCGCCCCTCACCCCCGTCCCCGCCCCCGCCCGGGCCGGCCGCTCCGTCCCCGGCCACGCTCGGGGCGCCCCGTTCCCGCCCCCGCCATGGCCGCCGCCGCCCCCGCCCGGGCCTTCCGCCCCGTCCCCTCCCCGGGCCGCCGCCTCCGCCGTCGTGCTGCTGCCCAGGTTGCTGCCGCCTCCCCAGGCCAAGGTTGCTGCCCCCTCCCTCCCTCCCTTGTTGATTTGCAGTGAATGGCACTAGCTAATATTAGTTGGTGCTGACATATGGGGAAATTTATCAGTTGATTTGCTTAGCAGAATTTTTTTGAAAGTTTTACTGCTTAGCGGATTAATAAACCTACAAGACTCATGCTAATTTTGTGGTAATTTCGTTGTTTGTGATGGTGCTCCTGATTTGCCTATTGGAAAATGATATGTTTCTGAAAAATAGTTCATTGGTCAGTGCTAAAAAATAGTCATTTGAGCAAAAATGGTAACTTGATGATCTAAGTTTATTTGTCGGTAAAATTTACAGGCTTTGTGGTGTTGCATATCTTTGGAGTCACCGTCCTCGAAGGCATTGGTCTGTGATCTCGTCGCTGTTTGACTACTTCCTCTACAACCGAGGGTGAGCTATGAATCCACCTTAATAATCATGTCACTAGATTTTCTTTTCTCGTCAAGTCGCGTAACCTAGGCGTCTCCCGTCCGAAATGGTTGCATGGATAAATATGCATGCAATTGCATATTTATCACCGCAACTGTTTTGGATTGTCCAGCGTTTTCCACGGACAGCCCGATGATGTGTAGATTGGGTACGTTCTCCATGTTCTACCCCGTTCCGAGACAGGATTTCGACGGCGCCTCCCCATTGTTCTCCGGAGCACATTCTCTCGGCTTTTTGCCGAGACGTGTATCTGGAGAACAGCGGGGAGGTGCTGGCGAAATTTTGTCTCGGAACGGGGTCGAGCATGGAGAACGTACTTAATCTACACATCCTCGGGTGGGATTAGGACCCTCTTTACCTATTAGAGATGTAGGTGGATTCAGTGCCGTCAACGCGGTAGAAAATAAATATTTGATGTGATTAATTCAAATTAAATCTTAATTTTGTTGTGTGGCTCCCAATAAAGCATTGGATGGCAGATAATCAGTGGATGTATAATGGTTTTACCCGTGGGAATCGAGTAACATCAGAGTGGATTTCCAAAACCGATGTGTTTTTGAGGGAGACATTCCGTGGTCCAATGAGAATGATCCCACATTGCCCGTGTGCGAGATGTGGCAGACGTCACTCCAAAGGCAAGGACGAAATGACCTTGCACCTTCGCACGTACGGATATATGAAAAACTTTGACATGCCGATAAACTTTGCGGAGCGGGACCGTGGTAGAGAGGAGGTGATGCGGCAACGCATCGGTGGTTATGTGGACAACGGGGTCAGAGACATGCTAGATGATGTCATTGCTGCAGAGGCTACACATGTGACACCTTCAGAGAATGAACCAATGGAGCAGGAGGAGCCGGAGGCAACCGCAAAGTCCTTCTTGGAGATCTTGGCTTCGTCAAAGAAGCCTCTTTATGCGGGTGCCAAACTCTCTCAGCTGGATGCCATCTCGCAGCTGATGGCAGTTAAGGCTGAGTACGGCTGTAGCCAAGCTTGCATCAAAGAATTTCTAGGAGTATGGGCTAACAGCCTTCCCGATGGTCATGAACTGCCGGAAAGCATGTACACCACGAAGAAAATCATGAAGACACTCTCTATGGATTATGAGAAAATACATGTCTGTCCGAAGAATTGCCTTTTGTTTAGGCACGAGTATGCGGATGACAAGTACTGTAGGAAGTGCGGTTCCTCTCGGTACCTTGAGGTGGTCGGTAAGGATGGTCAAAAGAGGCAGCTACGCATCCCCGCAAAGGTTCTTCGATATCTTCATTTCATAGAAAGACTGCAGCGCCTTTTCATCACGGAGGAGTCTGCCAAAATGATGAAGTGGCACAAGCAAGGGAAAAGGTACCATACAAATAAAATCGTACATCCATCGGGAGGTGAAGCATGGAAGTCATTCGATAAAGAATACCCCGAGGAAGCAGCCGAGGATGGGAATGTCAGAGTTGCAATAACAGGTGATGGGGTCAATCCATATGGTATGTCGTCCAATTCATACAGCTGCTGGCCCGTGTTTGTTATTCCGCTCAATCTCCCTCCCGGTGTCCTAATGCAACGCAACACCATGTTCTTGTCGCTGATCATTCCAGGGCCTGAATACCCGGGGAAGAATTTGGGAGTGTTAATGCAGCCGCTGGTGGATGATTTGCACCATTCTTGGTACTTCCCAAGGTTGACATACGACCGACACCGCTTTTCTTCTTTCAGTCAATTCATTTATGAGGAGTGGAAGGGAATGATCCATCCTACTCAGGCGGAGGCACTTACTCTTCTTCGGCATGGAAACCCTGGAAGGCAAAATTTTGTTGCTTGGTTCATGGCTAAAGTAATTTTTCACATTCCCCTATTAAATACCTAGTTGAACATTTATTAGTTAACCAAACTAATGCACCCAACAATTTCAATTAAACTTGTAGGGAAAAGATCGGAACATATCTATGGATGACGAATTGAGATGGGTTTCCATGGGTTTTAACCCTTCGGTCATGACATGTGAAAAGTATGATGTGAATGGGTATCGCTTCCATACAGAGGAGCACCAGAACAACTGGCCTGATCCCAAAACTATAAATACTGGAGTGTACACCCCAGGTCAAAATGGAGTTCAGTATTACGGAAGGGTAGGAAAAATATACGAGCTTTCATTCAGTCGTGGATGCGAAACCCTAAGTCTCTCCGTGTTCAAATGCCGATGGTTCGACCCAGTAAAGGGGCTGAGACATACGCCTTCCTATGGTTTGGTCGAAGTTAAACCATCAACCGTCTATGCTGGAGCCGATCTCTTTATTGCGGCTACCCAAGCCACACAAGTTTATTATCTGCCTTACCCATGACAGAAAGAGTACCTAAAGGGTTGGGAAGTTGTGTTCAAGGTGTCGCCACATAGTAAGCTACCGGACCCGAACGATGACGATTATTACAACATTAACCCCATGACGTACGAGGGAGTGTTCTTTCAAGAGCAACCCGATGATGACGATGATGTGGTCAGAAGCGATTACGCTGACTCCTTGGGTGATGATGATGTGGATCCAAACGATGACGATGCACGGAATGATGGTGAGACCATTGTTAATGAAAAAGACATACTTATGCTAGAAAAGTTATTAAATGAAGACGATGGCGACGAGGAAGAGCCTCCACCTCCGTCTGACAATGAAGATGATATGTGTGATAGTGATAGTGACAATGATGATTCATATGGGTCCTAGCAGATGTACGTTTCATGTCTTTTTACTATGGTTTATTAATATGCTTATTTATCAATATCTTTTTTCTATGTTTTTTTCTTCATTATTATTATACTAATTGTTTGTTCTCTTTTCAATGCAGGTTTGCTAAGCATGGGCAAGGGCAAGGCCGATGGCACGGGTTTACTAAGCAAACTCACATCGATTGCTACTCGGAGTGGTCGACCCCGTACTGTTCCGTCCCGACTAGTTGAGGATGACTCCTCACAGGGAGGTCAAGGGAGAGGTGGAGGGGGTGCGGGGAGAGCCCCTAGAGGTGGAGGGGGTGGGGGGAGAGCCCCTAGGGGAGAGCCCTTAGGGCGGGGTCGGGGCCAGAAACAACGCTCCCTCACCGACTTAGGGGTGCCCTCCTCTAGTGAGGTACCCTCCTCTAGTGAGAGACCCTCCTCTAGTGAGGTACCCTCTACTGAGGAGGAGTTTGAGGTGGAGGAGGAGGTTGGTGGTGGCAGCTGGGAGGGGGAGGAGGTTGGTGGTGGCAGCAGCGAGGGTGGTGGCAACAAGGGGTGGCTGCGTGGTCGTGCAAGACTCCCCCCCCCAACCTGATACCGAGGAGCAGAAGTGGATCATTACGCCAGCGGGGAAAGCGTAAGTGCCCCTTAATCATATTTTAATTCTTTTGCTTGTAAACATGCTCATAAAAATAGTTAGTATAAGAATGAATGTGACGCTCTTCAAGTAATGTGACCAACTATGTTCATATACTTTAGGGTGTAAATTTACTCATTTTGCTCGATTAGATTAGCCTGGAAGTCAGTCTATTAATTTGTCTTGTGCAAACAAATATGTTGTCTAGGACCATTCCTTTATTCAACATGTCCTAGAATAAATTAATATTTTTTTGGCTAATTTTAACTCAAAATCGTTTGTAGGGGCTGGAAAGTTGCTCCAAAAGTCCGTGTTCCAAACGGTATCCTCACTATCTTCCTGAAGGAATATTGGCCGGGGTTGTTCGCTCCGGACCCAGTCAGGCACCCGACGCGCCGGGTTTTGGCCATGACCTGGGACCACTATGAAGCGGCTCCCCATGCGGAGTATGATACACATGCTAAGGCCGTGAAAACAAATTTTTGGGTAACTTCTCTTCTGAAGCATGAGTCTTGAGTTTCGTCCATAGTTTATCATCGAATGGTTTAACTCATGGCTTCTTCCATTCTGTTTTTATGAATAACTGTAGAAATACTATCGAGTTCTTGAGGAGAACAAGCACCTTGCCGAGAAGTTGTTTCAGAGCGTTGCGAGGAAGATGGCCCGCCAGCTGCAGTACGAGGTGCGCTGGGTGGCCATCTCGCAATATTATTACAACTATCGTAACATGAAGATGCCCAAGGAAGTCGCGCGGGAGGAGCATCTTACCTTGACTAGGGAGCAATACCTGTTGGTAAGTATAACAGACTTGTCATTCCGATGTTTGTGGGAAATTTCATTGTTTCGTGTCGACATGCCATTATGCTTTCATTATGTAGGCGTGTCCTGGTTGGTGTTATGGAAAAAGGAAATCATGGGCGGCATTGGTTGATGTGTGGCTCGGTGATGATGAAAAGTGGGCTGCTAAAAGCATCCAAAACCGGGCTAATCGAGGGACTGACGGAACACATAGTCAGGGAAACCGGAACCACTGGAGCCACAAGAGAGTTTAGGTATATCTATGTACATGAAACATTCTTCTTCTTCTATGTATGACTAACCTCTGTTTGGTGGTGTTTGGTGGTGCAGGAGGAGAAATTGAAGCGGCCGCTCTCAGACATGGAGGCGTGGGAGATGGCCCATGTGCGGAGTAAGCCCAAGGAAGGCAAGGGCAAGTACTACGGCAAGTCCGGCGAGCACCTTGAGACCTACAAGGAGTTGTATCTGGGGTACAATGCTGACACACCTGACCCCATAAAAGAGGCTACGGACGACAGGGCGGTGGTCGGCATAGGGCCAAAGAGTCATGGTCGGCATCCAGTTCTCGATGCTGTGGTCACTCCTTCTATCTCCTACACACAGCTTCGACTTACCAACCCGAGCCTGAGCTCGGGTTCGAGCACGCCCCGGGCTCACTCAGAGTCCCTCCTAGCCCAGCAACACTCTGTAAGGATTTTCTCTCTTATCTTCCTTTTTCTCACTTTATTTTCCACATCGAGATGTTTTTATGAGTTTCATCATATCATATTGTAGGCCTTCATTGAGTACACACGTCAGGAGACCATGGCGTGGAACGCGAGAGTTGCAGCAGTCTCGGAACATGCCAGTCGCATGATGAAGGTTAGTTTAGCCCCTTTTAATTTGACTTTCACATTTGCACTGTAATTTCTTCTGACCTTCGTGTTTGCTTGCTCAACTTACACGCAGCTCGTTTTTGACTCCTGGGCGACCGGCACGGTTCCTGTAATGGAACCACCACCACCACCTGCTGGACCACAACCAGTGCTGCCTACTTTTGAAGAATTCCTGGCACAGCGTTGTCCGACTCCGGTTTGTACATCCCCAAACTATTCAACCATTACTTATCGTTTATTCAACACAATCATATATCTCTTTAACATGTCTTTTCAAACATGCAGGGACCCCGATCAACCGGTGGATCATCCGTTGGTGGTGGTGCCAATCATGGCATCACTCCGGAGTCACGGAGCCCGATCACTACTCCGATCCACCGAGGTGGCGGCAGTGGTGAGTCACGGAGCCCGATCACTCCGATCCACCGAGGTGGCGACGGTAGCGGTGCCGGTAGCAGCGATGACCTTGGCTTCGGCGGTCTGGGCGGGGACGAACTTGGTGGTGGACGTCCTGGCGCGTAAGCCTCTGGACTTATGTCGTGTTTCTGACTTATGTGGTCGTGTTGTCTGACTTATATATATGTTGTTAGACTTATGTGGTGAACTTGGACATATCTGGTCGTGTGGTGAACTTGAACTTGAACTTATGTGGTCGTGTGGTCGACATATCTGAACTTGAACTTCGACTTATGTGGTCGTGTGGTGAAATATTTTGTCTGTGATTGTGCATATTATGTGAACTTGAAATATTATGTGGACTTGTGCATATTATTGCTGTAATTGTCTGTGAGCTATTTTGTGCATATTAACTGAAAATGAACCCAAAAAAAATTAGCAGTAGCTATGCCGACGGTTTAACCGTCGGCGTAGCCTGTCCCAGGAGTTGCCAGCAGCTGCCACGTGGCGGGCTATGCCGACGGTTAAACCGTCGGCGTAGGCCCAGAAGTACGCCGACGGTTTAACCGTCGGCATAGCCACGCCCCCCCCCCCAGGGAACGCCAGGAGATGCCACGTGGCAGAGCTATGCCGACGGTAAACCGTCGGCGTAGGCCCCGGTAGATGCCGACGGCTACACCGTCGGCGTATCCTCCGCCCGGGAGAGCCAGCAGCTGCCACGTGGCGGCTCTATGTCGACGGCTACACCGTCGGCGTAGCTATTCCGTCAGACGCCGTCAAGTGGACAGGCGCCGACGGTATATACGCCGACGGTTTAACCGTCGGCATAGGTCCATATGCGACGGGTCCCTACGCCGACGAAACCGCCCGGGTACGCCGACGCTCGCGATCCCGACGGCCCTACGCCGACCGATTCGGGCCGTCGGCATAGGCTGCGAATCTGGTAGTGCAGGTTGCATCTTGACGTTGGTTACAGATGGCCTACTCAATTTGATCAACCTTTCCTTCCTGCCAACCATCAGTCTTCTGCGTGGCCTGGGTTTCCTGCTCAACTAATGCAAGGAGGTGGCAATTGCAGTGAAAAAGATAGGAAATACTTTAGCGATAGCGACCCAAGGAACACATCAGATGTCGGGGATGATACTGAAAACTATTGGTGCTCTGAAGAAGAATCGATGGCCGCGTAGTTTCTGGAAGAGATATTAATCAATATTTTGGTGGAGGCGTGATGTATTGGAGTCCTGCAGAACATGCCGGAACGGGTTTTTCTAGGCCACCATCTCTTAGTTCAGATGACAGTGCTTGGGCTTGGCATGAGGCAGATATTAGTCGAGTTGTCGACGATCTGGCTGTTGGGATTCCATCATCAACATATCATCCAAATGGTGCATCGTCACCACCATCCAGCCCATTCTGTTCCCAGAATAAAACTTCTGATCCTTCCCCTCAACCTACTTGTCACTCAGTGGCAGGGAATAACATTGACAATGAAGCTTCACATTCATTGTTATTGAAGGGAACAATAGGAGTTATCTCCGGGGAGAGAACTCTACTTCTGGCAGAAATTTTTGCAGATATCTCAAGTCGGCAACAGCAAAAGAGTGTCAAGCTGTGGAAGTTTCAACAATGGGATCCTGGAAATATTGTGCTCACTAGGATATTCAGTGCAAGGGGGAATCTAACAATGGGTTGCCAGTATGAGCAGAGACATATTCAGTGTTGGAACTTATTGGTCAGGTGGACAATGTCACTAGAAGAACGGGTATCATTGAACCCATGGGCACCGCTACTGTACTTGCCCGTTGCAGTACGAGCATATTGTTTACTCAATGAAACCCTATTGGAAGTTGATAGTAGGAAAAATGGTGAGGTTTGTTGTTTCTCAAGAACATCTGACCAAGAAGAGAATCTTACTTCTATTGGTGCAACGGGCGATCAAGCTATGGAACTGTGCTTGAAATTTGGTGCTAATGAAAGGCTATCACCTGAAGCGAAATTCTCAACGACTAGCATGGTGCTTTTAACATGGAACATTACTAGATTGCAATCTTGGCCACCACCACCATGGACACGGTGGCTTGTACGTGCAAGTGGTAAAAATTCATGGTTCCATTCTTGGCTAGTTTTCTTGCTATTCGGAAAGGTTTGTTTACTTCAGTCTTGGTTCGGCCGCCACATTACTGGGACTTTTTCCGTGAGCAAGTTCACTGGGCTAAATTATGGAGATGATGCAAGCCTCCTAGAGCAGGAATATGTTATACTATACACAACTCGTCGAGTGCAGAATTTGCCTGATCACAGAAAGGGGGGGAACAAGACAGTATGGATATTGCTGCCTTATGCTGCTACAACAACCTTTGAGACAAGACCTAGTCAGCACAGGGAGTTAACACTTGGTGCCCTGCTGGTTTGCTTGCTTTATCAGTAGAAGTCGAGAGATGTCCCAGTTACATTTCCATGTTTATCAACCTGGTGGCCTTCCCGGATGCCTTGGGATGCTGGCAATCCAATGATAGCAAATCTGGAATCTGACAGTCACTGGCAAGATGATGTTCAGTGCAAGATGATATGGGATCCGGGCTTCGACTCAGTATATACCGTTGGAATTGAGTGCTCATATTTCCCATGCCATATTTTGAGCGGGTTATCTCAGCAAGTATCTACAAGTACTTTCTTGCAAAGCAGTATTGGATCATATTTCAATGGATATTCTTGTCTGTATGGTTTTGTGCTACTTCAGTGGGAAATTGCATGGACACTCGGTTTCAAAAAGAACTCAAAAAGTTTGTAATGTCTTGAAGATCGTTTATTTTGTGAAGATCTACCTTAGCGGGGCTAATCTTTCATGGGTGTACGACATGGTGGAATAGATATTTTTTTCCTTTCAAAAAGGGGATTACCCCGGCCTCTGCATCATAGGATGCACACAGCCATATTATTAAACGTGAATCAAGTTACAATCACTCAGTTTCAGATGGTAAAACAAATGAAAAGAAAAACACGACCACAACTGGTCGAACCCACGATTACATAGCTCATCCACATAATCTACGAGTGGCTCGCCAGCCAAACTACATGGTGGAATAGCTTTGGTTGGTCCTTCGTTGACCCTTCGTGGGTGAGTCCTTTGTGGAAGTTCGCAACCAGGATCCTTATGATCTTAGATCTTCGTGGATCAAAGACTTGCAAACTCAAAACATTTGCCTTCTCATGTAATTTGCTTTCAAAATACTCACACGCTCCTCTCTTGGATAACTTGGTTCCACCTTAATCACCCAATGTACCTGGCCTCTATACAACCCACATATCTTTCCAAGATTATAAACAATCAAATTACCACCATCCGAAAAGTAACTTTTGTCATTACAAACAATGACTCCTCAACCTACTTTTGAAATGACACTTGACTACTTCACCAACCGTTTGTCGTGGCCTTCCAAAACCTTTTCTCACATCCCATCAACCACATGACTCTTGTCTCCTTAATCATGCAAAGTAGCTTGCTCTCAAGTCTATGAAAAATTAGAAGGTCCTAACTTCAGAGGGAGGAACACCAACAACTTTCGACACCTAGGGAGCCCTGAGTGGATGGGTGGGGGAGAAGGGGATGCGCCCCACCCACGTGGTCCCCCATTAGGAGCATGTGTCTTGGTTGTGTGGGCCCCACAAGGGGGCCTCGACTCTCCCCTTTGGCATTTAGCTCTATATAGACGTGCAATGCCTTGCACTATTTATCAAGGGTTTTTTCATTACCCTTCGATTTTGTATACAAGGCCACTATGTCAATTTTCAAATATTAAGAAAACAAAACCAATTAATAAGTAAGACAATTAATTGTGTGGAAAAACTCTTCTGTTTCAGGCTAATTACACATGTTGCATGTGGTGACTCTTTCTTTGTGGCTCCGTGCAATGTTCACGTTAATGAGCACCATCTTATGAGGTAGAAACCTAACCAATTCTTCTCGGAATGAGATAGTGGTTTTGTATAGCTACAAATTGTATTTTTGATAGTGGCCTTATATTTGAAATAAGAGGGAGTATTATCGTTCGTAGGTGAAGGCTTGTTGAAACTGCATCTCTGGTACCCTGCCGGAGGCGGAATTCACCATCGATCCTCATCAACAACCCTTCAACACTGCTCCCCAATGAGGTGTGTAGCCACCCCTTGTCATACGAGTTCGTAAGAGTTTCTCTGTAGAAAATCTCACTATGTGCTTTGATACGTATAAGTCGGGTGGTGAATCTTTTGATATGTGATGAGTAATTACTTTATGGTGTTGTTATCATGGTTGCATAGATTGTTTACACATTTATAGTGCTCTTCATTTTAGTAACCTAGTCATTAGCTCATTTGATGGAAGAACGGTAGTAAGAGTGGTGTGCATTAGATGGAGAGATCCCTATTTGTGAAGTATTCTTGGTGACAACAAGAAAAAAAAAGTTTTGATGGATTTGCCTCATTAATCATAAAAACGGGTTGACTTGTTATCTCGTGTAGCACATGGGTAAGAGGAATATTACTCTCAAATGTATGTCATCATGCTCTGTGTAATGCTCCGATCTATTACTTAATACTTGGGTGTATATGAGACAACAACTTTAGGGTGACTGAATTGAGCATGGATCTCGTCGACCGCATGCTCGCTGGAGTGGCTATGGTGGGGAGGAGGGAACCGGCCAACGCAGAAAGGTCTAGGAAGGAGGCCAGAAAGGCGACTGAGAGGGAACACCAATCCGGCAGAGGAGCCGGTGGCCAATTTGGTGTGGTAGCTAGCAAACGATTTGGTGTCCGACGAGTGTTTATTGGAAAGGGTAACCAGATGGCCGCTTGAGGAAAGAGGAAACCCAACCAAATCTAAATCAGGATGTGATTCGAATTTTGAACTACCTTACTAGAACCAGCAATAACTTGGATGGTTAGGAGGATGGTGATACCCCCGTCCCACCAGGGATCAAACCCCATGTTTGATGGTGTCTCGTCAATGCGGATTAATCTTATATTGTGAGGCTAACCAGTGTTTCTCGAAAATAAAAAATCTATAGAGCTATTAAAAAAAACATGAAGCTATTAAAAAAATCCATGGTGGGTTGTTGGCACGATGTGAGGGGGAGGCTATACAGTGTGATTATGTTTGCAGCGTATAGCACTTCTCTAATATAACCTTCCTGCAGTTCGGGCCGAGGAGGTTGTTGCTACAGTCGCCTTATCCAGCCGGCTCGGATTCCTGGTGCAGTTCGGGTGGAGGAGATTGTCGCTGCAGCTGCAATCCGCTACAGTTCGCCCCATTTAGCACCCTCTGCGACTTGGAAGACTTGGATGGCTTAAAGGAAGCTTCATTGGCAACTTGCTCCGAACCGTGTGTTGTTTTTCTCTCTCTATATATATGTATGACGTATGAGGCCACGTTTTCCTAAGCTCACGGGTCACCACAACCCATCGCTAGCTAGAGTGCTAGACTGCTAGACAGAGCTGTTATGTTTCCTGCAAGCAACGGCATGCCGCAGCTTCTCCTCATCCTCCTCTACGCCGGCTGCCTCCTCCTCTCGTTGCCGCTCGATGCTCCCCGGCATGTCGCCGCCGCGTGGTCACCCATCTCCTTCAGCTACAACTTCACCGACTCATCCTCGTACGACCCACGAGACCTCCGTTTCGAGGGCGACGCGGCCGTGAACGGCGGCCTGGTCGACCTCACATGCAAGGCGACGACCCGCGACTGCACGGGGGATGTCGTACGGGCGCCTCGTGCCGTTGTACGACGACACCACCGGCTCGGTGGCGAGCTTCGCCACACGGTTCACCTTCAATATCAAGCCCCTTCCTGGGCGCATGAAAGGGGGCGGCATGGCTTTCTTCCTCGTCGGCTACCCATCAGAGATGCCGCCGGACTCGGCCGGCGACGCCTTCGGTCTCACGAATGAAAACAATACCATCTCCTATGGCGCTAGCCGGTTCGTCGCCGTCGAGTTCGACACGTACAACAACTCCTTCGACCCCCAGCAAACCATGGACCACATCGGCATCGACCTCAGCTCCGTCAAAGACTCGGTTAACACGACAAGCCTGCCCAACTTCACCCTAAATGGGACCATGACGGCATCCATCAATTTTGACGGCAGCACCAGGAAGCTGGTTGCTAGACTGCACTTTGATGATCGTCGTCCTTCGATGCAACCGGTCGAAGTCAGCTGGCAGTTGCCCCACCCGGAAATGTTGCTCCCGCGAGAGGTGGCGGTGGGTTTCTCTGCATCCACCACCGGCGTATCTGGAGTGGAGCTCCACCAGATACTGTCATGGTCCTTCAACTCCACTTCTCCCAATGAAACAAAATCTATAGGTATGTGTTTGAAACAAGAAGAATTTGACTATCTAATTATGTACTAAAATCAAAGTTTTAAATAGCGCGCTAAGCCTCTTAGCGGCAGGCTCGGCCAAAAGCTATGAACGCTATAGCGCAGCTATAGCGTGCTAAGCCCTATTTAGCGTTTCAACATGAATCAATAAAAAATAAGAAAATAAACATACAACCAGACATCAATTTAACATATACTTGACAATTGAGAAATTCCAACTTCCTGTAAAGTCTGGCAACAAAGGGGGTGCTTCAATTTCTAAAAAAATAAACAAGAGGAGGTAGCCCAATTGGTAATGTTGAGCTTAAGAAACAAGCTGACCATATGAAAAAGAACTAGTTCTGTTTGGAGATGACAGGAAACAACTTACAGTGCTCTAGATTGTATGCACTAATAATTTGGGGTTTATGTTTAAACAATAGAGTACAATATCAGAGGAAATATAAGCTGAAAGGAAAATCTATGCAGAAGACCATGGGAATACAAAAATCACTCACCTGGGGCGAGGACGGCGGCGACCTGGGAGAGGACGATGACCTGGGGAAGGAGAGGCCGCGAGATGAGGCGAGGACGCCGGCGACCTGGGGAAGGGAAGGCCGGCGACCCGGGGAAGGGGATGCGGGCGACCTGAGGAAGGGGTGGCTCGGAGAAGGGGAGGCCGGGAGCTGCTCAGCCTGCCGTCGCCGCCGCCCGTCGCCATCGCCAGTCGCCGCCCGTAGCCAGTCGCCGCCGCCCATCGCCAATCGCCGCCGCCAGTCGCGTGAGAGGAGGGGAATGGAGTAGGGTTCGATCTGGATCAGAGTGGGCGTGTTTGTAGGAGCTTTTGGGCTTGGCCCGCTCAGCGTTTTCGATTTCGTCCAGAAATTTTTTTGGGTCGACGCGGGAGACGCTAACGCTATATGCCAGGCAATATTTAGCGCTATACGGCTTGTAGCGTCGCTTTTAGCGTGCGAAGGCACTCGAGCAGCGTTCCAGCGTAGCGTAGCGCAGCCCCTTTCCTGGCCGCTATAGCGCCGATATCTCGCGCTATCTCGCGCTATTTAAAAGTTTGACTAAAATTAATCACAGATCGAGTGCAATTTTGCTGACCTTAATTTCTTTTCTGTCATGTTTGAATTAGTATGTAGTGTTCCGTGTCTCCGACCGCAGTGTTCGAATGTGAACTATGCCATAACAATGATTTTTTATTTTTAGGAATGACATAACAATGAACTACTGTCAAACCATACATATGGCCTAATTAAATACCTGTAGCATACTAGCATACATATGTCGGCAAGTAGGAGAAGTACTACGTTACATAATATGAAACTAATTACATTCGGAGGTTACTTATTTCGCAATCCGCGCGTGCTGTGACAGGTACGGGTCTCATTGCAGCAGCGATTGCTGGAGGAGCTTGTATATTCCTGCTCGTGGTTTGGTTCATTCTGTCATGGTTTAGGTGGAAACGACGACGCAATTCCCTCATGGTTTCGGGGGCTGGCCCTAGGGAATTCCGGTACCGCGATTTGGCTCACGCAACCAACAACTTCTCCTGGGAGAGGAAGCTCGGAGAGGGTGCCTTCTTTGGCGCGGTGTACCGGGGGACATCCTTCAAAGTCGACCATGATGGGGAAGAGCAACAGCTTGCTGTTAAGGAGCTCTTAAAGCGTTCCGGACTAGGAGGAACCAAGGACTTCCTCACGGAAGTCAATACCATTAGCAAGACAAAGCACAAGAATCTGGTGAAACTGGAAGGCTGGTGCTCCAATAGCAGGAGCGCATGGAGCTTGATGTTCTGGTGTTGCTGCAACCGGAAGCAGCTAGATGATCACAAACTCTTCCTCGTTTATGAACTCATGTCTAAGGGTGATCTCGACCATCACCTGCACGATAAGGACGTCGCAGTTCTGCCATGGCCAGCCAGGTACAAAATAGTGAAGGGAGTAGGATCCGCTCTTGTTTACCTCCACCACGAATGTGTGCCGTACATCCTACACAGAGATATCAAGCCCGGCAACATGCTCCTGGATGATAATTACAACGCCAAGCTCGCCGACTTCGGGCTATTGAGGATTGCCAACAAAAACAACTCCATGGTGGTCGATAGGTGCCGGCTGTCAAGGATCACCAACAAAAGCATCTCCACGGTGGTGATCACCACCGCCGTAGGAACTGGTGCGTACATGGATCCCAAGTTCAAAGTAGACGGCGATGTCATGTTCGACAGGAGCACCGACGTCTATAGCTTCGGGCTCGTGTTGCTGGAGATCGCGTGCGGGCGGCGCAACTCCAGGAAGGAAGTCTGGGATCTCTATGAAAGAAGCGCTCCCAAGCTCAAGGTGGAGGGCCGTTGCGGATGAGAGGTTGGGAGGAGACTTTGATATGGAGCAGATGCAGCGTGTGCTTGTCATGGGCCTCTGGTGTTCCCTCCCGACAGTGCACAGAGACCTTCCATGAGGGAAGCAATGAGACTCCTGGAACACGACGAGCTGCCTCACGTTACATTGTCTGCATCACGTTATTTGGCATGAGTTCATGTTTAGTCAGCTAGCATGGTGTCCCGCGCAATTGCGGTTGATATGATTTGAAATCATCTTTTGGTCTTGTACTAACATATGTACATAGGTATATGTTGTTGTGCAAGTTGATCAAAGATGAACGTGTGATTTTCTCTTAAAAGAAGCAAAGATATCATTTGTATATGATAATATTTGAATTTTGCAAGAATGTCATATGAACAACCACGCATGTCGATTCTATTGGTTTTATTATGTCCTCGAAATCCAAGTTCAGATTGCAAGTCAACCATCCGGTCATTTGTACTGTTGGCAAAAGCCCGGGCTGCCGCTTGTCACCAAAGTGCTGTCTCTGCGAACTTTCTTGCCGATACTTTTCGCACGGCAGACTCACGTACGAGGAGACACGCTCTCCTGGAGGCTAGCTCACGTAGGTATCAAGGCTTGCTAGCCTAAGCTAGGCTGCGTTTTTTCTTTAAAGGGGATAAGGGCATCTACAGTCGGACTGGCAAATTTGGCCTCTCAAACGTCCGCAGGCGCGTCCGATCAGTGTCAGGGTGTGTCTGTTTTGAGCCCCTATTTCTCCGTGCATGCAGCCATGCTACCCATTTACTCCCTTATATGTCCGGTCATATGCAGATGATTGGTGTAGATGAGGAGAGAGAAAGAAAGAAAGAATGAAGAAAGAGAAAAAGTGGTACGGGGTGGGCCGCGTCCTACGTGGCGGACTGACAAGAGCGCGTCCGCGAGCCCTGTTATCCTCCCCATATATGTTCTGGATATGAGGGTTTGCGGACCGACCGAATGTATGGGGACAAAGTGGGGGTCCGGTTGGGTCACATTTTTCCTTCTTTCTCCTGTCCGGGCAGTGACCGGGCTGTCCGCCCGGACATATAGGAATTATATGAGGGCTCTGGCTGTAGATGCTCTAAAGGCGTCTCCAACGCCGACCCACAAAACGGACACACTATTTGTCCGCGGACTGGTCCGGGGAGCCGGCCATCCAACCTGTTCCTTAAACGTTCGCTTCTATTTTTCTAGAAGTCTGTGAGCTCAAAATATTAGCATATCAAATCTTTGACGAGCGAAAATATTCAAATGCGACAATACTTCTAATTAAAATATTAAAATCCAGCTAAGTTTTCAAATAGTTCAAACTAGATTTCGACTAGCACATATTTCTAGTTGTCCCCTTTAACCGCCCACAGATGTGTTGGAAATATGACCTAGAGGCAATAATATTTGAGTAATATTTATTTTCAAATTTATAATTAATGTTTATATTCTATGCTTTAACTGCTATGATTCTTGAATCGGCAATAACAAGAGGTTCAGAGAAAAACTCATGTGCACGAGTAGAATTATAAACGGTAAAACAAGATTCCTAGTCTTGCCTATAGGACTAGCATAAGTATTGAATGATGGTTCTGTTTTCCTGATCATGAGCATAATGATAATGCCAACAAACATTTCAGGGCACGATGTTGATAGAACACTCGTGTTGAATTGACCCAAGTTGTATCTTATACTAAGAGATGAAACCATCAGAAGTCTATAGTCCATAACACAGAAGTTAATATATGCACAATTCCTTAGACCATTAGAGTATCAAGTCACTCCATTCCAGACGGTGCACTTTGGGGTTGTTCTAACGTCAACCGTAATAGGGTGATCATAACGGCAACTTACAGGTTCATCGGAAACGTATGATGAGTGACTAGGTAGCTCGAGAATGGGATTTTGCTACTCCGATGATGGAGAGATATTCTTAGGGCCCTCTCGATGTGAATGTATCTATCATCGTCTGGACAGACACAGCGTGACTAGATCACGGGATGCCAAAACACGAGAACGAGAAAAGAGAACAAAACCGATACCGAGGAGACTGGTATAATGAGCATGTGTTGGACTCACGGGGATACTGATATATCTCACCTCGGGTTTTGTAAAGTATCGTGAAGCAAAAGGAATAGCATATGGCAACCACAACTTCACTTGATAACCATTCGTGTGAGTATAGGGGTCAATATGGGTGTCCACGGTTCCGCTATTGATCATTGAACGAAAGGTGTTTCGGTCATGTCTATATTTCACCGAACCTACAGGGTCACACGCTTAAGAGTTTACGATCTGTTGAGTTCTATTGGAGTTAGGAGTTTGAGAAAAATATCACTGGGAAAGTTTTAGAGATAATAGAAATTGTTTCGAGAGAGAACCGGAAGTGTTTCAGGAAAACCGGAACCGTTTCGGAGAAAACCGGGTAAAACCGGATAAGTGGAAAAGTTCCGGAGGACCTAATAATAATATAGGTCTCCGGTAATTACCGGGAGCCCCCCAAAATTATTCTAGGCGACATGGGCTGCCCTAATAGGCTGGGCAGCCACATGGGCCTAGAGGCCCAATAAGGGTGCCCCCCTAGCTTGCCCCACAAGCTAAGGGGTACGACTAGGAGTTGGAGGAGGACTCCTCCTCCTTGGCTGGCGAACCAAGGGAGGGGTGCCCCTCCTCCAAGTTGGCTAGCCCCCCTCTTACACCTATATATATGCAAGGGGGTGCCTCCTATTAAGACACAAGTTCTCTCCCATTCCAGGCTCCCCAGTAGATCTCTCTAGTTCTCTAGTTTTCCAGAATAATTAGAGAGACGTCGCAAGGCTCTTCCTCCCTCCTCTAGTTCTCCGGTGACGCCTAGCTCTGGACAGCGAAGCGCTGCCAGATCGTCGATCTTGTACGCGTGCAATACGTAGAGAGATCGTGCTTTCGATCTTCGTTCGAGGGAACGTTCGTGGGACGGTTCGAGGGACTTCAAGAACGATCTACACCAACTCTTCTTCTGCTGCATCTTCATAGTGATCTTTGTTCTTGATCCGTAGGGCAATTTTTTTTTGTTTTCTACTGCGTTTCCCAATAAGATGCTCAATCCGATCTTTCTTGAGCTGCCCATGACTTGCTCGATGCCGAATTTGTTGATGCATTTGACCAAACTCATCAAATGTGGTCAGATTCTGACCTGGAAGTTGGATAGGATCACTCATGTTCTCGAATTCTAGACCTCTAGCAGCATCTTCACCCTCATCCTCCACGATCATGTTGTGCATGATCACACAACATGTCATCACCTCCCACAAGGTCCCCGGTTTCCATTGTTTAGCAGGTCCACGAACAACTGCAAAATGGGCTTGAAGCACTCCAAATGCCCTCTCCACATCCTTTCTAGCTCATTCTTGTCTTTAAGCAAAGTGAGCCCTTTTCTAAGCAACTAGCTCAGAGGTGGTCTTGATGAAGGTAGCACATGGAGGATAGATAACGTCAACCAGATAGTAGCCCATGTTGTACGGATGCCCATTGACAGTATAGTTGCACGGAGGAGCTTGTCCTTCGGTCAACCTAGCAAACAATGGAGATCGACCGCTGTAGCACATTGATGTCATTGTGAGACTCCGGCATGCCAAAGAAAGCATGTCAAATCCAAAGGTCCTGTGATGCAACTGTTGGGGAACGCGACAGAAAACAAAAAATTTCGATGCAGCGAGCACGCCCAGGATCACTATGGAGACTGCATACAAGGTTCGATCAGATCCGTACCGACTCGAAGCGCAGCGGAAGAAGAGTCGGTGTAGATCGTCGGTGCAGATCCCTGCAGCTAGGATTTACAACCTCCCAACCGCAAGGATGTACTCCCACTCCGGACAGCCCTTCGGGAGGCGGTCGGACAGTCCCTCGGACGATGTCGCGGACAGCCCTTCGGGAGGACCCTCGGAACCCGAACAGTTACCCGGACAGCCCTTCGGGAGGACGCCGGAAACTCGGACGGTAACTCGAACAGCCCTTCGGGCAGAAGATCGAAACTACAATCTCTCTACGGGGTTGCACACATACGGTGTCAACTATCCGGCAGGGCTTCGCCGTCCAGAGCTAGTTCCTGCCGGAACCCAGACAGCCTTTCGGCTCTACGAAAACTCTTTTCGTGGGAGGGAGAGAGAGAGCTTGCAAAGCAAAGCATGTGTATGAGAGCAAGAGTGTGTGAGATGGCAGCCCACACACCTCCTATTTATAGGAAACCCAAGGGGTAGGGTGGTTTTACAAGAAAACCCAAAACCCACATGGAAAGGAGTCCTTCCCAAGGACCTAAAAGGTGAAACCAAGGAACAAGGGGGACTCCATGAAGGAGTCCACCATGTGGCCGGCCACACCCTCATGTGGGGCCCCAAAATTGGCCCCTATCCATCCATGTCATCCCCAAGATCTTTTGGAGCAAAGCCCCAAAAGGTGGCTTTCCAAAAATACCCCTAAAAGCACTTTCACTATTCACGACGACATTTTTCAGCGTCTGATCGAACTGAAAATATTCATGTGGGCTTAGAACAATTCTAGTACCCACCAAAATAATTTTCAACGCGAGCCGGAACAATTCCGGTTTAGTGATTTCATCTGCGAAAAGCATCTGAAGCGGTTTCGGCAGCTCCGGAACATTTCCGGTTTTCATCCCGGAAAATTCCAGAAAGTTTCCAGAACGATTCTGGCACCCTCCAAGAATTATCAGGCATGTGCCGAAACCAATTTGACTTTATGGTATCCCCTGAAACAACTTTTCAGTTTCACCGGAACTCATCCGGTGACCGCTCTGCGGAACTTTTCCGCTGTCCGAAACTTTTCCGGTGTCCGAAACTTTTCCGGTAATTTTTTTCTCTCAGACTCCCTGTCTAGTATTCAACAGATAGATGACCCTTAAGCGTGTGACCCTATAGGTTCGGTGAAGTATAGACATGACCCGGAACACTTCCCGATCAATGATCAACATCGGAGCCGTGGACACCCATATTGACCCCTATACCCACACGAATGAATATTCGAGTGAACCTCCAGTTGCCGTGTGCTATTCCTGTTGCTTCACGATATATTACAAAACCCGAGGTGAGATTTATGCATCCTCGTGGATCAACAACTTGTCCACTATGCAAGTTACCTCGTTACCGGTTTTGTTCTCTTTACTCGTTTTCGTGTTCCGGCATCCCAGTGATCAAATCACAATGTGTCTGGCCAGACGATGATGGATACCGTAACACCGAGAGGGCCCGAGAATATCTCTCCATCGTCGGAGGAGCAAATCCCAATCTTGAGCTATCAAGTTACTTGACATACTTTTTCATGAACCCGTAAGCCGCCGTAATAGCCACCCATTTACGGATGACGTTTAACAAACCCCAAAGTTCATGAAGCAAGCATGAAGAAACTCGACACTCTCATGGTCTAAGGAATTATGCAAACATTAACTATCTCTGTGTTATTTACCATTAACTCATGACGAATGTATCTCATAGCATAACATCAATATTGGGTCGATTCAACACAAGCGTTCTACTAACATTGTGCCCTCAAAATTGCCGGCATAGCCATGCCCATGATCAGGAAAACAGGATCATCATGCAATACTTGAGCCAGTCATAGAGGCATGACTAGGAATACATTTTCCGTTTATTATACCACACGTGCACATGAGTTTCCCTCCGAGCCTCGTGGTTATTGTAGACTCGAGAATCATTGCAGTTATAGCATGGAACATAAACATTCATTACAAACTCGGAGATACAAAGTAACTGATATTACTGCCTCTAGGGCATATCTCCTACAGACTCCCACTTGCACTAGAGTCATAATCTAGTTACATGGCTTCCCTAACACCAATGGCTGTCCGGTGTTGCTCATGCTTTGCTCGTGGTAGAGGCTTTGTCATCGGGTCTGACACATTCAGATCTGTGTGAACCTTGCGTACTTTCACTAAACCTTCTTCGACATGATGTCGAATGAGTTTATATTTGCGTTGAATATGCATTGTCTTGTGGTGTGAACATGGTTCCCTTGCCTGAGCCACGGCGCCACTATTATCACAATAGATCTCCACCGGGTCCAGAGCACTTGGAACCACACCAAGGTCTTCAAGAAATTGCTTGATTCCGACAGCCTGCTTGGAGGCTTCTGAAGCAGCAACATATTCCGCCTCCGTTGTAGAATCCGCCACAGTCTTTTGTTTGGAACTTTTCCAATCAACTGCGCCGCCGTTCAACATGAAAACATAGCCAGATTGAGATTTAAAGTCATCTGGGTCAGTCATGAAGCCTGCATCAGTGTAACAACTTACAATGAGCTCTTCATCACCTCCGTACACAAGGAGTAAATCCTTGGTCCTTCTGAGGTACTTAAGAATACCCTTGACTGCGGCCCAGTGATCCAATCCTGGATCACCTTGGTACCGGCTGCTAACACTTAGCGCATAGGAAACGTCCGGTCTTGTACATAGCATGGCATACATAATAGAACCAACAGCCGAGGCATATGGAACATCATTCATTTGTACTCGCTCATCGAGAGTTCGAGGACTCTGATTCTTGCAAAGTACTGTGCCAGGTGACATGGGGAGAAGGCCTTTCTTGGAGTTCTCCATGTTGAACCTTTTCAACACCTTGTCAATGTACGTACTTTGGCTAAGCGCTATTAGGCGTCTTGATCTATCTCTATAGATCCTAATGCCCAATACATATGCCGCTTCGCCTAAGTCTTTCATTGAAAAACTCTTCTTCAATGAGTCTTTTATTTCGCTAAGAAAATTCACATCATTTCCAATCAATAATATGTCATCCACATACAAGATTAGAAATGCTTTTGCGCTCCCACTAAACTTCTTGTAAACACAAGATTCTTCGTCATTCCTGATGAAGCCAAACTGTTTGACCACTTCATCAAAACGAATGTTCCAGCTCCTTGACGCTTGCTTCAGACCATAAATGGCTTTCTGAAGTTTGCATACCTTTCCAGCATCCTTATGGACGACAAAACCTTCTGGCTGTATCATGTATACATCCTCTTTGAGGTTTCCATTTAGGAAAGCTGTTTTGACATCCATCTGCCATATTTCATAATCGAAATAAGCAGCAATTGCTAGTAATATCCGAACGGACCTAAGCATAGCTACGGGCGAGAAAGTCTCGTCGTAGTCCACTCCTGGAACTTGCGTGAACCCTTTCGCGACAAGTCTAGCTTTGTGGATAGTAGTGTTACCATCCGCGTCCGACTTTCTTTTGAAAATCCATTTACAACCGATGGGTTTTATGCCATCGGGAAGTTCTTCCAAGTTCCAAACTTGGTTTTCGTACATGGATTCCATCTCGGATTTCATGGCCTTGTGCCATTCCTTTGAGCTGGGCCCCGCCATCGCTTCCTTGTAGTGCGCAGGTTCATCGTCTTCAAGAATGAAGATTTCATTATGAAAATATTCAGGTGGCTGGATAGCCCTACCTGATCTGCGCGGTTCAGTTACAACATTGTCTAAAGTCTCCGCATCACATGCGACAACTTCCGGCTCGGTTGTAGGGATAATTAGCGGAATTGCTTCCGGTTCCTTAGCCATATCAACTGTCGCCGAAGATTCAATAATCTCATCAAGTTGTACTGTCCTCCCACTCACTTCTTTAGCGAGAAACTCTTTCTCAAGAAAGTGTCCAACTCTTGCGACAAACACTTTGCCTTCGGACTGTTGGTAGAAGGAATACCCAATGGTGTTATTGGGATAACCTACAAAGTAACATTTGTCTGATCTGGGATCGAGTTTGCTTGGTTGTAAACGTTTTACATAAGCTTCACAACCCCAAACTTTGAGATGCGACACATTGGGCTTCTTCCCAAACCATAATTCAAATGGCGTCGTCTCAACAGACTTAGACGGTGCTCTGTTTAATGTATAAGCGGCAGTGAGTAGTGCGTGACCCCAAAAAGATATCGGTAGATCTGTAAGAGACATCATCGACCTTACCATGTCCAACAAGGTTCGGTTACGTCGTTCCGATACTCCGTTTCTCTGTGGAGTTCCGGGAGGCGTAAGTTGTGAAACAATTCCACGATCACTCAGATGTTGGCCAAACTCTTGACTAAGGTATTCGCCTCCGCGATCAGACCGCAGAAACTTAATCTTTTTGTCACGATGATTTTCTACCTCATTCTGAAATTCTTTGAACTTTTCAAAGGTTTCCGACTTATGCTTCATTAAGTAGATATAGCCATACCGACTTAAATCATCAGTAAAAGTCACGAAGTAAAAATACCCACCCCGTGCGCCTGTGTTCATTGGACCACATACATCACTATGTATTATTTCCAATAATTCACCCGCCCGTTCAGGATGACCCGTGAACGGCGTCTTGGTCATTTTCCCCATCAAGCAAGCTTCACATGTGTCAAATGATTCAAAATCAAGGGACGGTAAAACTCCATCTTTATGGAGTCTTTGCATGCGTTTCTTTCCGATGTGGCCAAGCCGACAGTGCCACATGAAAGTGGCGGTGGTGTCAGCCTTCTTAAGGCGTTTAGCATTCACGTTAAAGACATCATTTCCACATTCAAGATTTAAAATGAAAAGGCCCCCAACAATGGGTGCAAATCCATAAAACATATCCATACAATAAAGTGAACAACCATTGTTCTCAGACTTGTACGAATACCCATCGTGAACTAAACATGATCCGGAGATAATGTTTCTACACAACAGTGGAACAAAATAACAGTTATTTAGTTCTAAGATAAATCCCGAAGGGAGACGTAGAGGCATAATGCCGACGGCTTGAGCGGCGATCCCATTGCCGTTCCCGACGCGCATCACGACTTCATTCTTTGCTAGCTTGCGCACCTTCTGAAGCCCCTGTATCGAGTTGCAAATGTGAGCAACCGATCCGGTATCAAATACCCAAGACTTAGAATTTTCGCTAGCAAGCAAAACGTCAATGACATTAACTTGTATAACAATTATACCTTTTCCAGTTTTCCCGGACTTCTTATCTTCCAGATACTTCTTGCAATTCCTCTTCCAGTGTCCTGTGCCCTTGCAGTAGAAGCACTCAGTTTCATTCTTGGCTTTGCCCTTAGATTTGCGTTGGAAGCCGGTCTTACCGGCGCCCTTGCCCTTCTGTGGCTTGCCATTCTTTTTGAAACTGGCGGTTTTATTCACAAGCAACACTTGCTTGCGATTTTTCCGCAGTCCTCCTTCAGCAGTTTTCAGCATGGCAAGCACCTCATTAGGTGTTTTGTCCATCCCATTCATGTTGTAGTTCATGACAAAACCGTCGTAAGACGGGGGGAGTGAACGTAGCAACAAGTCCATGACATGCTCTTCTGGAAGTGGAAATTCCAGGGTTTTAAGCCTCTCAGCGTGGCCAATCATATTGACCACGTGTTCGCCAACTGAACTGCCCTCAGCCATCTTGGTCTCCGACATGGTATTGATGATATCAAACCGTTCAGACCGTGCATTAAACTTGTACAGAGCATCCAGTTCCTTGATCATATCAAAGGAGTCATGGAATTCAAAACGTTTTTGAAGCTCTGAATTCATGCAAGACAGCATAAGGCACTGCACTAAGTTGAAGTCATCATCCTTAGTGGCCCAGACATTAATTTCATCTGCCGTGGCTTCTGCCTCCGGCTTAGGTGGAAGAGGTCCGTCAAGCACGTACGCTTTCTTAGCGCTCCTGAGGACAATCCTCAGGGTACGGACCCAGTCCGCATAGTTGTTTCCATTCGCAGCTAACTTCTCTTTCTCTAACATCGGGCCTAAGTTGAACGCGGTGTTGCGAGCCATTTGATCTACAACGGAAAACACAAGTTCATTTAGACTTTGTTCATAATGATTTTGGCACTAGTGAATAAACAATTTTATTCTAAAGTGCACTCCCACTCAAATCAATATCTCTCAAAATTGATTATGAGTGATTCAAGATCCGCATTGAAATTCAACGTCACGGTTCGAGATGAACTCAAATGGCGTGAACTTCAATCGGTAGGCAAACATGCCGATCACATCTCTATGCGATTCTTGTTCATCTTTCGATGCGTGTGTTCCGAGCTCATGACTTTCATGCCTGAACGTCAAGATAACCAAGTGATCTCGCTGCGAGGTCTCAACTCACCCGCCTCACACTTCCCTAATCGTTCGCACCCATGGAGATCATGTGATGCCCCGAGAAGTTAGGTGCCGTGACGGTGCTACACTTGGGAGAACACTAACTACTTGATATTTTATGTGAGAGATCACCCTAATAAAAGCGACTACCGCGCAATCAAGAAGGGTGCATCATAAGGGATAAACATCTCAGGCAATTCATAATTAGCATGACATGGTATAGCCCCCTCTGACGGAGAAGTCAAGTATTTCTTCGTCTTCGGCATTCGCGTCGGTGTTCACCTTTGCGAAGATTGCCACCACCTTGTCGATGCACCAAATAATATTTGCTATCTCTATAGCTAATAAAATAAGTGCATTACATAAGGTTGACACGCAGGTCATTAAAGTGACAATCATATGGCTCCAGCCATCATGCCGAATCATGACTCGCAGGTCATGTTAACAAATTTACATCATATAGTCATCTCATACATAATCGAATTAATATGAGCTTTTCTATACCACATCACATGCACATCCTGCAAAACCAAGTTAGACGATTCTAATCGGTTTATGCAAAATTTTATTTTACGTGGTTTCTAAGGTTTTGACTTAAACCGCAGCTACCAACGTTTTATCATTAAGTATGATAATTCAAGATTGCTAGATTAACATCTCGGGGTGTATGAAACACGAGATAATTAAATCTCGAGCCCCATACTAAACTTCGTCATACGCGTGACCCCCGTGCAGATCATATCTGCAATGCCCTTTCATCTGCGCATTTCATCTTTCTTTTGACTACGGTGGAACCCAAAGAACTGATAGCACTTCGTTGATCAATCAGGATCGCGGATTGCCAGAACTTTGTGAAATTCCACCATGCCGTCTCGAGATAGAGCAAACGCAAATTCCAGGGAAGCAACAAGAACATCGGGTAACAGACTTCATCTGCTACCCGCATAAATAATTTTCAGCAATAGATCTCATCTACTCCAAAATTATAATATGCAATACCCATACATCTCCATGTATTCTAGATCGTAACCTGCATCTACGCATAGCCTGGCTCTTGATGCCACTGTTGGGGAACGCGACAGAAAACAAAAAATTTCGATGCAGCGAGCACGCCCAGGATCACTATGGAGACTGCATACAAGGTTCGATCAGATCCGTACCGACTCGAAGCGCAGCGGAAGAAGAGTCGGTGTAGATCGTCGGTGCAGATCCCTGCAGCTAGGATTTACAACCTCCCAACCGCAAGGATGTACTCCCACTCCGGACAGCCCTTCGGGAGGCGGTCGGACAGTCCCTCGGACGATGTCGCGGACAGCCCTTCGGGAGGACCCTCGGAACCCGAACAGTTACCCGGACAGCCCTTCGGGAGGACGCCGGAAACTCGGACGGTAACTCGAACAGCCCTTCGGGCAGAAGATCGAAACTACAATCTCTCTACGGGGTTGCACACATACGGTGTCAACTATCCGGCAGGGCTTCGCCGTCCAGAGCTAGTTCCTGCCGGAACCCAGACAGCCTTTCGGCTCTACGAAAACTCTTTTCGTGGGAGGGAGAGAGAGAGCTTGCAAAGCAAAGCATGTGTATGAGAGCAAGAGTGTGTGAGATGGCAGCCCACACACCTCCTATTTATAGGAAACCCAAGGGGTAGGGTGGTTTTACAAGAAAACCCAAAACCCACATGGAAAGGAGTCCTTCCCAAGGACCTAAAAGGTGAAACCAAGGAACAAGGGGGACTCCATGAAGGAGTCCACCATGTGGCCGGCCACACCCTCATGTGGGGCCCCAAAATTGGCCCCTATCCATCCATGTCATCCCCAAGATCTTTTGGAGCAAAGCCCCAAAAGGTGGCTTTCCAAAAATACCCCTAAAAGCACTTTCACTATTCACGACGACATTTTTCAGCGTCTGATCGAACTGAAAATATTCATGTGGGCTTAGAACAATTCTAGTACCCACCAAAATAATTTTCAACGCGAGCCGGAACAATTCCGGTTTAGTGATTTCATCTGCGAAAAGCATCTGAAGCGGTTTCGGCAGCTCCGGAACATTTCCGGTTTTCATCCCGGAAAATTCCAGAAAGTTTCCAGAACGATTCTGGCACCCTCCAAGAATTATCAGGCATGTGCCGAAACCAATTTGACTTTATGGTATCCCCTGAAACAACTTTTCAGTTTCACCGGAACTCATCCGGTGACCGCTCTGCGGAACTTTTCCGCTGTCCGAAACTTTTCCGGTGTCCGAAACTTTTCCGGTAATTTTTTTCTCTCAGACTCCCTGTCTAGTATTCAACAGATAGATGACCCTTAAGCGTGTGACCCTATAGGTTCGGTGAAGTATAGACATGACCCGGAACACTTCCCGATCAATGATCAACATCGGAGCCGTGGACACCCATATTGACCCCTATACCCACACGAATGAATATTCGAGTGAACCTCCAGTTGCCGTGTGCTATTCCTGTTGCTTCACGATATATTACAAAACCCGAGGTGAGATTTATGCATCCTCGTGGATCAACAACTTGTCCACTATGCAAGTTACCTCGTTACCGGTTTTGTTCTCTTTACTCGTTTTCGTGTTCCGGCATCCCAGTGATCAAATCACAATGTGTCTGGCCAGACGATGATGGATACCGTAACACCGAGAGGGCCCGAGAATATCTCTCCATCGTCGGAGGAGCAAATCCCAATCTTGAGCTATCAAGTTACTTGACATACTTTTTCATGAACCCGTAAGCCGCCGTAATAGCCACCCATTTACGGATGACGTTTAACAAACCCCAAAGTTCATGAAGCAAGCATGAAGAAACTCGACACTCTCATGGTCTAAGGAATTATGCAAACATTAACTATCTCTGTGTTATTTACCATTAACTCATGACGAATGTATCTCATAGCATAACATCAATATTGGGTCGATTCAACACAAGCGTTCTACTAACATTGTGCCCTCAAAATTGCCGGCATAGCCATGCCCATGATCAGGAAAACAGGATCATCATGCAATACTTGAGCCAGTCATAGAGGCATGACTAGGAATACATTTTCCGTTTATTATACCACACGTGCACATGAGTTTCCCTCCGAGCCTCGTGGTTATTGTAGACTCGAGAATCATTGCAGTTATAGCATGGAACATAAACATTCATTACAAACTCGGAGATACAAAGTAACTGATATTACTGCCTCTAGGGCATATCTCCTACAGCAACTGCTTCATGAATGATGGTGGGCTTCTTAACATGGCCCTGATATTGCCCTTGTAGAGCTTTTGGGCAGTTCTTCCATCTCTAGTGCATGCAATCAGAGATCTGAGCAAACCTGGCAAGAGACTTTCGGTGTCTGCGACAGTTGGTTCTCTCAAGTACTGAGGTCCAAACACTTCGACCACCTCCGTAGCAAATCTGACCATGGCATCTTCGCTTGTGCTCTCAGACATCCGGAGGTACTCGTCCCACGAATTTGCGGTCATGCCATATGCAAGCATCCGCAATGCAACTGTGCACTTTTGGTAACCAGAGAATCCAATACTTCCTACGACATCCTTCTTCAAGATGAAGTAGTCATCGTAGGACCCGACGCCATTGTAGAGGCGATCGAAGACATTTTTCACATCAGAAAGCACCGACGAAAATTGTCCGCGAATAGGGCATCGGAGGCAAAGTAGTCGTCCATCAGCGTCGAATCCCCCCATGCCCTGTTCCGATTCAACACTCAATGACCCTTGATCGATCCCTTGAAATTGAGAACACTCAATGACACTCAGTAGATATTTTTATTTTTTTCATGCAAAAAAAAAAGACAGCTGTTCAAGGCATGACACGACCAGAGTGCGCAAGCTCATGACTAACACTATTTTGTTTACGTCGAATGAGAGCAGTGACAATCTCCTTTTCTTTGGCTAACAAAGATTTAATCACTCCAATTAACGCCATATGCCTCGAGCGATCACACGCCCTTTCGCCAATCATCTTGACCGCCTCAGCACAGTCCAGCTCAACCATAATCAGCTTAGTGGTCCATTGTGTCGCTAGACGAATTCCTTCTCTGCATGCTTCAAGTTCAGCTTGAAGGGCGTTATCGCATGTACGCAGCTCTCAGCAGGCTGAAAAAATAATAGCACTCGTCTAGTCCCGAAGATTCATCCCTGCTCCAGAATCCCATCCGCCTCTAGGTAGGATCCATCTATGTTCAGCTTCGTCCATCCACAAGGCGATGGGTACCACCTCAGGTCAGCTTCAACGGGATTATGCATCAAATATGAGGTGCTTGACGCAGCTGGAGCCATGGGGACCGTAATGACCATCTTCCCCTTCTCCATGTTGCCATGTGGGTGCTGGATACAAAGGAGAGAGGATATGTAGCGATAAGGTAGACCGTAGAACTATAATACCACTATTAGATAAAAATAATAATTATCCTATTGTAAAGCCATGTGAAAAAGAAAGATAGCTCAAACTACTGGGAGCGGATTTGTGGCACGCAGGTGCGGGGGTACTGAGCCCCTCGCGCGTGCTTTTTCTTTTTGCTTCTCAATTTAAAACTTTCATATCTTTTCAACCAAAAGTTCAAATTAATTATCGTTTTCAGATTCGTGTTGTTTGTGACGAGGGCTTTCAAATACGATCCATTTTAAACATGTTTTGCCAATTTTTTAAAACTAGTTTCAACCGTTGAAACTTAGGCGACCGAACGACAAAATCGCAAGATTCAGAAAGTGCGGACGTCAAAATCTGAAATTTAGTGCGAGCCAACGACAAGATCGCAAGTTTTCAGAAACTGTGAACGTCAAAATGGTAAGTTTCATAAACTAATAAAACTTAAAACTTGATGTGTGCCTATGCGAGATCCAACAACTTTGCGGATCGCGAGGCAATCGGGCGGTCGGGCAGGGCTGGGCAGATGCGTGCACCCGCGAATTTTCGTCAAACTACTACGTGGTGAGTGAAAACATAAGACTCCTTTCCGGTTTTGCATCTGGATTTCTGGAAAGACTTCTATTCATCTTTCCTCTCTTTTATTTAAATGTTTCCGTAAGGTTCTGTTGCTCGCTCTCCTTGGTTCAACCTTACATACATATTCTTCTTCCTCTCTTCGTTCTGATTTTTACTCTTACCTCTAGTTTTCTTCATCGGTTTTCTCTAAAAACCGCATCAACTACCCCAACTCTTATTGACTTACCAAAGAAAATTTTATTTTCTTTGGTAAGTCCATAAATGATTACCAAATAAAATTTTATTTTTACACAATCACACTAATATGGGCAGATAAATAATTTGCTAACATGCTATAATATTTATCTCGTTATATACTAAAATCAGAAGGAGGGTTGAGGGTATTAGATATTTTTGTGCGCAATCATTGTCCTCTGATGAAGTGTTTTAATAAGTTCTACAATAGGGTTTTGCCCTGGAATAAGATGATTTGAAAGTTCTACTATCCACTACTGGTAGCCGATTGTTTGCCGAGAACCAGATACATTCGACAAAGGCTTCGCGGAGTGTTACAATTGGCAACCCGCACTAGGCATACAACCTTTCGGCAAAGCGAGTTTTTGCGGAGTATCAGATACACTCGACAGAGGCTTCGATGAGTGTTACACTTGGTAACCCGCACTAGGAATACAACCTTTCAGCAAAGTGAGTTTTTGCTGAGTGTTTTTCTACAGACACTCGGCAAAGAGTTTGCCGTGTGTTTTCCTAGGCACTCGGCAAAGATTTGCTCTCGGTAAAAAAAAAAAAGGGCCGACCAAAACTGAAGGCAAAGGCGAAGGCTTTGCCGAGCACTCGGCAAATCGATTGAACATGAATAAAGAAAATGCCCTGATGACCCCGAGCACAACACTGCGTTCAGCCACGGGAGAACATGGTGGCGGACGCGGTGAAGAAGATGTAACACGGGAGTCGGAGCTCTCTGGCCACATGGTTCACCACGGCGGCCAGGGAGATGTCGGCGACAAACGCGGAGACATCGACGACATAGAGGACCTGGGCCAGAAGGAGGGGTACGGAGCGGCACCGAAGAACTCAGGCGCGTTGAGCGAAGGCAGGTGGAGGTCGAGTCGGCGGACGGCCGGGAATGTGGCAAACACCGCCTCGAGGCAGCATGAGAGGGTGGCCGCGACATGGCTGAAGGGTACCTGGTGGCCTATATGCCGGTGCTTGGGACGAGAACAATGCGGGAGTGGCGCTGCGGCTCCTGGACCATCGTCCCGGAGCTAGGGTCTATGAGTGTGGGGGGGGGGGGGGGGGGGGGGGAAACGCTCGCTGCCAGCCGTTAGATCTGGGATGCTTGCGTTGACCAATCAAAACGCAACATCTTTGCTGAGTGTATAGAGAAGGACACTCAACAAATATATTTTGTTGTTTTTCTTATTTCTTTCTCAATTTTGTTTTGTTTGCAATTTTTAGCGGGGTCTCCCACCTCTACAACTCCGTCAACCAGGAAAACACCAGCAAGAAAAGGGCCTAGAAATGCACATAATGTAATAAATGCCTACTAAATGTGCATAATGTAGCAAATGAACCAAAAAATGTCAAATTTTATATATAACATTTAATGGTGTATTGAGTGTAGAAAAATTTGCAAGGTCAAACGATAAAGCAACAACCATTTGTCTTTAAACCACGATTCTTCCTCGGACATGGTTCGGTTTTTAAGCAGTATACGTTTGCAAAACCTTCAAAAACTTTACCACATCCTCTAAGGATTATATGATGACACCATACCAAGTTTCATGCTTTTCAGGCTTCGTTCAAATTTTTTAGAATTAAAAACCCATCAATCTCGATGTTCGGAGTCTAGTCTTGCCACCGTGATGTTTGGAATTCCTCTTCTTTTATTGGATAAAACCTAAAAGTATACTTACTAGCAATAAATAGGATTTTTAACCCATTTTTGCCAACTTTTCTTGCAGTTGCAATTTAAATTTAAATTATATCCAGTAAATGCCTAGAAATACACTTAATTGCTTAAATATACCAAACGAACTCCAAAAAATGCCAAATTTTGACATGGAACCTGTGATGGTGTATGCTTAGTGTAGAAAATGTTTGTAGGTCAAACGATGAAGCAATCAACAATTCACCTTCAAACCCGACATGTTCGCTCTCAAAACCATGAATCTTCCTTGGCGATGTTACATTTTCCAAGCAGTGTACATCACAAATTTTGCAAAATATTTTCAAAATTTAACCACAACCTCTAGGGATCATTTGACACCATGCTAGGCTTAACGCTTTTCATACTTCATTTGCATTTTTTAGATTTAAAAACCTAACAATCTCTATGTTCGGTTCGAGCCTTGGCCCCGTGATGTTTTGTGACGCCCCTGCTCGACCGTGCGCTAATCATACACGCAAATGCACACGATCGAGATCAGAGACTCACGGGAAGATATCACAACACAACTCTAAACACAAATAAAAGGCATACAAGCTTTATATTACAAGTCAGGGGCCTCGAGGGCTCGAATACATAAGCTCGAGTCACACAAGCATCAGCGGAAGCAAAAGTATCTGAGTACAGACACAAAGTTAAACAAGGGTGCCTTAAGAAGGCGAAAACAAACAACGGCTCTGATCGAAAGAGGCAAGGCCTCCTGCCGGGGAGCCTCCGAATCTACTCCTGGTCGTCGGTCTCCACGTAGTATTAGGCTCCACCGGAAGTGTAGTAACGGTCGTCGACGGGATCAGCTGGCTCCTGGGATCCATCATCTGGTCGCAGCAATCGGGTATGGGGGAAAAGAGTAGCAAAGCAACCGTGAGTACTCATCCAAAGTACTCGCAAGAGTGACATCAGAACTATACTAACTATGCATTGGTATCAAAGGAAAGAACTGTATCTGTGGACTAGACTGCAGAAATGCCAGATCAGAGGGAGAAAGCCTAGCCTATCGAAGACTAGCATCTTCAGCGTCTTGCAGCATTAGAAGAGTGCAGATTAGTAGCATAACATAAAGTAACAAGCATGTAGAAGCAAAGCCCAGAGATCCTTCCTCGTCTCCCTGCGAGAAAGCGATCCCGGAGCTTACAATTAATTAACATGTATCCAGTTCCAGTAGTAATAGATCGGGATACAACACTGAGCGTCCTGTTACCGTGGACACGGCTATTCGAATAGATAACTTCCCTGCAGGGGTGCACTACTGTTACCCAACACGCTCGATTAACTCTGGCCGGACACACTTTCCTGGGTCATGCCCGGCCTCGGCTAATCGACACACCGTAGCCCTACCTAGAGCTCAGCAGAGAGGTCCCCGCCGGTCTACATCCTAAGTGCTCAGAGGTCTTGGGCCCATCGCCCTTTGCACTCCGGGTCGTTGTGCGCAGGGTTAGATCCAGGCACCACCTCTGTCATGGATGGCGCCGATCCTGCCGTGCCACAATGCTGAACTGGACGTCTGACAAAGCTTTCGGCTGATACATACGGCGCCGAGGATCCCATAACCATTATTCCACGTGGTGGTAGTGCGTATATGGCCAGCGGCCAACTCAGATCAAATACCCAAATCCGTTAGCGAATTATTAGGAGCTCGCGGTGACGATCAGTACTCCTGTCGTCCCGTCTCGAGGAAGTGCAACAAGGGCCAGGCCCATCCCTCTCTAGGGCGGTCTCTACTTGCCCGGCCGCGCCTCGTAATTATCTCGCGGGTACCATCCTGGTCAACCCGACTACACGACTCTCGCGGGTACCCCTCGGGGTCGACCCGACTTTACCCGGGGACTGTAGTAAAAGAAGGGTATCCGTGTGTTCATCACATCAAAGGGGAATCCGAGGAATCACCCTCGATGGATTCCTACTCGATGTAATCCGTCAAGGAGAACCAGGAGGAATCACCCTCGGTGGTTCCCACTTGAGGGGTTGCACGACAGAAGTCTCATCGGAGGTGGAGGAAGAGGAATCACCCTCGATAGTCCACGTCTGACTAGCTGTGCTACAAAAGCATCATCGGGAGTGAGTTAAGAGGTAGCACCCTCGTCACTCGTGGATAACTCTGTAGAGTCGAACAACTTAGGGGGTGTGCGGTGCTGTGCTGGTCTCAGCCCGTTGATCACATCGATCGGGGCATTAGTAACTAAGCGGGGCAACTAGAACAAGGATGAGGGGCCACCAATGGATTTACATCCAACCTATACTAAGCATTTAGGATATCAGGCAGGTATCAATAACAGTTTACAAAAACAGGTTATGCAGCAGAATAGGATAAAACAATTACAGTAGCAAAATCTAGTGCAAGCACGAGGGAGAAGGAATAGGTGATATAGGAATGATCAAGGGGGTTTTGCTTGCCTGGTTCCTCTGCGGCAAAGGAGGTATCGTCGGGGATGTAGTCGGTCTCCTGGGTAGCGTCGGTCTCGGGGTCTACCGGAGAGAAGAGGGGGAAGAAACAATAAATACAAGCAACAAAATACAATCACAGATGCATGGCATGGCAGTACGTTATTCGAGGAGTGCCCTAATGCAGTACTACGCAAGTTAGTCGGAGCAGGAAACATCTGGAGGGGTTATACCAGCTCCGGGCAATTATCGGACAGATGAAACAGAGGGAAAAGTTCCATGTTCATCATGTTAGAGAGGTGTGGCAGGTATGTGGGTGGCATATTCGGATTCTTCATATTTTTCTGATCATTTTGCATATATAAATTATTTCCATCCGAGTTACGGTTTATTTTATATGATTTTTCAAGTTTTACTGAATTTCTGGAATTATTTTAATTATTTAAATTCGAATTATCCGAAACAGTGCTAGGTGACGTCAGCAGAACGTCATGATGACGTCAGCAGTCAACCCAGCCGTTTGACTGGTCAATCTAACCTGTGGGTCCCACATGTCATAGACTGGTTAATTAATCAGAGGTTAGTTTTATCTAATTAAGTTAATTAGTTGGTGGGACCCATATGTCATTGACAGATTAATTAATAGATTAGTTTTAATTAATAAACAGTTAATTAAAAAGGTGGGGCCTACGTGTCATTGACTCGGTCAAACCCAGTCAGCTTTGACTGGTCAACTGGGTCCAGTGGGACCCAGTGGTCAGTCACTGTTAGTTTAATCAGGGTTTTAAATTAATCTAATTAGTTAATTAGCAGGGTGGGCCCAGAGGTCAGTGGGTGTTAGCAGTTAAGTTAATTAGTGTTGAACCTAATCGCTACAGTACCCGGACCCACCAGTCAGTGGCTGTTAGGGGCGGGTTAGTGCGCTAATGACCTGACGGTGGGCCCCGCGGGTTTAAACGAGTGCGCGCGCCGGCGACGACACGCCGGCGAGGCCGAACGCGGCGGCGATGCACGGGATCCGCCCACAGGCGGCCAAATCGGGCGCGGGACGGCTCGTTCGAACGAGCGAACGAGCGCGCGTTGGAGGGAGCAAGTGGCGTGAGCTGGGGGTGGCTGGAACGACGGCAACGGCGACGGCCGACGGCGGCGAGGTACGGCAATGGCGATAGGGACGACTAGGGGCCGTGCGTGACTAAACGGAGAGGGGGAGAAGGCGCGCAAGCTCACAGTTGAGCTCGAGGAGGGTTCGGGGAGGCGCGGGGAGGTCGGAGGCGAGTAGATCGACGGCGGCGAGCGGCGGATGCCGTCGGCGATCCCCGACGAATGCGGTGGCTCGAGGGCGTCCGAGCTCGTGCGAGTCCTCGTAGTCGAAGAGGGCGACGGTGGCGGTTCTCCTGGCGTCTTGGCTGGCCGTGGGGAGGTCGGAGGCCACGGCAATGGCAAGCGGCGGCGACGACCGGGTTCGGGCGCGAGCCGAATAGAGAGAGGAGAGAGGGGGAAGAGGATTAGGGTTTCGGGGAGAGAGAGAGCGGGCAGGGGCTCCTCTTTATCCATCTGCGGCCCTCGATGGCCGTGCGACGCGGCGTCGGTGGCCGGCGAACGGCGGCCTTTGCCGTGGCGCGGCATGAGGTAGGGGAAGGCCGGCTTAGTAGGCTGGGCCGGTTACTATTCGACTTAGGCCTGAATGCACAGTAGGATTTAGGACTTTTCCTTTTCTTTTTCTGTTTTGATTTTTCTCTGCTGTTTTGCCTTTTCTTTTTGCATCAAATGAGTTTTGTAAAATAGGTAACTTGCCTCAATAAATACTAGGCAATATTCTGCACTGCCACAAAAAGGTTTGGGATTATTTGAATTCATTTGGTTTTTGTTTAAATGAAAATGATTTTAAATAGGGCTGCTTAGGTACTGTTTTTGGATGTTAGGGCCATTTAAATAATTCAATTAATGTTGATTTTATTTTTTTAATTGCTTTGAGATTTTTTGCAATATTATGAACTATTTTATTTTCAAGTTTGAAGCTTTTCTAATTTCACTTGTTATTTGAATTTTGAATTTGCGTTGAGTTATTTTCTAAATGCAATTTAATTAAGATGATCATGATGACATGGCAATCTAATTAGCTTAATGATAGGATTAGGATCTGGGGATGTTACATGTTTGGAAGTCATCTTCTTTTTTTGGATAGGGCCTAAAGATAGAGTAGTTAAAATAAATCGGATTTTTAATTCATTTTTTACAACTGTTTCATCTACTTGCAGTTCAAATTTGAATTATATCTGTTAAATGCCTAGAAATGCACTTAATGACTTAAATATATCAAACGAACTCACAAATATGTCAAATTACTGCATGTAACATGTGATGGTGTATGTTTTGTGTAGAAAAAGATTGAAGGTCAAACAATGAAGCAATTGACACTTCGCCTTCAAACCCGACACATTTCCTCTCCAAACCACTAGTCTTTCTTGGAGACGTTCCGATTTCCATGCAATATACGTCCCAACTTTTGCGAAACCTTCTCAAATTGTTATCACAACCTCTAGGGATTATCTGATGATACCATGCCAACTTTCATATTTTTCGGACTTCATTTGCTTCTTGTGGAATTTAAAAAGTAATATGTTACATGTTTGAGGTCGAGTCTTGTCACCCTGATGTTTCAAATCCCTCTTATTTTCATGGATAAGGTCCAAACATAGACTCATTAACACAAATAAGGTTTTCAACTCATTTTTGCTAACTTTTTCATCCAATTGCTATTAAAATTTGAATTATATCCGTTAAATACCTAGAAATGCACTTAATGACCTAAAATATACCAAACAGACGCATAAAAATGCTAAAGTTTTACATGGAACATCTGATTGTGTATGTTATGTGTAGGAAAAAGTTTCAAGGTCAAACAATGAAGCAACTGGCACTTCGTCTTCACACCTTACTCCTCAAAACCATGATTTTTCCTTGGAGATGGTTCGTGTTTCTAAGCAGTGTACATCACAAATATTGTGAAACTTTCTTAAATTTTACCACAGCCTCTAGGTATCATATAATGACACCATGCCAAGTTTCATGTTTTGAGACATTGTTTACATATTCTAGAATTAAAGCCCCAATAATCTTCATGTTCGGGGTCGAGTCTTGGTCCCCTGATATTGGAATTCCTCTTTTTTTTGGATAAGATCTAAACATATACTCATGAACACAAGTTGGATTGTTCAACTTATTTTTGCCAACTTTTTCATGTTACACTAAGGGGGTGAAAGAAAAAAGGCAATAACATAATAAAATAATAAAATACAGAAAACAAAATAAACAAAATAATGACGTAAAATACACAATAGGAAAGAAAGTAAATGAAAAGAAAGAAAAGAAAAGAAGAAAAATGGAAAAACAATCTTTGTCGAGTGTTTTCTTGTGCTTATACTAGATCAACATGCCCTTAAACGCTCGGCAAACCACTGGACACTCGGCGTACAATATTTTTCCTGTACTTATCAGACTAATAATCTACCAACTCCAAAATGCAATGCTTTTATAAACAAAATTTGCATGTTAGATGTGAATTTCAATCACCACTTGGTGGAACGTTTAAGGGCATGTTGATCTAGTATAAGCATAATTAATGTAGGCTATCATCTTATGCTTAGATATTATGTGGAGAAGATAGTAGTGTCCTAACTATGGCCTTCAGGGCTCTTCATCTTGACTCGTTAAGCGCTGAATGGAAATTCCAATGCTGACCGTTGGGCCTTGACTTGACTTCGGAACTTTCTGTTTGGATGGTGACGTTTGAATAGGACTTGGACAACGCGTATCATAAATTCCTCAAAAAAAAGTAGAAGGAAATTCAGTATGTATGTACATGCACGGGTGTACAGTGTGGGAGTACTTTTTTCTGTATTTATACAGCATGAGGCCACTCTCCTAAGCTCACAACACCCCATCGTACTGGCTAGACAGAGTTATGTTTCCTCCAAGCAACGGCACGCCGCAGCTTCTCCTGTTCCTCTACGCCGGCTGCTTGCTCCTCCCCTTGCCGCTCGCTGCTGCTCGGCATGTCGCCGCAGCATGGTCACCCATCTCCTTCAGCTTCGACTTCACCAACAAGACCTCATACAACCCACAAGACCTCCATTTTGAGGGCAACGCGACTGTGAACGGTGGCCTGGTCGACCTCACACGCAACTCCGTGGAGGCAGCGAAAATGCAAGACTGCACGGGGCGGATGTCGTACGGGCGCCCGGTGCCGTTCTACGACAACAACACCGGCATGGTGGTGAGCTTCGCCACACGGTTCACCTTCAATATCAAGCTCCTGCCTGGACGCATGAAAGGGGACGGCATGACTTTCTTCCTAGTCAGCTACCCGTCAAAACTGCCGCCAGGGTCGTACGGCGGCGCCTTCGGCCTTTTGAACGGTACGACGAGGAACGCCATTGGCGAGTTCGACACGTACAACAACACCGACTTCGATCCCCAGGAAACCGCGGACCACATCGGCATTGACCTCAGCTCCGTCAAGGACTCGGTTAACACGACGAGCCTGCCCAACTTCAGCCTGAATGGGACCATGACGGCGTCCATCAATTTTACCAGCAGCACCGGGATGCTGGTCACTAGACTGCACTTCGATGACCATCCCTCCATGCAACCGGCTGAAGTCAGCGCGCAGTTGCCCAACCCAGCCATGTTGCTCCCGGCTGAGGTAGCAGTGGGGATCTCCGCGACCACCGGCACAGGCGTGGAGCTCCATCAGATACTCTCATGGTCCTTCGACTCCACGACTGTTCCGAAGGAACCAAAATCGAGAGGTATGTGTTTGAAAGAATCAATTATCTGACGGAGAACTAGAGTATCGAAGATGGACCATTACCTACAGGGTAGTTGTGTGAGTCTTGTTCTTATTTACCTTTTAACCAACCATTCATATGTTTTTTTATTTCACTTCACAGGTTTGCTTGTGGGTCTAGCAATTGGTGGTGGCATAAGCCTTATATGTCTAGGGCCTGGTATCATATTTGTCATGCGGAAGTTAAGGGCTCTGCAGGCTAAGAGACTTAGGACGAAGTACTTCAAACAAAATCGGGGTTTGTTGTTATAACAATTGGTGGACAAAGACATTGTTGAAAGGATGATATTTAGCTTAGAAGAACTGGAGAAGGCAACGAACAAATTCAATGAGACCCGCAAACTTGGTGGCGGTGGCCATGGTATTGTGTACAAAGGAATACTATCAAATAAGGATGTGGTTGCCATCAAGAAATCAAAAGTTACAATCCAAAGAGAAATAGAAGATTTCATAAACGAGGTTGCCATCCTTTCACAGATTAACCATCGAAACGTCGTGAGGCTGTTTGGGTGCTGCCTGGAGACACAAGTCCCGCTATTAGTTTATGAATTCATTTCAAATGGAACTCTCTCTGATTATCTCCATGTTGAAGGCACACAATCCTTGTCTTGGGGGGACCGGCTAAGGATTGCTCTTGAAACCGCAAGTGCTTTGGCCTATTTGCACTCTTCTGCTTTAACATCGATAATCCATCGAGATCTTAAATCTGCCAACATTCTACTTGACCATCGTTTAATTGCTAAAGTATCTGATTTTGGAGCTTCTCGAGGCATTCCCATTGATCAAACATGAGTGAATACTGCCATCCAAGGTACATTTGGGTACCTAGACCCTGAGTACTACCAAACAAGTAGGCTGACTGATAAAAGTGATGTTTATAGCTTTGGTGTCATACTTGTGGAGTTGCTCACAAGAAAGAAGCCATATGCTTTCATGCACTCAGAAGGAGTAAGCCTTATTGCACAGTTCAACTTGGTATTAAGCCAAGATAAACTATGTGAGATATTAGATCTTCAAATCATCTCAGAGTGTCTGGAGGGTGCAAAAGAGATTGCAGCACTGGCATCAACATGCCTAAACTTGAAGGGTGAAGAGAGGCCAACCAGGAGGCAAGTGGAGATGACACTGGAAAGGTTGTTGGTAGCAAATAAAAACACTGAACAAGGGCGTTCAGATGAGCTAAACTGCACATTATCTCAAATAAGGAACAACAATGAAGACAATAGCAGGCAGCATAGTGCCGAGCAAGAACTCATGCTATCAGCAAGCTTTCCTCGATGATCTGCTTGCCATTCAATAATTCAATTTTATTTTGATTACAATGTTCCTATGGAGTAGAGCTTATTCCAGGAAGTATGAAGAATTACCAATTATGTTTGTGATTACTATAGCTACTAGCAAGTGGTGAAATAGATGTCATATCAAAATGTTGCATATGTTAACACTGTGTATACATTAAAGATACTATTTTGTGCTTATTACCATCAGGATGCGTGGTACACATCACTGTAGGAGACTCTTTTTTTAATGAGTGCCAAGAATTTTAGCGAGTGTGTTTCATCGGGCACTCGACAAACATGTAGTGTTTTTTCTTCCTTTTTTTAACGAAACAAAGTTTTTTTAAAGAACATTACACAAAACAGTTTAATGATATGCCATACAAACTATACAAAATCAATTTAATGATATGCAAGCCTGGTTTCTAATTCTTTCTTATATAACCCTGCAGCAAAAACAGATATAACAGTAATATACAGTAAGAATCACATACATAAATTTGTATACTCTATAAGGATCACATACATAACAACAAACTCACAAAAGCATCATATATGGTCCACACAAGCTTCATATGAAGTCGCAAAGTAGTTATTTAGCACGAGTGCCTCCTCACTAAACAACAAAGTGGTCAATGCATGTTTACATACGATCACATGTTAAAAGCAACACCACAAGTAGGACGAACTGAAGAGGATTATCAAGTTCTTGAATCCACTCAACCCGATAAGCTGGCCTGCACCATTGCCTAATTCATGATTGCTCCTCTCATCGAGCACATACTTGGAGTAATGATTATGTGCCTCCTCTCTACTATTGAGCGAATCGAAGGAGCTGCCTTTATAACGAATCACTTGTTCATTGCATGCAGACCATGAATCGTAGACTCCTGGACATCTATCTCTGTACACCTGATACGTCTCAAACGTATCTATAATTTTTGATTGTTTCATGCTATTATAATATCACTTTTGTATATTTTTATAGCATTTTATATTATTTTTCTAGATTAACCTATTAATCTAGTGTCCAGTGCCAGTTGTTGCTTTCTGCATTGTTTTGACTTTACAGAAAATCAATATCTATGGATGTCAAAAAAACTCTGAGGATTTAATACATTTTTTTCGGGGCACGAAGGTTCCAGAAAGCACCGGAGGAAGACGAGGGGACCCACAGGGCCTCCACACGGGCATGGGGCACGGCCAGGGCCTAGGCCGCGCCACCAGGCCGTGTGGGCCCCACGAGCACCGCCTTTCATCCATTCTTCCGCCTATAAATTCCATATGTCGTGAAACCCTTCGCAAGATTTTTCTTCGATTTTTCCGCCGTCGCAAGTTTCTGTTCCAAGGAGATCCAATCGGGAGGCCTATTCTGGCACTCTGTCGGAGGGGGAATCCACCACGGGAGGCTTCTTCATCAAGCTTGCTGCCTCCATGACCATGTGTGAGTAGTTCCCTTAGGACCTTAGGGTCCATAGCAGTAGCTAGATGGCTCTTTCTCTCTTTGATCTTCAATATCAAATCCCTTAAGCTGCCTCACATGATCGGGATCAATTTGATGTAATCGGTGGTGTGTTTGTTGGAATATGATGAATTGTCACTTTATGATCAGATTGTTCATTGAATTAAATTGAATCTTTTGAGGTTTCTTTGCTGTATAATTGAAGAGCTTTGTATGCTCTCCGATCAATCTGTCTTCTTTGACCAAGTTTGATGGGTATTTCTTCAGAGGGAGTGGTGCATTGTAGTGGGTTCTAATCTTGCGGTGATCTATATCCCAGTGACAGAAAGGGACAAGACACGTATTATATTGTTGCCACTAAGGATAAACCGATGGTTTCTTGTCATATTGCTTGATATTTTACTATCTACATTATGTCATCTTGCTTATTGCAATGCTCTGTTTGTCATGAGCTTAATACTTTGAGATGCATGCTGGATAGCGGTCTTGGGGTGAAGTGTTAGTTGTAGATGCAATTGGATAACGGTCTACATATCACGGACGTAATGCCTATATGAGATTATACCATGAATGATCATAGTCATAAATATAAATATTGCAATTTAATCGCTGCCCAACTGTAATTTGTTCACCACACCACACTTGTATGCTTAAGAGAGATGCCACTAGCGAACCTATGGCCCCCTGGGTCTATTCTCCATTACTGAAAACTTCTACAAAAATATTATTCTTTGCTGTACCGTTTCTTTTATTTTACCTTTCTATAAATTCACATTATCCCGTGTAATTTAATCTTGTAACTAGCAGGACAAGAAGCTTGACAACCTTCTTGACGTGTTGGGGACAAGCTTGTTTTGTGTTTTGTGTGCAGGTACCAGTGACTTTGTTTGCTGGGAGAACTCCTTCTGGTTCGATAAACCTTGGTTCTCAAATCGAGAGAAATACTTATTGCTAGGTTACTTCAGCCTTACACTTGTCGGTTACCCAACCACTCGTACGAGAGAGCAAGCAACACCGCATACCACTTCATCTACAAAGAAAGACAAAAAGATTTCAAGAAGCAATGCAAGTTAAAAATAACACATGTAACATAAGCCACGTAAGCATTCATCACTCATATAGCCAAAAGCATCACAAGTGCTAATCTGAGTCGACATCAGTAGCTACATAACTACATCACTAAATCAAGGTCAAACTATCTAGGTAGACTACTCTGAGTTGTACTCGGTGAAGCCAGTGATCATGGAGTCAGAGCAGGTGGGGATATCCCCCACAGTGGAGGAGCAAGCGTCATCGGGAATGGTGATCGGCAGACTCAATGGCACCGGGTCGTCACTCTCCTTAGGAGGCGCTTCCATCTTCGCCAGATCCTCAAAAAACTTTATTAGGATGAGCTGCGGGTTCGCCTGAATGAGCGCCGCCAAGGGGTCCTCACTGGCGCGCTCCTCCTTGACCGGGGAGTCGACCCTAACAGAAGCTGCGTCATCAGAGGAAGCCATAACCTCGAGATCGATCGGTGCTAACACCTTTCAGCACACAATGGAAAAATAACATAAGTATGGAATAGCTCCGAATAATTATATTCTATTCATCGCAAACCTACAAGGCTGCTTTATTAGGATTTGTGTGCTGACTTCCAGTCCATCGAGCCTCTCTTGAACAACTCTTACAACTCTCATCTCTCAAGTGGTTGTATATATGGTGGACACTCTCTCACTGCTATTTCGACTGTTGGTGATGGTCGAGCTGCTAAGTCCCTCCTGCGTTACCGAGGTCTCATAGGAAGGAGCTCACCCAGCTCGATCGCCAACATCAAAAGTCGATTTCTTTCCTTCGGGAACATCTCTTACAAAGAGAGTCACATCGGACTGGAAGTCAAGACACAAATCACAATTTGAACACATTTCAACTCACTAACAGAACGAGTGTCACAATCAAAAGATAACGTAAGAATCAAACATCAAAGAATAATTATATTCTATTCATCGCAAACCTACAAAGGTTAATTTATTAGGATCTGTGTGCCGACTTCCAGTCCATCGAGGCTCTCTTCAATAACTCTTACAACTCTCATCTCTCAAATGGTTGTATATATGGTGGACACTCTCTCACTGGTATTTCGACTATCGGTGATGGTCGATGTGTCGATCCCCTCCTGCATTACCAAGGTCTCAGAGAAGGAGTTCACACACATCGACCACCTACAACAACAGTCGATATCTTTCGTTCGGGAACATCTCTTACAAAGAGAGTCACGTCGGACTGAAAGTCAAGACACAGATCACAATTTTAACACCTTTCAACTCACTAACAGAACGAGTGTCACAATCAAAAAATAATATTAGAACCAAACATCAAAGACACTGATCACAATTTTATTCTATTCATCGCTAACCTATGAGGTCTGTCAAGGGGCCCTCTCAGCTGCTGCTGCCATCCTCTGTCCTCTGTGTCATGGCAGCCGCCACCTCGGTGTCGGCGGCTGCCTTCTCGGCCGCTGCAGCCGCCACCTCAGCGTCGGCGGCTGCCCACTCGGCCGCTACAGCCGCCCTCTCAGCATCGGTGGCTGCCCTCTCGGACACTGCAGCCACCCTGTAGGGGGCCTCGGTCTCCCTAACAAAGCGTCTCCACGACCCCATCTTTGTCCTCCACTAGTGAACACGCAGACCTAACCTAACATGAAGAAAAATACACATTGGACTTGGAATTACAAAGTCAACACAAGAAGACTGGCGTATTAGGCATGTGGGTTGACTTCCAGTTTGACGGTGCTCCCCATCTACTCTCTTGTACATATGGTGGGCACTCACTCGCTGATTTTTCGACCATCGGTGATGGTCATCCTTCCACTTCTCCTCCAGCTTTACCGATGTCTCAGAGGAGGAGAAGAGGAAGGATGACCCCCTACGACAATAGTCGGTATCATTCCTCTCAGAACATCTCTCAACTCTCATCTCAGCGTGTCGACAAAGGGAGCACTATCTAACTGAAAGTCAAGACACAAAACCTTAACGGCTACATTGTTCAACACTACTTTGGCACCGTTTGAATTTTCTTAATGAATTTTAATTTTTTATCAACAATTAAGCTAACTGTATCTAAATAAACCTACTTACTTCGCTCATCTAAAAAAACCTACTCATCTAAAACCTTAGTAACATCTCATTAACAGTGGCAAACTATATAAAAAAAACCTAACTAAACTATATACAAAAAAAATCTGACTAAACTATATACAAAAAAAATACCTAAGTAAATTATATACAGTGGCAACAACCTAAGTAACATCCAATTAACAGTGGCAAATAATATATACAAAAATACCTAACTAAACTATATAAAAAAACTAACTAAACCAAAAAAATACTTACAATGGAGGGGGTGCAGTAGATGGGGGCGCCGGCGGAGGGGGCGCGGTGTAGCGGGGGCGCCGGCGGAGGGGGGGCGCGGTGTAGCGGGGGCGCCGGCGAAGGGGGGTACAGGTGGAGGGGGGCGCGGTGGACGGGCGCGGTAGAGGAGGGCGCTGGTGGAGGGGGGCCAGCGGAGGGGGGCGGCCGTCCCAAGGTCAAGTTCTTCTCCTGGCTAGCTCTGCAAGACAGGCACTGGACGGCGGACCGGCTTCAAAAGAGGGGTTGGGAAAATTGCGGGCTCTGCACTCTTTGCAAGCGTGCCAACGAGACGGCGCCCCACCTGTTCTACAAATGTAGATCCACCTTGCGCGTTTGGAGATTGGTCAAGGATTGACTTGGCTTTTGAAGCCTCGAGATGGACAGATGGGCTTTCGAGCGATTCGTCAAGCTCTGGTGGTTAAACATGTCGAGACCCAACATCGCGCACCGGAAGGCCATGGCGTCCCTCACCATGCCTGTTCGTTGGGAAATTTGGAATGAGAGAAATGCTAGGGTCTTAGGAAGAAATCGACACCGCCATTCTAAATTTTCAAGATTATCCAGGACGAGTCCAGGCTTTGGGTCACGGTGGGCGCTAGGCATTTGAGCAATATCATACCGCGAGAGTAATTGGGTTATGTAAAAACGGTCTGACGGGCTATGAGTAGAGCCAAATGCTGAACTATGTATTTCCTCTCTTTCTTAATTAATGATTGAGGCAAATCTTTTGCTTCGGTTTAAAAAAACAATTAATAGATTAATTAGTGAATTTTTATTCACTTGCATTCGTATTTATTTGTCATTGCAATGGCTTTCCAGTTTCCAGTTTACATGAGTTAAAAATGCCTATGCATGTATGCAATGTTCGTAATGCATGATGCATAAGCAAACCTAAGTCTAGTCGTCGATGTGCACCTCATTCCTGGCTAAATAAGACTAGTGCTAAAATCTGGGTCCCCACAAGCAGGGAGCCACGGACCAGCAGCCTGCCCTCCTCTGACGGTCCTCCAACACCACCAGCACTGACAGGAAAGCGAGTTGTTTCGGGCGAGGCAGCAACGTTGAAAACCCCCACGGTGAGCGGAAGAGGAGGAGAGGCGGACGCGCACGAGGCCAAGTATGGTGTCCTTTGGCGCCAAGAAAGGCATTGTCCATCACCGTCGATCGTGAAGTGTGACAGAGAAGCGCATCCTACCGTGAAGACCTCCCCAACATGGTGAAGATGGTGATGCCGACGGAGGGCAAGGCACTCGTGGGCGACCTTGCGGCGATCGTGAAATGTGTTTTTGGCAGTGAATATAACGCATTATGTAGATGGGCAGTGGCGGAGACAGGGGGCTGGCAAGAGCCAGGGCTCCCCCCTACGCTTTAACCTGTCGGATTTTCTGAAAAATACATGTATTGGTGTAGTTTGGCCCCTGTTATCAAACGTTTGAGTCATTTGGCCCCCCTGATCTAAGCTTTGATGGTAAACGTAGGAATCTTATAGCTATGGGAGTGGTGTCTTTTGTCTGGTCATTATGGAAAACCAGTAGTGCCCGCTTTCAGAATAAATTTGGATATGATGCAACTTGTGTAATATCCCAAGTTGCTCATTGGTTATCTTCTTGATCCAGATTTTAAAACCAAATTACATAGGATTGCGCTTATCTGCTTGATCTGGAATTTAAAACCAAATTACATAGAAATGTGCTGTCAAGGGGCAACAAATTGCAGCAAGTGATGTCTGAATTTTCCCACCAAATGCAGGGATGGTGCCCTCTAGTGAAAAGATTGGGAAACTAAAACAGAGGAGAATAAGGTGCGCAGATGAGAGACAACAGTTGCTTGTCGAATGAGTAGCACATAATATTAGCCAGTTTTGTAAGACGGATAGAAGCAATCCATACGGCTCTATTTGTGTGTGCCAGAAGAAGACGAGGAATGAGCCACCATTCTTTAGAGAACATGTCGCAAAATAAATTAATACCTTGGAAATGCATTCTTTTGCAATGGTATATATTGCTTGCTAATAGGTTTGGTTCCTTGTATACATTGATTCTTAGTAATGATGTGCAAAGAAACAATTAGCCTTCAGAAGGTCAACACAGCCCCTAAGTCTCCACAAGGTACGTAATAGATCATACTGGCCACTGGATCAGCATAAATCCAAAACAATTTGGGATCGTCTTAAATTTTTCTCTAACTAGGCACACTTCCATCACTCTATGATAGTATTCAGTCAAAAAGAATATCGGTAATTCGTGATGAATCTCTCTTGTTAACATCGCCATTCTACATTGTGTCCCCTTGTGATTTGGTTGCCTTGCAGTCACCCCGACGGACCACGGCGAAAATGCATGTGTAGTTCGCCTCCAGTTGTGAATCTCCAGTTCTAGTTGTTCAGTCCGGCTTGCGTTGAAAGCTGATGACTTACAGAGCTCTAGTATGAGTGGATACAAGCAATCGAGATGGCATAGTCATATCACCATTGAAATTCACTGGATTTTCCAATTGAAAAGAAATGTGGCGGGTCTTAAATCGGCCAAACTGACACCATATAATTAAGTTAGAAATCTTTTATCCAGAGAAAGATGAACCAAGAACAAGCATATTTATCTAGCTGCAGGAGAGAACATCTTCAGCTGGTTTCTTTCTTGGCCCTGGCAGTACTACCAACACACTGCTAAAGTATCAAGGATTTCTTAAATCATAGAAGCACTCAAGTAACTATCAGACAGAAAACTGTGCTAATTATTGGCCCTAGATCGTAGTACACACAACTATGCAGGTATGCCTGATAGAACTTGTTCACACAAAGAGCAGATGCAACCTGGTGAAACTGCCTATGGAAGAAGAGCATTACAAAGACTGAATCTCTCATCTTAATGATGCCGCTCGTGCATTTTAACTATGCCAAAATTAGAGTAATTTTGGCAGGCAGGGGGGAACAGTGATAAAAGGTTCTAATACCAGTTCAGGGCATTAATAAGGCGTTCAAGACATTATAATAAGCACCAAATGATGACATTGCAGGTGCTACTGCAACCATCCAAAACGACATGTTATACTTGTAGTATACTTAACAAGAGGAGCTAAGAACAAAAGACATGATCTGAATCAAATGGCAAAGCAAACCAGGAGTCTTGAACATTCAGAAACGCCCTGTGAACATTCAGAAACGGAATTGGAATAATGCTCTCCTGGAGGTGCTGGTGAGTAAGCAACATTTTATATTGACTCTTCCCAATGTTCGCCATACCTAAGAACGTGCCATCAATGTCGCAGCGCAACACATGTTTTCTATTATTGAACCTGATCAGCAGCTCACGCTCATTGAGCACAGCCATCTCATTGAACTGTTCCACTGTTAAATCAAGTGGTGTTTTCCTTTTCCTTTTGAAAGAAGTTAAATAAAGTCGTCGTGATGCTTCCACCGTTGACACATCAATCCGGTACTTGAACGCCCAGATTTCGCCTCGTAATCCTGCATCACCCAGACATCAATAGTGGTGGAACTGGGCGAGCTGCCCCAGAAAGCAAGCGTCCCCTTCATGTCGAACAACCTCCTATCATAGCGCGACTAGGCGGGACTCTGGGCGGGAGTATGCATCCACCGGAATGACTCGTCTTCTGTATCGAACACAATAATGTCTCCGGCGCCTCCCATAATGTCGCTGTCACCATAAGTACACCAGTGCAGGCGGCCACAATGGTGGGCTGGTGGTAAAGGTGGAGAATGGTACCAATAGGACAGCCCCTTCAGTAACTTCTGTTCCACGGAAGGACACGAGACTGTTGGCATTCTGACTCGGTTCATAGGATCCCACTATGAGGATGTATAACGAGGCTTCAGACAAGTTCCGTGAGACCCAGAGCACACTATATTCTCCGGTTGGATGGTGCTGGTAGAGGCCGATTATGCTGTTGCGGATGTCTTCCCGGCTTCCCCCAACCGAGGCTGTGGTAGGAGAGCATGCTTGCAGATGGTCGGGTTGCAGATGTAGAAACGGGGTTGACCCCGGATGGAAGAGGCGATGATGGTGAAGCCGTCAAATGCGCCTTGGAGCCAATTCCCAGAACGGTGTTTGGCACCCGGGAGGAAGGGCCAGAGCTGTTGACTGGAGGAACCAGCACCGGCATCATGGAAGACGACAAGACTGGCAGGCCCATAATCCCCGTCGATGATGGGGAACGACGGCTGGCGGCGGTGGTGTTCGAGCATGAATTTAGGCGTGGAGGTGGCACTGCGCCACGACGTGCTGACAGCACGGCAGCGGCCGACGTCCTTGGACGGCAACCGGATGAGTATCATGTCCATGATCTCCTCGGACAGGTCCTCGAGCAGGGTGGCGCCTTTCCTGTCCGGCATCGTGCGCCGTCTGAGTCCAGTCAACTGAAAAGACGCGGCAAGCTTTAGTCCTCGACGGCTAACTCCTTCAGAGCAGCTCAAATCAAGAAGACAGGCGAGTAAAATACAGGAGGAAGGCCAGACGGGTTTGCCCTCGGGGGTTCCAGCGGCGGCGGCGAGCTACGTGCGCCTCGGCGAGTGTGTTCCGTCGCCGCTGATTTGGGCGCTTACTGCAGATGGAGAGAAAAATGAAGAGAACGCACCGGAGAACAGATCGAGAGAGACGGCGGCCAGTTTGGGCGGCGAAGGTGCTTACCTGCGTCGGGGAAGAAGGCGGCGGAGTGAGGCAGAACAGCAGATCGGTGGAGTGAGGCGGTCAAACCGTCGGGGTGTCGTGCTCGTCCGCACCCAGGCCAGGAGGAGATCTCGAGCTGGAGGCCATGGTGCGAGGTGCGGATGGCGGAGCGGAACCGAGCGAGCTCGATCTGGTATCCGGGAGGCAGACGGGACGAGCAGCCGCTGGGAACTCGATCGAGACTTCGAGAGGCCAGGACACGAGCTCGACCCACTCCGGGGATGAGCAAAAATTAGGTTTTTCAGCGTGTTCGAATGGGGTGGGGAATTTTTACCTGGAGGAAGGAGGAGACTGACTCGGCCCAGTTTTTTTCTTTACTAGCACGACACCCGTGCGTTGTCACGGAGCCATTGGCTTAGGAGGTGGTCAAAATACGTTAGTTTTCTTGTACTCCCTTCATCCATATATATATAGGGCCTAATGCGTTTTTCGAGATTGCCTTTGACTATTGATAAAATTAATAGTATATAAGATGTATAATGTGAATATTATATCATTGAAAGCTCCTTTCACGTATGAATTCGAATTTGACGATATGCTTTGTGTAACTTGTATGTCATATATTATTGCTCTAACATGTAGTCAAAGTTAGCCTCGAAAAACACATTAGGCCCTGTATAGATGGATAGAGGGAGTAGCTGTTGTGTGATTTACGATTAGAGAAGATAGCAATTATATGATGAGAGGCATGCAACGTCAAAATGACCATTGTAAGTTGGGAGGAGAAACTAAAACCAAGATCGATTTTGAGTTGAAGTCATACTTTTGTGTTTGTTAGTTGTGTCTTTTACAAAGAAAGTCTCACATGAAAGTAGTCTATTTGTTTTTGTATGATATAAATCTCATATGTGTGTAAAGTACATTTGTTTATATGTCTCTTGAAAGATTGCTAGTTCCACAAGTGTGGATGCGTGTATTTGTTCATTTGAAAATGATGTTGGACCCATATATAAACTCACCATCAACTCCAACCTTTATAAGTAGGAAAGATAACGGTGGCTCCGAGTCTTTTTTTTTTTTGGATGCGTCCATTCGTCTCCTAAAGTTGCAGGGAAGTATGCGGTGGAAAAATCCCGTTCAAGCTGGGAGCGGGCATATGACTGAAAATTCTCTTTCGCCGACTATTAAGATCCTCGCGACTATGGCAGGGTGGTACGTGTCCCAGGCTAAAATCAGTTTTATTTTTTTGTTTAGCCACACAACTCGAAACAGTTTGCAGCTTGTGTTGCCACCCTTTTCATATTTCTGTCTTCATTTCATTACTTTGAAGCTTTCTCCCTCCCCAAATCTTCATTCTTATCTGCCTCCTATGATCATGTTCTCCAATGGCTTTACCGGTCGGAGAGAAAAGGAAGGGTGGTATTCTCTCCTTTCTGTATATTGTGTGAGGTAGTCCTAAACGGGAGTGTTTTTGTCTTTTTGGTTTGTCGATGCTTCAAAGCTGCCATGCACTCGTCGTCCAACGAGCTGACGGGAAAGCTCATTGGTACTTGGAGGCCGCCATATACTAGTATGTGGTGTCCCTAAATTTTGTTTATTCTCGTCCAATAAGCTTCCCACCAATCTCGTTTGATATTGAGTGTCGGTTTATTGTTCTCCAAATTTTCCATGAGCATGCTCACTTTTTCCGGTGCTCCCGGTATGTTTTCTCAAGATTCCGGAGGCGGGTAGTTGGTGCAAGCCGGATGGAGCATGTGCCTTGTTTTCTATCTACTTCTTGATTCCATTGCTTGTTTGGTGGGTTGATGTTTTCTCCTTTATTCTTATGCATCCTGACAAAGTCTCTTTTCCCTACAAGGATTCCCTCTAACCTACCTTCTCAGAGGCCCCTTCATGGGTTGAACTACGGTGCACCGTTGTCGTGTTCAACTACGGTGGGTTCGTGGCCTTCGAGATGGCCGCGGCACACCCGGGCCTCGTCCGCTCCGTCGTCGTCTCTGGCGTTGACGCGCAGTAGAAGTAGCAAGCGCAGAAACAGAGAGAGACGGCCGTGAGCTTGGCGAGGTCCATGCTGGAAGGTGTAGCGCCGTCGCCGACGAGGTCTCCGCGCGGATTTTTTGTCGAAAAGGACCAGCAGACGAACGGAATTGACAAAAAAGACCACCTGCAGATGAATTTGTCAGATCAGACCACCCCCGCTGTGGCGGCAGGCGCGCCAGCCGACGCGTGGCACCTGCCGCAACGGCGTCAGGCGGCAGCCCCGCAGGCAGCCGGGAACGGGCTTTCCGCGCGGGCGACGGAACGGGGCAGACCTCGTGGGACCTGCCGCCAGCGCGCGAGGCGGCCAGTGCTGTTGTGTGCATGGCAGCATGGCAAAGCAGTTTGCATGGCAAAGCGCAGGCAAAGCGCGAATTCGCACAGCGCGGGCAAAATCACTGTTCTGACCTTATCAGCAATCTTTGTCACAAATTAAACTCGACATGAAAATATTTCACGATCTGACCCTTTTAGCAACGCCACAGTCCGTGGCGTTTCTGCCCAACTTAGAAACGCCGAGCTAGCTCATGTTGCTGCTCTACATGGAAACGCGGAGGTAGCTCGCGTTGGTACTTCACATAGAAACGCCAAGGGCTTTGGTGTTTCTGCCCTATACGGAAACGCCACAGGTGTTGGCGTTTCATACATGGTAGTCCTTGGCGGTAGGGTCTGTGGCCGCACTGCACTTCACTGCACTGATCATGGCATGCAGCCGAGCAAGCTAGCACCGCGCCGGGTTGCTGCACTGCTGTGCATTAATTCAACGCAAATAACCGCGTCCAGCAGCCCAGCTAGATAGCTACTCGCATCAAATATGCCTACATGCAGCCTAGTATTATATTCAACTTAGTCTGACTGCACTCCGACCCGCGTCCGCCGATATTCAATTAACCACACTCGCAGGCAGGCATGCAGCAGCCAGCAGCCATGCATGCATGCATGCATGCATGCATGCATGGATGGATCGTTCATGCAGCCGGCCGGTGTCCAGACCCTACCGGAGAAGACTACGGCGGTAGGTAATGGGGGCCAAAATCACGGTTTTGACCTTATCAGCAACCGTTGTCAAAAATCTGCCCTATACAGAACAGCTCGGTGCACCAACCACGGCCAACCTGTTAATAGCACCAGAAAGACACCTCCGATCGAGCATTTACCCACACCTCCGACCGGCGCCCTGCTGGATAAATAAAACTAGATTAGATAGTAAAGCTGACGGCCGGAGGGGGCAGTATCTTATGCGCCCGGCCACAACTTTGTCGACTCACACGAGCATATCCAGTTGATTCTGCTGCTATCATCCAAACGAACGCTACAAATCAAGTGCATGTCCCATCAGGAGGTGTCTTTCTGGTGCTATTAGTACAGCATGCCCCTTACTGTTACGTGAGCTGGGTGTGGGTAAATGCTCGATCGGAGGTGTCTTTCTGGTGCTATTAACAGGTTGGCCGTGGTCGGTGCACCGAGCAGTTCTGTATAGGACAGATTTTTGACAACGGCCGGCTTCATGAACGATCCATCCATGCATGCATGCATGCATGCATGCATGGCTGCTGGCTGCTGCATGCCTGCCTGCGAGTGTGGTTAATTGAATATCGGCGGACGCGGGTCGGAGTGCAGTCAGACCAAGTTGAATATAATACTAGGCTGCATGTAGGCATATTTGATGCGAGTAGCTATCTAGCTGGGCTGCTGGACGCAGTTATTTGCGTTGAATTAATGCACAGCAGTGCAGCAACCCGGCGCGGTGCTAGCTTGCTCGGCTGCATGCCATGATCAGTGCAGTGAAGTGCAGTGCGGCAACAGACCCTACCGCCAAGGACTACCATGTATGAAACGCCAACACCTGTGGCGTTTCCGTATAGGGCAGAAACACCAAAGCCCTTGGCGTTTCTATGTGAAGTACCAACGCGAGCTACCTCGGCGTTTCCATGTGGAGCAGCAACGTGAGCTAGCTCGGCGTTTCTAAGTTGGGCAGAAACGCCGCGGACTGTGGCGTTGCTAAAAGGGTCAGATCGTGAAATACTTTCATGTTGAGTTTAATTTGTGACAAAGATTGCTGATAAGGTCAGAACAGTGATTTTGGCCGCAAAGCGCATGGCAAAGCGCAGGCAGCCCCTGCTGCTGCTGCCGCTGGCACAAGTCCCAGCAAAGCGGCCACAAGTTTCGAGGCATTGGTTTCCAGCGTTTCGTAATTTTCGGCACTGATTGCAGACGACGACGATGCACTGCATGATTCCCGCGACGCGACAGCACCGAGGCACGCTCTGCCGACACTGATTGCACGCGTATTTCCCGCCTAAAATTTCGTCTGTTCGCGGTAATTCCTGTATGGCACTGTACTGGTCTGTTTTTTATAATTCCACTAATTCCTATGCTGAAGCTGCTTGTGATTCTTATGCGTGTGATTCCTCGACGATGCCACTCACATTGCACGCCCGACAGCTTTGCTGTTGTTACGGCTGAGGAGACACCACTAGGATGGAATCCGACGCTGCGGTAGGTGAGTTTTAAACCATTGTGCCGACATTACAGTGCTCCTCCTCTTCTTTTTATACACAATGCCGCTCCTCCGTACGCACATAGACGCTCTCTCTCGCATCTCTCTGGTTGCCTCAGTGCCTCTCTGCTCTGTCTAAGTGACCTAGAACACAAAGAAAGAAAACCTCGCTAGCCACTTTCACTCGCGATTTTGGGCGATTTAGAGTTGGATTCAGAAGATATTTTAGTTGAAGAAAAGATAGATCAAGGTAAGATATATCCATTTTTGTGTGTTTGGTTCGCATGCATGATGTTTTTGTTCTGTTTGATTAGTTCCTAATTGTGTATTCTCTGTTGTTTTAGGTATTATTTCATCACATTGTGGAGTCATTTGGAGCTTCTGGAGCAGGATTTTCCGTGCGAAGTGAACTACGAAGTTGAAGATCAAGGTATGAGCTTTGCAATACATGGATTTTTTTGTGCATGCACGGTAAAAATTAGTTAGTTTTTAAGCTCGTCATTAGCTATGCGATGTTTACCGCTTAGAAGTTAGATAAGTTTTGAGACGAGATATGCTGCATTTATAGTAATTTTTTCTATAACAGTAGGTTGAAGATGTTGTAGATCAATGTTAGCTGTGTCCGTAAGTAGTTATTTTCTTGACATGCACGATGTTGTTAATTTTGTCATTAAGACGTAATTAGTAGTTCCGTTGAACCTTTATGTTGGGTTAGAGCCGGAAATAGGAAAGCAAATATTTGACAGTATTGTAGATCAGCGCTAGGCCTTTAAAATGCATCGATTTAGTTTGACATACAAGAATTTATAAATATGGTAAGTAAGAAAAAGTTTGTGTTGTTATTGGTCATTGGATGATTAAATGCGTTGTTATTTCATGTGGTATGTTTATTAATAAGTTGTATAGTTACGAAACCGTAGGTCTATTTTGTTAATAATCTAAGTTTTTTATATTGATGTACCGCTGCTTTGAATATTTGTCGTATTATTATCCGTAAACAAACTATTATGTTTAAAGTGTAAGCAAATGATTCTAAAAACAAACCGATTATTTCTAACGAAAATACAGTTATTTTTCTAGTCATATGATACTAAAAAAAATTGATTAGTTTTTTACAAAAATACGGATATTAATATCATATGTTAAAAAAAATAGATTAGATTTCCCCTTAATATTATATTAATACCGAATGATATTAATAAAACACTGATTATTTGAAACGTAAATACGGATGTAAAAATATTTTCCCATTATTATTATATTTAAATTTTTAATCGACTAATAATACAATATTCTGTTACTAATTATTTGAAATCTAAATATGGATGTTCGCTAGGTACTAGTATGGAAAATTTGTTAGTGTTCTATGGGGACGTTGTCCGCGACGGTCCTTCCGGGGTGGATGTGTCCTTGTGCGGGTCGACTACAGTTGTAGTGAGAGACATGGTCAACGTAGGTTATGCAACAGTCAGAAGGTGCATCCGAGCGGTGTTTGGCCCAGCGATGCAGGGGAAAAAAATGACAATGGAGGCCTTTGTCGTTGACGGAGAAAATGATGGGACAGTTGTTCGTTGGGGTTTGCGGCCGGTCACAGGTGATAACTCGTGGGGGTCGTACATCAGGTTTGCAAGCAATCCCAATAACTCTATGTTTGGACAGCCGATGGTGTATGTGGAGTTCATTTCTGTCACTGATGTTGCCGGATGCAGTAGCGGTGGTGGTGAGGCGGAGTTGGCCATCACAGCAGCCCCTAGCGCCGGCCCATCGGAACCGACAGGCGGCCAGCAAGTGTATGATACAGGATATTGGTCTGCGACCATTGACTTGAGCGAACACGTGGAGGGATTGCCGGAGGCGCTAGATGATGACGATGACGGTCATTCTTCTGCGTCTTCGGACTCAGGCGAAGAAGAAGTTGTTCCTCCTCAGAGGGCGGTCGCGGCACCACTGCAACCTGGGTTTTTACAAGACATGAGCATCACCAATGAATTTCACTCTGTTTCTGGCCTAGAAGCGGGAAGCCTGGAGGTTGGGCAGATATTTCCAGACTAGAAATCTGCTTAGCAGGCAATATATAGCTATGCAATCGCCCTCCACCGCCAGCATAGAGTGAAGCAATCTGATAAAAAAGAGTTGAAGGTCATCTGCATCAATTTCGAGAAGGGTTGCCGCGGAAGAGTTATCGCTAAACTGAAGCGTGGGGTATGTCAGCCATGGCATATCACAAAAATAGTGGAGCATAGCTGTGAGCAAACTGGGACTCTTTCAGATCACCGCAATGTGAATGCAAGATATGTGTCACAGCTGATGGAAACGATTGTGCAGGAAAGTCTCAACATTAGTATTCGGGCTTTGCAGGAAACTGCGGCAGATCAGATTGGCTTCCCTGTCAGCTACAACATGGCTAGGCGTGCAAAGGAAAAGATATTCCAGAGGTTGTACGGAACCTATGAGGAGGCCTATTCTTATGCCCCCAGAATGCTTCATCAGATAGCAAGTGCTAACAGGGGGACTCAAGTTTGGAAGAAAGATCGTCCAAACCCAATGAACCCGGGTGAGCGAATCCTGGACCGCTTATTCTGGGCATTCGCCCAGACTATACAAGCCTTCAGGCACTGTTGCCCGGTATTATCAGTTGATGGTACCTTTCTCACTGGAAAGTACAAGGGCACACTATTGGTGGCGATTGCAGCAGATGCAAATAATCAGCTTCTTCCTATTGCATATGCACTGGTCGAGAGCGAGAACAAAGATAGCTGGTTGTGGTTCCTGAGCTGCCTGAAGATGGGTGTCGTGAAAGACCGTGAAGGTGTTTGCATCATCTCTGATCGCAACGCAGGATTATTAAGCGCTCTCGACATAATTAAGGAGTCGTAGGAAGAGTGGGGGTGGTCCGATCTAGAGGGAAGGTGGTGCATGAGGCATTTGGCAGCAAATTTTTACTCCAAATTCAAAAACAAGGATTGGTTCAAACTAGTCAAGAGGATGTGCATGCAGAAAACTGAAGCCAAAATGAATGCGATATGGGCAGGTATCAATGGTGAGATCCAGCGCGCGGCCTTGCCGGAGAGAGAAGACCGGAGGGGCCGTAGGACGGCCATAAATTTGAGCCAGTGGATCGGCGAGAATTGCCCTCATTTGTACAAGTGGGCGCTGGCTCACGACACCAGGGCTCGGTACGGAATAATGACCAGCAACATGTCAGAGGTGTACAATGGTGTTCTTAAAGGGGTGCGAGCCCTGCCTATCACAGCTCTAATCGAAGAAACTTGGAATCGGACTCTGTCATACTTTGCAGATAGAGTCACCGTCGCCAAAGCACTAGTTGAATTGAACAAGCCATGGTCCGAGAAGATGCAAAGACATCTGGTGAACAAAGCAAAGAAGTCTCAAAGGCATGGTTGCAGGAAAGTGGACGCACTTAGGAATAAGTGGGAGGTCAACGTTCGAGCCAAGTTTGTTAAGGGTCACCACAGAGGATAAAAAAAGCAAGCTGTCACGCTCGGCCGAACGTCGTGTGAGTGCACTTGCAACAAGCCCAAGCTTCTGGGCTACCCTTGCAGTCATATCCTCCGTGCTGCTGCAGATCAAAAAATCAGTGTCGAACCATACATATCGCCGTACTTCAACATGTACAATCTGTACAACACCTGGAACGGTGAGTTCTGGGCCTGGGGCATTGATATGAACTACAAAATGCTATGGCCAGATGGACCAAAATGGGTTCCGAACGCCGAGTTCATGAGAACCAGCAAGGGACGACGCCAGTCTAGGCGTCATCGCAATGACATGGACCATAGCCAAATGGGAGAAGCAAGGCGATGCCGCGTTTGCAGGTGTCCTGGGCATTCACGTAGGGAATGCCCGTATCGAGCCAACAACACCGCATGATGTTGTTAAATTTGTACTCGTTATGTTACCTTTTATTTGTAATCATTTAGTTAACTTCAAATATTTATATTACTTGTGATGTTAATTTTTATTTGTATTTGTGATGTCAATTTTTATATTACTTGTGATGTTAATTTTTATTTGTATTTGTGATGTTAATTTTTATATTACTTGTGATGTTAATTTTTATTAGTATTTGTGATGTTAATTTCAAAATCACGCCGTGCATCGTCGTCGTCTACAATCAGTGCCGAAAAATACGAAACGCTGGAAACCAATGCCTCGAAACTTGTGGCCGCTTTGCTGGGACTTGTGCCAGCAGCAGCAGCAACAGGGGCTGCCTGCGCTTTGCCATGCAAACTGCTTTGCCATGCTGCCATGCACACAACAGCACTGGCCGCCTCGCGCGCTGGCGGCAGGTCCCACGAGGTCTGCCCCGTTCCGTCGCCCGCGCGGAAAGCCCGTTCCCGGCTGCCTGCCGCCTGCCCCTGTGGCGGCAGGGGCTGCCGCCTGACGCCGTGGCGGCAGGTGCCACGCGTCGGCTGGCGCGCCTGCCGCCACAGCGGGGGTGGTCTGATCTGACAAATTCATCCGCAGGTGGTCTTTTTGTCAATTCCGTTCGTCTGCTGGTCCTTTTCGACAAAAATTCCTCCACGCGTGCCCAAGGAAGTGGAATTCGGCACGTGCGTGAGGGAGAGATATGGGCTGCGACGAATCGGCTGTGAGTGGAAAGAAGTTACGGTCGGAGAGAGATGGGTGTAAACAGATTTGAACAGGAGCGTTTCTGATTCCACGGGATCCGATTACGGCTGGCTCACGCGAACCAAGCAAAAACCAACGTAATCATCTCCCATCGGTATCAGGTTTCTGTTTACTTCCCATGGCTCCTTCGGGGATAAAGTAGCGGAAAAGTGGAGATAACATATCGAATCGCACTATATCCCTCTCACTTTCCTCGACACAACCCTAGCTTGCCATTGCCATGGCTCCTTCGTCAGTTTTGCTCAGCCGCGAGGTTCTCTTCGAGTACGACCCAAAAAAACTCGATGGCGCGAGTGGAGAATCGACCAACGTCGCGAGCAGAAGCAGCACAAGTGTACCAAGCCGCCAAGGAAGAAAAGACGCCGTCGCCTCCTACCTGAAGATCGTCTCACATGAAGAAGTGGGTGGAGCTGGCAGCGCCAAGGGAGTGAAGGAGGGGATCGGGGGAGGGGGACAAGTGGCGGCACTGGCGGAAGGATGTGGATATTTTCCACAGTAGTGAATTGCTAGTATTTCATCTCTCTCTTAAATCCATCTTCACGCCGAGGACTTGAGTAGTAGTTATTTCCTAGACCCGAGGCCAACGAGCCCCACCGGTCATCCACTTCTGAAGCAGCTTTACCAGTGAAAAAAAAACAACGGCTGAGCCAAAGCCAGTAGCAAATCCGCAGCGACAGTAAAACGATCGATCGGTCCAAAGGAGCGTGTCGAGCCAAAGCTCCCAGGATGGCGGGTAGCGTAGCGTCGTTTATAGGAGAGATATAGGTAGAGGTCTTTTAGCGGTGTGTTAGACGGATGTGGACGGTTAGATGTTTTAAGTGGGCCTGATCGTGAGGCTGTTATAATCTAACAAAGAAAATAAGTAGTAGCGGAGATAATGTATCGACCGTCCAGTAGTCTTTGATCCGCGCCCCTTGCCTATTTCCGGTCTCGACCGCTGTCCTCCCACTTTCCTCGGCACAACCCTAGCTTTGCCATGGCTCCTTCATCGGTTTTGCTCAGCCGCGAGGTTTTCTTTGAGTACGACCACTAGTAGAAAACAGGGCATTAGTCCCGGTTCGTAAGGGCCTTTAGTCCCGGTTCTGCAACCGGGACTAACGAATCGGGACTAAAGGCCCTCACTTTTAGTCCCGGTCGTGTTACGAACCGGGACTAAAGGTGCTCCACGTGGCCGCTGCGCAGCGCTCAGGAAGGAGGACCTTTAGTCCCGGTTGGTAACACCAACCGGGACTAAAAGGCCGCCACGCGTCAGCCCCTGTCAAGCGCTGTTTTTTTTTTTGAAATGAGGGGTTTAGGGTTTAGGGGTTTCATTTTTATTTTATGTTTTTCATTCAACTCGACGCTAGCTACTAATAGCAATGAAGGAACCGTTACACAACATCGTCATGAATATAGAGAAGTGACCTCTTTCTCCGTGCTTGGTCGAACAACAAGTTTTCGTATATATGTTCGACGCTACTACATATAGTACACGTTCATGCATATATACAAAATAACATCTCTTACGATCCCTAATATCTAATTACCAACATTCACTACCAATTTCCGATGGTATTCTCCGGTTGTAGTTATGACCTATTTAAGGAAGAATCCCGCCAATTCCTCTTGAATTGCCTTTACGCGATCCTTTGGTAGGAGATCGGCCCGCATCCGTTGGATCTAATTTAAAGAAGGGGGTCAATATATATGAATGAAACTCAACACAATTGATGGTAATAAAATAAAATTGTGAATATTGTTTACGTACTTCAAGTTGTTGTAAATTTCTGCCAGTCTCACTGGTCGTCATGCGAATGAACTCGCAAACGCCACATAAATTAGTCTCCCTTTCCTGCCTCAAGCACTTTACGAGAGTAGAGTTCAATCAAAATAATAATCAAGCATGATAATGATATTGAAATTAACTAGAATCAAAGAGATGCGCGGACCTAGCTCGTACTACTTACAGTGAGTTGTCGAAATTGCAGCTCCTCTTTCCATTCACCCCTAGCCTTCTTGGTGAACCGTTTCCAAACCCTGACCGGCAAAGAAAATAAATAAATGAGTTATTAATTACTTGATATCAGGAAATGAACGAAAGTTGCCGATATAGTGCGATAATGATTGAAATTACCTCTGGAGCATATCACGCAGGTCCGCCCACATCTTAGGGTCTTTACGTAGCGAGTCTATGACAAGTACGCTTCCTGAGTCAACCCGAATGACTAGCAGAATAAAGTGGAAGCTGCGCACGCAGCATAACTCATCAATTACACTTAACATCGAGTAAGCGAAACAGAATGTGTACAAGATAGTATAACACTCACTTGAAGTTGTAAGGAAATAGTATTTTCCTTTTGTTTTGTTGTTCAATTAACGCCCTTAGCAAGATCTTCTCTGTGTCCTTGGCGTTCATTTGTACCGTAACTTCATGAATAGTATTTGGGTTAATGAACCCAATGTCATAGATTTGTCCTCTTTTGCATTCGAGGATCTTCATTCTGCATAATATTGTGAGGATAATTATACATGCAATGAACGAGCTGAGCTAGAGACTTAATTACAGAAATAATACTTACAGACAATAGCAACTGACGATAGATTTGTCGACGGTGTCTTGATTGTAAAACTGAAATAATTCATCAAATTCAACGTAAATCTCCTCGTCTCCATTGAAGTAATGCTCATCTTTAACTCCCGCAATGATATAGTTGGTCCCTTCCTTTGAGGCTTCCATGTACCACTCATGCAATTTTTGCATTTGTGTTGGTAGTAGCCGGACCTCCTCAGGTTTGACGAGAGGCTTCCCGTGCTGGTATCTGTATGCTAACTCAGCCATGGAGAACTGTACCTACTCGCCTAAGTAATCACCAAGAGTGAAACCAACATCATCGGCCGCTACCCCCGGATCATAATCGATATCGGTAAACACCTTGAGCGGGGGGCACGATTGGTTTTCTGTTCGCCGAACTGGGGAATTGTTTTCCCACCTGCACTACTGTTACTTCCCAGCCGCTTCACATGTTCTCCATATGACTTTACAATAGACCGGTCATAGTCTGATAGCAGCAGAGGCGGTGCTGGTCGCGTAAGGTTTTCTATACAGTGCTTCGCTATTGCCGGATCTAATTTCTCCTTTGGATCGGGCCGTTTCGGTGCAAGCTGGCGTTTCACATCGGCATCCACGACATTCTTGAGTTCCTCATCAGTCATATCGTATGGTAACTTGGCAGGAGCCTTCTTGACACATGTATCTGCTCTGGATTTCTTCGCAGTTGTACTACTAGCCGCCGGAGCGGCGGCTCTCTTCCGCTGGTGCTGAGGCGGCGGAGGAGGCGGAGTCAGCTGACGCGGCGGAGACAGCTGAGGCGGCGGAGTGTGCTGACGCGGCGGAGACGGCTGAGGCAGCGGAGATAGAGCTGGACTGTGAGGAGTCTGCTGAGAGGCCTCCTCCGGCGGAGTCTGCTGACGCGGCGTCCAATGTGGAAGCACGATGTGTTCTTTTCTCCATAGAACGGTAGTCCTTCTGGCATCTCCCAGATGAGTCTCCCCTTCACCTGTAGGGTACTCAAGCTCCAGCTGCTCAAATCCGTTGATAACTTCATCCACCCCGACAACAGCATAGCCATCTGGAATCGGAGAGCAATGCTAAGTTCCATCAGGTACACGAGGTAAGGCATAGCCGACCGCCACCTTCAAGGATATGTTCATGCATTTCACATGTAGATCACAATGTTCCCTCTGCGTGATATCGTCCACGGGGCAGCGAGGAGCCATGATATCAGGCCGAACGAGCTCCGTGGAAGCCACGCTGCTTTTCCGCTGAGATGGTGGGGTAGCTCCGTGGGCAGTATCGAATGAAGGATCTTCGTGCCGCTGAGATGATGGGCCGGTAGCTCGCTGGCTGGTAAGTGCCTCTATTTGCTTCTGCTGCAACGCTACTATTTGTTCTACCTTCTGCAGTCGGTTTGCATCATGTTTCTTCTTTCTCCCTCGGCTTCTGTAAGTGTCACTGCTGTCGGGAAACCCAACCTTCCACGGAACGGAGCCTGATGTGCCTCGTGTTCGTCCAGGGTGTTCAGGATTCCCGAGGGCGCGTGTCAGCTCATCCTTCTCTCTGTCGGGATGGAACTTCCCCTCCTGCACATCCTTCATTGCAGCTTGAATGGCTTTGACGGGTGTTGCAAGTTGAGCTTTCGTATAAACACACTTCCCTGTTTCTGGGTTCAAAGTTCCCCCATGCCCGAAGAACCAAGTCCTTGCCCGTTCGGTCCAGTCCAATGTCTCTGGATGGATCCCTTTATCAAGCAGGTCGTTCTCAACTTTCTCCCACTTAGGCGGGGCAGCCTTGTAGCCACCTGACCCCATAACGTGGTGATATTCCTTCTTTGCAGCATTTTGCTTATTTATATTTGACCTTTTCTTACCTGCCTCCGATGTCTTGTACTCCACAAATGCGGGTCAGTGATCTTTTAACATCTCATCTGCTCCAGTTAATGTTGGAGTCTTCCCTTTCAGGACATACTTTTCGTGCAATCTTTTCTTCCAGTTGTTGAATTGTTGGGCCATCTTCTTAAGAGCCCACGCCTTGACTTTTTGCTCCACCTCTGGCGGTAGGGTGAAATTTGTCATGAGCGTATTCCAAAGCTCATCTTTGGATCTATCGTCGATATAAGAAACTCCATCCGCCTTTGGCTTATTCCATTCTTGAATGCTAATCGGGATGCTGTCCCTAACAACAACTCCGCACCGACTTATAAATCGGTCTGCGGTCTGCTTGGGAGCAGTCGGTTTGCCATCTGCAGCGAGTTCTTCGATCGTGAACCTTTCATTCTCGCCCAATCTTTTCTTCGGGCCTCGTCTCTTTATAGAAGTTTGGCTCGATCCGGAGGGCTAAAAGAAGAAAGAAGCGTTAATATATGTACATACAAATCAATTAATGCATCTAGTCAGCAGAGGCTTAATTAATATACCTCGCCGGACTTTGCAACAGTTAAGGCTCCAACACCGCCGGAGCCGTCATCTTCTCCCTCCATTTGATCACCGGAGCCGTCATCTTCTCTTCCCTCACCATCGGAGTCGTCGTTGAGAAACTGTGAGGTGATATCATCATCTCCGTCGCGGATTATTTCCCCCAACATCTCTTCTTGTTCTAAGTCTCTGTCGTGTTCCATTGTTTCTGCAAATATTACAACATGGCAAAACAGTAACATTATGATAACAACTTGAGAGCAAGATTGAGTCATGCTACAGCAACTTTACATGGCAACCAAGGGCATGGCATCAAAGTACACATTACATAGACCAAATCACAAGAAGGAATCATATGCATATGAGAAATGGATTAGTGGCAAACATCATGCAAAGTTGACAAGTTTTATAACAGTTAGTTTCAGACTTAGCAGTTTTTCAGCAAGTGTAAAACAACAATAGTATCATAGCATGTTTGCAACCTTGTTACAGTGCCTAAACATGTTTACCATGGCATGGGAAAAATACCAGCAGCAAATAGACATGAAAATGCACCAAACACATGTACAAAGTTTATTCATATGATGCTTGCATTAAATCACACAAAAATAACAAAATGACAAGTTTTATCAGTTGCATGTTAGGTAACCCTCCGGCGATCGTCGGGGACTCCTCCGGCGATCGTCGGGGACTCCTCACCGGCGATCGTCGGGGACGACTCCTCCGGCGATCGTCGGGGCCTCCTCCGGCGATCGTCGGGGACGACTCCTCCGGCGATCATCTGGGACTCCTCCGGCGATCAGTAATAATAATTCCGCAATTACTCAATTGTTTGCTAAACTTATGACTTAGACATATTTCTTCATGAAAGAAGAATTATTTTATCTTTCGTCATAATGATATTATATCTTCATCCTGAATTTCTTTGAACTATTTCAAATATTTTTCAGTTCTTATCAAGTAAATCATGCATATTTACTCATAATTTTAGATGAAGTATAATTTTCTGCCACACTCTGTTATATCTATCGGATGTATTTAGTCAATTCAAACAAAACACTTTTATGCTTCATTTATATGAAGATCAATATTATGCAATATAACTATGTAGTGTCATACACAAATGGCCGGTTTCATCAAGTCTTCTCAAGACATTTATATGAAGACGTTTCATCAAGTCTTCTCAATATAACATGAAATTTCAAAATGCCCGCGGTGCCCAACAATCTGAAATCATTCACTAATATTGATGTTGGACTCAACTAAGTACTCCAAAGTGCAATCAACTATATAAGCCCGCGGTGATCAATGCAAACACATACGTACGTATATGTTACAAAAATTTCTATGTCACAAAAATATTTAAGCCCGATCGAGGGGAATTGAACGGCGGCGGCTCACACAGCGGGGGCGGCGTTGCCGGGGACCGGGGGCGGCGAGGCTTGGGGAGGAGGGCGATCGAGGAGGTCCGGCGAGCGGGGACGGCGACGACGAGGACGGGCTCGGGGGCGGCGACAAGGAGCGGGCTCGGGGGCTACGATGCTCGGGGAGGAGGGCGAGGAGGTCCGGCGACGGTCAGCGGGCTCGGGGACGGCTCGGAGGCGACGGTGATCTCCGGCAGCCTGGCGGCGTCGTGGTGTGGTTCGGCGTCGGGGGTTGGAGTGGAGAGGAAGATTGGGTGGGAGGGAGAAGGCGCGGTTAAATACTCACAGCTTTAGTCCCGGTTGGTGCCCCCAACCGGGACTAAAGGCCTACCTTTAGTCCCGGTCCGAGCCACCAACCGGGACTAAAGGCCATTTCAGCAGCCCAAAGGGCGCGAAACCCAGGCCTTTAGTCCCGGTTGGTGGCTCGGACCGGAACTAAAGGTAGGCCTTTAGTCCCGATTGGGGGCACCAACCGGGACTAAATCTGTTTTTCCTATTTTTGGTTTTAGACCTTTTTAGGATATTTTAGTTTTAGTTTTCTTTTAAACAAATTCAAAAACAGTAGCATACATGCCTAGTTTTGATTTAATTCTTTTTGCTATTGAAGAATATTATAGTTTTGTTTTAGTTGATCATAACTAGAATTTTATTTAACTTTATTTGATGATATAGATTTTCATCAGATAGTGACAAATAGTTCTATCAAGTTATTTTTCATAGGTACCATTGCCGCAACATTTCGCATTGAAGGGCCAGCATCAGGTTTGTCAATATGTTTTTGAAAATATGACACAAGGCGATCAATGCTGTCAAAATCTTTCTTCCGGAATCTAAAGCCCTTTGAGTATAACCCAACATACTCATGATGTGGGTTTGTACTCCTGATGTAAGATAAATATAAAGGTGCCTGGATGTTCATGAGATATGCCAAAACAATAGACTATTCTCGAGAATGGCCATCTGATATATTGTCCTCAGTTTCACCAGAAAGCAACCAGAGAACTCCTCATCTGGACCTCCAACTTTATGTCATACAACGTTTCTCTCTTATCATCTCCGATGCTTCTGCTGTATTCATCTATGTCATGACGTTTAAGCCATGTCTATATTAACCTTGTTATTTTATAAGGATCCACCAACCGGGACTAACCGCATATGATCAACCTTGCAAAACTTGGGACTGAAATCACTATAACTGGTGAGGGTGTGTATGGCCTATGCCTGTCAACCTCAAGCGACTTATCTGGAATGCTCAGAAGACATTCATATTTTGTTTGGACATAATTGCATTGATTAACTCCTCTGTATAATTAAAATACTAAAAGGATAGGAATAATTGAAATTTCATAACTTAATAAATAATTATTCTAAAGTCATGTTTCAAATGACAAAATGCCCTAGCTAGCTCTTACAAAGATTCCCTCCGGTTTGTCCGAAGTGGCACTTTCCAGCTAAAACTTTTTCTTCGCGTGTGTCCCTTGCTTATTCCGCCGTAACCATGGATAATCTTCATCATTTAACAGGATGCTTGGGTCAGTCTTTACTGTGAAGGGAGGAATTTCATGAAACTTTTCATAATCTTCTGACATGTCTGTCTTGTCCTCAACTCCCACGATGTTTCTTTTTCCTGAAAGAACTATGTGGCACTTTGGCTCATCGTATGATGTATTCGCTTCCTTATCTTTTCTTTTTCTCGGTTTGGTAGACATGTCCTTCACATAGAAAACCTGCGCCACATCATTGGCTAGGACGAATGGTTCGTCTGTGTACCCAAGATTGTTGAGATCCATTGTTGTCATTCCGTACTGCGGGTCTACCTGTACCCCGCGTCCTGTCAGATTGACCCATTTGCATCGAAACAAAGGGACCTTAAAATCACATCCATAGTCAAGTTCCCATATCTCCTCTATGTAACCATAATATGTGTCCTTTGCCCTATTGGTGTTTGCTGCATCAAAGCGGACACCACTGTTTTGGTTGGTGCTTTTTTTATCTTGGGCGATCGTGTACAATGTATTCCCATTTATCTCGTACCCTTGAAAAGTCAATACAGTCGAAGATGGTGTCCTGGCCAACAAGTACAGCTCATCTCCAACAGTGTTGTTACTCATGAGATGTGTTTACAACCAACCGCCGAAAGTCGACATGTGTGCACATGTAATCCAGTCGTCAGATTGCCCCGGGTGTTGGGAGCGTACAATATTCTTGTGTTCATTGATATACGGGGCCACCAAGATAGAATTTTGTAGAACTGTGTAGTGTGCTTGAGCCCAAGAATGTCCGTCCCTACATATTATTGCTTTCGGTGCTAGCGTGCCTTTTTCACTGAGTCTCCCCTCATGCCGCGATTGAGGAACACCAATCGGCTTAAGGTCAGAAATAAAGTCAACACAAAACTCAATAACCTCCTCTGTTTCATGGCCCTTGGAGATGCTTCCTTCTGACCTGGCATGGTTATGAACATATTTCTTTAAGACTCCCATGAACCTCTCAAACGGGAACATATTGTGTAGAAATACAGGACCCAAAATGGCAATCTCGTCGACTAGGTGAACTAGGACGTGCGTCATAATATTGAAGAAGGATGGTGGGAACACCAACTCGAAACTGACAAGACATTGGACCAAATCATTCTGTAACCTTGGTAGGATTTCTGGATCGATTACCTTCTGAGAAATTGCATTGAGGAATGCACATAGCTTCACAATGGCTAATCGAACATTTTCTGATAGAAGCCCCCTCAATGCAACCGGAAGCAATTGCGTCATAAGCACGTGGCAGTCATGAGACTTTAGGTTCTGGAATTTTTTCTCTGCCATATTTATTATTCCCTTTATATTCGACGAGAAGCCAGACGGAACCTTGATACTGAGCAGGCATTCAAAAAAGATTTCCTTCTCTGCTTTGGTAAAAGCGTAGCTGGCAGGACCTTGATACTACTTTGGAGGCATGCCGTCTTTTTCGTTCATACGTTGCTAGTCCTCCCGTGCCTCCGGTGTATCTTTTGTCTTCCCATACACGCCCAAAAAGCCTAGTAGGTTCACGCAAAGATTCTTCGTCACGTGCATCACGTCGATTGCAGAGCGAACCTCTAGGACTTTCCAATAGGGTAACTCCCAAAATATAGATTTCTTCTTCCACATGGGTGCATGTCCGTCAGCGTCATTCGGAACAGATTGTCCACCAGGACCCTTTCCAAAGATTGCTTTTAAATCCTTGACCATATCAAATATATCATCACCAGTACGGGGGACAGGCTTCTTCCGGTGATCTGCCTCACCTTTGAAATGCTTGCCTTTCTTTCTTAAGGCATGCTTGGTCGGAAGAAATCGGCGATGTCCCAGGTACACATTCTTCTTACATTTGTCCAAATATATACTTTCAGTCTCATCTAAACAGTGCGTGCATGCATTGTATCCCTTGTTCTGAAAGGTTACTAAGAGCAGGCCAATCATTGATGCTTACAAACAGCAACGCTCGTAGGTCAAATTCCTCCTGTTTGTGCTCATCCCACACACGTACACCTTTGATATCCCACAGCTATAAAAGTTCTTCAACTAATGGCCTTAGGTACACATCAATGTCGTTGCCGGGTTGCTTAGGGCCTTGGATGAGCACTGGCATCATAATGAACTTCCGCTTCATGCACAACCAAGGAGGAAGGTTATAGATACATAGAGTCACAGGCCAAGTGCTATGATTGCTGCTCTGCTCCCCAAAAAGATTAATGCCATCTGCACTTATACCAAACCATAAGTTTCTTGCGTCATGTGCAAACTCCGGCCACTTTCTCTCGATTTTTCTCCACTGCGACCCATCAGCGTGTACTCTCAACATCCCGTCTTTCTTACGGTCTTCTTTGTGCCATCGCAACAACTTGGCATGCTCTTTGTTTCTGAACAGACATTTCAACCGTGGTATTATAGGAGCATACCACATCACCTTGGCAGGAACCCTCTTCCTGGGGCGCACGCCCTCAACATCACCAGGGTCATCTCGTCTGATCTTATACCGCAATGCACCGCATACCGGGCATGCATTCAAATTCTCGTACTCCTCACCGCGATAGAGGATGCAGTCATTAGGGCATGCATGTATCTTCTGCACCTCTAATCCTAGAGGGCAGAGAACCTTCTTTGCTTCGTATGTACTGTCAGGCAATTCGTTATCCTTTGGAAGCTTTTTCTTCATTATTTTCGGTAACTTCTCAAATCCCTTGTCAGATAAACCATTCTCTGCCTTCCATTGCAGCAATTCCAGTGTGGTACCGAGCTTTGTGTTGCCATCTTCGCAATTTGGGTACAACCGTTTTTTGTGATCCTCTAACATGCGATCGAGCTTCAACTTCCCCCTTTCACTTTTCACATTCTCTCTGTGCATTAACAATGACCTGGCGAAGATCATCAGCGGGCACATCTGGTGCGTCTTGATCTTCAGCTTCCGCCGTTGCAGTATCACCGTATTCAGGGAATATAGGATAGTTGTCATCATCCTCTTCTTCTTCATTGTCTTCCATCATAACCTCTATTTCTCCGTGCTTGGTCCAACAATTATAGTGGCGCATGAAACCCTTCTTAAGCAGGTGGAAGTGAAGGGCTTTCGAGGAAGAGTAATCCTTCGTATTCTCACAGACAACACATGGACAATACATAAAACCATTCTGACTGTTTGCCTCAGCCACATCGATAAAATTATGCAGGCCCGTAATGTACTCGGAAGTGCGTCGGTCACCGTACATCCATTGCCGGTTCAACTGCATTATATAATTAAGTATATCAAAAACCATTACAGAACATCATGAATAGAGAAATGACCAAATTAATACAAGTTCATCATCACATTAAAACCAAAGTACAGTAGTGATCAAATGTTATTACTGCAAAAATAAATACATAAAGTTCATACATAGTTCTCATAAAACAACATACAACTATGTAAAACATTTAAATGCAACAACAAATGCGATCAAAATCGCAACTAAGGTAACAATTGATCCAACAGCATAATGATACCAAGCCTCTTTATCAATGGCATATTTTCTAATCTTTCTAATCTTCAAGCGCATTACATCCATCTGGATCATGTGTAGATCGACGACATCGGCAACATGCAACTCCAATTTCATCTTCTCTTCTTCAATTCTTTTTAATTTTTCTTTCAAATAATTGTTTTCTTTTTCAACTAAATTTAACCTCTCGACAAGAGGGTCGGTTGGAATTTCCGGTTCACATACCTCCTAGATAAAAACATCTATGTCAAGTTGGTCGGCATAATTGTCATAAACACTAAATGAAACAAATAGTTATAAAAGATAATATACCACATCCGAATCATAGACCGGACGAGAGCCGACGGGGGCGGATATCAAAACCATGGCACTATATAATAACAAACAATAATACAAGTAAGAAAATTATACAAGTAGCTATCTAAATCATACAAGTAAGAATTTTTTCTTTTTTAAAAAAGATAAGAACAAGAGGCTCACCACGGTGGTGCCGGCGACGAGATCGGAGCGGGCGATCGACGGTGGTGAGGACGGGGACGGGGTCGGTGTCGTGGTTTTGTCACGGCAGATGTCCTCGTGAAAGGAATTAAGCGTGAGGCCATCGCTACAGGTGATTGCTCAAAGGGGTTGATCGGGACGAAAGACACGAGTTTACCCAGGTTCGGCCCCTCTCGATCGTGGTAAAAGCCTACGTCCTGCTTTGTGTTGTATTGATTGGGTATCGATTACAAGGGAGCGAATACGCTTGACCTAGCTATCGATTGATTGTCCTCTCCCCCAAGCCGCCGCAGGGACTCGCCTTTATATACACAGGTCAAGGCCCTGGGCTTACAAGAATCCGAACCGGGTTACACATCGTAACCGGCTCTATCTCTAAACTATCTTGCTGCCTTCGGCAAGTTATCTCCGGACGGCTCACGCCTCCGGGTCACGCGTCGTCCTCTGGTCATTAGCCGCCGTTTGGCCCATCAACTGAGCCGCCATCAGGCCCATCCAGGCCTTGGGCTGGCTCTTGAAGGTTATTTCATAAGCCGCCAATATCCTAACCCGGCCCTTCCTGGGCGGGTTATATCACGGGGTTATATCCCCGACATTAGGCCCCAGATTGATTTGAACTGGTTCATGTCAATCTCCAAATCTTCTGGTTGGCGAGTCTTCCTTGAATTTTTCCACCAAAATGTCGAATATTTGCGTGACCCGCCATGATGACATCACAAATTTATAATCCGAAAATCTTGATGACGTCATAATGGATCTTTGATTTTAACCGGCCGTCCCGAGAATCGAGTCGCCTCTTCTGACGAAATCATTATCTGGTCTCCTCGATTCTCGCGCCCGTCTGACACTGTTCCTTACTTTTGCCTTATAAATTGGCGTGGGGCCCAAGCTGGTTCATTTTCCCCCATCACCTTCTCTTCTTGTTCCTCACGACGCCCACTGTACCAGGATCTCCGCTGCCCGAACGGATCTCGCCGTCTGCATCAACGAAAACCGCTGCATCAACCTGAGTCGGACCAGAGTACAGCGGCGCTCCTCCGCTTTCCTGCATTTCCATCAGGTTCTGTTCTTATCTCTGGCTGGATTCCCATTAGTTCGTCGGAGTTCATCGAAGTTCATAGTTGCTCAACCTTATTCTTCATTTAGTCTTGACTTAAAGCCCTTCTGGATCTGCCAATATCGGAAAATGGTGCGGTAATCCATTTAGGGTTTTACCTAAACTTCTCATAACCCAACTCTGCTCTAAAATCGGCATATAGATGATCTGTTCTTCCATTACAGTATGTTTAGGGTTACTGCTAGTTCTTCACCTTCCCCGCTCGTAGATCTGTAAACATAGCGGCAACGTGTGAAACTTGTTTGTCCCACTTTAGCAGAATTTACGATAGTCTGCATAATTGTTAACCCGCCATCACAACACCGGCTCATCGTTGAAAAATTGTAAACCGCCATATCTTGAAAAAATTGTAAGCCGCCGCATCGAGTTCCATAGTTTGAACGGTTCATAAATTCTCCAACGGCTCATAAATCTTCTGGCGGCTCACCACCTAATATAATCACTTAGAATTGTACTCGCCGACTCATGTATTCCTTGAGCAGCACATAATCACGTTTCTGATCCGCCGTATCTTACATTCTATGTGCAGTTTTATAAACCAGTGATAAAATGGCCAGTGATAAAACGGCTAAAGTCCCCAACCTGTGATTGGGTAGCTTCAGAAGTGACAGAACTCTCACTCAACGAGTATGTCGCTATGGGAATTTTACTAGAAAAATAAATTGTCCATTGGCGGGTTCCTGGTCCCGAAACAACTCCACAACCTCAAGAGGGTGAAGTAATAATCTTCACAGATCATCTCCTTCGCGGTTTCTCACCGCCAGGGTCAAAAAATTTCCAGGATATCTTACATTTTTACAACATCTGCCCTCAAGACATTGCCCCAAACTCTGTCACCAACTTATGCCAATTCCAAGTGCTTTGTGAAGCATATTTGCAAGAAGAGCCCACTGTCAACATGTTTAGAGATTTCTATTATCTCAACAGTCAAACTGAAGTCGCTGACGGCCCCCTTTTTGAACTGCGAGGCGTTTCTATTCAGAGGCGGCGAGATATCACTTTTCCTTCTGCCACACTGCCGAGCCATCTTAAAGACTGGAACCGCACTTGGTTCTATTGGAAAAACACAGCACCGGCTGATGAGAACCCTCTGCCGGGTTATCGCCCTCACCGGCTCAACCCAAATGACGTGCTCCCCAGCAAGCTGACTGCCACAGAGCGCGCTCAAAATGCCCACATATTTCCAAAGGTCAAGGCCTTGATAGCTAACGGTCTAACCGGAATTGACCTGACCCGTTGCTGGGTCTCTTGGAGAATTTTACCGCTAAGCCGGCGGGCCGGCTTAATGTGTGAGTATGACGGCAGCGTGGATAATTCTCAGCGTTTCAATAAGACTCCTCTGTCTAACAAAGAAATGAATGCGATTGTCAAGACGCTGCTAGGGGAATCCCAAGAGGCTTGCAGCAAGGTGGGGCTTAACCCCTTCTGCACCCTGAATCGAGCTCCTGCGGTAAATATCCTTCACTTGTATTTCATCTTACTAACTTATCACCTATACTTTTCGATCACACATATATTTGCAGGCCGACTCTGTCTTCTGGAAAAAGAGGATAAACCCCGCTTCAACCACAACCAAGCAGAGGAAGAAAACCAAAACCACAAAAGGTCGTGGCCCGGGTCGTCCTAAGAAGCAGACAGCTGAAGAGCTAATTCATCTTGATGAGTCGGAGGTAGAACTTGACTCCCTTGGTATCTTTTTTATGCAATTTATTGACGCCAACTCTTCTCAGGACGAAACAGAAAACAGTCAAGCAGAAGCAGCAGAGGTAACTATCATCTCCTCCGACTCAGAACTCTTGCCCAGAGAAAAAACTCGGCGGGTCATCCGGAAAGTAAGATTTTCACACCCTCTTGCTCACTTGGACCTCGACTTTCTTTTGAAGAAACAGCAGCACGAATCTAGGCAGCAGACTCGGAGCGCCGGCTCTGAAGATCTTCTGACCGGCTTATCTCCTACACCAACTCCTCGGAAACGCCGGAATGAGGTACCTCACAGCCCTACCTTATCTCTTCCTCGAGCCGGTCTTATACGGCAACCTCTTAATCCTTCCGACTCAAATTATCAGGGAACACCACCCTCATCAGGCGACTCAACCGGTACTCAATTGCCGGCCTTCGTTGTCAACCATGGGTAAGCTTCTTCCCTTATGAATTTTGCAAGTTATTATGCCATAAACTCACCAACTTATCTTGTTGCAGGGCCAAAGCAAAAGCTAGTAAGAGGCATAAGGCAGGCGATCCTTCCAAGACTGCCGAAATACCTGAGCCGGAAAAAACAGTACCAACTGCCCCAAAAGCCTCAATGCTAGAATCTGAAGGCCCTACTGAACACACCACTCCTGTACAAACATATGAAAATCCTTCTGAAGCCGCCAGATGAATGTTGAACCGGCTGAAGAACATGAACCGCCCAGTCCATCTCGCGTCCAAACCAGCCAAGGCGTCCATGCTGAAAAAGATACTGATGATGTCACTGTAACTGGGACGGGTTACGCCATGCCAGTCGCCTCCACTGTCCTGACCAAGCACAAAGAAGAGTCGCCTTCATTGGAGAGGAACAAGGCCAAACAGGACCTTCAGGACTATGCCACTTTCAGAGCCAGTGAGCTTCACGCTGGTTATTTAAGCCGTCTTTACACAAGCCGCGACATGGAGGCCGGCTTAGTGAACTTGATGAAGAAAAAATATGAGGTAAGGTTACACCTCTGCATTACGCACATATATAATCATGTAGCCCCCAAGGGCCGGCTTAGTATGAAATAGTAAGCCGGGTCTTTCCAATTTAGCATTTGAACAGAGCATTGTCATGTAGCCCCCAAGGGCCGGCTCATCTTTAGTAAAGATGATCCGGGTCTTCTAGAAACTCCAAATGTTAACATGAAATCCACATGTAGCCCCCAAGGGCCGGCTCATCTTAATAAGATGGGCCGGGTCTGATAGACAGCTAGTGTAGAAATAAAACTCCATGTGTAGCCCCCAAGGGCCGGCTCATCTTAATAAGATTGGCCAGGTCATAATATAAATTTGAAATGACCTACATTAGCCCCCAAGTGCCAAGTGTATTGCCGGCAATATGCTTGGGACTTGAATGTTTTGAATCATAGCCCATCAGCTGAAAATTCGCCTGCCCCTATTATGACAGGAAGCTTTAAGTCTGAAGGAGTCGCAACTGGGCGACTTAAAGGAAAGGCTGGAAACCCAAGAGGCAAATACTGCCAAGGCCGAGTCCAAACTGAAGATCACCCGAGAGGATATGGAAAAGATGAAATCATCTGTCGATGCAGAGAGGACAGCTTGGGAAACTGAGAAAGCCGCCCTGGTGAAGCGTGCAGAAACCGCCGAGAACCAACTGAAACCAGTGGCTGAGGAGCTGTCCGGTTTAAAACGTTACATCACACAGATGTCAGCCGCCATCTTTGGTAAGTGCCTCCGTTATCAGAATCAATCTTGTCCATCCAAAATACCTCTGTATGCCTGGCGACTCAAATTATCTGATCTAACTGTTCATCATTGTTTTGTTTGACAGGCGCCAGGAGTGCTAACCTTGGCGAGAATATGCTATTAAAGCTGAAGGCCGTGTACTCTTTAACAGAGAAGGTTTATGCCGGCACATTAAAGACCTTGGTGGCCGTCTCTTGTGGCAGGAAGCCCCCAACTATAATCAAGGAGGTGCTGGATAACCTCTCCACGGTCCCTGCGCAGATATCTGAGCTAAAGCTATCAGCCGCCCATGCAGGAGCCATTACTGCTCTAAGCCGGGCAAAAGCTTGGCAAGCAGAACTTGACCCGGTGGAAATGGCTGGCGGGTGTCCAGAATTTAAAGACGACGGCACTGCTTTTGACGAAGCAGATTTCGCCCGGTGCGTTAAAGAGATGAGGCCCTTAGCCTGTCAGCTTGCCCAGGGACTGGATTTGAACAAGTACCAGCCGGCTTACGATAGCCTCAATATTCGTGTTAAGCCGCCGTCTCATCCAGTAACAGATTTGACCCCTCAAAGGCGTAAGCAACTCTTCGCTCCTGAGCTTGACCCTTCCATTATAATTAATGAAGAAGCTACCTTTGAGGCATTAATGGGCATCGACTGGACTTCGGATGATCTTCGGATAGCAGACAACGAAGAGCCGGCGCAGGATGAACCGGCACTTTCCCCCTCCAAGCAACAGGAAGATTAACCCGGCAGGTCATGATTCAGATGACGCTTAAATCGGCTGGAACTTATAAGCCGTTTTGTATAAAAAACACTTATCATAACTTGCCGGCTCAAGCGGGAGCCGTGTAATAGGTAGTTACAAATGATGATCCGCCCTGCCATGCCTTCGTGCATGTTTTGATGAACTGATGCTTTGGCGGCTCTGATTGCAACAACTTCAATCATATGTATATATATATCTGGCTCAATTTTTCTGACTTGCTCTGCAATCTTGATGAACACAGCACCAATAACCCCACTGGCGGGTCACAGCCAAGACGTAGGACAGCTTAAAACTTCATGACTCCAATATTTGAGGCGTTTAATGTCCCAATTGGCGAGTCATAATTTGTCAGAAACTCGCCTAATGTGCAGCTAGATCTTGAACGATCCAAAGATATATTTCCTGAAATAACAATAGAGAATATATACATGTATATCCCCAATATCTGTAAGGCGGCTTAAAAGGCACAGCCAAAAAGAGATCAACTCTTGTTTTAGAAGGCGTCTTTAAAGGCCGAAAAAGAGATTAACTCTTGCTTTGTAATTTTGCAAAACTTGTTTTGCGCTTCAGTGAAGCTTAGCGAGAACGCCTTAACCCTCAGAAGCCGGCTCTCACATGACATAAATCCATTGTTTTAACCTTAAGCAGTTCAGGGTCTTTAAGAAGATTGACTGCTTAAGAGTTCCAACGGGTCATATAGCGGAGAGACTACAGCAAAGAGGTGAGTTTATCCTAGCTCTCTGTAAGCCGGCCCTCTCGTGACATAAGCCCCCGTTTTAACCTTAACCAGTTCGGGGTCTTTTAAGAAGATTGACTGTTAAGAGTTCGGCGGGTCACCTGGTGGAGTGGCAAGTTGCAAACAGGCAGGTTTAACCCATATATGGCATGTAAGCCGGTCAAGAGGGTATGAAAGCTAAACTCAATGAGTTGGAAGCCCCCAAGTGACCGTATGATCAACAAATAAAGACTCAAGTACAAGTAATATGATATGAAACGGCAGAGGCCCCGAAATTCAGGGATGCCGGCTTTATTATATTGACCATAAAGAAAGGTATATACATCAAAAGTAAGGTATGTACAAATACTTAGAGCCGGTGACTCAAGTGTAGTAAGGCCGAAGATGAGCTATATTCCACGGCCGGCGGGTCTCCTCCGCAGAAGTGCGTGACTTGTTGCTCTCTCGTATGTCAATGAGATAATACAATCCATTGTTGAGATTCTTGCTAACCACAAAGGGTCCTTCCCAAGGGGGTGAAAGCTTGTGCATATCCGTCTGATCTTGAATCAACTGGAGAACTAAGTCACCCTCCTGAAACGTCCGAGTCTTGACCCTGCGGCTATGATAGTGACGCAGGTCTTGCTGGTAAATCGCCGAACGAGCCGCCGCAAGATCACGCTCCTCGTCCAAAGCATCAAGTAAATCCTGTCGTGCTGTCTCATTATCAGCTTCAACGTAAGCCGCCACCCTCGGCGAGTCATGACGAATATCACTGGGGAGGACTGCCTCTGCACCATATACCATGAAGAAAGGCGTGTAGCCTGTTGAATGGTTGGGGGTGGTTCTGATACTCCAAAGAACTGAAGGAAGCTCTTCCACCCAACAACCAGGTGTTCGCTCCAAAGGAACCATGAGCAGGGGCTTGATACCTCTCAAAATTTCCTGGTTAGCCCTTTCCGCCTGACCATTGGACTGTGGATGCGCCACGGAAGAAACATCGAGCTGGATGTGCTCTTGTTGACAAAACTCCTTCATAGCACCTTTAGACAGATTCGTGCCATTATCAGTGATGATGCTATGCGGGTAACCAAAGCGAAAGATCAGTTTTTTGATGAACTGAACAGCTGTTGTGGCGTCACACTTGCTGACCGGCTCTGCTTCAATCCAGTTTGTAAATTTATCAACCGCCACCAAGAGGTGGGTCTTCTTGTCTTTAGATCTTTTAAACGGCCCAACCATATCAAGCTCCCAGACCGCAAATGGCCAAGTGATTGGTATCATCCGGAGCTGTTGAGCCGGCACATGAGTTTGGCGTGCAAATTTCTGTCACCCGTCACACTTACTGACTATGTCCTCTGCATCCGCGTGGGCTGTTAACCAGTAAAACCCATGACGAAAAGCTTTAGCCACCAAAGATTTAGACCCGGCGTGATGACCGCAATCGCCTGCATGTATCTCTCGTAGAATCTCACGGCCTTCTTCAGGAGAAACACAGCGTTGAAAAACGCCAGTGACGCTGCATCTGTGTAACTCGCCGTTGATAATAGTCATGGATTTAGAACACCTGATGATCCGCCGCGCCAAAGTCTCATCTTCGGGTAACTCGCCGCGAGTCTTATAAGCCAGATAAGGCAGCGTCCAATCTGGAATTGCACGAAGAGCCGCCACCAATTGCCCCTCTGGGTCAGGGATAACAATATCCTCCTCGGTCGGTAACTTAACTAACGGGTTATGCAACACATCAAGGAACACATTGGGTGGCACCGGCTTACGCTGAGATCCAAGTCTAGACAGCGCATCAGCCGCCTCGTTCTTGCGTCGATCAATATGATCCACCTGATAGCCCTTGAAGTGACCGGCAATATGCTCAACCGCTTGGCGATAAGCCGCCATGAGTGGGTCTTTAGAATCCCATTTTCCTGAAACTTGCTGAGCCACAAGGTCTGAGTCGCCCAGACATCTGACCCGGCTCAAGTTCATCTCCTTGGCCATACGGAGCCCATGAAGCAAAGCTTCATATTCAGCTACATTGTTGGTACAAGGAAACACTAGCCTTAAAACATAACAGAATTTATCACCTCGTGGGGAAGTCAAAATAACTCCAGCCCCCGAGCCCTCCAACTGCCTGGACCCATCAAAGTGGATTGTCCAATATGTGTTGTCCGGCTTCTCCTCTGGCACTTGTAATTCTGTCCAATCATTTATAAAGTCCACCAGGGCTTGAGATTTTATGGCCGTTCGAGGCACATACTTCAAATTGTGAGGTCCCAGCTCAATTGCCCACTTCGCAACCCGGCCCGTGGCCTCTCTGTTCTGAATTATAACCCCTAAGGGAGCAGAGCTGACCACAGTGATTGGATGTCCAAGAAAATAATGTTTGAGCTTGCGACTCGCCATGAAGACTCCAAATACCAGCTTCTGCCAATGTGGGTACCTTTGCTTGGACTCAGTTAAAACTTCGCTGACATAATAAGCCGGCCGCTGGACTGGAAACTCTTTACCCGCCTCTTTGTGCTCCACGACAACTGCAACACTGACGGCTTTATTATTAGCCGCCACGTACAGGAGCAAAGGCTCTTTGTCTATGGGAGCTGCCAAAACGGGCGGCTCAGCAAGCTGCTTCTTCAGAGCCTCGAACGCATCATTAGCAGCATTACTCCAAACGAAATCGTCCGTCTTTTTCATCATTTGATATAAAGGCATAGCCTTCTCACCAAGGCGACTTATGAACCGGCTCAGAGCTGCAATACGACCTGCCAAGCGCTGGACGTCATTGACACACGCCGGCTTAGAAAGTGAAGTAATGGCCTTTATCTTCTCCAGGTTAGCTTCAATGCCCCTCTCAGAGACCAGAAATCCTAGCAGTTTACCTGCAGGCACACCAAAAACACACTTGGCCGGGTTAAGCATCATCTTGTAGACCCGGAGATTATCAAAAGTTTCCTTCAAGTCATCAAGCAACGTCTCCTTCTTTCTTGACTTGACCACTATATCATCCACATAAGCGTGAACATTGCGCCCAATCTGGCCGTGGAAGCAATTCTGAACACAACGTTGGTAAGTCGCCTGGGCACTTTTAAGCCCAAAAGGCATAGAAACATAGCAGAAAGCCCCAAAAGGTGTTATAAAAGATGTCTTCTCTTGGTCCTCCACTACCATCTTGATCTGATGATAACCAGAATAAGCATCCAGAAAACATAAGCTCTCACAACCCGCCGTAGCATCAATGATTTGGTCGATACGGGGGAGAGAAAACGGATCAGCTGGACAAGCCTTGTTGAGATCTGTGTAATCCACACACTTGCGCCATGTGCCGTTCTTCTTGAGTACAAGCACAGGGTTAGCCAACCACTCCGGTTGAAAGACCTCCACGATAAACCCAACCGCTAAGAGCCGGGCTATTTCCTCTCCGATAGCCTTACGCCGTTCCTCATTGAAACGTCGAAGGAACTGTTTAACCGGCTTAAACTTGGGATCCACATTAAGGCGGTGCTCAGCGAATTCTCTCGGTACACCCGGCATGTCAAAAGGTTTCCATGCAAAGATGTCCCGATTCTCACGGATGAATTCGATGAGCGCGCTTTCCTATTTGGGATCCATATTAGCCCCCACAGTAAACTGTTGTGACGAGTCGCCCGGGACAAAATCCACCAGCTTAGTATCCTCCGCCGACTTAAACTTCAAGGGCGGCTCAACTTCTGTGGTAGGCTTCTTCAACGGGGTCATATCAGCCGGGTCAACATTTTCCTTATAAAACTCAAGCTCCGCACTAGCACAACTTGCCTCTGCATAGGCAGCATCACCTTCCTAGCACTCCAGAGCAATTTTCCGATCACCGTGCACCGTAATCGTTCCTGCTAGCCCTGGCATTTTAAGCTGCAGATAGACGTAACAGGGACGCGCCATAAACTTAGCGTAACCGGCCGTCCAAACAGGGCATGATATGGGCTCTTGATTTTGACCACCTCAAACCATAATGTTTCAACTCTGTAGTTGCGATCATCACCAAAGGCCACCTCCAGGGCAATTTTACCCACTGGATATGCTGATTTGCCAGGCACCACGCCATGGAACACTGTAGATGACGGCTTAAGATTTCTGTCGGTCAGATTCATACGCCGGAAAGTGTCATAATACAAGATGTTGATACTACTGCCTCCATCCATCGGCACTTTGGTGAATTTGTAACCTCCCACCTGAGGTGCCACCACAAGGGCTAACTGACCCGGATTATCCACTCGGGGCGGGTGATCCGCCCGGCTCCACGATATTGTGTGCTCAGACCATCTCAAATATTGTGGAACAGCCGGCTCAGTTGCATGAACCGCCCGCTTGTGAACCTTCCGATCCCGCTTGCAAAGACTTGTGGTGAAGACATGATACTGACCCCCACTAAGTTGCTTAGGATTGCTCTGATACCCTGACTGGTTACTCTGCTGTTGATTACCGTTGGACTGCTGGTTACCTTGACCTTGGAATCCAGTATTTGAGCTGCCACCGCCAAAGCCGCCGCCCTGAAAGCCGAAACCTGACCCGCTAGGCGGCCCATTGCCGTTGCCATGATGCTGGTTGAGGCTGTAATTCCTGAACTCCCGCATAATATAACAATCCTTCCAGGCATGAGAAGACGGTTTATTGGGCTGACTGTGCTCTGGACAAGGCTTGTTAAGCATTGCCTCAATGTTGAAAGGCTTTGCTCCTGCGAAAGGTTGCTTACCATTACCGTTGCGGCGCTTGCCTCCAGTATTGGTATTATCCACAAGATCTGACCTGCCCTCCGGGTTCTTGCGTTTGCCACTATTGCCCTGATTATTGTTACCAGCCGAATTCTGATTCTGACCCTTGCCATTACCGTTCTTTTTGCCCTTCCCGGACTTCTCATCATCAGAGCTTGGATCATTCGTGCTATCAGAATCTGCATACTTAGTAAGAGCCGCCATGAGCTCCCCCATGTCCTGGCAATAGCGCTTGAGCCGCCCAAGCTTCTGCTTAAGGGGCACGAAATGACAATTCTTTTCCAAAATCAAAACTGCCTGAGCCGCCATGATATTATTGGAAGAGTGGATAATGGCCGATACCCGCCGGACCCAATGGTGGGCCGACTCATCCTCCCGCTGTACACAGTGATCCAAGTCCACAATTGTCATGGGCTGCTTGCAAGTGCCATGGAAATTTTTAATGAAACGTGCCTTCAACTCGGCCCATGTATTGATTGAATTAGGCGGCAGGCCCTTCAACCATGTGCGAGCCGGTCCTTCCAACATCGTGATGAAATACTTGGCACAGACGACATCGTTGACATCCAACATCCCCATAGCCAACTCGTAACTTTCAATCCAGGCCTCTGGCGGAAGATCTCCTGTGTAATTTGGCACCTTGCGTGGACCCTAAAAATCCTTTGGCAAGCGCTCGTTCCGCAGAGCCGGTATTAAACAGGGCACGCCGACGGCCCTGGAAGTTGAGCCGGCTCCTACGGAAGCTAACGGGGTCACCGGGGGCGACTGATAAACCTCCTGGCGAGCCGCCGCCGCCGCCTCACGACGAGCTCTGGCTTCATCCACAATTGCCTGAGCGTGGACAAGGGGCGGGTTATTACATCGGGGCGGGTCGTTACGGGGCGGGTTACGACGCTGCTCACTGCTTGAAACCGCGGGCGACTCTATGCGCCGGCTATAACTGCGACTCGGCACCGGGGTGGAGTGCACACGGCTCCGACTGTATGAATACTTCTCCTGCTGCGCCACCGCTGTTCGCAAGAGCTCGATAGCATTACGTGCTTCCGCTGCAAAGGGCGTCCCATCAGCAAGAGGCAGTGCGCTAAGCGTGGTAGCTGCTGCCACCATGTTATCCACCGGGTTAGAGTAATGGCCAGGTGGGGTTAAAAACTGCTGCGGCGGGGTCTGACTCTGGCAGGGCGGGTCTGGTTGTCGAGGCTGAGCCGCCGCTCTATTCCCTGGAGCCTCCGGGGTCTCCGGCCCTGCCCTTGGACTGCTAAAGAGGTTCCTCGGCTCATACTGCACAGGCAGGCGGGTCTGATGCCTCCTCCGAAGAACAGCATCAGAGGCGTTTTGATCCAGGCTTAGGCGAAAAGCTTCAGCTTTAAGGCACTCCGACTCAGCATCCATCTGAGCTTGTACTGCATTGATCTCCTCTTGGGCCCTGGTCATCTGGTCCTTCAGCTTTGCAATCTCTGCGTTGCGCTCTGCTTGATTTTCGGCCGTGACCTCGGTTCCCATCAAGGCTGCTAACTCATTCATCAGCTCCAACAAAGTCTGAGCCGGCGGCCTGACCGACCTGGATCCATACGGGTCAGTAGCTGTAGCCGCTCCAGCCGCCGTGCTGTTGAGAGCCAGCGCCATGCCTGCCATGAAGATGGCGGCTCGGCTGGGTGGCCCGCAGGGGTCCGGAATACTGTCACCATCGGAACAGCCCCCAAGCCCGCCATCATGAAGCTGGTAGATTGACTCTGTCTCTCCGGTCGAGGACTCATCCCCTGAGTAGATGAGGGTCTCTCCTCCAGATGCAGAGTCGTCCGCAAGTTCAGATCCTTGCGTGAAGCCGACGAAGATGTGCTTCCGGCCGGGTCGAATCCGGGCGGGTTGCGCGCGCCGAGCCGACTCGATGAGGTTGGTGCAGTTGTCCGGCTCAGCCTTGGGTCCGCCGATCTTGCCGATGAAAACGTGAATTCCGCCGAAGGGGACCCGGTACCCGTACTCGATTGAGTCGGCCTCGGGGCCCCAGCCAGCGTCGTCGATGTAGAGCTTGCCGCGGCGACTCTTGGTCATCCTGCCGACGGCGTATCCCTCGATCCCTGGGAAAGAGCCCTTCAAGAACTCGAAACCACCGTGCGCTGGCCCCATGGTGGGCGCCAACTGTCGTGGTTTTGTCACGGCAGATGTCCTCGTGAAAGGACTTAAGCATGAGGCCATCGCTACAGGTGATTGCTCAAAGGGGTTGATCGGGACGAAAGACACGAGTTTACCCAGGTTCGGCCCCTCTCGATCGAGGTAAAAGCATACGTCCTGCTTTGTGTTGTATTGATTGGGTATCGATTACAAGGGAGCGAATACGCTTGACCTAGCTATCGATTGATTGTCCTCTCCCCCAAGCCGCCACAGGGACTTGCCTTTATATACACAGGTCAAGGCCCTGGGCTTACAAGAATCCGAGCCGGGTTATACATCGTAACCGGCTCTATCTCTAAACTATCTTGCCGCCTTTGGCAAGTTATCTCCGGGCGGCTCACGCCTCCGGGTCACGCGTCGTCCTCTGGTCATTAGCTGCCATTTGGCCCATCAACTGAGCCGCCATCAGGCCCATCCAGGCCTTGGGCTGGCTCTTGAAGGTTATTTCATAAACCGCCAATATCCTAACCCGGCCCTTCCTGGGCGGGTTATATCACGGGGTTATATCCCCGACAGACGGGCTTGGAGGAAGAACAGAGGAGAAAAAAGAGGAGAAAGCTTAAGTGTGGCTCGGGCACCTCATATCATGTTTGTTTTGTGTGAACTCAAGTGGCATCATCCTCTCAGGCATTTCATCGAACACCTCATGTGCATAGGAAGGGAGAGCAAAGTAGCACACACCTCCCACCTTGTATGAGCCAAAAACAGAGGAGAGGGCTGGCAGGGGCGAGGATATATATAGGCATTTTTTTAGTCCCGGTTGGTGTCTAGAACCGGGACTGAAGACAGACCTTTTAGTCCCGGTTGGAGACACCAACCCCTTTAGTCCCGGTTGGTGTCACCAACCGGGACTAAATGTCCCATTCGAACCGGGATTGATGCCTGCCGAGCCCCGGCCGGCTTTCTAGCCGCTTGAACCGGGACTGATGCTCACATTAGTCCCGGTTCGTAATGCGACCGAGACTATTGCTCCCATCCGGCTAGAACAAAGCCCTGTTTTCTACTAGTGGACCCGAAAAAACTCGATGGCGCGAGTGGAGAATCAACCGACGTCGCGAGCGGAAGCAGCACAAGTGTACCAACCCGCCAAGGAAGAAAAGACGCCATCGCCTCCTACCTGGAGATCGTGGAGCCAGACGCATGCTTAGTCAATCCGCCGCAACTCTCCTCCTTCTGCATACTCCAGTCGACAGATTCCAGCCCGCCCTTGTGCATAGATATCGACACCGGGTTCATCTTGAGCGCGGACAAGAATCTGGTCGCCCTCTACGCTGGCCCTTACCGTCCCGGCACCTATTCAGAAGGAGGCTATCTGATCTACGACTACAAGGAGAACTCCCTCTCGGCGATCCCCCAGCTCCCCTACGACAGCTCACGTGCGGGCGTCGGGATCGGAGCCGCCGTCCTTCGCCTCACCACCAACGGCGGGAAGGGCGCCTACGTTCTCGGCGAGCTCACCTTGATACAAGACTCCGATCCCCCTAAAGCCGCGCTCCTGATGTGGCAGTCCTGCGCCGCAGAATGGGTCGTGAAGACCGGCCGCTTCCCCCGCCTGATGTGCCCTCCCAACCATGTCTTACTCTGTATGCGCTCACCTTTTATTTTTTTGATGTTTCGAATGGTAGTAGTGTGTGATGCTGCACGTTTCTTTCATGTTGGGTGGTTAGAGAGCTAAAATCAATTGAGCGGTGAGGTGTACCTAAAGTTAGAGAGCTAACATCAATTGACAAAGAAGCCAAGTCTAGTCTTAGATCAAAATCATTGGGCATACAGGATTGAAGCAGGAGTGCATATTTTTTTCACAAAAATTGCCAGCCGCGAATAAATAACAGTGAGATAAATTAGAAGCACCTTGATACTCTTTGATCTTGGTCATCTCACTCTTCCCCCAAAAACGTAAGACCGACCTGCAGCAAGATATACACTATTCAATCACATATCATGCAAATAGATAATTGGTTGACATATTAAATATTTTTCATGAGACAAATTTGAACATTATTGTTCTAACTGAAATGTTTAAGCCAAAACATATGGGCAAGCCAAAAATCGCCTCAGCCGCCATTGCTCGTCCTTCCAAATGGACCTTTTTAGGCAAACAACATGAGCTTTGCCTTTGAATTATAGAAGAGGAAAGGGGGACAATGTACAATCAAAACAGGGTTGTCCGGTTCCGGCGGCAGCAGATGGAAGGGCGGTGCCAAGCGGTTAAGATTGCAAATTTGTAGATAGCGTAAGCAGGTCAACCTTCTGTCATTTGTCCACTAGTTAAGATTGCAAGTTAACCATCGGTTAGTTGAACTGCTGGCAAATGCCCGAACTACCGCTGATCACCGAAGTGCTGCGTTGGCAAATTTTCTTTGGTGTATGTTTTTTTTCGCTGTGTGCTACTATTTTTATCTCAAATACACATGAGGCTTGCACACTTTTGCCCATGTTATGTCTACCACGTATCTATCTTTTTCACAAGAGCCAATTAAGTAAGTATATGAGGTGTCCACTAGTGTTTTTTATTAAAACACTAGTACAAAACAGGGCTTTGGTCCAGGCCAGATAAGAGCGTTAGTTCCGGTTCTGCTACGAACCGGGATCAATGGGTGCATCAGTCCCGGTTCGTGAGGCCAGGACCCCGGCCGGGCCTCGGCAGGACCCCTTTTGTCCCGGTTCCAGACACGAACCGGGACTAAAGGGCCTCGCTCCTGGAGCAGCCCCTTTAGTCCAGGTTGGTGGTTGGAACCGGGACTAAAGGTTAGCCTTTAGTCCCGGTTTTAGACCCAAATCGGGGCTAAAGTTTTGCCTATATATATCCAGCCCCCCCCCCCATCTCCTTTGTTTTTTGGCCGTGGAAGGGTGGGAGGTTTGTGCTACTCTGTTCTCACCTCCTATGCACATGAGGTGTTTGATGAAATGCCCGAGCCACACTTAAGCTTTCTCCTCTCCAAGCTCGACCTCCAAGCTACTTTTTCCCCAAGATCTGTTTAGGTTTGGCGGTGCACCAACTACACAAGTGTTCTAAAAGGTTAGCAACTTCATCGTTTCATCTCTCACTGCTAGTTTAGCTCATTTCAAATGCTGTAGAAGTAGAGTGGTTTGTGGGTTTTAGTGAAGGAGTGTATGTGGGAGTTCTTTTGATTTAGATGCACAATTTGAGCTGAAATTAACTTGTTAGAGTCTGCACATGTGTAGGGTGCCGTCCCCGTCCCCGTCCTCACCGCCGTCGATCGCCCGCGCCGATCTCGTCGCCGGCACCACCGTGGTGAGCCTCTTGTTCTTATTTTCTTTTTAAAAGAAAAAAAATTCTTACTTGTATGATTTAGATAGATACTTGTATAATTTTCTTACTTTTATTATTGTTTGTTATTATATAGTGCCATGACTTTGGTATCCGCCCCCGTCGGCCCTCGTCCTGTCTATGATTCGGATGTGGTATATTATCTTTTATTATGATTTGTTTCATTTAGTGTTTATGACAATTATGCCGACCAACGTGACATAGATGTTTTTATCTAGGAGGTACGTGAACCGGAAATTCCAACCGACCCTCTTGTCGAGAGGTTAAATTTAGTTGAAAAAGAAAACAATTACTTGAACAAAAAATTGAAAAGAATTGAGGAGGAGAAGATGGAATTGGAGTTGCATGTTGCCGATGTCGTCGATGATCACAAGATCAAGATGGATGCAATGCGCTTGAAGATTAGAAAGATTAGAAAATATGCCATTCATAATGAGGCTTGGTATCATTATGCCGTTGGATCAATTGTTACCTTAGTTGCGATTATGATCGCATTTGTTGTTGTTTTTCATAGTTTCAATGTATGTTTTAATTAGATGCTCTAGAGAGCTATATGTTGTTCTATGAGAACTATATATGTATGAACTTTATGTATTTATTTTTTCAGTAATAACATTTGATCACTACTGTACTTTGGTTTTAATGTGATGATGGACTTGTATTAATTTAGTCACTTCTCTATTCATGATGTTCTATAATGGTTTTTGATACACTTAATTATATAATGCACGCAGATGAACCGGCAATGGATGTACGGTGACCGACGCACCTCCGAGTATCTTGAGGGCCTGCATAAATTTCTCGAAGTGGCTGAGGCAAACAAGCAGAATGGTTTTATGTATTGTCCATGCCTTGTCTGTGAGAATACGAAGGATTACTCTAACTTGAAAACCCTTCACGTCCACCTGCTTGAGAAGGGTTTCATGCCACACTATAATGTTTGGACCAAGCACGGAGAAAGAGGGGTTATGATGGAAGACAACGAAGAAGAAGAGGATGATGACAACTATCCCCCTGAATACGGTGATACTGCAACGGGGGAAGCTGAAGATCAAGAGGAACCAGACGATGTGCCCGATGATGATCTTCGCCGGGTCATTGTTGATGCAAAGAGACAATGCCAAAGTGAAAGGGAGAAGTTGAAGTTCGATCGCATGTTAGAGGATCACAAAAAAGGGTTGTACCCAAATTGCGAAGATGACAACACAAAGCTCGGTACCACACTGGAATTGCTGCAATGGAATGCAGACAATGGTGTATCTGACAACGGATTTGGGAAGCTACTGAAAATAATGAAGAAGAAGCTTCCAAAGGATAATGAATTGCCCGATAGTACGTACGAAGCAAAGAAGGTTCTATGCCCTCTAGGATTGGAGGTGCAGAAGATACATGCATGCCCTAATGACTGCATCCTCTACCGCGGTGAGTACGAGGATTTGAACGCATGCCCGGTATGCGGTGCATTGCGGTATAAGATCAGACGAGATGACCCTGGTGATGTTGAGGGCGAGTGCCCCAGGAAGAGGGTTCCTGCCAAGGTGATGTGGTATGCTCCTATAATACCATGGCTGAAACGTCTGTTTAGAAACAAAGAGCATGCCAAGTTGATGCGATGGTACAAAGAAGACCATAAGAAAGACGGGAAGTTGAGAGCACCCGCTGACGGGTCGCAGTGGAGAAAAATCGAGAGAAGGTGGGGGGACTTTGCAGGTGACGCAAGGAACGTATGGTTTGGTTTAAGTGCAGATGGCATTAATCCTTTTGGGGAGCAGAGCAGCAATCATAGCACCTGGCCCGTGACTCTATGTATCTATAACCTTCCTCCTTGGTTGTGCATGAAGCGGAAGTTCATTATGATGCCAGTGCTCATCCAAGGCCCTAAGCAACCCGGCAACGACATTGATGTGTACCTAAGGCCATTAGTTGAAGAACTTTTACAGCTGTGGAATGGAGAAGGTGTACGTGTGTGGGATGAGCACAAACAGGAGGAATTTGACCTACATGCGTTGCTGTTTGTAACCATCAATGATTGGCCTGCTCTTAGTAACCTTTCAGGATAGACAAACAAGGGATACCACGCATGCACGCACTGTTTAGATGATACCGAAAGTATATATTTGGACAAATGCAGGAAGAATGTGTACCTGGGACATCGTCGATTTCTTTCGACCAACCATCTCTTAAGAAAGAAAGGCAAGCATTTCAAAGGTGAGGCAGATCACCGGAAGAAGCCCGCCCTCCATACTGGTGATGCCATACTTGATATGGTCAAGGATTTACAAGTAACCTATGGAAAGGGTCCTGGCGGACAATCTGTTCCGAATGACGCTGAGGGACGCGCACCCATGTGGAAGAAGAAATCTATATTTTGGGACCTACCCTATTGGAAAGACCTAGAGGTCCGCTCTGCAATCGACGTGATGCACGTGATGAAGAATCTTTGTGTGAACCTGCTAGGCTTCTTGGGCGTGTATGGGAAGACAAAAGATACACCGGAGGCACGGGAGGACCAGCAACGTGTGCACGAAAAAGACGGCATGTATCCAAAGTAGTATGAAGGTCCTGCCAGCTACGCTCTTACCAAAGAAGAGAAGGAAATCTTCTTTGAATGCCTGCTCAGTATGAAGGTCCCGTCTAGCTTCTCGTCGAATATAAAGGGAATAATAAATATGGCAGAGAAAAAGTTCCAGAACCTAAAGTCTCATGACTGCCACGTGATTATGACGCAACTGCTTCCGGTTGCATTGAGGGGGCTTCTACCGGAAAACGTTCGATTAGCCATTGTGAAGCTATGTGCATTCCTCAATGCAATCTCTCAGAAGGTAATCGATCCAGATATCCTACCAAGGTTAAAGAATGAATTGGTGCAATGTCTTGTCAGTTTCGAGCTGGTGTTCCCACCATCCTTCTTCAATATCATGACGCACGTCCTAGTTCATCTAGTCGACGAGATTGCCATTCTGGGTCCTGTATTTCTACACAATATGTTCCCCTTTGAGAGGTTCATGGGAGTCTTAAAGAAATATGTTCGTAACCGTGCTAGGCCAGAAGGAAGCATCTCCATTGGCCATCAAACAGAGGAGGTCATTGGGTTTTGTGTTGACTTTATTCTTGACCTTAAGCCGATTGGTCTCCCTCAATCGCGGTATGAGGGGAGACTGACTAGAAAAGGCACGCTAGGAGCGGATGCAATAATATGTAGGGACGGGCATTCTTGGGCTCAAACACACTACACAGTTCTACAGAATTCTACCTTGGTGACCCTGTATGTCAATGAACACAAGAATTTTCTGCGCTCCAAACACCCGGGGCAGTCTGACGACTGGATTACATGTGAACACATCAGGACTTTCGGCAGTTGGTTGCAAACACATCTCATGGGTAACAACATTGTTGGAGATGAGTTGTACTCGTTGGCCAGGGGACCATCTTCGACTGTATTGACTTACCAAGGGTACGAGATAAATGGGAATACATTTTACACGATCGCCCAAGATCAAAAGAGCACCAACCAAAACAGTGGTGTCCGCTTTGATGCAGCAACCAATAGGGGAAAGGACACATATTATGGTTACATAGTGGACATATGGGAACTTGACTATGGACATGATTTTAAGGTCCCTTTGTTTCGGTGCAAATGGGTCAATCTGTCAGGAGGCGGGGTACAGGTAGACCCGCAGTACGGAATGACAACAGTGGATCTCAAAAATCTTGGGTACACAGACGAACCATTCGTCCTAGCCAATGATGTGGCGCAGGTTTTCTATGTGAAGGACATGTCTACCAAACCGAGAAAAAGAAAAGATAAGGAAGCGAATACATCATACGATGAGACAAAGCGCCACATAGTTCTTTCAGGGAAAAGAGACATCGTGGGAGTGGAGGGCAAGACAGACATGTCTGAAGATTATGAAAAGTTTCATGAAATTCCTCCCTTCAAAGTGAAGGCTGACCCAACCACCCTGTTAAACGATGAAGATTATCCATGGTTACGGCGCAATAAGCAAGGGACACACGCGAAGAAAAAGTGAAGACTTTCTCTCCACAACTATTCTGATGATGGCTTTGATCTAGAATATCGCTGCAGTTACATGTCAAGAAATGAAATCCCTTTGTAACAGATGAGTTTTCGTCCGAAACCCTGATACTTCGAAAGAGATTGTCCATTTTGTACACGAAGTGCATCCAGATTTTGCCGTAACCCTCTCAACTTTTTAGCACATGCTATGTGGGTGAAATGATGATACCATCCAAACTTTCAACCTTTTCAGAGTTCATTTGTAGTGCTTTTCAATTTCAGGGTCATTTAGCTAAAAAAATCAGTAAATGCATGAAAAATACCAAATGAAGTCAGAAAGGGTTGAAAATTGATGATGTGGCTTTGAATGGTGCTTGTTGAACGCACAAAAAGTCTGGAGTTGAAATAAGTTCAAAAAAATGAAATCCCTTTGTAACAGATGAGTTTTCGTCTGAAACCGTGATACTTCGAAAGAGATTGTCCATTTTGTACACGAAGTGCATCCAGTTTTTGCCGTAACCCTCTCAACTTTTTAGCACATGCTATGTGGGTGAAATGATGATACCATGCCAACTTTCAACCTATTCAGAGTTCATTTGTAGTGCTTTTCAAAAGAATGAACTAAAAAGCTTTTATAAAACTCTAATAGCAAAAAGAATGAACTAAAAAGCTTTTATAAAACTCTAATAGCAAAAAGAATGAACTAAAAAGCTTTTATAAAACTCTAAGAGCAAAAAGAATGAACTAAAAAGAATCAATTAAAATATTTTTTTATGATCAACTAAAACAAAATTATAATATTCTTCAATAGCAAAAAGAATCAACTAAAAAGCTTTTATAAACCTCTAGTTATTATCAAAATAATATTAACTTAAAATTATATAAAATTTATGCAACTAAAATTATCAAAGTATTTTTTGTTAAAAACTTTAATAGCAAAAAGAATTTTCATAAAGTATTTTATGTTAAAAACTTTAATAGCAAACTAAAATGACATAAAAATAAAAAAATATTATCAAAATAATATTAACTTAAAATTATATAAAATTTATGCAACTAAAATTATCAAAGTATTTTTTTGTTAAAAATTTTAATAGCAAAAAATTTTTTCATAAAGTATTTTATGTTAAAAACTTTAATAGCAAACTAAAATGACATAAAAAATAAAAAAATGCCGCCTACTGGGCCACCACGGCCTGCATACGACTAGAAACCCATCTGTACATGGGCCAGGATGCAGACCCGCGGCCCAACATGGCAGTGACAAAGGTTAGGCAAGTACTGCCTGCATTAGAGAGGAGCTCGAAAGCTCAGCCGCAGCGCGCCTTATAAACCAGTGTTGCCCTCTCTCAACTAGCGAGGTGGGACTAAACTCCCACCACCCCGCGCCAGTGCCAGGACCAGGCCTTTGGTCCCAGTTGGTGGCACCAACCGGGACTAAAGGGTGCCTTTAGTCCCGGTTCGAGCCACCAACCGGGACCAAAGGCCTGTGCTTCCCGCCTTTTGGGCTGCTGAAATGCACCTTTAGTCCCGGTTGGTGGCTCCAACCGGGATTAAAGGGGGGCTTTTAGTCCCGGTTGGAGCCACCAACCGGGACTAAAGGTCTTTGTATATAACCGCGCACTTAGAAAATTTTCAAACACAATTCACTTCGATCCTCCTCTCCCCCGACGGCGCCGACGACCACCTCGACGCCGCCAGGCTGCCGGACCTCGCCGTCGACGCCCTGCCCTGCCCCGACGCCCTTGCCCTGCCCCGACGCCGCCACGCCCCTGCCCTGCCCCCGACGCCGCCGCGCCCCTGCCCTGCCCCGACGCCGCCGCGCCCCTGCCCTGCCCCTGACGCCGCCGCGCCCCTACCCTTCCCCGACGCCGCCGCGCCCCTGCCCTGCCCCCGACGCCGCCGCTTCACAGCTAGCCGGCCGGCCAGGTACTCCCTCCTCCCTCCCACCCCTCTCCTCCCTCCTTCCTCTTTGTATGTATAAAGTTGCCCCTGTTCAGAGAGTTGCAAGGTTTCATAGAGTTTGTTGAAATGTGTTTGCCATGTCCACAAGGTGTTTGTTGAAATGCTAGGGCTAGCTAGGGAACTTTGTTGTATGTGAAACTTGGCAGGATGATGTCTCCTTGGATGTTAGAGATGATGGTCAAGTTGGTTTGATAAAAGGAAAAACTTGTTAGTGCAAGTTTTATTAGAATTTAGTTCTGGACAGAAACTACAGGGATTTTTTTGGTGGACTTGCAAGATGAAATTAGGGCTGCCCTTCTGCACTTAAGAGTTTAGTTGGAAGGACTATAAGATGCAAAAAATTCAGAATTATTTGAGCAAGGAAAAATAGGGTTGTAGTTCAATGCCAAGATTGGACCAAAATTGAAAAATGGAAGTTGTGCTCAAAATTTTCAAATGACCAAAGTGGCTTTTTGCTAAAAATGATCTATAGGCATCAGAGGACTTGTCAAAAAAATTGTGGCATTTGAAAAGAATTATTTGAAATAGTTCTAGTGCAACAGGGTCATTCTAGAGTTTGAAAATACTAATAAAAGAATTTTTTTGAGGCCAAATCATTATGAAAATAATTACTACTGATGTTTAGAATATAATTAAAAGAATTTTTTTTATCAGGTTGTGGTGTTACATTCATGTCATGCCATTTGTTGCCATGCTAATTTTCACTCTCGGTGGAATTACAGGTTGTGGTGTTGCATGTCCGTGGAGTTGGTCACTTATCGTCCCTCCGCTGTTCAACAAAAGGTGTCCATTTGTTATATATATGTTGAGTTTTGTTCATAGGATAATGGTTGGTTCATTTGTTAAGTTGTGTATTCATCTTGTGTATAAATCTTGTATTCATCTTGTGTATAAAGCTTGTATTCATCTTGTCGTTAAAACATGAGAGAGGGGGTCGTTAAAACATAACCCCGATAACTTTGATTTTCTCTCGAATGTGAAGCAAGTCTTTTTTTGCCATGTCAAGTGTTGTATTTGCAGAAACTATGGACAGAGACTTAGAAAAAGAAGAGTTGTTGGGGGATATAATCCGCGACGCAGGTGATATCACCTTGTCGTTTCTCAACGACACCGATGGTCAGGAAAGAGAGGATGACGGCTCCGGTGATCCAATGGAGGAGGAAGGAGATCATGACGGCTCCGGTGACCGAATGGAGGAGGAAGGAGATCATGACGGCTCCGGTGACCGAACGGAGGAGGGAGCCTTAACTGTTGCAAAGTCCGGCGAGGTATATATACATATATTAATTAAGCCTCTGCTGACTTGATGCATTAATTGTTTTGTATGTACATATATTAATGTTGGGGAACGTTGCATGGGAAACAAAAATTTTCCTACGCACACACAAGATCTATCCATGGTGATGAGCATCTACGAGAGGGAGAGTGAATCTACATACCCTTGTAGATCGCTAAGCGGAAGCGTTTAAGAAACGCGGTTGATGTAGTCGAACGTCTCCGCGATCCAAATCGCAAGTCGTCCCTCGATCCGATCATGAACTAGTGCCGAACGGACGGCACCTCCGCGTTCAACACACGTACGGCTTGATGACGCCTTCACCTCCTCGATCCAGCGAGCGATGGTGAAGTAGTAGATGAGTTCCGGCAGCACGACGGCGTGGTGATGGTGGTGAGGAACAATCTCTGCAGGGCTTCGCCAAGCACTACGGAGATTATGACGGAGGAACTAGAGGGTTAGGGTTGCCGCACACGGCTTGGGGAAATCTTGATGTGTTCCGGGTGCTAGCCCTGCCCCTCTATTTATATGTTAAGCCCTGGGGTCGAAACTTGTAGAAAGAGCCTCCTCAAAGTCGGTTTGGCCCGCAAGGCAAGAGTCCTGCTCGGACTCCAGGACCAGACGCCAGGGTCCTGGACGTCTGGGCCCAGACGCCAGGGTCCCTGGCGTCTGGCCCCTGGCCTCCGCAAAACTTCCTTTTGCACCTTCCTAAAGCCTCGTGGGCTTTACCCCTTGGCCCAAATAAAGTGTTCTCGTACCCGAACATTTCGGGAAACATCCGAAACTCCTTTCGGTGAATTCCGGAACCCTTCCGGAGACCAAACACTATTATCCCATATATCAATCTTTACCTCCGGACTATTCCAGCGCTCCTTGTCATGTCCGGGATCTCATCCGGGACTCCGAACAACTTTCGGTCACCAACATAACAACTCAACTATACTTATATCGTCACCAAACGTTAAGTGTGTAGACCCTGCGGGTTCGAGAACTATGTAGACATGACCGAGACACCTCTACGGTCAATAACGAATAGCGGGACCTGGATGCCCATATTGGCTCCTACATATTCTACGAAGATCTTTATCGGTCGAACCTCTATGTCAAGGATTCAGTTAATCCCGTATGCTGTTCCCTTTGTTCTTCGGTATGTTACTTGCCCGAGATTCGATCGTCGGTATCTCTATACCTAGTTCAATCTCGTTACCGGTAAGTCTCTTTACTCGTTCCGTAATACAAGATCTCGTGGCTAACACTTTAGTCACATTGCTTGCAAGGCTCATTGTGATGTTGTATTACCGAGTGGGCCCTGAGATACCTCTCCGTCACACGGAGTAACAAATCCCAGTCTTGATCCATGCCAACCCAACAGACATCCTCGGAGATACCTGTAGAGCACCTTTATAGTCACCCAGTTACGTTGCGACGTTTGATACACACAAGGTACTCCTCCGATGTCAGGGAGTTGCATGATCTCATGGTCATAGGAACAGATACTTGACATGCAGAAAACAATAGCAATAAACTGACACGATCATATGCTACGTTTACAGTTTGGGTCTTGTCCATCACATCATTCTCCTAATGATGTGATCCCGTTATCAAATGACATCTCATGTCCATGGCTAGGAAACCTTCACCATCTTTTGATCAACGAGCTAGTTAACTAGAGGCATACTAGGGACACAGTGTTGTCTATGTACCCACACATGTATTTGAGTTTCCAATCAATACAATTATAGCATGGATAATAAACGGTTATCACGAACAAGGAAATATGATAATAACTAAATTATTATTGCCTCTAGGGCATATTTCCAACAGTCTCCCATTTGCACTAGAGTCAATAATCTAGTTCACATCACCATGTGATTTACATTGTTCTAACACCCAATGAGTTCTGGGGTTCGATCATGCTTTGCATGTGAGAGAGGTCTTTAGTCAACGGGTCTGCGACATTCAGATCCGTGTGTACTTTGCAAATCTCTATGTCATACTGTAGACACTTCTACCACACTCCACTTGGAGCTATTCCAAATGGCTGCTCCACTATATGTATCCTGACTGCTACTCAGAGTCGTCCGGATAGGTGTCAAAGCTTGCATCGACGTAACCCTTTACGACGAACTCTTCATCACCTCCATAATTGAGAAATATTTCCTTAGTCCTCTAGTTACTAAGGATAATCTTGACCGCTGTCCAGTGATCCACTCCTGGATCACTCTTGTACCCCTTGACAGAATCATGGCAAGGCACACATCAGGTGCGGTACACAGCATGGCATACTATACAGAGCCTATGGATAAGGCATAGGGGATGACCTTCGTCCTTTCTCTTTCTTCTGCCGTGGTCGATCTTTGAGTCTCACTCAACTCCACACCTTACAAATCAAGCAAGAACTCTTTCTTTGACTGATCCATTTTGAACTCTTTCAAAATCTTGTCAAGGTATGTACTCATTGAAAGTCTTATCAGACGTCTTGATCTATCTCTATAGATCTTGATGCCCAATATTTAAGTAGCTTCATTCCAGGTCTTCCTTTGAAAAACTCCTTTCAAACGACCCTTTATGCTTTCCAGAAATTCTACATCATTTCCGATCAACAATATGTCAACCACATATACTTATCAGAAATTCTATAGTGCTCCCACTCACTCTATTGTAAATACAAGTTTCTCATAAACTTTGTATAGACATAAAAACTTTGATCACCTCATCAAAGTGTATATTCCAACTCCGAGATGCTTGCTCCAGTCCATAGAAGGATCGCTGGAGTTTGCATACATTTTAGCATCCTTAGGACTGTCAAAACCTTCCGGTTGTATCACATACAACCTTTCCTTACGGATACCGTCAAGGAAACGATGTTTTTGACATCCATCTGCCAGATTTCATAATTGAAAAATGCAGCAACTGCTAACATGATTCCAACAGACTTTAGCATCGCTACGGGTGAGAAAGTCTCATCGTAGTCAACTCCTTGAACTTGTGAAAAACCCTTTGCCACAAGTCGAGCTTTATAGACGGTGACATTACCGTCCACGTCCGTCTTCCTCTTAAAAAATCCATTTGTTCTGAATGGCCTTACGCCCTTCAGGTAATACTTCCAAAGCCCATACTTTGTTTTCTTACATGGATCCCATCCCGGATTTCATGGCCTCTAACCATTTCTCGGAATCCGGGCCCATCATCGCTTCTCCATAGCTCGTAGGTTCATCGTTGTTCAACAACATGACCTCTAAGACAGGGTTGCCGTACCACTCAGGAGCAGTACGCGTCCTTGTCGACCCACGAGGTTCGATAGTAACTTGATCCGAAGTTTCATGATCATCATCATTAACTTCCTCTTCAACTAACGTAGGCTCCACAGAAACAACTTTCTGCGCTGCGCTACTCTTTGGTTGAAACAAAGGTTCAACAATCGCATCAAGTTCTATCTTCCTCCCACTCAATCTTTCGAAAGAAACCTTTTCTCGAGAAAGGACCCGTTTTAGCAACAAACACTTTGTGCTTGGATCTGAGATAGAAGGTTCACCCAACTGTTACGTTAGGGTATTCTATGAAGATGCATTTGTCCGCTTTGGGTTCGAGCTCATTAGGTGAAAACCCTTTTTCACATAAGCGTCGCAGCCCCAAACATTAAAAATGACAGCTTAGGTTTCCGCCAAACCAAAATTCATACGGTGTCATATCAACGGACTTATGGTGCCCCTTTTAGTGAATGTGGTAGTCTCTAATGCATAACCCTAAAACGATAGTGGTAAATTGATAAGAGACATCATAGTTCGCACCATATCTAATAGAGCACAACTACGACGTTCGGACACACCATCACACTATGGTGTTCCAGGTGGCGTGAGTTGTGAAACAACTTCCACATTGTCTTAAGTTATATACCAAACTCGTAACTCAGATATTTACCTCCACGATCATATCGTAGACATTTTATCTTCTTGTCACGATGATCTCAAACTTCACTATGAACTTTTCAAACGATTCAGACTTGTGTTTCATTAAGTAAATATACACTATATCTACTCAAATCATCAGTGAAGGTAAGAAAATAACGATATCCACCGCCCACTACAAAACTCACTGGACCGCATACATCAACATGTATCATTTCCAATAAGTCAATTTCCCGCTCCATCATACAGGAAAACGGGGTTTTAGTCATCTTGCCCATGAGGCATGGTCCGCATGTCTCAACCGATTCGAAATCGAATGAGTCCAAAGATCCATCAGCATGGAGTTTCTGCATGCGTTTTACACCAATATGACATTTAGCGGCAGTGCCACAAGTATGTGGTACTATCATTATTAACTTTGTATCTTTTGGCATCAATATTATGAACATGTGTATCACTACGATCAAGATTCAATAAACCACTCTTATTGGGTGCATGACCATTGAAGGTATTATTCATGTAAACAGAATAACCATTATTCTCTAACTGCAATGAATAACCGTATTGCAATAAACTTGATCTAATCACGTTCATGCTTAACGCAAACACCAAATAACATTTATTTAGGTTCATCACTAATCCCCAAGGTAGAGAGAGCGCGCGATGGTGATCACATCAACCTTGGAAACACTTCCAACACTCATCGTCACCTCACCCTTAGCCTCCGTTTATTCCATAGCTTTTATTTCGAGTTACCAACACTTAGCAACCGAACCGGTATCTAATACCCAGGTGCTACTAGGAGTACTAGTAAGGTACACATCAATAACACGTATATCAAATATACTTCTGTCGACGTTGCCAACCTTCTTATCTACCAAGCATCTAGGGTTGTTCCACTTCAGCAACCGTTCTCCTCATAATAGAAGCACTCAGTCTCGGGTTTGGGTTCAACCTTGGGTTTCTTTACTGGAGCAGCAACTGGCTTGCCATCCATGAAGTATCCCTCCTTGCCCTTGCCCTTCTTGAAACTAGTGGTTTTACTAACCATCAACACTTGATGCTCCTTCTTGATTTCTACCTTCGCGGGGTCAAACATCGCGAATAGCTCAGGGATCATTATTTCCATCTCTGGCCTTTTATAGTTCATCACGAAGTTCTAGTAGCTTAGTGACAGTGACTTGGAGAACTATACCAATCACTATCTTATCTGGAAGATCAACTTCCACTCGATTCAAGCGATTGTAGTACCCAGACAATCTGAGCACCTGCTCAACGATTGAGCTATTCTCCATCATCTTGCAGGAAAAGAATCTTGTTGGAGGTCTCATACCTCTCAACACGGGCACGAGCCTGAGATCCCAATTTCAGCTCTTAGAACATCTCATATGTTCCGTGACGTTCAAAACGTTTTGGAGCCTCAATTCTAAGCCGTAATGCATGACGCACTGAACTATCAAGTAGTTATCAGAACGTGCCTGTCAGATGTTCACAACATCTACAGACGACGCTTGAGGGGGTGGCGCACCGAGTGGTGCATTAAGGACATAAGCCTTCTGTGCAGCATTGAGGACAATCCTCAGATCACGGACCCAGTCCGCATTATTGCTACCATCATCTTTCAAATCTATTTCTCTAGGAACATATAAAAATTCAAGGGAGCTACAGCGCGAGCTAGTAATCTACAACATAATTTGCAAAGACATTTTGACTATGTTCATGATAATGAGTTTAGTTAATCATATTACTTAAAAACTCCCACTCAAATTGACATCCCTCCGGTCATTCGAGTGTCACATGATCCAAATCCACCAACTCAAGTCCGATCATCACGTGAGTTGAGGTGGTTTCAATGGTGAACATCTTCATGTTGATCATATCTACTATATGACTCATGTTCAACCTTTCGGTCTCTTGTGTTCCGAGGCCATGTCTGTACATGCTAGGCTCGTCAAGTTTAACCCGAGTGTTCCGCACGTGCAACATGGCTTACACCCGTTGTACGTGAACGTAGAGTCTATCACACCCGATCATCACGGCATGTCTCGAAACGACGAACTTTCGCAACGGTGCACACTCGGGGAGAACACAATTTATCTTGAAATTTAAGTGAGGGATCACCTTATAATGCTACCGTCGTCCTAAGCAAAATAAGATGCATAAAAGGATTAACATCACATGCAAATCATAAGTGACATGATATGGCCATGAACTCGTGGTTTTGATCTCCATCTCCAAAGCACCGGCATGATCTCCATCGTCACCGGCATGACACCATGATCTCCATCATCTTGATCTCCATCAATGTGTCGCCATGAGGTTGTCGCGCCGACTGTTGCTTCCACGACTATTGCTAACGTTTAGCGATAAAGTAAAGCATTACATAGCGCTTAATGATTGACACGCAGGTCATACAATAATTAAAGACAACTCTATGGCTCCTGCCAGTTGCCGTACTCATCGACATGCAAGTCGTGATATTCTATACAACACATGATCATCTCATACATCACATATATCTCATCATGTAATTGGCCATATCACATCACAACATACCCTGCAAAAACAAGTTAGACGTCCTCTAATTGTTGTTGTAAATTTTACATGGCTGCTACGGGTTTGCAAGAACCGTTCTTACCTACGCAAAACCACAACGTGGTGTAGTGATTGCCTTTTGATCTTCTAAAAGAACCCTCTTCATTGAAATTGATTCAACTAAAGTGAGAGAGACAGACACCCGCTAGCCATCTTTATGCAACGAAGTTACATGTCAGTTGAAGGAACCTGTCTCGCGTAAGCGTACGCGTAATGTCGGTCCGGGCCGCTTCATCTCACAATACCGCCGAATCAAGTATCAACTAGTAACGGCAAGCAATATGTATACACCCACGCCCACAACTCGTTTGTGTTCTACTCGAGATCTCATCTACGCATAGACCTAGCTCGGATGCCACTGTTGGGGAACATTGCATGGGAAACAAAAAATTTCCTACGCACACACAAGATCTATCCATGGTGATGAGCATCTACGAGAGGGAGAGTGAATCTACATACCCTTGTAGATCGCTAAGCGGAAGCGTTTAAGAAACGCGGTTGATGTAGTCGAACGTCTCCGCGATCCAAATCGCAAGTCGTCCCTCGATCCGATCACGAACTAGTGCCGAACGGACGGCACCTCCGCGTTCAACACACGTACGGCTTGATGACGCCTTCAACTCCTCGATCCAGCGAGCGATGGTGAAGTAGTAGATGAGTTCCGGCAGCACGACGGCGTGGTGATGGTGGTGAGGAACAATCTCTGCAGGGCTTCGCCAAGCACTACGGAGATTATGACGGAGGAACTAGAGGGTTAGGGTTGCCACACACGCCTTGGGGAAATCTTGATGTGTTCCGGGTGCAAGCCTTGCCCCTCTATTTATATGTTAAGCCCTGGGGTCGAAACTTGGAGAAAGCGCCTCCTCAAAGTCAGTTTGGCCCGCAAGGCAAGAGTCCTGCTCAGACTCCAGGACCAGACGCCAGGGTCCTCGGCGTCTGGCCCCAGACGCCAGGGTCCCTGGCGTCTGGCCCCTAGCCTCCGCAAAACTTCCTTTTGCACCTTCCTAAAGCCTCGTGGGCTTTACCCCTTGGCCCAAATAAAGTGTTCTCGTACCCGAACATTTCGGGAAACATCCGAAACTCCTTTCGGTGAATTCCGGAACCCTTCCGGAGACCAAACACTATTATCCCATATATCAATCTTTACCTCCGGACTATTCCAGAGCTCCTCGTCATGTCCGGGGTCTCATCCGGAACTCCGAAAAACTTTCGGTCACCAACATAACAACTCAACTATACTTATATCGTCACCAAACGTTAAGTGTGTAGACCCTGCGGGTTCGAGAACTATGTAGACATGACCAAGACACCTCTACGGTCAATAACCAATAGCGGGACCTGGATGCCCATATTGGCTCCTACATATTCTACGATGATCTTTATCGGTCGAACCTCTATGTCAAGGATTCAGTTAATCCCGTATGCTGTTCCCTTTGTTCTTCGGTATGTTACTTGCCCGAGATTCGATCGTCGGTATCTCTATACCTAGTTCAATCTCGTTACCGGCAAGTCTCTTTACTCGTTCCGTAATACAAGAGCTCGTGGCTAACACTTTAGTCACATTGCTTGCAAGGCTCATTGTGATGTTGTATTACCGAGTGGGCCCCTGAGATACCTCTCCGTCACACGGAGTAACAAATCCCAGTCTTGATCCATGCCAACCCAACAGACATCCTCGGAGATACCTGTAGAGCACCTTTATAGTCACCCAGTTACGTTGCGACGTTTGATACACACAAGGTACTCCTCCGATGTCAGGGAGTTGCATGATCTCATGGTCATAGGAACAGATACTTGACAGGCAGAAAACAATAGCAATAAACTGACACGATCATATGCTACGTTTACAGTTTGGGTCTTGTCCATCACATCATTCTCCTAATGATGTGATCCCGTTATCAAATGACATCTCATGTCCATGGCTAGGAAACCTTCACCATCTTTTGATCAACGAGCTAGTTAACTAGAGGCATACTAGGGACACAGTGTTGTCTATGTACCCACACATGTATTTGAGTTTCCAATCAATACAATTATAGCATGGATAATAAACGGTTATCACGAACAAGGAAATATGATAATAACTAAATTATTATTGCCTATAGGGCATATTTCCAACAATTAATGCTTCTTTCTTCTTTTAATTAGCCTTCCGGATCGAGCCAAACTTCCGTAAGGAGACGAGGCCCGAAGAAAAGGTTGCGCCAGGATGAAAGGTTCACGATCGAAGAAGTCGGTCGAGATGGCCAACCGATTGCTCCCAAGCGGAGCAGGGACACATTTATACATTAGTGCGGAGTGGTTGTTAGGGACATCATCCCGATCAGCATCCAAGAATGGAATAAGAAGAAGGACCCTGAAGTTTCTTATGTCCAGGATAGACAGAAAGATGATCTTTGGACCTCGCTGATGACAAATTTCAGCCTACCACCAGAGGCGGATCCGAATAAGGTCAAGGCGTTTGCTCTTAAGAAGATGGCAAAACTATTCAAGAACTGGAAGAAAGATTTGAACAAAAAGTTTGTCGAGAAAGACAACACTCCAGAATTCACCGGTCCATATGAGAAGATAAAAGATCACTGGACCGCATTTGTGGCCTACAAGAAATCGGACAAGGGCAAGCAAAGGTCAGCGACAAATAAGCTAAATGCTGCAAAGAAGCAGTATCACCATGTTACGGGGTCAGGTGGCTACAGCAAAGCCCGGCCTACTTGGGACAAAGCTGAGCAAGACCTGCTTGCTAAAGGGGTCCAACCAGCGACATTGCACTGGCCAGATCGGTCAAGGACTTGGTTCTTCGTGGTTGGGGGAACTTTGGACCCAGACACAGGGGAGTGTGTTTGGACGAAAGCTCAACTTATAATACCTGTCAAGAAGCTTGAGGAAGCAATCCAAGCAGCGCATGAAGGGAGGTTACATCCCTACGAAGAGAATGACGAGCTGACACAGGCCCTTGGGAATCCTGAACACCCTGGACGAACACGAGGCACATCAGGCTCCGTTCCGTGGGTGTATGGGTTTCCCGACAGCGGTGGTTATAGAAGCCGAGAGAGAAAGAAGAAAGCGGAAGCAAGCGAAATGCAGAAGATCAATGCAAGATTAGCGAAACTAGAGGAACTTGAGAGCCAGCGAGCTACTGGCCAACCATCTCAGCGGCACGAAGATCCTTCCTTCGACACTGCCCCAGAAGCTACCCCACCATCTCAGCAGAGAAGCAGCGTGGCTTCCACGGAGCTCCTTCAGCCTGATATCACGGCTCCTCGCTACCCCGTGGATAGTATGACGGAGGCTGAACATTGTGTGCTAATGGCGAAATGCCAGAACCTGACCTTGAAGGCGGCGGTCGGCTCTGTTTTACCTCCTCGAACTGAGGGAACTTTCCATTGCTGTCCGATTCCACATGGCTATGCTATTGTCACGGTGGATGAAATAATGGAGGGATTTGAGGGGCTGGAACTTGACTACCCTATAGGTGAAGGGGATAATCTTCTGGAAAATGCCTTAAGGAGTACCTGCCTATGGAGAAAGGAGTACATCAAGCTTCCGAACTGGACGCCGCCTCAGCAGACTCAGCCGGAGGAGGCCCCTCAGCAGACTCCGCTGCCTCATTCGTCTCCGGCGCGTCAGCTGTCTCCGTCGCGTCAGCCGACTCCGGCGGAGGAGGCCCCTCAGCAGAATCCTCCTTCGCCTCCTCCGCGGCGTCAGCGAACTCCGCCTCGTCAGCAACGGCAGAAGAGAGCCGCCGCCGCTCCGGCGGCTAGCAGTACAATAGGTGGTGGGAAGAAATTCAAATTTGGTCCAAGCCTCAAGCCTCTTGCCAAGTTACCATATGAGCTGACTGACAAGGAAATCGATGAGGTCGTGGCTGCCGATTTGAAACGCCAATTTGCATGGAAAGTTCCACCTCCAAAGGAAAAAATAGATCCGGTAAAGGCGAATCGCACTCTGGATGCCCTTACGCGACCACATCCGCCTCCGCCGCTATCAAACTATGACCGCATTATTGCAAAGACATATGACAAAGCTATGAGTCGGTCGAGAAGTAGCAGTACTGGTGCAAGAAGTGGGAAAACAATTCCCCAGCTCGGCGAACAGGAAAAGCAATTGTGCCCCCGCTCAAGGTGTTTACCAATACCCCGGGGGTAGCGGCCGTTGCTCCTGGTTTCAATCCTGGTTATTACCTAGGCGATGATGTACATTTTGAAATCGCTAAGCCGGTAGACACCTTTAAATACCAGCACGGGAAGCGTCTCGTCAGAAGTGATGATCTGAAACGAGATCTACCAACGATGATGCGAACATTACATAAATGGTACTTGGAAACCTGCAAGGATGGGATGGGCAGTATCTTGGTGGGAATTAAGGATGAGCATGACTTCGTTGGAGTCGACTCGATCTTCATTGAATTTGACGAACTCTTTCAGTTATACAATCAAGCCGCCCTCGACAAAAGTCTCGTGGCTTGTTATTGTCTGTAAGTATTATTTCTGTAATTAAGTCTCTAGCTCAGCTTATTCATTGCATGTATATAATTATCCTCACTATATTATGCAGATTGAAGATCGTCGAATTTAAAAGAGGACAAATCTATGACATTGGGTTCATTAACCCAAATATCGTAAATGAATGGTCGGTACAGAAGATCCCCGAGGAGACTGAGAAAATCTTACTAATGGCGTTCCTTCGACACCAAAACAAAAGGGAAATACTCTTTCCTTACAACTTCAAGTGAGTGTTACTGTCTTCTGCATATTCTGTTTCGCTGACTCGAGGTTAAGGGTAATTCATGAGTTATGCGCGCGTAGGTTCCACTTTATTCTGCTAGCCATTCAGCTTGACGAGGGAGCAGTAATTGTTTTGGACTCGAGACGTAAAGAGGCTACAGAGTATGCGGACATGATTGAAATGCTCCAGAAGTAAGTTCAATCATTATCGCACTATATCGGCAACTTTCGTTCATTTCCTGATATCAAATAATCATTTTCTTTGCCGGGCAGGGTTTGGAAAAAGTTCATCACGCGGGTTAAGGGTGAATGGAGACCGGAGCTGCGATTTAAACAACCCAGAGTAAGTAGTACTAGCTAGTTCTGCGCATCTCTCATTGATTCTAGTTTCAATACCATTATCATGGTTGATTATCATTTTGATTGAACTCTATTCTCGTAAAGTGCATGTGGCAGCAACCCGGAAATGAGTTATGTGGATACTACGTTTGCGAGTTCATTCACCAAAAGACCACCGAGAGGGGCTTCACTAAACAACAATTTGAAGTACGTAAACAATATTCATAATTTTATTTTATCACCATCAATTGTGTTGATTTCATTCATATATATATATATATATATATATATATATATATATTGACCCCCCTTCTTTAAATTAGACCTGGCAAAAGTGGGACGTACTCCTACCAGCTGATCGCCTACGCGTAGTTCAAGAGGAGTTGGCGGGATTCTTTGTTAACCACGTCATTCCTAAAAACGGAAAATGCCATCGGGAATTGCAAACCTGTTGAATACATATATGCATCAACGTGTACTATCTGTAGTAGCGTCGAATAGATATACGAAAACTTGTTGTTCGACCAACAAGCACGGAGAAAGAGAGGTCACTTCTCTCTATATATTGATCATGCATGACGATGTTGTGTAATTAATGGTTCCTTCATTGCTTACTAGCTAGCGTCGAGTTCTCTCTATATG